>CM035437.1:4003473-4680973 GCA_020310875.1 Ceratopteris richardii | reverse complement strand
TCTTGCAACCTCCAAAATGCTAAAAAGCTCTGGAAAAAGGGTTTTTGGTATTGGAAACACCTTTAGAATCAAGAATTTAGCCAAGGGAACACTCAAAAACCTGCCTCCTCATCCGCCAAGTGAAATTCAAAGAATGATTGGTATTGTAGAGTAGATGCATCGCTTGGGAATACTCAAAAACGTGCCTCCTCATCCTGCAAGACCCTCCCCACCATGAAGGTCTCAAATGGCACAATGGTAATAGCCTGAACAATTTCCTAGAATAAAGAGAATTTGGTCTAGCATATCATGTTTAATAAGAAGTGGTGTATTATTTGGACAGGCTTGCAGTGGGATATGAGGTTCATGTCTCTCTCGCACCCCCTCATCGAGATAAAAAGGTCAGTGCTTATGTGGTGAATCCTTGAGGGGGAATCTGGACCAATATAAAGGCTAGCAAAATTTGTGGGGCTCCTCCATGGTGTACAAGGTGCCTTCGTAGCATTGAGGATTTGGGACACATTTTCTTCTTGTGCCCCAAATCTATCTCGATCTATTAGATTCTTGAAAAAATCTTGATGCTAAAGGAACATATCTGTTGGAAGCAAACACTTCTCAGTGAGGTGATTGGTTGCTTCTTATCATTATGGAATGCTATAAGAGGTGAGAACCTCTCGAATATTTGGAGAGAAAGATGTGCTTCCAATTATGGTAACCCTCCTAAAGAATGGTCTATGGAGAAATCTCTTTTCCTTCTAGGCAAAATAATATCCAATTGTAAGAAGACCCCACCTTTTAGGCACTATAGAGTGTTCTTCCTCGAGACCACCAAGATTAAAACCAAGTGGGCGATACATGAGGGGGACAAAGGGGTTATCAAACTCCTTTGTTAAACCCTCTAGCTCTATATGTGGGATTAAGGGGGTCTCGTGGGGGCTAGGGCCATACACCTATACTTTTTTTTGTGTATTTTAATCAAAGCATGGGAGAGTAGGCTAAGAGCGAACTTTCTCTTTCAAGAAAGAAACATAATAAATTGAATCCCTACCATTACAGAAGAAAGTTTTCACCATGTGATGATGCACAATAAGTACCTATTTTATACTCATGAGGAATTTCACACGGGTATCCAGTGAGCAGAACCATTTAGATTCAGTTACCAAAAACCTCGCTCGACTTTCATACACTATGAAAAAAATTTTCACAATGTGATGATGCATCATCATCATGAATTTTCTCCTACTACTAGAGGAATTTGCCCATATCTACTATAGACAAAGAAATCACTCAAAATTGTTTTGCTTTGGGAAGTTGACACTTGTTGGGATAGATGGATGGATGCTTCAAGAGACTGAGTAGGTACTGCTAAGCCCTCTTTTGCTTCAGTGTTGATGAGTAGACCTTCTTAGCTTTCCAATAACACCAAAAAATGGCCTATGTACTTTGGAAGTGATGTGTGTAATGATTGAACCAAAACAGATAACTTTGAAGTTCACAAACACAAGAAAACCTTCTATTTTTGTCTTGACACCTGCTGGATGTTTTACTCAGTGTGACCAGCACAGTAGAAATTGATAAAATTCCTTCTAGGGGTATTTAATTAGCTTAGTAAGCTACCATTTGCAAGTGGAATGATGTAAAAAGATAAACTATGCTAAGAGAAATCAATTTAGCAAGTTTAGCTATACCCTCGACTTTTTAGGACTGTAGTAGAAAATAACCAGAGTTCACCTCGATGCAGATTTCTCTGAAATGGCTTAATATAATTACTTCAAACTTTGAAATCATGTAGATGACTTTGAACTGAATCCAACAAGCTTTGAAGCACTTGATGTGGTGCAGAATTGAGCGAGATATGCCCTTGACAAGTTGACATACTTTTGAGTAGACTAATAGAGACCTCAAAGGTTAATGATGTAAATGTATCTATTAATTAACACTTGTATACAATCCCATTGGAATGAATAACATTTCCTAATTGTGTAGAGAGGTGTAGGCTATAGTATAGTCCTCTTACACACTCAAAATCAATAGAATGAGGCTCGAGAATGATCTCTCATACCCGTGACTTTTCATGTTCTCTTTTTATATGTAATGAACAAAGATTTGAATTCAAATTCAAATTTTGGCTCCCTATGATCAAGCTCCTAAATGCTTGGAGATATGCCTTCAATCAAATGAGCTACTTTTCCACGACTCACTTTGGTAGGTGATTACAAAAGATTCCAAGTCAATTTGACTTTTACAATGAGGTAAAGTGGTAATTAGCCACTAGCATATGTTCCTATGCTTCTTCATGTATGTGTAGACTTTAATGTATCCTTTGAGCCAAATGTGTAGGCTTGCAATTTACACCAACAGCTCCCCCTCAAGCCAAACATTTTGGCTTAAGTCTTCATCTTCAATCTTCAAGTATATCCTGCAATCCAATCATGGATTTGAACCTGCAAAGTTTTGTTCCATCCAAAGCTTTAGTCAACAAATCTGCACATTGCATGTTGGTTGATACATAGGTAAGTTGAATGTCCTTGCTTATCAATTTGTCTCTCACATAATGGTAATGAACCTCTATGTGTTTGGTCCTAGCATGATAGATAGGATTAGCTGCCAGGTGAAGAGAACTTGTATTGTCCCCAAAGATAATTGGTGACCTAGTATACAAACCCAATTCTGTATACAAAAGCTTAATCCAAATTGCTTCTTGTGTGGCATTAGCCAGTCCTCTATACTCTGCCTCTGTGGAAGACAAAGCAACAGTAGGTTGCTTCTTTGAGGACCATGAAATTGGTTTGTCACCTTCAAAGGAAATATATCCAGAAGTGCTCCTCCTATCATCCTTGCATCCTGCCCAATTTGCATCTGAATAAATTTTGATATCAATATCTGAAGTGTAAGGGAAATACAAACCATGGTTCTGTGTACCCATGAGCTACTTCAAGATTCTTTTGGCAGCCTCTAAGTGAGGTATCCTTGGCTTGTGCATAAATTGACTTAGCACACTAACTCCATATGCAATATCAATTCTTGTGAGAGTAGCATAGTTTAAGCTACCCACCATACTTTGATAACTTGTAATGTCTTTGACTTCATCACCTTCATGGGCACTTAGTTTTAGGTCTACCTCCATTGGATTGCTTGCTACTTTAGCATCCTGCAAGTGAAACTTCTTCAACATATCCTGTACATAATTTTTCTGAGTAATGTATATCCCTGAATTAGTGTAAACTAATTCAAGCCCTAGAAAATATTGCAATAAACCAAGATCATTGATCTTGAACTCCTTCATCATCTGACTTTTGATATACCTGATTCCATTGACATCAATACCTGTAATGATGATGTCATCAACATAAACATAGAGATATATTACCTCTGAATTACTTCTCTTAATGAACAGAGAAGTGTCAGCCTTGCTCATGACAAAACCTTGGTCTTGGAGGTATGTAGTTAACCTGTAATTCCATGCCCTAGGTGCCTGCTTCAATCCATATAAAGCCTTTTTCAATTTGCAAACATAAGTTACCTTCTTAGGGTCCTCATAGCCAGGAGGTTGTGACATATAAAATTCTTCTGAAATCCATCCATTCAAGAAGGCATTCTTGACATCCAATTGGTACATGTTCCAATTCTTTGATGCAACCACACTTACCAACACTCTAATTGTTGGCATCTTGGCCACAGGAGAAAATGTCTCTTCATAGTCAATGCCTTGGGTTTGTGCAAAACCCTTGGCTACCAATCTGGCTTTGTACCTATTAACTATTCCATCATAATTTCTTTTCAACTTATAGATCCATCTAGATCCTATTACCTTCATAGAATCCTTTTCTGGTACTAACTCCCATGTGTCACTCTCTTTGAGTGCTTCAATCTCCTCATCCATAGCTTCTTTCCATTCTGATTTGGTTATTGCTTCTTTATATGAACCTGGTTCTTCATTTGACAAATCTTTGGCAAGATAAACTGAATGTTTAGTAACAAGAGATGTATCATACCCATATCCGATAGGTTTCTTGCTTTCTCTTTGAGATCTTCTGATTGATTGAGTTGAAGATTTAGGTATGTCTTCAAGCTTCTTCAACTTCATTTTTCCCTTGGACTCACATGCCTTGAATTCTTCAAGGTTGATAGTATCTTCATCATCTGAACTTGAGGCTTCATTCCGAACAGGTTCTTTACAAGTTTTGGAAATTCCTCTTCCAAGTCATAGGGTAATTTGACCTTCCTACGATCATTCTCATACCAAGAATCATTTTCATCAAAGATCACATCTTTGCTTACCATAAATCCCTTATTGGTAGGATTATAAAACCTGTAACCTTTTTTATTTAAATCATACCCAATGAAAATGCATTTTTCAGCCTTTGGGTCTAGCTTAACTCTTATCTGAGAAGGAATGTGCACATATGCTACACATCCAAATATTTTGCAATGATCTAATGATGGTCTCTTACCATGTCATGTTTCATAGGGTGTCGTACCGACAAGTGACTTAGATGGTAACCTGTTTATGAGGTAAGTGGCAGTGGAAACACTCTCTGCCCATAGATAGTTAGGTAACTTCTTCTCATTAAGCATAGATCTAGCTGTCTCAATGATTAACCTATTTCTTCTCTCAGCTACCCCATTCTGTTTAGGAGAATACCTTGTGGTTATCTCTCTTTTGATGCCTTTGTCCTGCAAGAAGTCTTCAAATTCATTGGAGAAGTACTCACCTCCTCCATATGACCTTAGCCTCTTCAAATTCCTTCCTGTCAGGTTTTCAACTAATGCAAGATATTTCTAAAAACAACTAAATACCTCATCCTTGTGCTTCATGAAGTATAATACAGTCCATCTACTATAATCATCAATGAAAGACACATAGTATCTTGAACTTGAGACTGAGGGGTCTTTGCCAGGTCCCCAAACATCTCTGTGTACAAGTGTTGGAAGCAGCCAGAGGCACAGACGACACGGAAGCATGTAACAACGGAGCAAGGAGCCAGTTGAATCTTTTTTCAAAGAATCATGTTTCAGAAATACTTTTCAAAGACCTCCAACAGTGATTTTCATCACTAATGTACCGTATGTAACATAGAAAAACCCTTTTCTTAATTTCTAGCTCCATTTTGTGCAAGCCAAGGAGTCCTCGAGCTTGAGAAGCTTAGGTAGAACAAGCGTATCAATTTTCGTTATTTTTAGACACCGTTTACCCTTCCAAATAGTATCTAGGACCTAATTTTTAACTATGCCGGTCACTAGATGTGAAACCGGTCAAAACTAGTCTAGAAACTATAAAAAGAGCTAGAGAGCTCATTTTTGGGGTTAGCTTGTTTGAGGTTAGAGTTCTTTTGAGCTTGTAATAGTGTTCTTGAGTAATAGAGTTGATTTCTCACCTTCCATGTGTCTTGCTTGTCTCTTCGTAGTGTGTGTGTATGTGTGTGTGCATTTCTATGCTTCTCACCTTCACTCTCACTTCATCTCACATTCACGATCTTCATATCACTCCTATCTCTTCCGCGGATTGACATTAAGGAGGTGGAGCTTCTTAACGTGGTTCTCACCATTGTGCTAGAGCAAGACCAAATTTGGCGCCGTTGCTGGGGATCGAGTCTAGGACGAATGTGTGATGGTAAGAGTATAGCAAGAAGTAGCGTTGGAAGGTAAAACTTTCAGTTTTTGTTGTTGTTTTTACTTAGTTTTTAGCGTTTTTCACCTCCCCACACTCCATCTTCATCACCGCATCATCATCTTCATCTCCAAAAAAAATCAAAAAATTCACCATATCCACACATTCTCCTCATTTCCCCTCATTTGTGCATGCGAGAGAGTGAGAGAGAGCTTTTGTGCTTGTGTGTACTTTTGTTTTCTTGAGCTTTCTTGTACGTACAGAGCTCCAGTGCATCAGGAAAGCTTGGAAAAGGTAAAATTTTCAGTTTCTGTCAAAAATTTCCGACTGTGTCAGACCATCGTGATGGTCTGCAAAGTTCGGAATTCGAAGAAGGCGACCACACTAGCGTGTAGAGCACACTTGCGCCTCTAGGAATCCATACTTGCATTGCAAAAAATCATACTTTGGTGGACCATCGCGACGGTCTCAGACCATCGCGATTGTGTCACACCATCGCGATAGCCTCACGCCATCGCGACGGCTCGGCCAGACCATCGCGACGGTCTCACGCCATCGCGACGGTTCATTTGGACCATCGCGACGGTTCATTTGGACCATCGCGACGGTTTGCGGACCATCACGACTGTTCGGTTGACCCCACACCATCGCGATTGGCTCACGCCATCGCGCCGACGGTGCCACGTGGCAAGTTGGACCATCGCGACGATACCCTCAGACCATCGCGACAACTCGAATTTTGAACCATCGCTGGCTCAAGCCATCGTGCCCAGACCATCGCGATTGGCTCAAGCCATCGCATCTGTGACCATCGCAACGGTTCACTTTGGACCATCGCGATTGTTCACATTGACCGTTGACTGACGCCATCGCGATTGTCCGCCTGATCGAGCCATCGCGACGGTTCACACTCACGCCATCGTGATTGTCCGCTTGATTGAGCCATCGCGATTGCTCACTTTTGGACCATCGCGACTGTTCACTTTTGGACCATTGCGACAGTTCACATTCACGCCATCGCGTCGGTTCGCCTGGACCATCGCGACGGTCCCTAACCATCGCGATCATCTCAGACCATCGCGGTTGTGCACCCCCATCGCAAATTTTAGGGTTTCATTTTTTGGCCAATTTTAGGACTATTTTTGGGAAATTTTTGGGTGATTAGACTCATAGGAGACCCCTTAGCTCATATTTGGAGAAAAACCTGTTTGTCAGTTTTTACCCCCCAGGGCCTGAACGGTCATAACTTTTTCATCCGAAGTCCGTTTTTTGAGCTTAATAGCTCATTAGAAAGCTCTTGACGAGTACTACGTGACCTCAACTATCTTTTTTCTTAAAGGATACGTCTATCTTTAGACAAGCTATTTTGAGGTTGACCTAGTTTGGGACTAGAAAGCCAGGGGGCAAGCATTAAAAAGTTGGGCAAAAGGGAAGGGATTTAAAAGGTGTATATACTCAAGTGCTTGATCATCCAATTGTGAATTGGTCTAATATTGGATTTTTCCAGGTCTAGCAAGGGCAATCAAAGGCAACCAAGGCAAGGCAGTGAAGGGCATAAGGCTTGGGAAGCGCGACTTCTTGGGCATCAGAGCAACTAGAAAAGCTGACTCAAGGTTGGAAGATTACTCAACCCCCTCAATCAATTCTTAGCTTAGGATAAATGTTAGCATTGTGGATTCAAGACGATAGGAACGCCTCAAGTTCAAGAGAATTAAATTTATCAAGTCCAAAACCAAAGTAAAGGTGTGTGACAGGAAAACCTAAAGGAAAGAACATAAGTCTGACGGAACGAGAACTCAAAGTACCACAGAAAGTCGAATTCCTGACGCATACATTAAGACAAGAATCTAGAGAAATTTAAAAAGAATCAAGAAAGTAATAACAAAGAATTATTGACGATCTGAGCGTGTACTGAGTGTGCAAGGAAGAAAATTAATGAACCTTAGATCGGGCAAACATATAGGTAAGTCAGATCGACGAAGCCTTAGATCATCAGAGGCAAGTGTAAGAACTACTGCACAATCGTGGGCTCAACAATTGAACACCAGTTATCCCTACGAGAGCTCAGATACTATTGATTCAGAAATGGCATTTAGCATAGAAAGACCAGAAGGAGGGTCGAATGTAGCCTACTTAGAAAAACCCGAAGGACCCTATAGAACACAACTAGAGTTTCTCCGAACCAACCGATTAGGTGCTCGCATCTACGAGGATGGTTTGCGAAGGCAAGTGGTGCAAATGCACAACCCCGATCAACCCATTGGATTGGAACATCCAGTGGTGAAATTTGAGAGAGACACGTACATAGGCAAAGAAGGAACAATGTACATCTTAAGTATGCAGCCAAACAATACGAACGAGTTTGGCATAATTCAATTAGAGACGGAAACTAAATCTCAAGGAAAAGAACCATTAGAAGAGCCTAGAACACCTAGAGGGAAATCTGTACTGACACGAGTACTAATCCCGGAATGGATCCCTCAGGACAACAGAAGCATAGAGTTGTTTGTAAATAAAGAAACTTAGAAGCCTTTTGGAGATACAAGACATAACTACTTAGTGAGTTAGGTATCATCACGATATACGAGTTCAAGGACCCGGATACACCTGGAAAGGTTGTATACCTGGATGAGACTTCAGAAAGAGTCTTTGTGGTGCCTGACCACGCTAAAAACACATACACATGGAGAGGTGAATTGGTATTCTCTCCATCTAGAACGAACATGAACACAAGTCAACAAGGGGCAGGAACATCATCAGCCCATGGAAATCAAAGAGAAAAGAATAAAAAAAGACCCGAAGTAAGCTTCACTCATCCCGTAGGGAGAGATAGAACAACCACAGACACTAATAGAGCAGATAGACAAAGAGAACATGGAATACCAGGTGGTAGAGATGATTTTCCTCTACCTAGATCACGTGAACACGCAAGAATATTGAGACCCACTCAGTTAGTGAAATCCATGAAAAATTACTTCGATGGGACAGGAGATCCCTATGACCATGTAGCAGAATTCAAGCAAGTACTAAGAGCAGAACAAGTCCAAGACATGTTCACGCAATACAACGCATTTGGACTAACGTTAAAAAATACCGCTTTAACTTGGTTCCAACCATTGCAACAAAGGCAATTTAGAGACATCCATCACTTTTTAGAGTCATTCATCACTGAATTCTCTAAAAGTGGGTTTAGACATGAAACGTCTTCGTTGATTCATAGCTTTAAACAAACCCCTCAGGAAACAGTTAGACTGGCAGGACGTAGGTTTAGACAATATGTTGAACGATGTCCAATGCAAGAGCTACCTTCACAAGCCAAGCAAGTGTCATGTTTCCTAGATGGCTTGTTGAGCTCTAAACCACGCTTCTATGTGTACCTAAAAGAACCCAGAACGCTAGAGCAATGTATAAGAATTTGTATAGACATTGAGGACAACTTAGGAGACGAGTTGGAACTCTCAAAGGTCTATAAGGACTCAGACTGTTCATCTCTAGCATCCACAAAATTGTCTAACTCGATAGAAGACCTAGCAGAAAAAGTGGCCCAGAAACTAGGAGTTTCTAGTAAAGCTAGGGTACTAACAAACAAGCATTGTTACACCTGTGGTGGTGATCATATGGCAAATGTGTGTCCCAATGCACCACAACCTCAAGCCAACCCTAGTGGCCAATACTGTACAATTGAGAGACGATACACGAATCATACGGCTCAGGACTGCCCATACAACAAACAAACCGTGAGACAGAACTACCTGCAAGCATACGCACAGCCAGGTAGGTATCAAGGCCATTACAATGCTCAGCCTTATTACTATAGGCCTCCTCAGAACTACCCATACCAGGCTCAACAGAGACCTCAACCCGTTTTAGCTCAGCAGCCACCCCCACCAGCGAATGTCATCTCAGTCAAATACGCTGCTGCAGAAGAGAACCTAAGTAGGGCCTTAGTGCCTTCTTCACCTTTGATCATAGAGAGTGACCCGAACTCAAACAGTTTTGACTCTACACATGTAGATAGTCCACCGGCATATTACACGGAGTCACCATAACACGTAGAAACATATCATTATGATTGTCCACCAGTGGAACCTAGTTGGGAGCCAGACTATGCTAATGTGATGTACACAAACCAAATCCACGGCCCCAAGTAAGACAACAGAGACCACAGGGCCTTAGAGGACCATGCTTTAGGTGCCAAGGAGATCACTTCATAAAGGATTGTCCACATCCTCCTATAGCAGGACAATCACAGTACTATAACATCCAAGGCTTTTGTGCGGATTGTGGCAAAGAGCATATAATCAAAGATTGTCCTAAGAACCCTGTTAATGCTTCGAATGTGACACCGATCAACATGATAGGTATTGTAAACAATGCAGATGGATCCAACCCTACATTCGTGCCTATCCAAGCTATAACAAGAGCCCAGGCGCTCTTACAGAACCAACAGCTTAATCAAGAGAAAGTAGCTCGAAGTAGTGAAGTTGCAGAATCTAGCAGTAAAAAGACGAAACCTTGGAAAGATTCTAGAGAAAGAATAAAGAGAAAGTGGAGTAAAAAGATAACTGAGTTGGAAGGAAGTTTGAAAGAGTCGAGAGCCAAAATTCTAGAATTGACATCTCAGGAATTAAATCAAGAGAATCCAGCTCAAAAATCAAGATCAGTTTTAGCGGAACCCATACCAGAGAATCTAGACATGATGTTTCATGCATATTAGGCTAGATTAAAAGAGGGACCTCAAGTAACTAAAATGAGTAAAAACTACCCTCGAGCTGATCTAGAAATGGAGAGGACTAAACTTTGCATGAAGATGTTAGAATTAGCGCAAGCTTTGTTCGAAGCCTCTAGATATCTTAATTGGAATAACATGGCAAAACCTGAATTACACCTTCAAGGACTAATGGAGAGGCTAGAATATTTGATTGATAGCAAAGAGAAAAAGGATCAGCACAGGAACCCTATTGTCCCAGAGACACAGGAAAATAACGCACCATCCTTGTCTCAAGTACCCAATACAGAAAGTCAAGACAATTTGTCTTCCATACATAGGTACTCACATGAATTTTTGAGAGAGATCCAAGAAGAAAAGTGGAGAAAAGAACAAGGAACTCATCCTCCTATTCAAGAAATAAATGACTTGCAGAAGCAATTTCCCCAAGACATCCCCTCTATATATGATGATGTAGAGGAAGAACAACTGAGTGAACACACAGGATTTGAATCTAATTCTTTACAAGAATTACCTCAGTTTACAGGACCTTGGGAAGCAAAGTCTATTAATATGAGAGCACCCACGATAATAGTGAGGAATGAAGAATCAGTAATCCCTAGAAACACGGAAGTGCTCAAGAATACCAAAGTACAGTGTAATCTCACTCTAGAGGAGTTGTTAAAGGTAAAACCAGAATTGTGGAAGCATGTAGCAAATCAATTCCCCGAGCTTGCTACTACTCCCTCACAAATAGGATCACAAGATAAGGTATCAAAGATACCCGTGGAAAAGATTGGAGATGTAAGTGACGGAGAGGAAGGTAACACTTATCTTCCGATAACCCATCAGGGCTACACCACAAAAGCCATCTTAGATTCAGGAGCCGGAGTAGCCATAGCTACTACCAATTTATGGAAACGTTGGGGTAAGCCAGCACTCAGACCTACCAGGATGAAGCTACAAATGGCTGACGGACACATATAAAAACCATTAGGCTTACTAGAAGGCAAATCTCTCACCACTTGTGGTGTAGAATTTGAGCATACTTTCGCCATTTGTGGTTTTAGTAAAAATCATGCTTATGAGATGATAGTCGGACGACGATTCATGCGTCAGTTGCAAATTGTACAAGATTGGGGAACTAATTCTTTGTATTTGCAACATTTAGGAGTGACTACCAAAGTCAACCTTAAAGACTATTCACATAGAGATGTACCCCCAATACAATGGAATACCATCCATAAGACACCAGTAGAAACAGAATCCGTGCAGTCATTAGAATCAGATCCTTCTTGGTTGCATGAGGATACTCATTTATGGATGTGTAAAGTAGCCAAACAAGAGGAAGAAAGGTTAGAAGCAAGGACCTTAGGTGCAGAACAACATCCACGAACCCTTCAAGATCCAGCTTACGCACCTGTAGTATTCCCTGATGAAGAGTTTGAACCCCATGGTTGGGCAGAAATCCTAGCAACCATGGATGTAGCCATCAATGAAGAACAATAGACACCCCACTATGACGAGGATGGCTATGACATTTCAGTTTTTACGATAGAACCAATAATGTGCGATGCAGTTTTAGAAGAATGTGAACCGAACACCGAAGCATTTGAGGATGCAAGCTATTTCGATTTAGAATCAATTATCATGGACCCACCCTTTGCATCAGAGGAAGAATATTTCTACAAAGTAGAGACTCACCCTCAGAGACACGAAGAAATTACGAATGAGGTGAGGTTAGCCACAGAAGTGACTAACAAGAGTGAAGGCAAGAAAAGCAAGAAGAAAGAAACCATGTCAGAAAAAGAAAAATCTTTGTTTGAAGTACCCGAGAACTTCAAGAAATATGAAATTGAAGATAGAAGAATCATGGTATGAATGCCTAATAGAAAGGCGAATGACGGACAAGTATATGATAACCGAGAGAAAACCAAGAAAATAATAGTAGCCATAGAAGGAGAAGAAGAAAAATGTACATACATAGGGCATGATTTGACGAAGGAAGAAGAAGAAGAATTAGTTGCCCTATTGCGCGAATATAGAGATGTGTTCGCTTGGAGTTACAAAGATTTGAAAGGAGTAGATCCAGATATATGCTCTCATAGAATCCCTACGACTCCAGATGCAAAACCGACAAAACAGAAACCTTACACGTACAATGATAACTACGCTGCAAAGATTAAAGAGGAGATAGATCGGCTGATAGAAGCAGGATTCATTTACAAAATTGAGCATACCGAATGGGTATCCCCTATTGTGGTAGTGCCCAAGAAGAATGGAAAATTGTGTGCATGTATTAACCTTAAAAAAGTTAATGCCGCCACAATTAGATACAATTATCCTCTTCCTATCACAGAACACTTATTGGAAAGAGTTGCGGGCAAGGAAGTTTACAGCTTCCTTGATGGTTTTTCAGGCTATAATCAAGTAGCCATTGCTCCAGAGGACCAACACAAGACGACATTTGCCACCGAATGGGGCATATTTGCATTTCGTGTAATGCCATTTGGCTTAACAAATGCACCTGCCACTTTCCAGCGACTCATGTGTCATGTTTTTAAGGAATTCTTACGCAAGAGTTTGGAAGTTTATGTCGATGACATATGTGCTCATTCTAATATCAGGCAGACACATATCCCAGAGTTAAGACAAATATTTGAAAAATATCGAGAATATCAGGTTTGTTTGAACCCAGAAAAGTGCGTTTTCATGGTCAGACAAGGCAAAATTCTAGGACACATTGTGTCAAAAAATGGAATCTCTACGGATGAAGAAAAGGTGAAGGTAATTGCAGAATTACCTAGACCAACTAATGTGAAAGAGGTACAAGCATTTATGGGCCATTGCGGCTATTATAGGAGATTCATACACATGTATGCAATCATAGCCAAGCCTTTGTACTCTCTTTTAACCAACTTTGAATGGACAGATGAATGTGAAAATTTATTCAATGAACTTAAACGACGTTTGTGCTCAGCACCTATATTGACTACCCCAGATTGGAGTAAGCCATTCCATGTACATGTGGATGCATCCAATTACGCCATAGGATGTGTGTTAGCACAACCCACGAATGAAGGTAACATCGATCTCCCCATAGCTTACGCGAGCAGACAATTGAACGGAACGAGAGGGATTAGGGATGATCTACGCGGTAAAGAAGTTTAGGCACTACTTGTTGGCCAACAAATTCAAGTTCTTTACAGATCATCAAGCCCTATTGTATCTAGTCAACAAACCCTGTAACACAGGACGACTAATACGTTGGTTTCTATTACTCATGGAGTACGATTTTGAAGTAGTAGTCAGGAAAGGAAAGACACATCTTAGAGCTGACCACCTTTCGAGATTAACCTCAGGAGAAGCTCCTCAAGGAATAGCGGATGAATTACCAGATGCTTATTTGTTTAATCTTGAGATAGCATCAGAATGGGCTAAACCAATAGTCCCTATTCTCACATATGGACCCAAGAATCCTAGGATAAAGATCAAAGAAGGAGAGATTACCAAGTCTCAGAGATACCAAATCATAGCAGGAAGCATATATAAACAGGATAATCAAAAGATTCTTGCTTGTTGTGTAGATGAATCAGAACATGCAGATTGGTTGCAATTAGCACACATAGGTGCATTAAAGCAACATCATTCGAAACATCGAACACTGCAGACTCTGCATAGATTGGGAGTATATTGGCCTTCGATGGAAGCAGATGTCTACAAGTTGTGTAAAGAATGCCCTGTCTGTTGTGAAAGACCACCAGTAGAGCATGCTACATTATATCACGTGTCTCTCACACCAGACTGGAGTGAACCATTAGTGACATATTTGAGGACGAACACATTCCCTCAAGGAATGACCTTAGCTCGACAACGTAGTCTAGAGAAGGAATCTCAAGACTATTCACTTATTGGCGATAATCTATACAAAAGAGGACGAGATGGATATCTAAGACAATGTGTTCATGAAAGCGATTATCTGAGCATACTAGAGACTGCACACCAAGGTGTTGCAGGAGGTCACTTTGGACCAGATAGGATAATCAAAGCCATCCTCTTTGCAGGATTATGGTGGCCCACTCTTCACATGGATGCTCATACCTATGTAAAGAGATGTGATGTGTGCCAAAGAACTCAGTTTCCTACTCGCAGAGATGAAATGCCATTGAAACCCATGATGGGAGGACGTGCATTTTCTAAGTGGGGTATAGACTTTGTAGGACCCATTAACCCCCCTGCAAAAGGTACACATGCTGAATACATTATTGTGGCCAAGGATTATCTTACCAAATGGGTAGAGGCAAAAGCCACAAAAAAGAATGATGCACACACAACTGCAAAATTCTTATTTGAAAATGTCTTTACAAGATATGGATTGCCTATAGAGTTAGTGAGCGATCGCGGAACTCACTTTCTAAAACAAGTCATTGAATATTTGTTACAGGATTTTATGGTGATTCACAAGAAATCTGCACCATATCATCCTCAGGCCAATGGTCAGGCTGAAAGCACTAATAAGATCCTTTGTAACGTACTGACAAAACTCATGAACAACAAACATTCAGATTGGGACAAACAGTTACACCATGCTGTTTGGGCATATCGAGAGGCCTACAAGACCGTACTCAATGCAACTCCCTTTCAGATGGTTTTTGGTCAGAATGCAGTGCTTCCTTTGGACTTCTTGATACCGACCCTTAAGGTTGCACAAGAACATCAGTGGACCGGCCATGAATTATCAGCAAGAATAATGGATTTGGAACGATTAGGAGAAACCAGGCTAAAGGCAACAGCAAGAATATATGCAGCAAAGAAGCGAGAGAAAGCATATTTTGATGCACATGTGAAAGATAAAGGCCTAAAAGAAGGAGATTTAGTTCTAGTATATACGCTAAAACAACACGCACATAAGTTAGAAAAGCGAGGTTATGGACCTATGATCATTAACAGACTCTCAACAAGTGGAGCAGTACAGTTAGCCATCTTAGAAGGAGACATAATGCCTAATTACATTAGTGGCTGTAGAGTCAAGTTATATCAGGAACCTCTTACTGAGGATATGCTTAGACGACTCTCGTTGGCAAAGAAGCGTAAGGAGGAAGAAAATAGAATATGAGCGGAAGCTCAGGCTGAAGCAATAGAACGCATTAAGCGCATGAAGCTAAGAAGACAAGGACTAGGGAGAGAGCAGTATAACCATCTGGAAACTACACCCAGATATCCCATGGCCATGTGTCAAGTAAAGTCAACCACTCATCCTAGTATAGTGGACAGGAGACCATTCATTACAGTCAGGCTAGAGCACGACAACCGCTGCCAAGAGCTCAGGGCTTTAATTGACTCAGGTGCTGCGACTAGTGTGATTAGATGGTCCCACTATAAGGATTCAGGTGTAGAAATGCGGCCAATTGAGGCATACCTCATAGGCCTAGGATGTGGAGAATGAGTTCTCCTATGCGCAATGGAAGTGTGTAGTGAGCCCTTGTATGTCCAGCACTTGGACAAACATCTGCACCTTAGATAGCTTGCTGCTCTCAATACAAAACTCAAATGGACTTGAGACTTTAGTCAATCAAAGTAGACAAAGAGAGCTTTCGAACAAGCTATAAATGACTTAATTTGGACAGGTTTTGATTAGGAAATACAACTGTCAAAGATGAACTACCTGTCCACACAGGTATGCTGAAGAACTGAACTTCACTATTTCACTGATATCTCACAGATTACATAAGCTTTCAAATAGATATTTGATATGCAGAAAGTACACAAGATAAGATTTCCAATGAGTGCTTAAACGCACAAAATGGTTACATATGCACTGAGATATGAGCTCTGCAACAGAGCTATGTACAAACTGACATGCGGCTGGAAGGAGTATAAGCTAAAGCCAAAATGACAAAATGGCTAGATCCGACTACTGGGAGCTCTTGCCTCTTTCTCTCCTTGTTTTGAATGTGCTCCCACTTCACTTTTATAACCAATGAGCATGTGAAGAAGTTTGTGCCTTCTTCTTAACTCACCACTTTCTCCACTACATGCTACTAACTACAAGGCAAGATATTGTATCTCTTACTCCTCATGAATTTTGACTAGACTTTTTATTTTATTATTTTTTCCTTTTTTCCTCCACTTTTTCTTTATCTTTATATTTGGTAAATTTATCCAAGCATGGCTCATATGAAAATGAGCTTGTACATTTATCTTCAACACTCCCCCTCAAGCTCATTTGGGAGTTATCTTCGTCCATGTCCTTCAAATTTATCGCGTCCTTGAAACCTTTGAGTTTAGAAGCATCCAAGAACTTTGTAAACATATCTGCAACCTGCTCTTTGGTTCTGATGAACTTTACCTCCACATCTTTGCTTAGCACCTTCTCCCTTACATACTGGTAATGGACCTCTATGTGCTTGCTCATTGCATGAAACATAGGATTGCTTGCCAAGTAGATACTTGACATGTTATCACCATATATAGGGATGGTTCCAACTTGCACTCCAAGATCAGCCAAAAGCTTTTTAATCCACATTGCTTCACATGTGGCAAATGCTAGTCCTCTATATTCAGCCTCCATGGATGAAAGTGCAACAATTGGTTGTTTCTTTGAGCTCCACGTGATAGGTTTGCTTCGTATCATGAACACATAACCTGAGGTTGATCTTCTATCTTCCTTTGAGCCTGCCCAATCAGCATCACTAAAGCCTTTGACCTGCAGTTCTTCATCAAACTTATAAAACAAAGCATGATTAACTCTATGCTTTATGTATCTCAACACTCTCTTGGCTGAATTTAAGTGTTCACTTGTCGGGGCTTGCATAAACTGAGAAAGTACACCGACAACATAAGATAAATCAGGTCTTGTAATGTTTGCATAGATCAATGATCCTACAATGCTTTTGTATGTCGTAACATCTTCCAATGGTTCTCCATCATTTGAACAAAGCTTTGTATTTGTGTCCATGGGTTGAGTGAGTGGTTTGCATTCACTCATTCCAAATTTGAAAAGAACATCCAACAAGTACTTCCTTTGCATCAAGTAGATGCCACTCTTTCCATAAACAACTTCAATTCCTAAAAAATATTTCAACTCTCCAAGATCTGAAATTTTAAACTCTTTACCAAGCTTCCTTTTGATATCTTTAATCCCTATAACATCATTTCCTGTTATGATGAGGTCATCGACATATATGCAAATATATACCTCTCTATTTTCTTCCTTCTTCATGTACAATGAAGGATCTGCACTACTTGGGTTGTATCCACACTTAGTTAGATACTCTACCAATCTTTGATTCCATGCTCTTGGTGCTTGCTTCAAGCCATAAAGTGCCTTCTTCAACCTGCAAACAAAATCTGGATGGTTTTCATCTTCAAATCCAACGGGTTGACTCATGTATACCTCTTCTTGTAGTTCTCCATTGAGAAAGGCATTTTTGATGTCGAGTTGATATAATGGCCATCTCCTTGAAGCACCAATTGCTATTAAGGTTCGGATAGTTCCCATCTTTGCAACAAGGCTGCAAACTTCATCATAATCTATACCTTGTGTTTGTTTAAATCCTTTGGCAACTAATCTAGCTTTATATCTAGCTAGAGAACCATCAGCATTCCTCTTTACTTTAAACACCCATTTGTTTGGAACAATCTTCATACCTTCTTTCTTTGGCACTAGCTCCCATGTGTGATTATCTTTGAGAGCTTTGATCTCCTCTTTCATAGCTTGCTTCCATTCCTTTTGTGTACAAGCTTCTTCATATGTCTCAGGCTCTTTGTCTTTGATAACCTGCATCATGTATGCAAAATGTGTCGCCATAAAACTATCATAACTCAACCTTTGAGTTGGATACCTTGTCCTTGAAGATCTTCTTTCATTGCCTTTAGAAAGTTGCTTCTTTAACCTATTCAACTTTACCATCGAAGTGATCACCTCTTCATATTCTTCTTCACTTGCATCTTCCTCATTGTTTGGAGTAGCACTTGCCTCTTTGGCTCTACTATGAGCTGAATTTGGAGACAAAGAATGACTCCCCCTCCATGTTGAACATTCTTCATTTGATGTAGATGCCTCTGGACCTGAAGCCTTTGTGCTTGATTGTTGAACTTCTCTTTGATTTGTTCCTGCATAATCATCACAATCTTCTTCAAGAATCTTTTCCTTTCCTTTATCTTCATACCATGGTCTTAGTTCATCAAAGACCACATCTCGCGAGACTCTTAATTCCTTTGTTCTAGGGTTGTAACACTTGTATCCTTTTTGCTCCGTTGAGTAGCCGATGAAAATGCATTTTTCTGACCTTGGTTCCATCTTTGTTCTAACTTCTTGTGGAATGTGAACAAAGCAAACACATCCAAACACTTTGAGGTGTGTAAGATCAGGTTTCTTACCGGAATATACCTCTTCTGGAGTCAAGTGATGTATTCCTGATGTTGTGCACCTATTCATCAAGTAAATGGCGGTTGTGGTAGCTTCAACCCAATAGTACAATGGTACCTTCATCTTGTTGAGCATGCATCTTGCAATCTCAGCAATTTGCCTATTTTTCCTCTCAGCTACTCCATTTTGTTGTGGTGTGTACCTACAAGTGAATTGCCTTTTGATTCCATTCTCTTGTAGAAAATCTGAAAATTCTTTGGAGAAGTATTCTCCTCCACCATCGGACCTTAAGGTTTTGATAGACCTTCCTATTTCCTTTTCAACTTCAACTTTGAATCTTTTGAATATAGAAAACACCTCTGATTTTTGCTTCATACAAAACAGCCATACCTTTCTTGAGTGATCATCAATGAAGGTGACAAAAAACCTATTACCAGCCATTGATGCCTCTTGATTTGGTCCCCATACATCCGTATGTATCAAGTCCAAGACATTTGGAGCCACATAATTGCTCCTCTTGAATGGCTGCCTCGTTTGCTTTCCTAGTTGACAAGCTTCACATAACTCATGTAGTCCAATGCTATTAAATTTTGGAAGACCTCTTACCACTTCATGTTTGCTCATGTCCTTCAGCTTTGGAATGTTGATGTGTCCTATTCTTTTGTGCCATAAGTCCAGCTCTGAAATCTTCTTGTTCCCACATTGAATGTACATGACCTTTCCATGTGGATGTTGGACATCCAAAGTGAACATCCTTCCTTCTCTTCTACCTCGAGCAATGACCTTGAAGCCTTCCTTTGGATTCTTTATGAAGCACCCATTCTCATTGAATATGACATGATAACCCTTCTCTACCATTTGTCCTACTGAAATCAAGTTCTTTGAAATTGTAGGAACATGAAGAACATTAGATAGTACCTTTGTTCTACTTTTATCTCCAAGCCTTATATCTCCAATGTGTTCAATCATGTGTTGAGTATCATCACCTGTTTCAACACATCCTTTGCCACTTGGAACCTGTAGATTAGTGAACAAACTTCCTTGGCATGACATATGGTTACTACAACCTGAATCAATGTACCATTTTTTGTCATCTTCACAAGAGCTTCTATACTCATGTCTCATTGCAAGTAGTGTGTCCTTGCTTCCTTCACTTGAGGTGCTTGCATAGTTGCTTTGGTTCCTTTGATTGCCTCCATTTTGTCTTCCATTCTTCAGCCAACAATCACTAGCATAGTGTCCTACTTTACCACAATGATAGCATGTTATACCTTTATGAGAATTGTAAGAGCTTCGGCCTCTTCCTCTACTTCTACCTCGACCTCTTCCTTGTGCGTTGGCATTTGATGCATCCTTGTTGTCTTCCGAACTGTTTTGGTTGTAGTTGGAGTGGCTATAACCTCTTCCTTTTCCTCTTGAGCCTCCTCTTGAATTTCTTCCTTTACCTCGGCCTGCATATAACATTTGGTTGTGGCTGTCCTTTCCTTTGAGACCACCAAAGCTAAGCTCTTCTGTGACAAGATGAGGGATTAGTTGTTCAAAACCTGGATATACATCTTTCAAGTTAATGGAAGTTATAAAAGGCTTCCATCTTTCATCATCTCTCAAGCCATTGAGAGTATAACACACAAGATCTTTGTCTTCAATCGTTGTCCCAATAGAAGCTAAAGCATCGCTTAGCTCCTTAATCTTCAAAGTATATTCAGCTATGGATTGACTCGAACTTTTCTTGATTATGTTCAACTCATTCTTGAGTTGAAGTTTCCTAGCTTTGGTATTTGTTGAATACATCCTTTCAAGAGCTTCCCAAGCATCCTTAGCTTTCTCTAAATGTTGAATATGACCTACCATGGCATTAGTAATGACTTGCGAAATGAGGAATATGACTCTCCTATTCCTCTCCTCCCATTCTTTTGCTTGCCTCCTTTGGACTTCGGTGGCCATAGCTTGATTGATTTGAGGTTGAGCATCATTGCCGCTCACAATACCCCATAAGCCTTTGCCCATTAGGTAGTTGGTCATTCTAAACCTCCACACGGGATAGTTATCCTTGTCCAACTTCTCTACTTGTTGACCCAAGTCAGCCATTGAAGAGTATCAAAGACTTTGAGAGTTACCTCGAATAGTTATAGTCCTTTTGCTCTTGCGTTTGTGAAGCTCCTCCTTGTTTTATAGCTCCTCTTTTGCTTTTCTTTATCTCCAGCTCTGTTGATGAAGCTTCAACACCAAGTTTGCTCTGATACCAACTGTGGAGAATGAGTTCTCCTATGCGCAACGGAAGTGTGTAGTGAGCCCTTGTATGTCCAGCACTTGGACAAACATCTGCACCTTAGATAGCTTGCTGCTCTCAATACAAAACTCAAATGGACTTTAGACTTTAGTGAATCAAAGTAGACAAAGAGAGCTTTCTAACAAGCTATAAATGACTTAATTTGGACAGGTTTTGATTAGGAAACACAACTGTCAAAGATGAACTACCTGTCCACACAGGTATGCTGAAGAACTGAACTTCACTATTTCACTGATATCTCAAAGACTACGTAAGCTTTCAAAGAGATATTTGATATGCAGAACGTACACAAGATAAGCTTTCCAATGAGTGCTTAAATGCACAAAATGCTTACATATGCACTGAGATATGAGCTCTGCAACAGAGCTATGTACAAACTGACGTGCGGCTGGAAGGAGTCTAAGGGAAAGCCAAAATGACAAAATGGCTAGATCCGACTACTGGGAGCTCTTGCCTCTTTCTCTCCTTGTTTTGAATGTGCTCCCACTTCACTTTTATAACCAATGAGCATGTGAAGAAGTTTGTGCCTTCTTCTTAACTCACCACTTTCTCCACTACATGCTACTAACTACAAGGCAAGATGTTGTATCTCTTACTCATCATGAATTTTGACTAGACTTTTTCTTTTAGTATTTTTTCCTTTTTTCCTCCACTTTTTCTTTATCTTTATATTTGGTAAATTTATCCAAGCATGGCTCATATGAAAATGAGCTTGTACATTTATCTTCAACATAGGAGGCATGGAAACCCCTTGCATGGGTGAGGTGGACCTTCCTATCCTCATTAAGGATGTGACCATGACAGCGAAGCTACTAGTGTGCCATGATGATGACCTGATAGAACCCCTAATCCTTGGCCAAGATTGGCTATACGATCACTCAGTGGACCTAAATCTCAGACAAGGCTCCTTACAGATTGGAACCTTAGAGCAGAAGCGAGTGATACCGCTTGACTTCCCTAACGGCATTCCAACTGAGGTTTGTAACCCTAGACCCTATGAAATACATGCGACGGAAGACCGGAAGATCTTGGGTCAGATCAATCACGTTACGTCTACACCAACCCACTCGGGCTTGGCTATAGACTGTTGTCAATCAGAAGGACGACAGGAGATTTTCCCTGGGGCTTCCTGCAAACTAGAAGGGGAAGCTACCCAACCGCTAGGGTAGATGGACACAATCAGCGGTCAAGTGGGTTGCATCAGCTGCCAAATGAGCACAATATCCTGCGGTGCTCATCCTTCCAAACTTGCTGCGGACTGGCCTAGATTAAAGATAAAGAACGAATCACTTCCTAATGGGCAGGTCACACAAGTGTTGGATCTCCCTTCTTTTCCAAAGCAGAGCGTCCAATGGACCTCTCAAACCCAACCACGAAGGAGTCAACCACAACAGAGGGACCCAGACCGACGACACCACCAAACAAGGCAAAGACAGCAGTAGTATCAAAATCACAGAACAAGTGGCACGAGACAAATATGGGTGCCAAAAGGACAGCAACCACAGGCTATTGGCAACACTCCAGACAAGAACAGGACAAAGTTTCAAAAGAAGTAGAGTCAGTATCCAAAGTCCCCTCGATCTTCTTCTACAAGTACAAATACTCGGCAGATTTGGATCGCCAAGAAGTATCTTATAAACCGACCCACACCCACATAGATTTGGGTACCCAAACCATGTATTATAGCTCAACCTTCAAGCCGTGTATTATACCCCCCACCGAAATCTCTTCACCCTTCAATAACACCACATACGATACCATCTTTTGTCCCTCAGAACAAACACACCATCCGCTAAGAAATTCTTAGGAAATGGATACCAAAACGTGTCCAGGAGACTTCCCCTAACCCATTGTCTGACACCACTACCACCTCAACTAATCTTCATCCGTGTAATAAATCACTTACATTTGAACCTTGTATAAATTCACACACCATAACCCCACATGACTCATAATAAAAGCTCATCAAGGAATGTATGCATAATCTGACCATGTAGGCGTATAGAGACATGCATTAGCTCTGCAAAAAATCATTGCATCAATCACTTCACGACACTTGGCTACACGGGTTACACATCGGTTATGGAAAGGGATTGCGGTCTCACTTTAATGGGATCATAATTAATTTCCATGCTAATGTGTTAATCTTTTGTAGTAGATCTTTTCCATTAGCTCGTCAGTCATCATGCAAACCGAAGAAGGACCATCAGAAGCTGGCCCAAGCACACCAATGGCCAATATTGGAGAATTACTCGCGGAATCTTATCCTAGGATGCAACCACCAGAGTTTCAAGGTTTTCCAGGACCCATGCCAATAGACGATCCTCCTAGAGGATACACTGAGAAGATTCATCGTAACTCGCACTGGTTTCAAGGCCTAGCAGGACCATTAGCAGACGCTGATTTCATATTTTAGGCCAATTTGGCATTTGATTTATGCACATGGGCCAAGTACCAGTTCTTTTCAAGAGAATTTGAAGGACTGTAGAATACAAAAGATTTAACGCACCTTTGGGCACGAGCGAGATTTACAGAATACTTTAGTGACCCTCTCCCTAAACCCGATTTTTACAGATGCTTTTACCTAGTAACCACATTGACAGCTTCAGAGAACAAGGATCTACCCGGCACATTCATGTTACCATCCTTGGTAAATGACCCTCCATTCAGAAGGTTTTATTTGTCCAAAGATTTAATTCGCGCAGCTCTCAAAATACATGGAACGCATACTCCGACAGAGCGCGAACGGCTAGTCCCAGAGCAGATGAAACGTGGTGACGTAACTAAGTGGGAGGATATTTCAGCTATAACCCCTGAGCTATCCAAGCCCTTAAGGATATGCATGCAACAGTTTGCTTTCCCAGCTCAGGATCGTTTTACCATGCCCCACAAAAGAATCTGGTTTGGATTATACTTAGCATGTACTGGACCTCAAACGGTTGATCTAGCTAGCTGCATAATTGATCAGCTCTATTCGGCACAACATAGATGGGAACAAAAGAAGGTCATCAATGGGTGTTGTGCCCTCACCAGGATCATATATATGTGCTTGGCGTATGACTTACCAATTGAGCGTGCCATGACCAGTGAGGAACTGAAAGCATTCAAAGGGACCACTAAGAAAGCTAGAAAGGCTAGCAAAGGCAGAGCCGGAAAACGCATGAGAGGAACTATCCCGTGCCTACAAGTCCCAGAATCACCCTCACCACAACCATCTCCAGAGCAGTCACCGACCGCAGCCACTCCCACGGTACCACCAATTCGTATACGGTTATCAAGACCAGTTACGCCGGAGGGCACCACCAGTACTGTTGAACCTCAAGCAGCCACAACCCCAGAACCTACAACCACGACAGCAGAAATTCCCACCACCATTGGTGCGGAAGCTTTCTCTTTTCGAATACCACATTTAGAAGAAAAACAAACAACACCACTGGATCCAACTTTTGATTTTGAAATGCCCGATGCATTCTCAAATGAGTTCCAGTTTTCAGAAGGACAATTGTTTTCTCAAGAATTTGAAAGGCCTAGCTATCCCACCACACCCCGGGATGAGCCACAAGGACAGATTGTATCTAGCTCCGATGACGAAAGAACAACAATTGATGACGACGAAGGCGATGACGAAGCTAGCCAGGGAACTCAGGAATCCCAAGAGCATGAACAGACAGATGGCCAAGGCCAACAAACAGACACACATGGTGATACAAGTACCCATGAGGATGAAACTTACGAAGCAGCAGCTTACACATTGGCTATTAAGAAGCTGTATAGAACTATGGAAAAAGTTTGGGCACGCAAAAAGCTGATTGAGGAAGAGAGTCAAGCAATAATAGAACAGGAACTTGTCACAAGCGGATTCGAAGACGCATACATCAAAGGATTCAGAGAATAAGTCAAATCAGTAGGCTCCACCGAAGCCCTCAGGTACTTGCAAAGAAAGCCACTACCACAGTTTGACCCCCATAGAGTACGACTACTTTCGAAGCCCGGCGAATACATTCGTATACCAACAGGAGCACAGTCTTCCGAACAAGCGAGGGAGGCACGCCTCGTCCTCAAAAGTTCGTTGGTAGCAGAAACCATCCTTGTAGATTCCCCACCCCGTGCTACAACTGTACATACCTCAGTAGTAACTGAAGTACCGACCACCCCAACCGCTCCTCCATCACCGCCCGTCCATCCAGCCTCCCCTATTCACCCTCCTTCCCCCCGACTATCATCTTCTATCGCTGGTGGCGTAGCAGAAATCGTTTTTACGACCACTCACCCCACAATTCCTGCACCCATTAGACCTAGTCTACCCCCTCACACATCCACCTTTCCATTCAACCCATTCCTCCATCCATCTTTTCCATCTTTCCCCACAACTCCAAGACCCCTTTTTCCATTCCCACCGCCATTAACCTTCTCGCCCGTCTCACCTCCCCGACCCATTGTAACCCCTATTTCCCCTTTCCACCCAGCTGCTCCAGCCAGTACCCCTGTAGAGTACTCCTCAACCTTTGTAAATCTCGTATTTACACCAGCACAAGCACCCACAGTCACACCCATATTCACGGTCACCGCACTGGACACGTCCAATGACATGGACATCTCACCACCCACTACACCATCACTCACTTCACTCACAACACCAACATATTTAGGCATCTCACAATTTTCCACAATCACCACAGCATCCACCTTCCCACCCCCATTCCCCATTCCCGTTGCATCTACACCCACTGCATCTTCATTTAGCACCCCATTGATACTATCACCCACGGTAGATAATTCATTTCGACAGATGTTCATGTGTATGACGCAAGTAAGAGATGAGTACACATCTCTTGGTGATATTTATCAGCAGCTGCAGAGGACAACCACTGACGTACAGTCGCAGCTTAATTTATTATCTATTGAAAATGCCTCTATGAACACCCGATACCAGGAATTACGCGAGGCATATCACAAGTTGGAACTAGAAAGCGAAGAAAAGACCAAGGAAGCCACTACTGACCTGGATAACTTATTACGAGCCCAGACAGTCCGCAATGCAATGCTAACACGAAACATGGGCTTACTCAGAAGACATTTAGCAGCCGCCAAGGAAGAAAACCAGCGCTTACAGGATCAGAACCAAGAAAACTTAGAAGCAGCCCTAGACCATCCAGACCAACCACTCAGTCCTAGTCGGTTCAAAGCCATTCCCTCAGACTCGATGAGGATGCTGCTAGAAGATCATGTAAGACTGCTAGATGAATACGATCGCATGAATGAGGAGTTACAGAAACTCAAAGAAGATCATAAATTACTCCAGTTACGAGCACCGGCACAACCAGACATACCAGCACCTATGGACCCCTCTCCTAAAATCTTAGAGGAGCTCAACGCATTACGGGCCCAGGTATCGAACCTTGAATCAAGGATTGTAGTATATGAAGCACCACCAAGGCCAGACTCCCCACCTGAGCTACCAGCTGAGGAAGAAACTGTCACCATCCCGGTGGAGGAAACGTTTGAAGAGGCGTACGAGCCACAACCCATTCCAGGCGGACGCGTCACGACCGAAGGCCAGATGACTTACGAACTCCCGACCCCCGCGTGGATGAAGACAATTGAAGAACTTGGGACAACACACTCAGCTAGAGTAGAGGCACAATTACATGCCATGGTGATGATAGAAGAAAGAATTTTACAGTCTCCCTTCTTTGCTCATTTGGCCCCGCGACGATACATATCTGGGCATGAGCTACAGTATAAACCGTATTTTATGTTAATGGCCGAATACCAATTAGCCATTGAGAAAGAGACAGGTAAGAAACCATCGCATGCAACTCAATTCGAGGAGGACGATCTACCACTCGATGCGCAGCAAGGAGAGATCTATCAACCAGAGTGGCGAAAAGATTTACTACAGAAATATCCAGAAATGATGAGTACATGGGTAAAGGCACCTTTGCATTTGAAGTACAACCCATGTTGGGGACCACTACCACGACGCCGCTCCTGGACAGCCTTTGCTATTAAGGTACAAAACAATAAGCAGTGCCAGGACTGGTTGAATTACCCCTATTTTAAGCCACCCATCGAGTTACCAACTGTAGGCTACATGATGGCTACAATTCGCCACTGGCTCCCTAGATTAAAGCATATGGATGATATAGCACCGCACATGACTGTCAAAATCTTTGACATGATGCAAATGATTTTTAAAGTCTTCCGACGCATCAAGGCACCTCATGTAAACACCCCGGGCTTTGAGCATGGCAATTTCGATCTGGTATATGATATGAGTACAACGTCATCGCTACGGGTGTGTTATGCCTCGCATTGCAGAATAAAGTATCTACCGGCGTGCTACAAGCAGACGTTCGAAGAGATGTTCACAACCGGCTTCTGGGAATACCATTCAGAGGTATTCATAAGCAGACCTACACATTTATTACATTTATTTGCCTGTGAACGACTGGTCTATTCCACACACTATCAGCTCCCGCCACCGGAAGAACCGCAACCAATAGACTGGGAGAAACTCGAGGCCGATCTGGCCCGAGGCATTCGTATCTCCGAGCACACCCTCGCTCAAGACCTCCTACAGAACTATATCCGGCAGACCTCACAACAAGGTTCTGTCAGGGACGACAGAAGCGAGAGGGAGGGGGGTGTTGGAAGCAGCTAGAGGCACATACGACACGGAAGCATGTAACAACGGAGCAAGGAGCCTGTCGAATCTTTTTTCAAAGAATCATGTTTTAGAAATACTTTTCAAAGACCTCCAACAGTGATTTTCATCACTAATGTAACATATGTAACATAGAAATACCCTTTTCTTAATTTCTAGCTCCATTTTGTGCAAGCCGAGGAGTCCTCGAGCTTGAGGAGCTTAGGTAGAACAAGCGTATCAATTTTTGTTATTTTTAGACACCGTTTACCCTTCCAAATAGCATCTAGGACCTAATTTTTAACTATGCCGGTCACTAGATGTGAAATCGGTCAAAACTAGTCTAGAAACTATAAAAAGAGCTAGAGAGCCCATTTTTGGGGTTAGCTTGTTTGAGGTTAGAGTTCTTTTGAGCTTGTAATAGTGTTCTTGAGTAATAGAGTTGATTTCTCACCTTCCATTGTGTCTTGCTTGTCTCTTCGTAGTGTGTGTGTATGTGTGTGTGCATTTCTATGCTTCTCACCTCTCACTTCATCTCACATTCACGATCTTCATATCACTCCTATCTCTTCCGTGGATTGACATTAAGGAGGTGGAGCTTCTTAACGTGGTTCTCACCATTGTGCTAGAGTAACAACAAACTCTAGGTAGTCTTCATGCATATATCCTTTTTTGGAGAAGGGTAACGTGTGAGACTTACCAAATTGACAGGCGCCACACTTGTAAATCATATGTTGTTTGGATACATTAGGTATCCCAAGCACACATTGGTCCCTGCACATTTGTTTCAAGGTTCTTTCTCCTATGTGCCCTAACCTTTTGTGCCAAATCTCAAGCTCTAAAAGTGTTTGATCGTTATAACTGTATAGTGCAATATTCTTTGTATCTTCCAAGTCAAAAGTGAAAAGTCTACTTGATTTTTCTCCTTTAGCAATCCTCTTGAACCCATGCCTTGGATCCTACACATATGCTCCATATTGATTGAATCTGACCTGCAAACCTTTCTCCACAATCGAACCAACACTCATCAAATTTTTGGTAATGGTTGGTACATAGAGTACCCTGCTCAACAAATTCTGATTACCAGCACAAGTCTTAACATTTCCAACTTTAACTACTGAATGCTTTGTATCATCACCTGTTTGGACTTGATGTTTATCTTTTGGTTCTTCAAGATCAGAGAGAAGTGCCACATTGCCAGCCACATGATTTGAGCACCCTGAGTCAATGTAGAATAGGTAGTCATCATTTGTACCTGACTTTGAAGTCATGTTCATGATTAGAAGAGAGTCATCCTGCTCATCTGTGTAGTTGTTGTAGTCCTTTCTGGTTTTGAATCCTCCTTGGTAGTTGCCACTGTAATTGTTGTTGTAATTGTTTTTGTGGCCTTGGTGATGGTTGAACCTTTCTCTTGACTGTGAGTATCCACCTCTTTGGTAGCCTCTTCCTCTCTGATTTTTGTAATTCTTGAAACACTTATCTATAGTATGATTTGATAAACCACAAATGTTGCATGGTGATGAGTTATAGGGTCTCTCCCTACCTTGCTTACCTCCTCTGCCCCTTCCTCTTGAAGATCTACCTCTGCCTGCATAGTTGGCTTGGGAGGTAGAGCCTTCATCTTCCATTATTTTGCTCTTGCCTTTATCCTTAGACTTCTTATCAGTGTATAGGGAAGAAGAGTTATTACCTTTGGATGTATCTCCATTTTTGGTGAGCTTCGCTTCATGTGTAAATAGTTGTCCCATAAGAGTTGTAAGATCTGGAGTGTGCATGTCCATGTAGAGATCCATTGCAGTGGTGAAGCTTTCCCATTTGTCATCAGCCTTGATTCCATTGATCACTTGCCTTACAATTTGTTCTTCTTCAATCTCTTCTCCTATGCTTGCTAACTGATCTGCAACATCTTTGATCTTGGTCACAAATTCTGAAACAGCTTGCTTAGGTTGCTTCCTTAGTGTTGTGAATTCAATCCACAACTGATTTTTCCTAGCCCTTGTATTGGAGGAAGAATATGATGACAAGGTTTCCCAAGTTTCTTGGAATGTCTTACAATTTTTGATATGTGGCAAAAGAAAATCAGAGATAGAGTTGAGTAAATAAGACCTTGCCAATGCATCCTTAGCACACCATGTGTTGAGCTTTTCTTGTTCTTCCTTGGTTGGCAATCCTCTTGCTTTGAATGAGGGCAATTCCTCATCTCCTGAGATGTATCCATAGAGACTCCTTCCTTGTAGGTAGGTCTTCATCCTTAGAGACCAAGCTTGATAGTCGTTCCTGTCCAATTTATCAATAAATGAAGGAAAACCATCTCCCATTTTACCTCTATTGCTCTGATACCACTGTTGGGATAGATGGATGGATGCTTCATGAGATTGAGTAGGTACTGCTAAGCCTGCTTTGTACCAGCCCTCTTTTGCTTCAGTGTTGATGAGTAGACCTTCTTAGCTTTCCAATAACACCAAAAAATGGCCTATGTACTTTGGAAGTGATGTGTGTAATGATTGAACCAAAACAGATAACTTTGAAGTTCACAAACTCAAGAAAACCTTCTATTTTTGTCTTGACACCTGCTGGATGTTTTACTCAATGTGACTAGCACAGTAGAAATTTATAAAATTCCTTATAGGCATATTTAATTAGCTTAGTAAGCTACCATTTGCAAGTGGAATGATGTAAAAACATAGACTATGCTAAGAGAAATCAATTTAGCAAGTTTAGCTATACCCTCGACTTTTTAAGACTGTAGCAGAAAATAACCATAGTTCACCTCGACACAGATGTCTCTGAAATGGCCTAATAGAATTACTTCAAACTTTGACATCATCTAGATGACCTTGAACTGAATCCAACAAGCTTTGAATCACTTGCTTTGGTGCAGAATTGACCGAGATATGCCCTTGACAAGTTGACAGACTTTTGAGTAGACTAACAGAGACCTTAGTGATTAATGATGTAAATGTATCTATTAATTAACACTTGTATACGATCCCATTGGCATGAATAGCATTGCCTAATGGTGTAGAGAGGTGTAGGCTATAGTATAGTCCTCACACACACTCAAAATGAGTAGAATGAGGCTCGGGAATGATCTCTCATACCCGCGAGTTTTCATGTTCTCTTTTTATATGTAATGAACAAAGATTTGAATTCAAATTCAAATTTTGGCTCCCTATGATCAAGCTCCTAAATGCTTGGAGATATTCCTTCAATCAAATGAGCTACTTTGGTAGGTGATTACAAAAGATTCCAAGTCAATTTGACTTTTACAATGAGGTAAAGTGGTAATTAGCCACTAGCATATGTTCCTATGCTTCTTCATGTATGTGTAGACTTTAATGTATCCTTTGACTCACTTTGGTAGGTGATTACAAAAGATTCCAAGTCAATTTGACTTTTACAATGAGGTAAAGTGGTAATTAGCCACTAGCATTTGTTCCTATGCTTCTTCATGTATGTGTATACTTTAATGTATCCTTTGAGCCAAATGTGTAGGCTTGCAATTTGCACCAACAACACTTAAGCAAGGCTATATTCTTGGATAATAACATGCATACGAAAAATAATATATTGAGAATGTTCTGCATAGTAGAGATAGATTTCCTAAATCATTAATGTGTATGCCTTAAACTATATAGTTAGAGATTTTCATTGTTTGAAATATCATCCAAAGTATGTCCTTATGTATCTTACACCATGGAATCTCGACCAATGTAAAAGTTAACAAAATTTGCAGGGTCCCCCCGTGGTGTAGATGATGCCTTCATGGCATGGAGGACTTGGGAGAGCTCTCTTATTCATGCCCCAACCAATTATTGATCTGGTAGGCGCTTGAGAGATTCATGCTCTTACAGGGACAAATCAACTAGAGGCAAGCTTTTTTGGGTGAAGCAATCGGATGTTCCTCAGCACTATGGAATGCTATAAGAGGGGAGAATCTTTGGAAAATATGGAAAAAGAGGTGTGCAGCCCACTTTGTAAGCCCTCCTAAAGAATGGTCGATTGAGAAGTCTGTTTTGCTTTTAGGCTAAAGATTTTTGAACTCTAAGAAGCCCGTGCCCTTTAGACATCATACAGTGTTCTTCCTAGAGGGTAACAAGATGAAAACCAAGTGGGCCTCACATGACGGAGGCAACAGGGTTATCAACCTTCTTTGTAAAGGTCTCTAGTAATCTTTAAGCAGCCCCTACTTTGTGGGATACGGGCATCCTGTGGGTGATAGGCCGTTTCATTTGTACAATTGCATTTTCTATTGTTAAAGATTGGAAGAGTAGGCTCTACCAAACTTCCTTAAAAAAATATATATATACATGTAACTCATATCTAGTATTGATATTTAGACTTTGGTCACTTACTGACATGCTCTTTCTCCTCCTTGTGTGCAACTCATCTCTTGATTATGTCCTCTTTTGCTTAATATCATTCTATTAGTTAAAGTTTGGAAGAGTAGGCTCTACCAATCTTAAAAGAAAAATATATACATGTACTCATATCTAGTATTGATATTTAGACTTTGGTCACTTACTGACATGCTCTTTGTCCTCCTTGTGTGCAACTGATCTCTTGATTATGTCCTCTTTTGCTTAATATCAGTCTCTTATGATTTGAAGAAGATGTTATCGATCTTGTTGATGTCTTCTTTTTGAGATTGAGTATTGTTAGATAGGCAATAAGTTACCTTCTATGCTTCTACAGTCCAACCTTCATATGTCTTTAGCTATTCTCCAAGTTTTTATTTTCTTTATACTCCAGATTGTTTGGATCTCCACGATCCCGTTGAGTGTTATATGACACTCCTCTCTCACTAATAAAAATTCCATTAAAAAAACACCAAAGAGAAGAAATTCCTCTCTACCACTCAATTAGGATTCTCCATATAAACAGGAAAACTGATAACTTCTAGCATGAACTCTTTTCCTTCTATCACCAAATAATATAAATGGTTCCATGCCACATTACTTTAAACATCAAGAAAAATTGTATTATTGTACTATCAACAATATCTATCAATATATACCACTATTAGTTCTTAAGAAAAATGTTTCTTTTGGAACCTCAATAACCTCAAAGAGAGAAGGTGCCCAAGATACCTTGAACTATCTTTAGTGATTGTAATACTTCATAAAAGAAGAATAAGATTGATATGAAGCATTATTCTATGTATGACACGTGTTCAATGCACAATTTCCAAAAGCTACCAAATTTTGTCATAGAATCTAATGTTTCTTGGTCAATGGCATGGTTAGGGATAGAATGTAATACCATGTGTCCAACCATTTTGGATGATGCTAAATAATTCATGTGAAATAGTAGGACAAATATTGATCATTCTACATAATACATGTGAAATACTAGGAGCAGCTATTCGAATATCCCAAATTACTAGCATTAGTGTGTTGTGATTAAGATTGGAACACATGTTCAAAGGGGCGCTTCCAATGTTTCATATAAAGTAAACTAAGGCTGAAATTAGGAAATCTAGGGTGAAATTCATCGATTTCATAGAGTTCCATGTGGTGTTCTTCATATTAATTTACGATTCCAATAGGAGTTTGCGGGCTTACTATTCGAAGTGCAAACTAGTTGTGATATTTATATTTAATCATTTATCTTTGATCATTTGTAGTGTTAATAGAGCCCCTTGTCTTGGTTATGAAGAAGTTAGTTTATTTGCATGTAACTTTTTGGATATTATCCTCTTGTTTCGATAAAAATAAATCTATAGAAAATTATGGAGCTCTTGTTTCTAGTCATGTAGACTTGGAAATTATAGAATCCAATGGACTCGAGAGGATTCAATGTAAAATATCATAAATTTAAGGCTCACATCCTCGAGAGAGTTAAATTCCCATATTGAAATCTCTTTGGCCAATGGATTGAGGTGATACATTTTACTAAATAAAGGCAATGTAGGCAAAGGGACTTACTTTGTGTTCCTAAATGTGAGAAATCATTACCTTGTGTTACATTCAATGGAAATGTCATAAAAACGTTTGGAAAAGTTATATCTTCAAAAAGTTGTAAATATATTTGAAGATAGTCTTTCTTGAAATGGGGAGCGTCTTGCTCAGAAAACAAACAAGGGAAGAGCTAAAGTTTAGTTTAATTTTAGTAATTTCTATCATTATAAACCTTATATAAATTGATATATGAGGTGATAACTATAAAAATGCCAATCCCTTCACTTGTAGATATTTTGTTTTGGAAAGCAGTGTGGGTAAGAGAAATGTTCTTCTAGCGACTCTCATGCACAAGCTTTCTTGCCTTCTTCTTGAGCGATTGTGCATGTTTGATGGCTTGTTGTTTTTCTAAGTCTAACTTATCTTGAGGCTACAATTGTATGGTCTTTTCCCATGATTTTGAGCTATTTTTATCTGGAAATCGTGTAGTTATGTTGGGTATTATAAACACTTGGGTCTCCATAGTATTATGATTGATTGTTTTTTGAAATTCTATCTAGCATGATTGTAGCTTATTTTGTTAGTTTTTTTGGGGATTTATCATGCTTATAATTTGGTTGATAACCAAGGGAGTAATTATCACCAATTTGCTTAATCCAATGGCTTGAGGGAGCAGGATTTTCAACTTGGAGACGATGTTGATCGATCATGTTAATCCATTCATCATCTCGATTCATCCTTTGGTCATGATTGCTCTTTCTAGTCGATATATATCTGTAAAAATAGATAATCTTTAGCACCCTGACTTTGTAAGTATATATTTTTCTTGTTGTACGCAACCACAAGAATAGTAGATGCATGTTATTCATATGCATAAATCAAATTTAGAGCGTGTTTACCTTATTACATGATCTTTCTCCCCATTTTGTCCAACGCATTATTTATTTATATCTCGTTTACTTTAATGTGAGTCTCTTATAATGAAGAAGATAACCTTCACCTCTTTTTTCTATTCTTTTCTTCATGTTGTATGTTCCCAAACATGGTCACTTGAGTACTATTAGACAGGAAATTCATTAACTTCTATTTTTTCTCATTTCAATCTTCTTACGCCTTTAGCTATTCTTGCGTTTTTTTAATCCCTTTCTACTACTGTTTTTAGATCTTCACGATCTCCTTGAATGTGTTAAGATACTCCTCTCTCGTTGATAACTTCTCCATTCAAAAAGTTTAATATCAAAATAAAAATATTGTTTAATAGTTTTTGTGGTCATCCAATAAATATTTCCATATCCTCAAAACTAACAACCCCACATAAACATCGAAAGTATTAACTATTATCTTTAACTATTTTCCTTTTGAGAATATAAAGAGAAAATCGATAAAAACTTAGAAGTATATTTTATTAATGATATTGAGCAGATTGATTGGCCGTCTCCCATTGTTGTTGTGCTCAAGAATGGGAAACTAAGAGTGTGCATGAACTTGAAAAGTCTCAAATTTTTTACCATTAGGGACATCTATCCACTACCCATTATTGATCACCTCTTGGAGAGGATAGCAAGCAAAGATGTTTATAGCTTCTTAGATCACATTTTAGGTTATAATCAAGTTTTGTTTGCATGTGAGGACTAATACAAGACTAGATTTTCTATTGAGTGAAGAGTCTATGCTTTTAAGGTGATTCCTTTTGGCTTAAATAATTTCCTTAATACCGTCCAAAGAATAATGCATCACTTTCCCAAAGAATTCCTTCCAAAATATTTTGAAGTTTATGTGCATGACTTGTGTGCAATTTTTTTCACAATGATGTGAGCACATCCCTATGTTGGAGAAACTATTTTCAAGATGTAGGAAACATAGAGTCTCTCTAACTGATAAGCTGCATCTTCATGGTAAAACACATAAATGTAGGTTTTGGGATAAATTGTTTGGTATTCATTTAGGAAGAAAAAATCAAAGGTATAGTTGAGTTTCCAAATCCTATAATGCGAAACAAGGTCAAGCTTTCACGGTTCATTTTGGATATTGTTATAAATTTCTTCATAGGTACAAATTCATGCAAGACATGACTATGATTTGATTACCAAGTTTGGATTGACAAAAGACTATGACAAAGCATTGAAGAGGTGAAATATAATCTTTCCACAAATTCCGTCTTGAAATTCATTTAGGAAGAAAAAGACTATGACAAAGCATTGAAGAGGTGAAATATAATCTTTCCACAACTTCCGTCTTGGTATTCATTTAGGAAGAAAAAATCAAAGGTATAGTTGAGTTTCCAAATCCTAGAATGCGAAACAAGGTCAAGCTTTCACGGTTCATTTTGGATATTGTTATAAATTTCTTCATAGGTACAAATTCATGCAAGACATGACTATGATTTGATTACCAAGTTTGGATTGACAAAAGACTATGACAAAGCATTGAAGAGGTGAAATATAATCTTTCCACAACTTCCGTCTTGAAATTAAAAGACTAGAAAAAAAAAGCCTTCCATGTGCATTTTTACACCTGAAACTATGCCTTAGGTTGTATTTTACCAAATTCTACTAATGAAGGTATGCTCAACTTTCTCATAGCTTATGTTAGCAGACAAGCAACACAATAATGCATAACTAATCCATAGCTATGAAAAAGAAGTAGAAACATTAGGCAAGATTACTACAATAAAGAAATTCAAATATTATATTTTTACCAGTAACGTTAGATTTCTAGTGGGATCATCAAGCCGTCTTCTACCTTGTGAATAACCCCTACAACATTGGAAGACTTGTTTGTTATTTTCTTATAGTTATGGAATTTGCTTTTGAAGTGGTAGGAATAGGTCATACACATGTGCATGTTGATTATCTCTCTAGGTTACACAATGGCAAACCACCCAATTGGATATCTTTTGAATTTCTAAATGCCTATTTGTTTAGCTTAGAAGTGGTACCAAAGTGGACGAAGCCTTATGTTTCTATACTTAAATATGGCTGACTACAACAATATCCCCCCCTCGGCCCCAACAAAAAAAGACCAAAAAGATAAGAGAATCAAAACATTTGTAAATAATCTAGGGAAGCATCTATAGAAACATTAAGCATGAAATATTGTATTTTTTTGTAGATGATGAAAAGAAGTGGGATATCATCACATAAGCCTACATTGCAATTTCCGGATCGCCTTTCCCCCTCCATCGAAAAAGAATCTTTGCAAAACCTAGAACACCTAGGAGTATACTAGTCATACATGGGGAGGGATGTTCATGAGTATTGAATTAGTCGTTAGTTTTGGATTGTTAGGTAAAACTCTATCAAAGGATGATAGAACCAAGTTGGAGTAAGCCGATAGTCAGCTACCTTCATAATGAAATATTTTGAGAAAGCATTAACCCTACTAGAAACAATGTACTTGACTAGGTATCTCAAGATTACAATCCTTGGGAATCAATTGTATAAAATAGGAAAGGATAATTTCATGTGTTTGTGCATTCATGAGAGTGAATATTTTCCGATTTTGGAATTGGAATTGGCAAACTTATGAGGTTAAAGAGGACCTTTGTCCCTTGAAATGACCACCAAGATATACATTTTTTGAATCCCACACAACAAGGGAAGCTTTTATAAAGTTTAAATGGCATTACAAAGAAGGTTAATCACCCTGTCATCACCCTTGTGTGGGGCCCACTTGGGTTTAAGCTCGTTGTTGATCAAAAGGAGCACTTGATGATGGTTGAAGAGAGGGGGGCTTCTTACAATTAGCAATTCTTCTACCAAGAAGGAATAGAGATTTCTCAATCGACCACTCTTTTGGGGAATCGCCAAAGTTGAAAGCGCATCTTTCCCGTGAGATCTTCCATAGGACCTCCCTTCTGATGGCGTTCTAGAGATTCACGGAGCAACCGATCACTTCTCCCAACAGAGCTTGTTTCCAACTGATATCTTTCTAAAGTATTATTTTTTTTCGACAATTTACCTGAGCTTGTTTGCACCATGGGGGCGTCCCACAAATTTTGCTAGCCTTAAGGTTGGTCCAGTTCCACTATGAAGAATCTTCCAAAGGAGGATAGAATTTTTTATTTCTATGAGGGGTTGCCAGAGAGCCATGAACTTCATATCCCACTATAACCCCGTCCACGACAGGCACCACTTCTTGTTGAGGTTAACTTGATAATCAATGGTTTCTTTGATGTTCGGGATTTTTGTTAGGCAATTACCATTGTGCCATCTGAGACCAAGCGGGCTTGGCATGTCGTGTCCCATGAGAAGATGAATTTTAGAGCGCTCACAGATGAGACCTCTACTTTGCAAAGTATTCCATTCTTCATAGGAAATCTTGATGCTTGGATCAATGTCCTCAAAAATGATCCACTAGTTGAGGTCTTGCTTCCAGAGGTGTTTCCATTTTTTGAAGCCATAGGCTCTTGGCATTCCAAATGTTCCAAGATTCCACGATCCCAATGCCATGGATCAAAAATGAAATATAGTCATTTTGTCTCATACCGGCCGCCCACTTCCAATCTTCTCTTATTCTGGTAAAGCTTTTAACTTTATTCCAACTCTTCCATAGGGAGCACACAAGGTTTGAGCCTTTCGGGAAGAACAAGATCAGGGAAAACAAAAGGCTCAGAATGTCAAGATCCTTCGAGTTTGCAAATCCCACAAAAGCCAACTCATTCTTGTTTCTGAATATGAACTCGGCCCACGAGGCCTCCCCACTGCACCATGCCTTAATCATCCATTTGGACACAAGTTTGTTTGCCATGCACCCAATGTCTAGGATGCCAAGGCCCCCACTATCTCTTTGGCTGGTGCAAATGGACCACTTGATTTTAGGCACCCCTCCTATTGTGGTCGCCTCTCCAAAGGAAGTTTCTGCAAATACTTTCCAATTTGGACAGCTCTTAATCCTTCAGTTTGCACCAAGAGAGGAAGTAAATGATCAACGATATGAGGAACGTGTTGATAACCATTGCATGACCAGTGAGATTCATTTGCATACCTCTCCAATAGTTTAGCTTGTTTTCAAGTTTGGGCAGCACTCTAGTGCTGCTCCAACGAGATACCAAAATCCAAGGGAATTGCGATTGTGTTAGATCTATTAGCCCATTAATGTAAACCTTACATGCTGAATGTATCATAGTGGTTATGGATTAGTTGACTAAATGGATTGAAGTTAGATAAAGACAAACGTGTGATGTTTAAACCACTTCCAAATTTCTCTTTGAAGAAAGTTTCATTAGATATGGCCTCCCTATTTTAAGTGTTAGCGATAAGGCTACCCATTTCATTAATGAAGTTATTGAAATGGGTAGCCTTATCCAGAGGCTAAGGATCACTATAATAGAGGTTGCCCAAGAAGCTGCCCTCCTCCAATTCACATGATTGCAGTCTCCCCACATGTAGAAGGTACAACCACTCAGCCTTATTCTATTTCATCTTCTTCAATGCCCATGGTGACTAGAGCAAGGCAAGCGACAACATGTAGGGAGGAACAACAAGGACTCAAAGGTAGAGAGGAGGAAAAGAAGCCTGGGTGGAAGGGCCAAATAGACATTGAACGAGCTTATGAGAGGATGGCTACTTCGCTAAGGGACCAACCAACCAATTTGTAGGAAGACACACAAGGGGTGAACCTTGAAGAAAGCTTGAAAGGTATTCATCATAAGGTTATTTATACGAACTCATAAAGATGGATTCAAAAATAAGGAGCCACTTGTTGAAGATTATACACTCTGCCTACTTAAGCCAACCACCTAGCATAGGTGGTTTCATGGTTGACTTTCCCCGTGCACCCTTGGTAGACTACCAAAGCTCAAGGTTATCTATTTTTATAAAGCATGAAGCTCTCAAAGGTCTGATTATAGATGGAGGCTCTAGCATCAATTTGATGACAGATTTCACAATGAGGAAACTAAATTTGAACCCCACCAAGATGGCACCATTCAAAGTTACACTAGCAGATCAACAACGGGGTGCGCAACTCGGCATTATTGAAAAGGATGCCTGCATATAGTGGAGATGATTTCTCAAGTAAGTCCAATCTTGAAACACTTGTTCAAGAAGTGAATCTTGGAGATGAAGAGAACTCTCAAGTAGTCCACTTGGCCTCTTGATTGTGGCATTATCCCCCTTTACTACAGATGTTAACCTCTCTACTTTTTTCCTATAAAAATTTCTTCTCATGGTCCTACAAAGATCTAACAGGGATACGAGAGGAGCTTGGACTACACCGAATACCCTTAGTTGAGGGGGCTATGCGTGTAAGAAGTAGGCCGTATCGACTCAATCCGAAGTATGCACAAGTAGTAAAGCTAGAAATAACAAAACTAGAAGAGGCAGGAATAATTGCTCCAGTCAAACATTCAAGGTGGCTTTCTTCTATGGTTATTGTACCCAAGAAAAATAGTGGAAAAACAATAGTCTACGTGGACTTTCATGCTTTGAATAAGGTGACTATTCAAGATGCCTTTCATTAGCCATTCAAAGAGCAGGTACTTGAAGAAGTAGGCGGACACACTTTAAATAGCTTTCTTGATGGCTTTAGTGGCTACAACCAGGTAGTGATCCATCCTGATGATAGAGACAAAACAACCTTTGTTACTCCATGGGGCACTTATGTTTAAACCCACATGGCTTTTGGCTTGAAAAATGCACCAGCTTCATTTAATAGAACAATGAATCTGATATTGGGCAAGTGGTTATCAACCTTTCTACATTTTCATGGATGACTTTTTAGTGTTTTCATGCACAGATAGGAGAGCAATAACTCAAGATCTCCATGATCACTTGGAAAATCTAAAGGAAATCTTTGAGCAATGTCTCATAATAGGTTTGAAGTTAAATCCTACTAAATGTCACTTTTTGGTCACTAAAGGCACTCTTCTTGGTCACATAGTATCTACTGAAGGGATATCTGTTCATCCACCAAAGGTGTCTGCTATCCTTTCCATGCCTATTCCACAAACACCAGAGGAAGTGCAAAGTTTTTTGGGCCATGCAGGATATCATAGAAGATTTATATGAATATATTCAGAAATAGCTAAGCCCTTGTCAAGGCTTACTAGTACAAAGGTTCCTTTCTCATGGAGTCTAAAACTCTGAAAGCATTTTCCGAGCTAAAACTAAAGCTATGTAGTGCTTCGTTTTTAAGTGTTCCTAACTAGTCATTAGAGGTTCATGTTCATACAAATGCCATTCTTCGCGTTGTCGGAGCAGTCTTGGCTCAACCATCATCACACAAGGTTGATAGACCTATATCCTATGCTAGTAGACTGCTTACCAAGGTAGAAAAGAACTACAGCATGACCGAAAGGGAAGGTTTGGCTATTGTATTCGCTCTTCAAACGTTTTGGCATTTCCTCCTAGGTATGCATTTTATTGTCATATCTGATCATGAGCCTTTGAAGTACTTGATTAACAAGCCTAGAATGGTTGGAAGGGTTTGGCGATGGCTACTCCTATTTCAAGAATTTGACTTTAATATTCATATTAAGTCAGGAAAAGAGCACTACATGGCAGATCAAGTGTCTACGACCACAATGAGCGAGAAGTCAAAAGGTATTAATGATGAATTGGTCGAGAGTAATCTCTTTCTAGAAGCAACCCAAGCTGATTGGCATGATGGGATTCTCCATTTTCTCACTATTGGAAAATTCCCAAAACACCTAACACCTAAGGAAAAGAGACGATTACTCTTTAAAACCAAAGCATCCTCACTTATAAATGGAAATTTTTTAAGATATTGTCAGGAAGGTATCTTGAGAAAGTATACTTATCTAGAGGAGGTAAAACTTTTGCTTGAGGTGGCACATAGCAAAGGGCATCAAAAGGGGCAGGATTTGGCTCACAAAATCATCCACAAAGGACTATGGTGGCCTCATATCTACAAGGATGTGACCAAGTTTGCTAAAGAATGCGACATCTTCCAGAGCTGTGATCCTAGGCCAACCAGATTGAATTTCCAACCATTGGTTATCTCTATAGGATGGCTACGATTCGAATGATGGGGTCTTGATTTCATTGGACAGAGTCTAAAGCTATTGTGGACTTCATGACCTTGATAGTGGCTACATTTTTGTATATACATATTTTCTTAAGATTTGGTTGCCCACTTGAAATCACTAGTGATAGCGGCACACATTATGTAAATCAATTGCTCCAATTTATCTTTGACAGGTACAAGGTCTTTCACAAAAGGTCATGTGCCTACTATCCAAGTGCAAATGGCCAAGAAGAAAGCTCCACTAAGATTTTGATTGGGTTCCTATGCAAACTATCCTTTGATCATCAAAGCTCTTGGCGACAAGCATTGAATGGTGCAATTTGGGCTTTCGGAACTACACGAAGGGGAACCACTAGGAAGAGTCCATTTTCCTTGGTATATGGTAAAGAGGCATTGGCACCATTCAAATTTATTGTCACTAGAGAAATTGGAGCCACAACCATTGGAATTGAACCTCCCATGAGGAGACTCGTGGCATTAGAAGAATACAAAGGAGCTATGTAGAAACTTCAGGTAACACAAGAAGAGTGAAAAAGATTGCACGATAGGTATCTCAGGTCCAATGAAATACATGAGGGATATTTGGTTTTGGTGAATCAAATCTGAGCAGTTTCAAACAAATTGGCACCCAAACGGATGGGACCATAAAAGGTGATAAAGGTATTACCACAAGGATGAGTGCATCTAGAGGACTTGCAAGGTGAGGATGCCCCTGGTCAACCTCTCCATGGTAAAGAATTACTTGAATTAATTCAAGATGAAAGAAATTCACTCACTGTACATAGCATAAATAGTTCAGCTTACCATATTTTGTTCAGTTCATCCAAATTCTTCCAGTTCATTTTGGTTGGATTTAATAAACAAATAAAAGAGCAGTTGCACGACAATGGTGCAAAGACTTGATGTGGGCGTCTGTAGAGCATAGCTATATCTCACCATTCAATTTACCCCTACTCTTATCCTATCCTTGGTGTCAGATTTACTTAGCTATATCCTCGACACAATAATGGTTATCACAATTCTCATTCCACATGGGGTAAAAGTGGAGTTGTTTCCAATGTGGAATGTCAAACATACCATTGAGCTCTTTCAAAAACAAATGATTTTAAATGACATTTGGTAGCAATCATATAGGCAAGAACAATGAAGACATCATTTGGAACTACATGGGAAAGAGAGGGTTTTTGATGAATTCATTCGAATAAGTGGAGTACATTAATGATAATAGTGCAGTGCACGGTATGCAGGCTTCGAAGATCATGAGGAGATATTCAAATCGTTTCACATCCCAGGAGGACCAAAAGTTCTCCTACATCAGCCCTTACTTGAGATGCCTCATCCACGAGAGTGGCTCCTCTGCCATCTCCCAACAATGCAGAATCATTGATCCCTCTTCATCTTTTTCTCTTGGTCCTTCTACTTGGGCATTGCTTGCAGTATCACCAACTCTCCACACACTTAGACCGAGACACCATCCTCTCCTTCTCCCTCAATCTCTCTCTCCATCTCTCTTGGTCTCTCTCTCTCTACCCACATGAGCAGTTAGAGGGAGACACCATTCTCTTTCTCTCTCTCTCTCTCTCTCCCTCTCTCTCTCTCAACCTGTGTGAGCTTCTGTTGCCCTCACTAATCTCTCTCTCTCTCTCTCTCTATCTCTCTCTCTCTACCCCCTCATGGGCTGCCATCTATAGTTCGCAATGTGCGCACACCCCAGTCTCTCTCTCTCTCTCTCTCTCTCTCTCTCTCTCTCTCTCTCTTTCTGTCCTTTGCAATATGCCTATCCACCATCCCATGAGCCCCGGGCTCCTCACGCTCATAGCTACCATAGCTATCATCTATCCTCCTTCGCCTAGAGAGAGCACAACTACGACAACCACTTGTCTTCTAGTCTGCAACCCCTCTCTCTCTCTCTCCATTGTCCCCCCATCCTCTGCTGTTCCACCATCTTGCAACCCCCCCTCTTCCCCATCATGCAACTGTGCAGGCCCACAAGTGTGCATCCCCGCTGACCCATCGATTCCCTGCTCTCTACACATAGGTACCTATGTGGCTTGTCTGACCCACGATACCTCTAACTCTTTCTCTCTTGTGATGGTGCAAGAAGAAAAAATGAGCATAAGTGAACCTTTGCATAAACACTAATGCGAGCATATTTGTTGGATTAGTGAGCGAGCAAGAGTGTGCCGCTACAGTCACATTTAGTGGAGCTTGAGGATGAAGCCTGCGATTGAAGGATGAGAAGAAAAGACCAACACTCTCTCTCTCTCTCTCTCTCTCTCTCTCTTTCCCCATCCCACCATCCCTTCATTCCCCATTCCCCCATGCCTTCTTCCCTCCCTCCCCCCATCCCCCCATCGCCCCATACTACCATCCCTCCTTCCCCCATCCCCCCATTCAACCATCCCTCCATCCCTCCATCCCTCCATCCCGCCATCCCACCATCGCACCATCCCTCCATTCCCCCCTCCCCCCATCCACCTCCCACCATCAGCCAACACCCCCATCCCTCCATTCCACCAACCCTCTATTCCCCCATCCCCCCATCCCCTCCATTCCCCCATCCCCCCATCCCTCCATCCCTCCATCCTTCCATCCCCCCATCCCCTCATCCCGCCATCCCTCCTTCCCCCATCCCCCCATCCCCCCATCTCTTCCATTCCTCCATCCCCCCATCCCTCCATCCCGCCATCCCCCCATCATGCCATCCCTCCTTCCCCCATCCACCCATTCCCCCATCCCTCCATCCCTCCATCCTGCCATCCCACCATCCCTCCATTCCCCCATCCCCCCATCCCACCTCACCCGCATCCCGCCATCCCTCCATTCCCCCATCCCCCCATCCCCTCCGTTCCCCATCCTCCCATCCCTCCATCCCTCCATCCCCCATCCCCCATCCCCCATCCCCCCATTCGTCCATGCCCCCATCCCTCCATCCTGCCATCCCCCGCATTCCTCCATTCCCCCATCCCCCCATCCCACCATCCCCCCACACCCCCATCCCCCCATCCCGCCATCGCTCCATTCTTCCAACCCACCACCCCGCGAACCCACCACCCTCCGACCCCGCGAACCCACCATCCTGCCTTGACCTCCACAACTAATGACCCACAAGAAATAATGGAGAAGCAATGACTTGGGGAGCAAAAGCATGAAGGAGTATTTTGCATCCCAAATACTAGGAGAAATATGCATGCATGTGGCACTGGTGGAACATCAAAAGAAGAAGCACTCTTTTGAAGTTGTGGGAGTTAGGTAAAGTATGTGAAGTTGTATCTGTGAAGTTGAAGGAACATTAAAAAGGTGGGAGTAAAAGAGTTAAAGTGTTGAATTGATATTTCCACCAAACCCCACTAACTTGAGGAGCTTAATTAAAGGGATATAAGAGCCTTATTTGGCACACCCCTCCAATTTTTGAGTAACCATTTTGGCGCATATTTAGTGAACCTCGAGAATTGCAAGGCCCTTTTGGCCACTTGAAGTCTATAAAAGCAAGTGGCTAGCACTCTTTGGGACATCTCGTATCTCTTCTAGTCCACTCTCTACACTTTGTTGCTACAAGCATGCTATAGGACGTCACTCTGTGGAGCGGATCCAGAGTGTGGCTTCCTAGTGGTTGGATAATAGCACTACAATTTGATCGAGTGGCTTGGTGTAGTCATTTGGTGTGAGTCAATAGTATCTCTTGGAGCAAGTCCTCATATTTATGTATTCATTGGTGCAAGTCTTCATCTTGTTGTGTTCATTGTGTTGGATAGAGCTCTGGTACTGGTTATGTTATGCTACCCCACAACATCATCTTTTGGAGCCTCTTTGCCCCTTTTGTAATCATTTGACTTAATTAAGGAGTGGCTTCCTTCTCTGCTATCGTCACTCATCATTACTCTTCTCTCTATGAATCTACTATAGAGTGTCACTATGGCTAGTAAATGTACCTACACATAGGAATGTAAAAGGGTATACTTCCCTTAGGAGAACCCTCCTTCAGTAGATGGGGTATTGGAAGTGCATATTACTTGGTCTTGCTAGAAGTGGGTACCCTAGTACCTCCTCTACACCTTGACATGTATTAAAATAAATGGTCAAGGCTCGCATGCTATGAGATTAAAAAGTTGAATTAGACAAGGCTGTCATTGGCCATGCTTCTATTTGCTATCACCATCGATGGCTTTAGCTTCCTCATTAAACATCATGCTTAGCTTGGGAAGATCGAGGTACTCTTTCTTCCCAACATCTAGAACTTGATGTTATTGACACTCTTTGTAGATGATATGAATGCTTTTATTTGAAATGATAGCACTAGAAATGCAACCTTTGCGCAGAGCCTTAACATCTTCTACATTGCCTCCAATTCTAGAATTAACCTCCCTAAGACTCCCTTCATGGCCGTCCTGCGGCCCATTATGCAATTCTTGATCAATCAGTGTTGTTTGGTGCTTCCTAGTTGGAAAAACCTCAGATTGTTGGGAATAACAATGGGTTGGAAGTTTCAAAGGGCCAAAAATGGAATTGGGTTGTTGCTAAACTTAAACATAAATTGTCCTTCTCAAAAGGGATGCATCTCAACCTAGGAGGGTGCATTATATGGTGATTAACATCTTTTTTCTTTCATCTATTATTTACTTCCTTGCGTGCTAGAGACCAAAAGCCAAAGAGTTAACAAAATTGGAAATCTCATCTAGAAACTTCCTTTTTGATGGAAGATCCTAATAGAAGGGGTATGCCCAAGCTAAAATGGAATATATGTATGAAAAAAAAAGATAGGGGTAGATTCTACATTCTAGAGCTTGTGCGGATGGCTAATAAAATGGCTAGCAAATGGATGATCAACCTCATGGGCTAAGTTGATTCTTAGAAAAAGTTGTGCTCTTACCTTAAAGGGCCTCCCTTGATCGAAGGATCTTGACCTTCTTACATTGTTGTTCTTCCCTCCTCTAGTGACAACGAGAGAGGGAGACTTGGTCTGCTCTTTGTGGAAGAGTTGGAAGAGAATGAAACTAAACATGAATGTGAATGAGGACGGGAAATGGGCTGTCTAGATAATAAATAATGAATCTAAATAGATTTCCATAAGGGGAATCAAAGAAATTGAATCCATGGTCGATCAAAGGGAAGAAAAAAGTATGGAATAGAGGATTTTGTGTTTGTAAACATATCTACAATCAAGAAAGAAACTGTTGGATTAGGTTCAAGAATTTTGACCCAAGAAGTAGAATTGATCATGAGAACTAGTGTCTTTTAGGGAATAGAACTAGCTCTTGAGAGAGCTCTAAGTCACGCCTTCTGCTTGGGCATGATATCCCTTGCATTGAGGGGATAAGATGGATCAATGTTCACAAGTTGGATAAAGCAGAGAATTTTAAGAAGAAAGTAGAATGGCATAGCAATCTCAATACGATTGGTATTGTATTGGATGGAAGTTTAAGTTCACCCACTTGTGGCACCCCTCATTGAGAATAAAAATCTAGTTCTTATGTGCCAAATTCGGGGAATTTACACCATTGCCAAAGCTTCAAAAATTTGTCGAGTCCCTCATTGGTGTAAGTGTTTCTATAGGGTAAAGTAGACATTGGCCACCTCTTCTTATAGTGCCCCAAGAGCCTCTCGTTTTGACAAGATCTTATGGGGCTTGTGAATCTCAAAAATCATGTCAATTGGAAACAAGTGATGCTAGGAAAAGTGATTGGTTACTCTACTTCCTTATGGAACACCATTAGAGGGCAAGCTCCATGGAAAATATGGAAAAAAAGATGTGCAGCTAATTTCGATGAAGCTATGAAAGAATGGTTGATTGGTTAGTCCTTGCCTTGCTTGGTAGACGAATACGTATTTTTCAGAACTCCCTTTCCTTAAGACACCATAGGGTCTTCATCATGGAAAATAATGAGCTAGAAAGTAAATGGATGGCCATGAAGACGATGAAATCATCAATGATCTTCTCTGTAACCTGACTCAAAATCGTGTTCTTCCTCATGTGGTTCGATCTTATGCTTTGTCACTTCTTTTTCTATTTCCGTCCTTTTCCTGTTTTGTGGCATATAGAGAAACCCATGGGGCTTTGCCTTTTCACTATATTAATGAGTTCTTTTATTAATTAAGGCATTGGAAATTAGGCCTCGTTGAACTTCCTTTTGAAAAAAAAGAACTTTTGTCCTCACTAGTGTTAGTCTTAATAGAAATAGGTGTCCAAAACACTCCTTGTCTCACTTAACGTCATCTGCAAATCTTTTGTTTCATCTACTACAAGAAGAATCATTTCATGCAAGCAATTTTATCAAATCTAATATAAATATATATATATATATATATATATGATTCTTTGTGCACTGAAGCATGTCTCATTCCCAAGGAATGAACAATCAGTATTGAACTTAAATAATTTGGATACTTATGCAATCTGAGATTTCGTTTTTTGTTGGTAAAAGTGAGATAGTAGAAAGTCTTTGGATGGAAACGAGAATATGTCCATTTTGTAACCTGTATTCATTAATCATGTGACTCGGATTGATGTTCCATTAATCACTTTGTATAGAATTGATGTCCTCGGTTCTTGTTGCACTCTATGAGTGTATTTGTTTGCATATGGTTGCACTAGTTATAAATGAGCATATTGTTTATGCATTCATGTTTTGGAAATGAGAAATGTGTTTGCATTTTATAGGGAATAAGTGCTGCACCTTTGTGAAAGTAGTGTTTTGTGTATTCGTTGCATGTATGAATATGTGTGCATATGAATGTATGATGCGTGACTAATATGCACATTCTATTGACAGCATTAAAATGCATGTGCAGTTGAAGAATAATGCATCATTTACATGTGTCCTTTGCGCGCACTTATATATATATATATATTGTGTGTGTGTGGGTGTGTGTGCGCGCGCGCGAGAGTTATATGTGTGCATGATTTATAGGTGATGTGTAGGTGATGTTGTATATTGTTAACGATGTTTGTGTATTTGAGTGCGCAAACGCATCTATGTGTTTGTGAACATGTGCATGTGTGAGATCTTGTGTATTTGGAGATAAATGTGCATACCATTAATTACTTGTTTGTTATCTGTGTATGAACAGAGTATAATATTGGATTCCATATACATATGATTTGTACAATAGATGTGTTGAAGAATAATGCATTATATATATATATATATATATATATATATATATATATATATATATATATATATATTGTGTGTGTGTCTGTGTACGAGAGTTGTATGTGTGCATGATGTATAGGTGCTGTGTAGGTGATGTTCTATATTTTTATCGATGTATGTGTATTTGCGTGTGCAAAAGCATCTATGTATTTGTGGAGATGTGCATGTGTGAGATCTTGTGTATCTGTAGATAAATAAAAGTGCATACCATTTATTATTTGTTTGTTATCGTGTATGAACAGAGTATAATATTCGATTGCATATAAATATGATTTGTACAATAGATGTGTTGAAGAATAATGCATCAGTTACATGTGTCCTTTGCGCACAGTTCTATATATATATATATATATATATATATATATATATATATATATATATATATATATAGTGTTTGTGTGTCTGTGTACGAGGGTAGTATGTGTACATGATGTATAGATGATGTGTAGGTGATGTTGTACATTGTTAACGATGTATATGTACTTTCGTGTGCTAACGCATCTATGTATTTGTAGACATGTGCAGGTGTGAGATCTTGTGTATTTGTAGATAAATGTGCATATCACTAATTATTTGTTTGTTATCGTGTATGAACACAGTACAATATTGGATTGCATAAAATGTACAGTAGATTAACGCGAATTGGAGCTTCGTGAAACGAAAATAGCAGTTTACCGAAAAGGCGGAACTAAAATGATTAATAGTATTAATAATAAAGAAATTCCGACCTATATTATAAATGAATAATACGTATATTTTTATGTATTTATATGAGTTTAAAGAACAAAGAGTTGCATGGTTTTCTTTTGTGAACAACACAACGGGCGCATTTAAAAAAATCCAAGAAGCAGGGGAAGGAATTGACGTGAGGGAGTTGCTTGTCACGAACAGATAGAGAGAAAGTGGCAGTTGCCAAAGGTTTTCTTTCTTCTGTTTTGTAACGACATGTAATAACATAAACAGCCAAGGATCGTATGCTATGAGATAGGATCGTATGCTATGAGATTAAAAAGGTCAATTAGATAGGTCTATCTCTTGCCTCGTCTATTTGCTATCGCCATCGATGGCCTCGGCTTTATAGTTAAACATCATGCTCAACTTGGATCTAGGGGATGTTTCTTCCCCACACTCCCGATGTTATTGAGGCCATCTCATTGCCTCTCATTCAAAAATTAACCTCATTCAAAAATTAACCTCTCTAAGACTACTATGAAGGCCATCTCGAGGGCCACTATGCAATTGCAGATCAATCATCATTGTTCGGTGATCCTTTGTGGGAAAATCTTTAGATTGTTGGGAATACCGATGGGTTTTCAAGTTTTAATTGTGTAGAGATGGAATTGGGTTCTTGCTAAACTTAAACATAAATATGGTTATTGGAACATGGATGATCAAAGCAGCGTGCAACTCGGAAGCATCGTGGGCTAAGTTGATTCTTAGAAATAAATTTGCTCTTACCTTAAAGGGCCTCCCTCGATGGAAGGATCTTGAACTTCTTACTTTGTTCGGCTCCCCTATTTCGATGACCCCCAGAGCGTGAGACTTGGTTTGTGCTTTGTGGAAGAGTTGAAAGAGATTGAAAGAATACATCAACATGAATGAGGACTAGAAATGGGCTATCGGGATCAGACTGAATGACTCTATTTGGTTTCCTATAAGGGGAATCAAAGAAATGGACTCTGTATTCCATCAAAGAGTAAAAAAGGTATTGAATAAAGGATTTTGTGTTTGGAAACATCTATGGAATCAACAAAGAAAACAATCGTTTAGGTTCAATGATTTTGACATGAGAGCTGAAATTGACCATGAATAGTGGTGCCTTTTAGGGCATAGGATTAGCTCTCGAGAGATCTCTGAGTCACCCTCCTGCTTGGGCATGACCTCACTTGCAGTGAGCGGCTATGATGGATCAATGGTTAGAAGTTGGATAAAGCAAGGAATTTCAAGAAGAAAGTGGAATATCATAGCAATGTCAACAAGAGATGGTTTTTGATTGGTCTAGTATCAAAGGAGATTTTAAGTTGATAGAGCTATGGCACCCTTTTATTGAGAGTAAAAATTCAGTTCTTATGTGGCAAATCGGACGAATTCAGCCCTATGTCAAAGCTATATTTGTGGAGTGCCCCATTGATGCAAGTGTTGATATTACGGTAAAAAAGACATTGGCCAATCTTTTGTTGTCCGAAGAGCCTCTCTGTTTGGCAAGATCTTATGGGGGTTGTGAGTCCCATAAATCATGTCGATTGGAAGCAAGTGACACTAGGCAATGCCATTAGTTGCTCTGCTTCCTTCTCGAACACCATTAGAGGGCAAGATCTATGGAAGATATGGAAAGAAAGATGTGCAGCCAATTTTGATGAAGCTTCGAAGGAATGGTCAATTGTTTAGTCCCCTACCTTGCTTGGTAAAAGAATACATAATTGTAAGATTTTTATCTTGGAAAATAAGAAGCTAGAAAGTAAATGGACGATCCATTAAGAGGATGAAATCATCATTGAATTTCTGTGTAACTTGATTTAAACTCATGTTCTTGCCGTGTGATTCGCTCTTAGGCTTTATCACTACTATTCTTGTTTCAATCCTTCCCTTACTTTGGATAGTGAAGATGTCATGGGGCTTTGCCCCTTCACTGTATTATTGAGTTCTTTATTAATTAAAGCATGGACAATTAGGTCTCGATTGAACTTCCTTTTGGAGAAAGAAAGAACTTCTATCCTCAATACAGTTGCTTTTAAGCAGAAATAGGTGTCCGAGAAGACTCGTTGTCTCACTTAACGTCATGTGCAAATCTTTTGTTTCATCTCCTACAAACAAAATCATTTCATCCATGCAATTGTATAATATCCAAACAAATATATGGTTTTTTGTGCACTGAAGCATGTCTTATTCCGAGGGCATGTCTCATGCAATCTGAGATTTCGTTTCGGGTTTGTAAAAGTGAGATAATAGAAAGTCTTTGGATGGAGGCAATAACTCAGAGAGATGGTACCTTCAAAATCAGATAGATAAGCTGCACTTCGGACAAAAAGGTTTTCAGAACTATGTTCTGCAACTCAAAATATTTGTTTTTATAATCTTGTAACTGATTTACTTTTGATGAAATGATGTCTCATTTTAACAATTATTTTCTTTATTTTCAAATCCAAACTCTAAAACATCCTTCGATATAGGTGGTACATGCCAGCTATGGCGATATGGGTGTGAATTCACACTTAGAGTCCTGCATGTTTGCATGTCTGAGTCACTTGGAGGCTCCAACTTATGGTAAGAGAGGGTATGTTGTTGGGAGGAGAGAACATCATCCAACTCCATGTGTGGGCTCCGAAACTATAGCCGGAGACACGTTCATCTTCTTCATCGTTTTTGGAGCTTCTCATCTCTCGAAAAGAGAGCTCATTCGAAGATTATTCCCATTTGGATGAAGTTTATTTGAGATCTTGTGTTAATGCTCTCTCTTTTTCTCTATCACGTTAACGTCCATCATCATTTAGCTCTCTAGTTTTTGTTTTCTTTCGTTTGGGGAGCCGGGGATAAACATGGAAACCAGCGACAAGGGAAATTAGAACATCGTTCAAGGCTTAAGCTAATTCTTTCTAGCTCCTTTCCTTCACAATTCTGCATGCATTTAGCCTCAAATCAAAGAATATCTCACCGTCGCACTCCTCTTTTACTAATGCAGATTACTCAACCATTTCTTTCTGTACTCTTTCAACATCAAGCTAAATATTAATATGTTCATAATAACGAAATGGATTGGAATTAGCCAACAACAATGAACCTTGAACATATTTATATCCAGCAAGCAATCTTGCGGCACTTGAATTGGAATCTCTTAAAAACATATTTAGGGAGACATGATTCCCTTTGTTCTATGTTTAATGGTAGCTATATTAAGAAGCAGCCAATACGCCTTTGGAATCATAGGAGCTGCATCATAAAGATCCAATATCTGCTATGGTGTTATGAAGCCTATAAAGTTTTCGTAGAAATTATGCTAAAGTGCCTCCTAACGATTACTATTCGATCGTTTGTGAATTATCTACAAAATGTATTGAGGTTTCACATTGCAATTGACAATTTGAGCTCTTCTTCTCTGTATAAAATCATGTATCCCCATTACTGAACCTCCAACATACTTATTTTATGTGTGTTGTGAATTCTAGTCTAATGGTATTAAAAAATAAAATAAAACATAAAGACAATATTGAGCTTGCTCTTCTTAATTTACATGTCATGGATCCTGATATTTTGTAAAGAGCTCATGTGTGTTCATGCTTTCTGTTTCTAAGATTACAATCCACAAAAAACTGTGTAAAATGATCTATATGATGATCTCTATGATTCCTCTTCTCATTCCTTAATTCAAGTTTAAGTCTTTTATTCTCCCTTGTCAATCTCAACCCTTACCTGTAGAAGGGTCATCTCTCTTTTTATATTATCTAGTTTATCTAATATAAAGCTCATTAAGCTTCCTCCATGCTTACAATGGTATAACAGCATAAAATATCCAAGAGTACCATTGCGTCCATCACCAATATATTGAAATAATATTGTAATGTTTTGAAATGATGGTGAAAAAGTTTTCAGAGGGTAAGGAGAATATAATGTACCAATGCCGATAGGTTTACTGCCTTGCATCCTTGCAGTCATGATTGGGTTCATTAGGCTTCATTCCCATTGATCGCTTGGCTTTGTAGACATGCATAATGTTTCTCTAGATGAATATGTAGATTAACTCCATTAGTTCGAGTCACTTCTTCATGTGAGAACTTTTCTAACAAAATAAAAACAATAAGGATGATGGCCACACTTCAGAAAACCACTTAGTAAGCTTTATTCTGTGGATAAAGAATATATGGGAAAGAGATTGAATAGGGGTGGGAGGAGAAATATTCAGGAAAGCAGAGAGGCCAAAAGGTACATGTCACCACGAACTTTTAGTACTAACATTTGAGAATTCTTAGAGATGTTTTACATATTTTCAGGAAAAAGGAATATCTACAAGCTTCTAGCAATAAATGATTTGAAAAGAAATAGAAATTCACTTTAGAAAGAGAACAGACATTCCCTGAAAAGATCGACCACAAACGTTGAGTTGTAATCACTTCTTAAGTATAAAAAATAAATGAGAGAGAAGGATGCAAAAGTGAGAGAATGATACTGATTCACCTTTTAGATCTAAAACTAACATATTATCCTTGTATCACACTCAGTTAAGGACAAAGTTAAGGACGATTAGAGTTACTACCTTTCCACTAATGTGGCAAATGAAGTGGCTCATGAAGGCGCCAACCCTCTCCTAATGTGGATGTGTTCCATATTGAATACTAATTCTGATATTCAAATTCATAGTTACTTACGATGTGTGCACACATCGCCTCCAATAAATAATGAAGAAAAGAAGAAAGCCTTTTGATCTGCATTTTCTCTCTACCGAATTTAAGAGCTTTGGCTCTTATAGCAAGTGTAAAAGCATGAAGAATGAGATCCTTGGGACTCACCTCCCATCTTGTATATAGCCCTTGTCTAGCCACCATGTATAGTCAACAATGTGGTGTCAATATTCATCTGGATTTTGATTGTGGTTATCCTCTGAGCAAAATAATTGTCATTCCTCCAAGTATGTACATTTCTTTAACAAAACACCTTATCACCAACACTATACGATATCACACTCTCTCAACCCTCTATTACTTGGGTATTCAACAGGTCTATCCAATCTACTTGATCAGATTTCTATTTCACATATATCATCTAGCTTTTCATTTCTAATGACCCATATTCTCCCACTAATGTAGTTATATATATTGTTCCTCAAGTCTCCTAGCCTAGATAGGAGTTGTATTATGTAGAATATCATCGATACGTGGGGCCCCCTTCCCTCTCCCAATGTGAGGATCTGTTTGCCTCTGATTAGTATTCGATTGAGCTTACCTTCAAGCGACACGTCAATATGAAGAACCCCCCCCCCCCCCCCCCCCCCCTTGTTTCATGAATATCCAACAAACTTCTCATTCCCCTAACTCCAAGAGGAGATTTCCACTGCCTTGAACTGCATCTTTTCCACCCACTCCTCTCCGGCCAAGTGTTGGAGGATGGGAGTCATGAGGACCTAACACATCTTGTTTAGGACTCGGAAGAATGTTCTAAACCTACGCGTAGTCGAGCTAAGTAATGATTGGAGTGTACTCAGCTTCTTTCCAATGTCACTCTATTTATTCATACTCTGATTGAAGTGTGTGCAAGAAGATGAAGAAAAACGAATGAGATTTTGAGGACAAACAAGTATTAGAAACAAAGAATGCAACAGAAATGAGATCGTGACAATTAAAAATAAGATTATAACCGAAGATTGAGGAAACCTTGGTTTTTTAAGACAATATGGTTCATGATCTAATACGTTCAGATATTCAATGCGCTCAGCTTTTTTATTAGGTATTCAAAATTAGGCATTGATAGGGCCAAAGGTAGGATTTAACGTTAAAAAATCGGAGAAAAGGTTTATTTTTTTTTTTAGATGTTGTTCAAGGCGCTTGACCTTGCAAGCTTTAGAGAGTGACGATCTGCAGACAACGAGTTGAGTATTGGCAAGTTGTTCGACTTTTTCTTACAAAAAGTCATATTCATATTAGTATATAACAGGGATGTACTCATCTGTTTGTAACTCATCAATACAATCATTGACGACGAAATTATTCGTGTTTAATCCATCAATCAAATGGAGAAAAATAATGGGTTTAGTGTTACAGATCCTTTGAATATAATCAACGTGAAAATCGTTGACATTTATTTTCATTTAGTAGAGGTATGTTAGGATATATAGATTGACGATCTGCACAAAAAGAGTTGAGTATTGGCACGTTTTTCGACTTTTTCTTACAAAAAGTTATATTCATATTACTATTTAACAGGAATGTACTCGTCTGTTTATAACTCATCAATACAATCAACTACTATTATACTGACGATGAAATTATTTGTGTTAAGTTCGTCAATCAAATGGAGAAAAATCATGGGTTTAGTGTTACACATGGTTTGAGTATAATTAACGTAGAAATCGTTGAATAAACATGAGAGCATCACAGAGTTTTAATAAAGCTACACGAGTAGCTAAAGCTTTTGGACAAAGACTATTGCACCTATTCATATTACTGTGGTTTTTTTTCTTAGTTTGAAAGAGAAATTACGTCTATTCATATTTCTGTGTTGTTTTTTTCTTAGTTTGAAAGAGAAATTATGTATATTACAGGGTACAATCGTGATGACATGATGAAATTCGTCTTTATCCGGTCCGAAAGACATTGTAATATACTGTTTTGATGATAGACACTGGTTTTGAGTTAGAGTAGGTTTCAACAGACGGGCTAAGATTGCAGAGGTATGAAGCTCCCCTTTTACAAAAACGAGCGATTCCAGAGCTGGTGCTGCATAACAAAATACTAGTTTTGACCGCGGTGCATTGTCGTTATGGTTAAGTCAAACGCCATGCCTTGGGTTTGTTTCCTATCAGCCAATGCTGCACAAGTTGAAAGACAGCCTTGAGACCTTGGGGATGGATGCGACCTTTCTTAGAACTACACAACGTACAGAACCTATGCCTTCGGGCTCATCGTTGAGACAAACGGACCTTTGAGTAGCTCAAACCTGCGAACGATGGTGGTCTTTGCACAGTTCATTTGGCTGGGCCTTTGGTCCAGTAAAGCCGCATTCTCTGGTTCATGGTCGTATTGTTCACGTGGGCATAGTCGTGTTTGTGAGCATGGTATCCATCTCCAGTCTCACTCAAGCCGATACATCGCCTGAACTCGCCAAACGTCCTTTCCACTAGTACCAGGCGTTTGGGCCGCTCTATGATCCTTTCTGGTGGTGTGCTATAGGAAAACGCACTAGGTGTTCCAACGTAGATGGTTTTTGTGTTTTTTTTTTTTGTTTGGCAGAAACTCTTTGAATTATAAACAGGGAGAATATACACGAGATTTAGAGTAAAGATAACAAAAGGTTGGTTGTCCTGTGGTTCTCTTTTGACACGTCGAAGTATGTGAGGTCGGTTGACTATGTGAGATCGATTCATCGCCCCTGATCAACGGTGACTTCACTCAATTGTGGCGAGACCTCCTTGGCTTAGCCTTCAGGCCCATCTACTTCGACTATTTCACATATTTCTAGTTCTCTCTCTACAAAAATAAAGGAGGTGTAGCGACGCCCTCAATTGAAAAAAAAAATCAAGGACCATGGTTCATGGGACGTTCTTGTTAGAAAGCATTGCATAAATGACACCCAAAGGAAAAATAGAAAATATATTGAGTGCATTGCATAAGCCATGCGAAACATCGCTTATATGATGTTTTTAATGACAATCACTAATAGCGTTGAAGCTTAGCGATGCTCTTAGTGATGATGGCAAACTGGTTGCGATGCTTTAGCGTCACACAAGTGACGCACTGGGAATTGGAAAAAATTTTGATTTCTCCTAGTACATGTGCCACGATCAAGTGAGAGATCGAAGGAACGAGCAAAACAATGATTAAATGACTGAAGATGTGACCAAATGAGCAAAAACACATGCACATACATACACACATATGCATACACACACATCTATACACACACATGCACATACATAGACACATATGCATACACACACATTCATGCACACATATACACACACATACATACACACATATACACACATACACATACACACACATACACGTACACATATAGATACTTGGACATATACATACACACACATGTGTTCACATGCATACACATGTATATTCATACATACATAAACACATGCATACACACACATGCACTACACAGATATGCATACACACATATACCCACATATACACACATACATACACACATATACACACATACAGAAATGCACAAATATGCATACACATATATACATATACACATACACATACGTATACACATATACACATATACACATACATATAAACATATAGATCCTTTCACATATACATACCCACAATTGCACGCGCATACACGCACACACATGCATATGCATACATATATAGACACATGCATACGTAAACATGCACATACATACACACATATTCATACACATACATACATACACACATATGCATACATACACATACATACACACATATGCATACATGGAGATACATACACACATATGCACATATACACACACAAACACACTATACAAACACATGCATACACGCACATACAAACAGATACATACACACACATACACATAGGTATACACACACATGCACATACATACATAGACATATACATACACTTACGTGCATACATAATCACATCCATTCATATACACACATGCATATGTATACATACATATAAACATGCATATGTATACATACATAAACACAAGCACATACACACACATATTCATATAGACATACACAAACAGATACTTACCCATAAATACACATAGATAGACACACATATACACACACATGCATACATACAATTACATGCATAAACACACATACACATACACATATAGATACTTACACATACATACACACACATAGACACACACATGCACATACACATATAGTTAGTTACACATACATACACACACATAGACACACATATACATATACACATACACATATACACATAAACACAAAGACACACACACATACAACACACACACACACACACACACACACACACACATATATATATATATATATATATATATATATATATATATATATATATATATATATATATATATATATATATATATATATATATATATATATATATATATATATATATATATACATGCATACACACACGCGCGCACACACACACACACACACACACACACACACACACACACATATATATATATATATATATATATATATATATATATATATATATATATATATATATATATATATATATATATATATATATATATATATATATATATATATATATATATATATATGTGTGTGTGTGTGTGTGTGTGTGTGTATGTGTGTGTGTGTACATACATGCACCTATCTTATTTTCAACCATGTGTTTGTCATACTTGCTTACCCATATGTGTTTACCATTTTGTTGAAATTTATATTCACATTGCCTCTAGTCCTCCCACCACCTACTAGAGAGATGTCTCTCCTGTCAACCTTATGCTTCCATAAATAGCTACTCGAATCAATGAGGAGCATAAAACTTATAAAGCTATTTAGAGATCATGTATATGCATATATATATATATATATATATATATATATATATATATATATATATATATATATATATATATATATATATATATATATATATATATATATATATATATATATATATATAACATGTAGATATATACGTATTACCCATACATGCCTTCATGCACATGTGTATACATATACATGCATACAGAATTTTAAGCACACTTGTATATATCACACAAATGCATATATGCATGTGTCTAGGAGTATGTGTATTTGTGTGTATGTGCATGTATCTAGTATATATGTTTGTGTATGTATATGTGTGGGTATGTGTATGTGCGTGTATAATGTATGTATGTGTAAGTGTATGTATGAATGTATAATTGTATGTATATATTTATGTGTGTGTATGTATGTTTATGTGTGGGTATGTATGTATGTGTGAGTGTATGTATACGTATATGTGTATGCATGTATGTGTGTGTATATATGTATGTGTAAGTGTACGTATATGTGTATATGTATGCACGTATGTGTGTGTGTGTATGTATGTGTATGTGTGGGTATGTATATATGTGTAACTCTATGTATATGTGTATGTGTATGCATGTATGTGTGTGTATTTATGTATGTGTAAGTGTATGTATGTATTTGTAAGTGTATGTATATGTGTACGTGTATGCATTTATGTGTGTGTATGTATGTGTATGTGTGGGTATGTATGTATGTGTAAGTGCATGTATATGTGTATGTGTATGCATGTATGTGAGTCTGTATGTATGTGTAAGTGAATGTATGTATGTATAAGTGTATGTATATGTGTATGTGTATGCATCTATGTGTGTGTATGTATGCGTATGTGTGGGTATGTATGTATGTGTAAGTGTTTGAATATATAGATTGTATGCATGTATGTGTGTTTGTATGTATGTATGTGTAAGTGTATGGATGTATGTGTAAGTGTATGTATATGTGTATGTGTATGTGTATATGTATGTGTATGTGTATGTGTATGTGTATGCACATATGTGTTTGTGTATATGTATGTGCATTGGTATGTATTTAGTATGTATGTGTGTGTATGTATATGTGTGGGTATGTGTATGTATGTGTAAGTATGTATGTGTAAGGATGTATGTGTAAGTGTAACTATGTATGTGTAAGTGTATGTATGTGTGTCTCTATATGCATGTATATAAATTTAAAGTTTTTTAATATTTTGATACTTCGTTTTGTTTGAGATTAAAATAACAAGAGATATTGCATGGTAGAAAAGAAGTAAGGAAAGACCTTGCATAACACTTGAGACATGGAAAATTTTTCATAGATAGCTATGGCTTCAGGAATCAATTCTTTAGTGGACAATGTACAAATTAATAGTTAATATTATTGTGACTTATAGTTCTCATATGTTTTATAAATGTTTTACATTTAATGTATGTATTTTTGTTTCATTAAATAAATGTAGGATGCTCCAAAGAAGAGACTTGGATCAGATCATACTTTGCGCTTAGGCCAAATGGGTCATCATGACTTTCTAGCTATATTTATAAGTATATATATTATTGAAAGTATATTTTTTATTTTCGTTAAACCCTCACTATAAATCTTTTTTAGTTGTTTCAATGCAATGAAAGGATTATTATCAATATCCTCCAAAAAAAAAAATTGATTTTGCTACACATTCTGGATATCAATGTCTGATTGAGTATATGCAAGTTTATCCAAATGCTTTTGTGAGTATTATTAATTTTAATGTAAATATTTTGTTTTTGTGGATGTTTGATATGTTTTGTTCATTTATGTTTGTTATATGTAATACAGGAGATCTATGGAGAGGTAGATATGGATGAGGTGGAGAGACAAATGCAGGTGAGACAATCTTGATCGTCATAGATTGCTCACACTTCTGCCCATGATGCCACTATAGATACATCAGATCATGCAGATGATCATGGTGATGATGATGATGATCATGATGATGATGAGGACTGTTCCAGAGCTAAGAAGAGCACAAGGCAGAGAAAAAGAAGGGCCCCAAATGTTTTCCGATTTGGACACTTTATTTTTGTATCATAGCCATTTTGTAACATATTTTCTGTTGTAAATGCACTAGAGGAGTCCTCTAGATGCATACCCATGGAGATTAGTAGCTTACCCATGTAAATTAATAGGAAATTAACCTTTCAATGAATAAAGTGCCGGTCTCTTGTGTGAAAGGGCCATTTTTAGGGCACATGTATATTAGTCAATTTGTGACTCTTTGTAAAGACTTTTTTGCCATTGTGAGAATGAAGAGCAAAAAATTTCGAATTTGTGTCTTCTCCTCCCTGTATCATCTTCTTTGTGAGCTTGTGTGCATGTGTGTTGCTTGAAAAGAGTGTTAGAAAGTGTTGTCTATCCATGAAAGTGTTTGTTTGTTGTTGTTAAGGTGTGTGTGAAGTGTAGGAAGTGCTGAAGTATAGGAAGGTCATTCCCGCGACTTAGTAGTTTGTTCTTAACTTGAAGTAGAAGCATCAATATTGAGTGAAAATAACACCATTCGATGTGTCTTTGCGAGAGCTTCGAAACGCATATGCTATTTTCTATATTCGGAATTCGAAGCTGAGAGAAAAACTCAATTTACTACTGGTTGCTGCACCAAGTATTGTGACACCATGACTGACAGTTGAAGCTTGTGTGGAATAGTCTTAGCATTGATTGCACTCTTTGGGAAGCCCATTTTCATTGACCATCAATTAAATGCATGTCTTCATACACTCGGCTAGGTTTTGATACTCGTCGAATTGATAAATAAAGCGTGAATCCCCACTATATGCACTTGAACGGGATCGATGTATAGTCTCTTTCTCTGCAAGTCCCTAGGTTTGTCCTTAGGTGCACACGTTTTTGGCGCCGTTTCCGGGGATGTCGAATCAAACCGAGGCATTTGTGTGATGGTAAGTAGCTCTTAGCATTGAAGTGAGTAGAGGAGTTGTGAATTTCTCTTCTTTGGTCAGTCACACTCATCCGCACTTACTACTTCTCACTCTTGGAGTGTGTGTAGTGAGTTGATAGTCTAGGGAAGTGAGTGGATTGAGTAGAGTAGGAGGAAGAAGGGAGTACTTAGGAAGTTAGAGTAGCATTTAACCTTTCTTCACCTATTCAAGAGAGGTTCTCCTTAGGGAAATACACCCTTCAACATTTCTCTGAGCCTCTCTTGGTTTTGTCATTCAGTGTGAGTCGTTGGTATTTCGGGCTCTTTCCCTTAGAGCAAATCTTCATACTTTGTATTGATCAGTACTAGTCTGCATCTAGTTGTGTCCATTGTACGGATTGGATGAATCCCTTGTATTGATGTTGTTTAGTTCTGGAGTGGCATGTTAGCCCAGAGCATAAACCTTTGAGCATCTCTTTTGCCTATGTTGTAATCATCTGATTCGAACTAAGGAGTGGTTGGTCTTCCATTTTTTGTCATTTGTCATTAATATTATCCCTAAGTATTCACAACTCTATGCAATTATTGATATTTGTCTGCTCAGAGAAATGTTGAAGGGTATATTTCCCTAAGGATAACCTCTCTTGAATAGGTGAAGAAAGGTTAAATGCTACTCTAACTTCCTAAGTACTCCCTTCTTCCTCCTACTCTACTCACTCCACTCACTTCCCTAGACTATCAACTCACTACACACACTCCAAGAGTGAGAAGTAGTAAGTGGGGATGAGTGTGACTGACCAAAGAAGAGAAATTCACAACTCCTCTACTCACTTCAATGCTAAGAGCTACGTACCATCACACAAATGCCTCGGTTTGATTCGACATCCCCGGAAACGGCGCCAAAAACGTGTGCACCTAAGGACAAACCTAGGGACTTGCAGAGAAAGAGACTATACATCGATCCCGTTCAAGTGCATATAGTGGGGATTCACGCTTTATTTATCAATTCGACGAGTATCAAAACCTAGCCGAGTGTATGAAGACATGCATTTAATTGATGGTCAATGAAAATGGGCTTCCCAAAGAGTGCAATCAATGCTAAGACTATTCCACACAAGCTTCAACTGTCAGTCATGGTGTCACAATACTTGATGCAGCAACCAGTAGTAAATTGAGTTTTTCTCTCAGCTTCGAATTCCGAATATAGAAAATAGCATATGCGTTTCGAAGCTCTCGCGAAGACACATCGAATGGTGGTATTTTCACTCAATATTGATGCTTCTACTTCAAGTTAGGAACAAACTACTAAGTCACGGGAATGACCTTCATATACTTCAGCACTTCCTACACTTCACACACACCTTAACAACAACAAACAAACACTTTCATGGATAGACAACACTTTCTAGCACTCTTTTCAAGAAACACACATGCACACAAGCTCACAAAGAAGATGATACAGGGAGGAGAAGACACAAATTCGAAATTTTTTGCTCTTCATTCTCACAATGGGAAGAAAGTCTTTACAAAGAGTCACAAATTGACTAATATACATGTGCCCTAAAAATGGCCCTTTCACACAAGAGTGCCAAGAGAGGACCCCTGTACGAACGTATGTATATGTGTGTATATCAATGTATATCAAATGAACACAAGTCCATTGCTTTTATAGGCTCCAAAAGGCCAAGAGGGCCTTACCGATTCGTCACGTCCATTGATCATGCGCCGATTGATTGCCCAAAATTGGAGGGGTAGATCAAATATGCCACTAGCCTTGAATTGGATCCTCAAAAATAGGCAGTCGTCATGAATGGTTGGCGACAACAATTATTTCTTCACTTTCACTTTTACCATTTACTCTTTTACTTTTGCATGCAAGCTGAGATCCTCATTATGTGCCGCCCGATATTGAAATGACCCTAAGAAGCACATCTTTCCCATAATGATGATAACTCTTGTAGTAGTTTTTTGACCCTCTAGCTATGAAAGAAATCTTCTGCTGATGTAAACAAGAAGCTTGTCCCAACCTGTTTGCGAAACCTTGGTTGCATGGAATTCAAGTTTAAAGTCAACTTTCTTCTTCCTATCGGAGATTTCTTTTTAATGGCCTTCAACATGTTCTCTACTCAAAGATAAGGCACCTGCTCTCAAGATACTAGCGAGCTCGAGTGAGAAGATTATGGGAAAACTAGCAAAGGTATTTTCTACATGTTCAGTATACACTGTTCTGGTTAAGATCCATGAAGTAACAACCGATTGTTTGTTGAATATAGAGAGTAAAGAAGAACTATGCGCACAGATGTATGTATAGTGTTCTCCTTGATGATTTTGAGGAAGGATCTATCCAGTGAAATGGATTCCCATGCAATGTGAGCTATTGGCTATGTTGTGAACCAGAGGGGGTTGCGGGGTAAAAAGGAGGAAGAGAGAGAGAGAACGGGGGGTCACGGGGCTAGGGAGGAGGGAGGGGGTCACGGTGGCTGCGGAGGAGGGAGGGGTGGAGGGGGGTCGCGTGGGCTGCGGAGGAGGGAGGGGTGGTGTCGTGAGGGGCGGGGGTGTGGGGCTAGCGGGTGTAGGGGTGCGGAGGGGGAGAGAGAGAGAGAGAGAGAGAGAGAGAGAGAGAGAGAGAGAGAGAGAGAGAGAGAGAGAGAGAGAGAGAGAGAGAGAGAGAGAGAGAGAGAGAGAGAGAGAGAGAGAGAGAGAGAGAGAGAGAGAGAGAGAGAGAGAGAGAGAGAGAGAGAGAGAGAGAGAGAGAGAGAGAGAGAGAGAGAGAGAGAGAGAGAGAGAGAGAGAGAGAGAGAGAGAGAGAGAGAGAGAGAGAGAGTCATGGGGCTGCGGAGGAGGGAGGGGGGTCGTGGGGGCTACGGAGGAGGGAGGGGTGGAGGGGGGTCGTTGGGGCTGCGGAGGAGGGAGGGGTGGTGTGGTGAGGGGCAAGGGTGTGGGGCTCGCGGGTGCGGGGGGCAAAGGGGAGAGAGAGAGAGAGAGAGAGAGAGAGAGAGAGAGAGAGAGAGAGAGAGAGAGAGAGAGAGAGAGAGAGAGAGAGAGAGAGAGAGAGAGAGAGAGAGAGAGAGAGAGAGAGAGAGAGAGAGAGAGAGAGAGAGAGAGAGAGAGAGAGAGAGAGAGAGAGAGAGAGAGAGAGAGAGAGAGAGAGAGAGAGAGAGAGAGAGAGAGAGAGAGAGAGAGAGAGAGAGAGAGAGAGAGAGAGAGAGAGAGAGAGAGAGAGAGAGAGAGAGAGAGAGAGAGAGAGAGGAGGAGGGGGGTCACGGGGGCTGCGGAGGAGGGAGGGGTGGTGTGGTGAGGGGCGGGGGTGTGGGGCTGGCGGGTGCGGGGGGGAGGGAGAAAGAGAGAGAGAAAGAGAGAGAGAGAGAGAGAGAGAGAGAGAGAGAGAGAGAGAGAGAGAGAGAGAGAGAGAGAGAGAGACAGAGAGAGAGAGAGAGAGAGAGAGAGAGAGAGAGAGAGAGAGAGAGAGAGAGAGAGAGAGAGAGAGAGAGAGAGGAGAGAGAGAGAGAGAGAGAGAGAGAGAGAGAGAGAGAGAGAGAGAGAGAGAGAGAGAGAGAGAGAGAGAGAGAGAGAGAGAGAGAGAGAGAGAGAGAGAGAGAGAGAGAGAGAGAGAGAGAGAGAGAGAGAGAGAGAGAGAGAGAGAGAGAGAGAGAGAGAGAGAGAGAGAGAGAGAGAGAGAGAGAGAGAGAGAGAGAGAGAGAGAGAGAGAGAGAGAGAGAGAGAGAGAGAGAGAGAGAGAGAGAGAGAGAGAGAGAGAGAGAGAGAGAGAGAGAGAGAGAGAGAGAGAGAGATGAGAGAGAGAGAGAGAGAGAAGTGGGGTCGCGAGGCTACGGAGGAGGGAGGGGGTCGTGGGGGCTGCGGAGGAGGGAGGGTCACCAAGAAGATAATGCCAAAACTTTTGAAGAGCAAATACAATAGCCAAACCTTCCCTTTCTGTTGTACTATAAATCCTTTCTACCTTGGTGAGTAATCTGCTGGCATAGGAGATAGGTATGTCAACCTTGTGTGATGATGGTTGAGCTAGAACTGCACCAACAGCATGAAGACTGGCATCTATATGCACATGAAACTCCAATGACCAGTTAGGAACACTTAAAAGTGGAGTAGTACATAGCCTCAACTTTGGTTCACAAAATGCTTTCTCAGCTTCAGCACTCCATGAGAAAGGGAGCTTTTTACTGGTAAGCCTTGAAAAGGGCTTAGCTATTTCTGAATACATTCCTATGAATCTTCTATGGTATCCTGCATGGCCCAAAAAACTTTGCACTTCCTTTGGGATTTGTGGAATAGGCATGGAAAGAATAGCAGTAACCTTCACTAGATCCACCGTTATCCCTTCAGCAGATACTATGTGACTGAGAAGAGTGCCCTTAGTGACCAAAAAGTGACATTTAGCAAGATTTAACTTCAAACCTGTTCTAAGACATTGCTCAAAGATTTCTTTTAGATTTTCCAAATGGTCATGGAAATCTTGAACTGCTGCTCTTCTATCTGTGCCTGAAAATACTGAAAAGTCATCCATGAAAATGCGTAGAAAGGTTGTCAACGATTTGCCTAATATTAGATACATGGTTCTATTAAGGAAGCTGGTGCATTCTTCAAACCAAAAGCCATGCGGGTATAAACATAAGTGCCCCATGGAGTAACAAAGGTTGTTTTGTCCCTATCATCAGGATGGATCACTATCTCATTGTAGCCACTAAAACCATCCAAGAAGCTATACAAAGTGTGATCGGCTACTTCCTCAAGTACTTGCTCTAAAAAGGGCTGAGGAAATCCATCTTGAACAGTCACTTTATTTAAGGCACGAAAATCAACGCAAAATCTTATTTTTCCACTATTTTTCTTGGGTACAATAACCATATAAGAAAGCCACCTAGAATGTTCTAGTGGAACAATTATACCTGCTTCTTCTAGTTTTGTAACTTCCAACTTTACCGCCTCTGCATATTTTGGATTGAGTCGATACAGCCTACTTCTTGCAGGCGCGGCTCCCTCAACTAAGGGTATTATGTGTAATCCAAGCTCCTCTGGTATCCCTGTTACATCTTTGTAGGACCATGCGAAGACATTTTAATAAGCAAAAAGTAAAGAAGTTACCTTCTGCAGTAAGGGAGGATAATGCCATAGCCAAGAGGCCAAGTGGACTACTTGAGGATTCCCTTCATCCCCTAAATTTATTTCTTGAACCAGTGTTTCAAGACTGGTCTTACTTGAAAAATCATCTCCACTGTATGCAGGAGTAGAATTTAGCTTATATTCTGCAATATGTTCCTTGGTCCATCCTTGAGGTATATCCGAAAAGGGGAGATCCTCTCTACATTCAGGCACATACCTTTCCTTTTCTGGAACTTCTATAGTTGTTGTCCCTACGATGTTTGTGTTCTCCTGCAAACTTCCATTCTTCAACTCCTTGGGAACTTCATGGCCTTTTCCAACAACTTCTTCTTCTATTTCACTGATTTCCACCGTGCAACACTCTGTACTTTCCATCGTCCAATTCAATAATGTATCTTCTTCTTTGGGTAGAGAGGGCATTACCTGAGTGTCAACAATATACCCAGTAGTTTTCCCTGAGTCAAATCCTTCTTCCAAATGTAGTTGCAGTTGGCTATTGGTGCTTGTTGAAATCCACAGTTTTTTTGCCCCCAATCTTGCAAAGTTTTTGCTTGCCTCAGCCAAGGTCTCCCCACGAGTAAAGGGTAAGAAGTCTCCTGTGGAAGTGCAATAACAACAAAATCTAGAACAAAGTGGCAACCCTGTACTATCATCAGTACCTTTTCAATAATGCCAAGAGGCGCAACCCAATCTTGATCTGCTAGTGTAACTGTGAATGGTGCCATCTTGGTGGGGTTCAAATTCAGTTTCTTCATTGTGAAATCTGGCATCAAAATGATACCAGAGCCTCCATCTATGATCACACCTGTTAGAGCTTCATGCTCTTTGGTAGTCTGCCAAGGGTGCAGGGGGAAAATAAACCATGAAACCATCTATACTGGGTGATTGGATCAAGTGAACAGAGTGTATAATCTTCAATAAGTCACTTTTTATTTTTGAATCCATCCTTATAAGTTCATACAAACTAACCTTGTGATGAATGCCTTTCAAGATCTGTTCAATGTTTACCTCATGAGTGTCTTCTTGCAGACTTGTTGGTTGGTCCCTTAGAGAAGTAGCCATCCTTTCATAAGCTCCTTCAATTTCTGCTTGTCCCTTCCACCCAGACTTCTTTTCCTCCTCTTTATCATGGAATCCTTGTTGTTCTTATCTACGGATTGCTGCTACTTGTCTGGCTCTAGTCATCATGGGCATTGTGGAGGATGAAACAACATAAGACTGAGTGCTCATACCTTCTTCTTGTGGAGAGACTGCAATCATGTGGATTGGAGCAGGACGGCTTCTTGGGCAGTCTTTGGTATAGTGATCCTTGGCCTCTGGACAACCTTGACAAGGAGGTGCATCTTTTGGAAGGGAACACCTATTTTGCATATGGCCATACTCACCACAACGATAACACATCACTGGTCTATTATATCTAGGCTATGTCGTACGATTTTCCTCTCTATTAGGTGCATTTGAAGTACTAGCATAATATGAATCCAAAGCTTGAGGGTTACCTCGTTGCTGTGTACCCTTGAGGTAGTAACAGTCTCTAGCTTCATGACCATCCTTTCCACAAAATTGAGAGATTACCTTGTTAGGGCAATTAACATTGGAATGTCCATTGTTGTTACACATTGTACACCAATTTGCCTTCTTATATCCTGAGTGGTCCACAAATCTTCTAATTCACGGTGAAGTGGGGCTACTTCATCATCAGTGCGACGCAGTGGTGGCAAGACCTTCTCTTCTTGTTGCATTTCTTGCATTCTCAATGCCTCCAGTTCCTTTCTCAGTTGCTCAATAGGGTCTAGTTCTGTAGCATAATTCGATTGTGTATCCCCTTCAAACTGTTGCCTAGCTTCTTCAATGCATGATGTTGCTACAACAAAATCATTGAGGGTTGCATCCAATCTATAACACTCACGTAGCTTCTGTTGAGATGACCTGGGAAGAGCTTTTTCTATCCATTTTTTAACCAAGAAGTCACCTGCAGCATGTGGCAGATGTGCAACAAGTGCTTTTGTTCTAGTGTGAAGTTCATGAAAGGATTCACCTGATCTTACCTTTAGGTTCTCTAACTGATCTAGAGCTCTTTCCGAGGAATCACTTGGTCGAAATGTATGTGAGCATGCCGTCTTCAGAGCCTCCCATGTAGCAAAATGGCCATCTGCATATTGACTGTACCAGGTTTCAGCAAGGCCTTCCAATGTGGATGGGAAGAGTACCAACATTGCATCTCTCTATTCTGCAGACCTCGTCCACAGCATAAGGAGATGAACCTCCTCACATGATCATCAACATCCTCATAAGCTTGTCCCTTGAAGGTAGGGAACTTGATATTGACTCTGGAGAGTAAATGAGAGAGATGCTCCATTTGCACTGGTGTTTCTTCTCACGTATTTAAGGAGAAGTCCAATGTTCTCCTATGCTTCTCCTTTGACAGTGGTGTCGCACCCAAATCAATAGATAAATTCAAGGAGGGTAGAGGAGAGCTAGGTTCACTAGTCGAAGATATAGCTGACTTGTTAAGGCTCCTTCATACACGAAGAGGCTCCTTATCTGTTCGCGTATGGGTCATGTACCTACTTGCAAATCTAATAGGGAAAAAAATACTGATAAAGAGGACTATTTACTATCCTCACGTCCTCTCAAAGAAATGCAAGTGTCCCACCGGGCATGCCAAACTGTAGAGGTGGTACTGGGGTATCCACTTCAGCAGGAGCATACAACATGCACTTCCAGTACTTCTCCTACTCAAGGGAGGTTCTCTTAGGGAAATATACCCTTCAACATTTCTGTGAGCAGGCAGATATCAATAATTGCATAGAGTTGTGAATACTTAGGGATAGTATTAATGACAAATGACAAAAAATGGAAGACCAACAACTCCTTAGTTCGAATCAGATGATTACAACATAGGCAAAAGAGATGCTCAAAGGTTTATGCTCTAGGCTAACATGCCACTCTAGAACTAAACAACATCAATACAACGGATTCATCCAATCCCTACAATGGACACAACTAGATGCAGACTAGTACTGATCAATACAAAGTATGAAGACTTGCTCTAAGCGAAAGAGCACGAAATACCAATGAATCACACTAAATGACAAAACCAAGCCAGTCTCTTCACACTATAGTGTTATTAGCCCTCACTGGGAGGCCCACACTCTATATCCTCAGCAGAGAGTGACTTCCTATAGTAGGCTTGTGGCCATAGAGTGCCAAGAGAGGACCCCTATTCGTACGTCTGTATATGTGTGTATATCAATGTATATCAAATGAACACAAGTCCATTGCTTTTATAGGCTCCAATAGGCCAAGAGGGCCTTGCGGATTCGTCACGTCCATTGCTCATGCGCGGATTGATTGCCCAAAATTGGAGGAGTAGATCAAATATGCCACTAGCCTTGAATTAGATCCTAAAAAATAGGCAGTCGTCATGATTGGTTGGCGGCAACAATTATTTCTTCACTTTCACTTTTACCATTTACTCTTTTACTTTTGCATGCAAGCTGAGATCCTCATTATGTGCCGCCGGATACTGAAATGACCCTCAGAAGCACATCTTTCACATAATGCACATAACTCTTGTAGTAGTTTTTAGACCCTCTAGCTATGAAAGAAATCTTCTGCTAATGTAAATAAGAAGCTTGTCCCAACCTCTTTGCGGAACCTTGGTTGCACTGAATTCAAGTTTAAAGTCAACTTTCTTCTTCTTATAGGAGACTTCTTTTTAATGGCCTTGAACATGTTCTCTACTAAAAAATAAGGCACCTACTCTCAAGATACTAGCGAGCTTGCGTGAAAAGATTATGGAAACACTAGCAAACATATTTTCCACATGCGTATACACTATTCTGGTTAAGATCCATGAAGTCACAACCGATTGTTTGTTGAATATAGAGAGTAAAGAAGAACTATGCCCAGTGATGTACGTATCGTGTTCTTGTGGATGATTTTGAGGAAGGATCTGTCCACGGAAATGGATTCCCATGCAATGTGAGCTATCGCCTATGTTGTGAACCAGACACATTGTAAAATGTACGAGTTGGGAGCGTCTCAAAGTTCCCAGGAGGAGAATTACTGATTACCATATAACGTCCACGACCAAAGGAGATCAAAGCTGGAAAACCATAATAGATAATAGCGGATGAGAGTAGTGTGAATCCCTTCAGTTTGTATTCATTCTGAGCCGTTCCTTCGCGGTCTCCAACTGCTTATGCATTCCATGGTTGATGCATCACGCAGGTAGACGCACGCCATTAGACATGACTTTGGATTTCTTAATGTGATTGGCAATGCGATGGCCTAGTCGATCATGCTAATGGGGAAGCCTGAAGTTGGACGATGTGAGATAACCAATCTTTATCCATTGGTTTAGAGAGCCGTTGAGGAATGACGAGGCACGACAGGAGAATCTCCGACTTATATGATACGAAAATCTCAGACACTGGCGGGGTTGCAGGGGGCGGAGGGGGAAGAGAGAGAGAGAAGGGGGGGTCGCGGGGCTGCGGAGGAGGGAGGGGGTCGCGGGGGCTGCGGAGGAGGGAGGGGTGGAGGGGGGTCCCGGGGGCTACGGAGGAGGGAGGGGTGGTGTGGTGATGGGCGGGGTTGTGGAGCTGCGGGAACGGGGGGGTGGGGAGGGAGGGAGAGAGAGAGAGAGAGAGAGAGAGAGAGAGAGAGAGAGAGAGAGAGAGAGAGAGAGAGAGAGAGAGAGAGAGAGAGAGAGAGAGAGAGAGAGAGAGAGAGAGAAAGAGAGAGAGAGAGAGAAAGGGGGTCGTGGGGCTGCGAAGGAGGGAGGGGTGGAGGGGGGTCGCGGGGGCTGCGGAGGAGGGAAGGGTGGTGTGGTGAGGGGCGGGGGTGTGGGGCTCGCAGGTGCGGGGGGTGGAGGGGGAAGAGAGAGAGAGAGAGAGAGAGAGAGAGAGAGAGAGAGAGAGAGAGAGAGAGAGAGAGAGAGAGAGAGAGAGAGAGAGAGAGAGAGAGAGAGAGAGAGAGAGAGAGAGAGAGAGAGAGAGAGAGAGAGAGAGAGAGAGAGAGAGAGAGAGAGAGAGAGAGAGAGAGAGAGAGAGAGAGAGAGAGAGAGAGAGAGAGAGAGAGAGAGAGAGAGAGAGAGAGAGAGAGAGAGAGAGATAGAGAGAGAGAGAGAGAGGTTGCGGGGCTGCGGAGGAGGGAGGGGGACGCGGGGGGCTGCATAGGAGGGAGGGATGGAGGGGGGTCGCGGGGGCTACAGAGGAGGGAGGGGTGGTGTGGTGGCAAGACCTTGTCTTCTTGTTGATTTTCTTGCATTCTCAATGCCTCCAGTTCCTTTCTCAGTTGCTCAATAGGGTCTAGTTTTGTAGCATAATTCGATTGTATATCCCCTTCAAACTGTTGCGTAACTTCTTCAATGCGTGATGCTGCTGCAACAAAATCATTGAGGGTTGCATCCAATCTATAAGACTCACGTAGCTTCTGTTGGGATGACCTGGGAAGAGCTTTTTCTATCCATTTTTTAACCAAGAGGTCACCTGGAGCATGTGGTAGATGTGCAACAAGTGCTTTTGTTCTACTGTGAAGTTCATGAAAGGATTCACCAAATTTTTAGGTTCTCTAACTGATCTAGAGCTCTTTCCGAGGAATCTCTTGGTCGAAATGTATGTGAGCATGCCGTCTTTAGAGCCTCCCATGTAGCAAAATGGCCATCTGCATATTGACTGTACCATTTGTCAGCAAGGCCTTCCAATGTGGATGGGAAGAGTACCAACATTGCATCTCTCTATTCTGCAGACCTCGTCCACAGCATAAGGAGATGAACCTCCTCACATGATCATCAGCATCCTCATAAGCTTGTCCCTTGAAGGTAGGGAACTTGATATTGACTCTGGAGAGTAAATTAGAGAGATGCTCCATTTGCACTGGTGTTTCTTCTCACGTATCTGAGGAGAAGTCTAATGTTCTCCTATGCTTCTCCTTTGACAGTGGTGTCGCACCCAAATCAATAGATAGATTGAAGGAGGGTAGAGGGGAGCTAGGTTCACTAGTCGAAGATATAGCTGACTTGTTAAGGCTCCTTCATACACGAAGAGGCTCCTTATCTCTTCGCGTATGGGTCATGTACCTACTTGCAAATTTAATATGGCAAAAAATACTGAAAAAGAGGACTATTTACTATCCTCAGGGCCTCTCAAAGAAATGCAAGTTTTCCACCGGGCATGCCAAACTGTAGAGGAGGTAGTGGGGTATCTACTTTAGCAGGAGCATACAACATGCACTTCCAGTACTTCGCCTACTCAAGGAAGGTTCTCCTTAGGGAAATATACCCTTCAACATTTCTGTGAGCAGGCAGATATCAATAATTGCATAGAGTTGTGAATACTTAGGGATAATATTAATGACAAATGACAAAAAATGGAAGACTAACCACTCCTTAGTTCGAATCAGATGATTACAACATAGGCAAAAGAGATGCTCAAAGGTTTATGCTCTAGGCTAACATGCCACTCTAGAACTAAACAACATCAATGCAAGGGATTCATCCAATCCGTACAATGGACACAACTAGATGTAGACTAGTACTGATCAATACAAAGTATGAAGACTTGCTCTAAGCGAAAGAGCACGAAATACCAATGAATCACACTGAATGACAAAACCAAGCCACTCTCTTCACACTATAGTGTTACTAGCTCTCACTGGGAGGCCCACACTCTGTATCCTCACTAGAGAGTGACTTCCTACAGTAGGCTTGTGGCCACAGAGTGCCAAGAGAGGACCCCTATACGTACGTTTGTATATGTGTGTATATCAATGTATATCAAATGAACACAAGTCCATTGCTTTTATAGGCTCCAATAGGCCAAGAGGGCCTTGCAGATTCATCACGTCCATTGCTCATGCACCGATTGATTGCCCAAAATTGGAGGGGTAGATCAAATATGCCACTAGCGTTGAACTCGATCCTAAAAAATAGGCAGTCGTCATGAATGGTTGGCGGCAACAATTATTTCTTCACTTTCACTTTTACCATTTACTCTTTTTCTTTCACATGCAAGCTGAGATGCTCATTATGTGCCGCCCGATATTGAAATGACCCTCAGAAGCACATCTTTCACATAATGCACATAACTCATGTAGTAGTTTTTTGACCCTCTAGCTATGAAAGAAATCTTCTGCTAATGTAAACAAGAAGCTTGTCCCATCCTCTTTGCGAAACCTTGGTTGCCCTGAATTCAAGTTTAAAGTCAACTTTCTTCTTCCTATAGGAGACTTCTTTTTAATGGCCTTGAACATGTTCTCTACTCAAAGATAAGGTACCTACTCTCAAGATACTAGCGAGCTTGCGTGAGAAGATTATGGAAACACTAGCAAACATATTTTCCGCATGTTGAGTATACACTATTCTGGTTAAGATCCATGAAGTCACAACCGATTGTTTGTTGAATATAAAGGGTAAAGAAGAACTATGCCCAGTGATGTACGTATCGTGTTCCCTTGGATGATTTTGAGGAAGGATCTATCCAAGGAAATGGATTCCCATGCAATGTGAGCTATCGGCTATGTTGTGAACGAGACACATTGTAAAATGTACGAGTTGGGAGCGTCTGAATGAAAGTTGCTAGGAGGAGAATTACAGATTACCATATAACGTCCACGGCCAAAGGAGATCAAAGCTAGAAAACCATAATACATAATAGCAGATGAGAGTCGTCTGAATCCCTTCAGTTTGTATTCGTTCTGAGCGGTTCCTTCGCGGTCTCCAACTGCTTATGCATTCCATGGTTGATACATCACGCAGGTAGATGCATGCCATTAGACATGACTTTGGATTTCTTAATGTGATTGGCAATGCGATGGCCTAGTCGATCATGCTAATGGGGAAGCCTGAAGTTGGACAATGTGAGATAACGAATCTTTATCCATTGGTTTAGAGGGCCGTTGAGGAATGACGAGGCACGACACGAGAATCTCCGACTTATATGATACGAAAATCTCAAACACTTGCGGAGTTGCGGGGGGCGGAGGGGGAAGAGAGAGAGAGAGAAGCGGGGGTCGCGGGGCTGTAGAGGAGGGAGGGGGTCGCGGGGGCTGTGGAGGAGGGAGGGGTGGAGGGGGGTCCTGGGGGCTACGGAGGAGGGAGGGGTGGTGTGGTGAGGGGCGGGGTTGTGGGGCTGAGGGAACGAGGGGGTGGGGAGAGAGAGAGAGAGAGAGAGAGAGAGAGAGAGAGAGAGAGAGAGAGAGAGAGAGAGAGAGAGAGAGAGGAGAGAGAGAGAGAGAGAGAGAGAGAGAGAGAGAGAGAGAGAGAGAGAGAGAGAGAGAGAGAGAGAGAGAGAGAGAGAGAGAGAGAGAGAGAGAGAGAGAGAGAGAGAGAAGGGGGGTCGTGGGGCTGCGAAGGAGGGAGGGGTGGAGGGGGTCGCGTGGGCTGCGGAGGAGGGAGGGGTGGTGTGGTGAGGGGCAGGGGTGTGGGGCTCGCGGGTGCGGGGGGTGGAGGGGGAAAAGAGAGAGAGAGAGAGAGAGAGAGAGAGAGAGAGAGAGAGAGAGAGAGAGAGAGAGAGAGAGAGAGAGAGAGAGAGAGAGAGAGAGAGAGAGAGAGAGAGAGAGAGAGAGAGAGAGAGAGAGAGAGAGAGAGAGAGAGAGAGAGAGAGAGAGAGAGAGAGAGAGAGAGAGAGAGAGAGAGAGAGAGAGAGAGAGAAGGGGGCGGTGGGGTTGCGGAGGAGGGAGGGGGGTCGCTGGGGCTGCGGAGGAGGGAGGGGTGGTGTGGTGAGGGGCGGGGGTGTGGGGCTGGCGGGTGCGGAGCGCGGAGAGAGAGGGGCACGACATTTACTATTTTCAATGAGTATATCACAAAACAAAACAAAGAAGGAGTAAAAGATCAATGTATAGATTCACATATGATTACAACCAGATTGGTAATAAATATTTACACAATGGGATTAGAATGATAGATTTTTGGAATAAGCTCTTTAATCTCTACAAATGAGCATGGAGTGGGCATGAATCAAGCTCTCCTTTGGCGACTTCCTTCCTTCTCCTTTTATAGCTACTTTTGGAGGTAGTTTTGAGTTTGAATTCAAATGACTTCACCTAAAAGTGATGCTAGGAATTATCAAATATTCCCTCAACTAAAGGATTCATGGTTCTAGGTAGCTAGAGCCATAGATTTTCTTTTTACATCATCGATGACTTAAGCCATTCTTTCTTTTACAATTACAAGAGATAAAATGTATTCTTTTACAAGAGGTGTTCATATGTCTACACAAATGAACATCATGTCAAGCATATCAAGCATGTAGGCTTGGGTAAAATGCACCAATAGCTCCCCCTCAAGCCTTATATGCTTGATCTCCAAATAAGTCTTCAATTATCCTTGATTTCATGCAAGCCAATCATCAACTTGAATCTACTCAATTTGTACCATCAAGAGCTTTAATCAACATGTCTACACATTGCATATCTGTAGAGACATAGGATAGTTGAATATCTTTGCTCATTAGCTTCTCCCTTACATAATGGTAGTGGACTTCAATATGCTTGGTTCTAGCATGGTATAGCGGATTAGCTGCAAGATGTAGGGAGCTTGTGTTGTCACAAAAAATGTGAGTTGTTGAAGAATGAAGTCCAAGATATGTATACAAAGATTTTAACCACATGATTTCTTGAGTTGCACTAGCCAAACCTCTATATTTAGCTTTAGTAGAAGATAATGCCAATGTTTGTTGCTTCTTGGATGATCACAACATGATTTTTGAACCTGCAAATGATACATATGCAGATGTGCTTCTTTTATCATCTCTAGATCCGGCCCAACCCGCATCTAAGTAGGCCTTTAGCTCAATATCTTAAGTAAATGGATAAAGCAAACCTTCATTCATGGTCCCCTTTAGGTACTTGAGGACTCTCTTGGCCGCTCCCATATGTGGTCTTCTCAGCTTATGCATAAACTGACTCAATATGCTAGCACCATAGCATATATCCACCCTTGTGAGTTTTGCATAGTTCAAACTTCCAACTAAGCTTTGATAGCTTGTGACGTCCTCAATTCTCTCTCCTTCATAAGCACTAAGCTTATGATTTTGCTCCATAGGTGTACCTTCACACTTGGTGTTTTCCATCTTGAACATGATGAGCATGTCATGCACATACTTTCCTTGTGTGATGTATATACCCAAAACTCCTTCCTTTGTGTGATCTTCTCCCTTGAAGACCTTCTAACTGGTTGATCTGAGCTCTCGGGTCCATACGTACCATCTTGCATCTTTGCGTTATCTTTGCTCTTCCATAGCTTTAGTCTTTCCAAGTCCTCTAGGTCCATCTTCGAATCACTTTCTTCAATTTGCTTTGGCTCCTTTGGTTAAAGTGATCTAAAATCTTCATCCAAGTCGTAAGGCAGCTTCACTTTGCTGTGATCCTCAAACCATGATTTGTTCTCATAAAAAATTACATCTCTACTCACAAAAAAACCTTTATTAGTTGGATTGTACAATCTATATCCTTTTTGGTTTTGGTGATAACCAATAAATATGCACTTCTTTGCCTTGGGATCCAATTTTCCTCTTACTTGAGCAGGAATGTGAGCCTAGGTTAAGCATACAAAGATTTTACAATGCTCTAGACTAGGTCTTCTTCCATTCCACACTTGATATGTAGTGGTTCCATCTAGTGACATAGATGGAAGACTATTTATGAGATATGTGGCTGTAGATATAACCTCTAGCCATCGGTAGTGTGGCAATCCCTTTTCATTGAGCATGCACTTTGCAACTTCAACAATAGCTTTGTTTCTCCTCTCTACTACACCATTGAGTTTGGGTGTATACCTTGTACGAACTTCCCTTTAAATGCCTCTTTCATGCAAGTAGGCATCAAATTCAGAAGAGAAGTAGTCTCCTCCACGATCTGAGCTAACTTTTTTCAAATTCCTACCTATTTGGTTTTCAACAAGAGCAACATACTTGTTTAAGGAATTAAAAACTTCATCCTTGTGCTTCATGAAAAGACAGAATGGTCCATTTGCTACAATCATCTATGAAAGACACATAATATCTTCATCTTGATATAGATGGCTCCTTACTTGGACCCCACACATCCGTGTGCACTAGATCCAAAAGATTTTGATACACATATACCTTATTATTGAAAGCTTGTCTATGAGCCTTGCCGAGTTGACAAGCTTCACACTTATAAATCATGTGTTACCTTGTGATATTAGGCAAGCCAAGCACACTTTGGTCCCTGCAAATTTGTTTGAGTGTCCTCTGACCAATATGAGCAAGCCTTTTGTGCCATATCTCCAACTCTGTGAGAGTTTGAGATCCATAGCTAAATAAGGCTATGTTCTTTGTATCTTCCACTTCAAAAGTGAAAAGCCTTCCTATCTTTTCTCCTTTGGAAATCCTTCTAAATCCTTGCCTTGTGTCTTCAACATATGCTCCAAATCGGTTTAATCTAACCTGCAATACTTTTTCAACAATTTGCCTAACACTTATTAAAATTTTCATAATTGTAGGGACATACAAGAATTTGCATAAGAGCTTCATATTCCCATCCGATGTCTTCACATTAGCTATCTTCTCCATTGGGTGCCTTGTATCATCTCGTGTTTGCACTTCATGTTTGTTGTCAAGATCTTCCAAATCAAAAAGTAAAGCCAAATTTCTTGCTAGATGATTTGAGCATCCCAAATCAATGTAAAAGATGTGATCATCATCCTTTGTTTCTTGTCAAGATCTTCCAAATCAGAAAGTAAAGCCAATTTCTTGCTAGATGATTTCAGCATCCCAAATCAATGTAAAAGATGTGATCAATAATGAATCTTCTTGACTTTGGTCCTCTGCATAGTTATTGTAATCTTTTCTTCCTCTATGGCCCCTTCGATAGTTGTTGTTGTTCTGATTGTTGTTGTAGTTGTTGTTGTAGCCTCCATTGTATCTCGCTCTATTTGATCCATAGACACCTCTATTGAATAATCTTCCTCTTGAGTTCCTCGGGCCTGAAACATTCCTCAGTAGTATGATTAGATAAGCCACATGTATTGCAAGGACGAGATAATTGGAATCTCCCCCTGCCTTGCTTTCTACCTCTGCCTCTTCCTCTAACTCTTCCTCTACCTACAAATTTTGCTTGGAAAGAGCTAGCTTCATCTCCATTCTTCTTATTCTTTGACTTGCCCCTGATCTTAGGTTTATCAGAATATAAGGTAGAAGTTTGATTACCTCTTGAGGACTCACCACCTTTGCTAATCTTTGCTTCATGAGTGAAGAGTCGGCCCATGAGTGTTTTGAGGTTGGGTACATGCATATCCATGTACAAATCCATGGTTGTTGTGAAGGACTCCCACTTGCCATATGCTTTGATTGCATTTATGAGTTGTCTAATGATTTGTTCCTCTTCAATTACCTCTCAAATGCTTCGAAGTTGATCTGAAATCTCCTTCATCTTTGTGACATAATGAGTCAAACTTTGCTTGGGGCTTTTCTTCATTGTTGTGAACTCCATCCACAAGTGCATTCCAAGTCCCTCTTGATGTCTTGCATCCCTTGACATGAGGTAAAAGAAAATCACAGATTGAGTTTAGAATATAGGACCTTGACAATGCATCCTTTGAACACCAATTTGAAAGTCTTTCCTCTTCTTCATGTGATAGTTGCCCTTTGTTCCTCTTGGTTAGCATATCTTCATCTCTAGATGTGTATCCTAATAGATTCCTCCCATGAAGATAAGCCTCCATCCTTAAAGACCATTTTGGCTAGTTTTTTCTATCAAATTTGTAATTTATTGATGGAAATCCATCTCCCATGTTGATTGACTATGCTTTGATACCACTCTGGAGAGAGATGGTGGATGCAACCTCAAGATGAATTGGTGTTGCTACAACCAGCTTCAAAGTAGCCAATTGAGACTTCAGAGTTGGTTATTAGAGCCTCTAAGCTTCCTAAATCCACAAAAAAATCATGCAAGTGCTTTGGAACAAGTATCTCAAAAGTTTGAGTCAAGACAGACTAGTTGCAAAATTACTAGGTCCCAAAACTTGTTATTTTTGTACATACACCTACTAGAATAAATGAAGATTGCTCTCATATTGGTAGGGATTAGAAACATTCCTTTTGGACATACCAAATAGAACTAGCAAGGTTCAAAATTCAAGTTTAAAAACTTAAATTCTTCAATTAAGCACTGAGAAAAAGTTTTAGGGAAATCTGGAACACTCCTGCCTCTTTTGGGCTCTATACAGATAGACTAGTGAGCAGTAAAATACACATTGCTCACTTATAGTAAATCCAATGGACCTAAAATTTGGTAGACATAAAGTAGCCTTAAAGAGGTATTCAATGAACTTGAAAACTCGGAAAACGAGGTTGTAGAGCTCGGGATATCAACTTCTGAAGTGTACTATTCTAGGTAAGTATAGTAGAGAACAAAACAAAGCAGTAAAAGACAAATGTATAGATTCACATATGATTACAACCACAATGGAAATCAATATTTGCACAATGGGAGTATAATGATAGATCTATGCAGTAAGCTCTTCAATATCTACAAATGAGCATGAAGTGGGCATGAATCAAGCTCTCCTTTAGTGACTTCCTTCTTGCTCCTTTTATACCTACTTTTGGAGGTAGCTTTGAATTTGAATTCAAACAACTTCACCTAAAAATGATGCTCTGAATGAGTAGATATTCCCTCAGCTAATGGATTCGTGGTTTAAGGTAGTAAGAGCCATGAATTTTCTTTTGACATCATGGATGACTTAAGCCATTCTTTCTTTTACAATTACAAGAGATAAAATGTATTTTTTTACAAGAGATGTTCATATGTCTACACAAATGAACATCATGTCAAGCATATCAAGCATGTAGGCTTGGGTAAAATGCAAAAACATGTATGTATGTGCATGTACGTGTGTGCATATAAAATGTGTATCTATGTGCATGTATATATGTGTATCTATGTGTGTATATATGTGCATGTAGATATGTTTTATGCATATGCATGTGTGTATGTGTATGTACATATGTGTGTATGTGTATATGCATGTGTGTATGTATATGTGCATATGTGTGTATGTGCATATGTATGTTTTTCGTTGTGTATATGTGTGCATGTGCATGTGTATGTGTATCTGATGGTGTATAAGTGTATGTTGTGTGTGTATGTGTATATGTGGGTATATATGCATGTGTAAGCATGTGTATATGTGTTTATCTATATGTATATGAGTGTGTATATGTATGTATGTGCATGTGTATGGGTAAATGTATGTGCATATGTGTGTCTATGTGCATGTGTACATGTATGTGTGTGCACGTGTATGTATGTGCATGTCTATGTGTAAATGTATGTGCATATATGTGTGTATGTGCATCTATATGTGTCTATATATGTATGTATTTGCATGTGTATGTGTAAGTGTATGTGCATATATGTGTGTCTGTATGTGCATGTGTATGTGTATGTGTAGGTGTGTGTATGTGTACATATATATATATATATATATATATATATATATATATATATATATATATATATATATATATATATATATGTGTGTGTGTGTGTGTGTGTGTTTGTGTGTGTATGTGAGCATGCATGTGCATGTGCATGCATCTCCATTTGCATCCATGTGTATGTGCATGCATGTGAATGTGCATATGCATGTGTAGAAGTATGTGTTAATCTGTGTATGAGTATGTGTATGTGTAATTGTAAGTGTATGTGCATGTGTATGTGTATGTGTGTGCATATGCATGCGTATGTGTGTGTGTGTCTATGTGTGAGCATGCATTTTCATGAATATGTCTATATGTGCATATGAATAAGTGTGAGTATGTTAATTAATGAAAATAAAACAATTTAAATGATATACAAACAATGAAAATTGTACTTACAATATTTAGCAATATTTTATGCTTTGTGAACTTCTTGAATAACCTATAGTAAAGAGAGAGAGATAGAGAGAGAGAGAGAGAGAGGAGGGAGGGAGGGAGGGAGGGAGGGAGAGGGGGAGAGAGAGAGAGAGAGAGAGAGAGAGAGAGAGAGAGAGAGAGAGAGAGAGAGAGAGAGAGAGAGAGAGAGAGAGATCAAAAGAGCGAAGATAAAAGAGAAAGAGAGAGAGAGAGATAGAAATTGAAAGAGAAAGAGGTAAAAAGAAGGGGAGAGAGAGAGAGAGAGAGAGAATAAGAGAGAGATTAGAAAAGAGGGAGATTCAAAAAGAGATTGTTGGAGCTCGTAAGCACAACGGAGATCTGAATGATGGAGAGCTCTTTATTAGATGCACATAAAATAATGATCAAAGAGCAATTCAATCATTTTTTTATCAAAAACCACATCCGCATAAGAATGTAAAAGCATCATGTATGCAATCATGCAGAGTGTTACCTAAGCGATGGGTAGGTGCATCGCATAAGCAACAAAAAACAACCTCGAATATGTGACGCTCAAGAGTAATTCATATAAGTGACGCTCCATTCATGATGCTTTCATCTACGTAGCTAGGAGCATTGAAAAAAAAAAAGACATTGGAATACCATCAAAATTCACATCGTTTAGATGACAATGTGCACTTGATGCTTAGTTTGACTAAATGCATGATCATGTAGGGATGAAAATGTTTCATGTTAACCATCGGTATGCCCTTGTTGTCCTTGTAGTGGCTAGCTTAGTGGACCTTCCGGCTCTATATTTTCATTCCTGTCAAGCATCTAACCTCTTTTTTGGTGGATATGGGGGCTCCCATGTGTACTAAACCTCATTTGTGCCTTCATTCGATTCAAGCTTATGTGTGTGAGAGTGGGTCCTTGACCAAAAATCCTTTGAGAAATTAAGGGGAGTAAGAGAGCTACAGAAGAGGTTTAAGATGCAGGGTCCACTTGTGATTTAGCTTGTTGTGTAAAAAACTAAAAGTCTTATGGTGCTTGAAGGTGGACTTATAACAATTATGAACTCTTTTGCCTAGGTAGATGAAGGATTATCCGAGAGACCACTCCCTATGTGACTCACCCAAGTGGACCGCATCTCCTTCCTTCCAAATCTTCGAGGCTCCTAAGCAACCAATCACCTTGCTAATGAGGGCTTGCTTCGAGGTAACATGGTGATTGAGCAGGAGGAGTCTACTTTGATCTTGTGAAAACACAACGCTATTGGGAGAGGAAACGAATAGGTGTCCTAAGCCTTCTTTGCCACGAATGCACATCTTTCACGATGGTGGGGCATTACAAATATTTATAGTTTGGACATTGATACACATTTCACAATAAGGAAACTTGTAAACATTTATCCACATTCCACAGTAAAAAAGCTTCCATGAGAAATGGCTTTTTTGCTCTCAATGAGTGGGCGGCTTCCATGGGGAACGCTTTTTTTTTTCTCTAAATGAGTGGGTGCCAAAGGTATCTGAACGTGAACTTGAAATCCCATCTAAGAGAGGTCCAATGAAGGCACCGATCTCTGTTTACGCTGATGTGGTAGTTCGGGCTTCCTATGATTCTCATAACATGTTTTAGTTTTTTTCCATTAAACCGAATAAGGCCTTTCAGGTGCGGAACGTTGGGCCATCAAGAGGTGAGATCGAATCCATCTCATGCATCGCTTCTTCTTCTTAAAGACAACAATCTTTGTAGTGTTATCTTGATTCAAGAGATGTTTTCGCATCCGAAAGTCTTTATTCCAAGGCGTTATGGATCTTTGCATGTTCTCTTTCGCTACCCTTGTTATACCCGCAATCACTTACTAGATCGAGCCCTTTCTCTTATGCTCATAGCCCACCTTAAGTGTATACTCACAGTACATAAGGGTTTCATCTTATTCCAACTTTTCCAAAGGGAGCAAAGAACCTGTGAATGCTTGGTAGCAATCGGGATATGCGAGAATAGGAACATGGTTATCTCACGCTCTGTCCATCTAGGAAAACCCCAAGAGAGAGAGGTCTGAGAGAGAGAGAGATAAAGAGATAAAGAAAATAAAAGAGAGGAAAAAAGAGAAAGAGATAGAGAGAGATAGAAATTGAAAGAGAAAGAGGTAGAAAGAAGGAGAGAAAGAGAGAGATAATAAGGGAGAGATTGGAAAAGAGAGAGATTCAGAAAGAGATTGTTGGAGCTCGTAAGCATAATGTAGATCTCAATGTTGGAGAGCTCTTTGATCAGATGCACATAAAATGGCAATCAAAGAGCAATTCAATGTTTTTTTTATTAAAACCACAACCGCATAAGGATGTAAAAGCATCGTGTATGCAATCATGCAAAGTGTTGCCTAAGTGGCATAGTTATGCATCACATAAGCGAACCAAAACAACATTGAATATACGATGCTCAAGAATAAGTCATATAAGTGATGCTTTGTTCGTGAAACTTTCCTCTACATCGCTAGGCACATTGGAAAAAACATTGGAAATAACATCAAAATTAACATCGTTTAGTCGATAGTGTGTGCTCAATGCCCGGTCTGACTAAATGCATGATCACGTAGTGATGAAAATATCTCTTGTAAACAGTCAGCATGCCCTCATATTCCTTGTAGTGCCTACCCTAGTGGGCTTTCAGGCTCTATATTTTTGTTCGTGTCAAGCATCTAACCTCTAATTTGGTGGATATGGGGGTTCCTATATGTACTAAACCTACCTTCATTTATGTCTTCATTCGATTGAAGCTTATGTGTGAGAGTGCGTCCTTGGCCAAATTTCATTTGAGAAAACAATGGGATTAAGAGAGCTACCGAAGAGGTTTAAGATCAAGGGGTCCACTTGTGATTTAATTTCTTCTGTAAAAAAATAGAAATCTAATGGTGCTTGAAGCTGGAGACTTATAACAATTATGAATTCTTTTGCCTAGGTAGATGAAGGATTATTCGAGAGAGAACTCCTTGTGTGACTCGCCCAAGTTGACCGCATCTCCTTCCTTCGAAATCTTTGAGACAGCTTCACTTCGTAATATGTTCTATAAGGCTCCTAAGCAGCCAATCACCTTGCTAATGAGGGCTTTCTTCAAGGTAACATGATGATTGAACAAGAGTCTGCTAAGATCTTGTGAAAACACAATGATCTTGGGATAGGAAACGAATATGTGTCCTAAGACTTCTTAGCCACGAATGCACATCTTTCACGATGGTGGGGCATTACAAAATTTTCTAGCTTAGACATTGATCCACATTCCACAATAAAGAAACTTCTAAACATTGATCCACATTCCACAGTAAAAAAACTTCCATGAGGATTGCCTTTTTTGCTCTCAATGAGTGGGTACCAAAGGTCTCTGAACGTAAACTTGAAATCCCATCTAAGAGAGGTCCAATGAAGGCACCACTTTCTGTTTACGTGGATGTGGTAGTTCGGGCTTCCTATGATTCTCATAATATTTTTTCGTTTGTTTCCATTCAACCGAATAAGGCCGTTCAGGTGGGGAACCTTGGGCGATCAAGAGGTGAGATCGAATCCATCTCATGCATAGCTTCTTGTTCTTAAAGACAACAATCTTTGTAGTGTTATCTTGATTCAAGAGATGTTTCCGCATACGAAAGTCTTTATTCCAAAGGGTTATGGTTTTTTGCATGTTCTCTTTCGCTACCCTTGTAATACCCGCAATCACTAACTAGATCGAGTCATTTCTCTTATGCTCATAGCCCACCTCAAGTGTTTACTAACAAAAGGGTTTCATAATATTCCAACTTTTCCAAAGCGAGCAAAGAACCTGTCAATACTTGGGAACAATTGGGATATGCGAGAACAGGAACATGGTTATCTCAAGATCATTCCATCTAAGAAAACCCCAAGAGAGAGAGAGAGAGGTCTTTGATACTCCTGAAAATAAGCTTGTTCCATGAACATTTTTCCTTACACCGTGCCTCAATCATTCCTTTTGGCCACCAACTTGTTGGCCAAAATCTCCAGATAAGGAGTTGCAAGGGAACCGTCTTCTTTCAAACCATAGAAAACTTCATCATTAATCCTCCATCTACCCCTGAATTTAGGATCACTCATCCATCCACAAGAAATTCCTACATACATCACCATTTTTTGCATGTCTTTTCTTTTCGGTCTCTAGTAAGCCAATGAGAAGCATTGATGAGAAGAGGAACTTTTTGATCACTATCACTATTCATGACACATTTAATTGCACTCCTTTCTAGTATCGGAGCTTATTGTTGAGTCTAGCAAGCATCCATTCCTAGTGCTAATCCAAACAAACCTGGAAGCCCATCAACATTCCCAACAAGGTGTTAACCTGTCGTCTGGTATGTTCCACACGAATTCCTTACAACTAAACATATCAACTATTCCATAGATCAAATACTTCAACAATTGCAGGTAGGAAGGTCGATAGGGTTCTTAGTTAGAGAGGTTTTTGTAATACAGCCCTTAACTTTTCCTCATTCCTTGATAATCATACTCCTATTCTTCACAATACTTCTTTACTACCGGACTTCATATAGATATACTTCGAATATAGAGATGATTAGTACACCATTAATCGGTGACAACAGGTCTTGGGTTAATCATCTATTAAATCCGCATCAAACAAAAGAGAATATAACAATGCAAGGAGGTAATAAGCAGTAGATCCGGTCCGGTAAACAAGGTTTACGTTTTGATACAAGCTTTCATTCCAATTGAGGATTCTCACTGTTAAGCTCATTTTAAATATTGGCAGATTTTTTAACGTATTTAACTATTGCCGTATTTGATGGTATAGTAAATAATGAAGGATTACGTTTCATAGGTTAACGTATGCGCCGATCTACTTTTTTGACATAAAGAATTTACTATCAACACTTTGGATGAGAATGTCTGTTGGTTGAAGAAAAAAATCAATCATGCTTTCTGGAACTCTTTCAACGTATTCAATATTGTTTACTCGTCAATTCAATATCAAAATTTCTAACTAGGATATTTATGATATTAATGAGGATTTAACTAGTTTCTAGTACAATAACTGTCCCTTCGCTGCTATTGAATTGAGGAGAAATTAAATTTGGGAACTGTATTGGGGAACGTAATAAAAATGGCATGCTTCTGATTTGATCAAAACATGCATTTTTCTCCCTCAGAAGTCTCAAATGTTTTTTTATCAAGAAATAAGAGTCAGCATATTCTGTAGAAGAAATATATCATTAGAAGACTTCTGATTCAGAGCAATGTTCCATAACCATCTGATCAATTATTATATCATATTAGTCGAACAGAGATCAGAAATAATTCTCCAACATAGTAGGCAACCAATCCAACATAGACAGAAACATAAACTATGGCAGATCCTCATGCATAATGTATTATTAGCATGGCTCACTCGAGAAAGGGAGTCCAGGTATATGAGCTTCCTTGAAGCCATATAAAGACATAAATCAAGACGCGGTGAGTAAATGGAGAGAAAGATGACAATTCGTATGATGAAACACACAGCCATATAAAGAGAAATCAATGGAAGGTAAGTAACTGGAGAGAAGAATGACAGTTCGCATCGTAAAACACACCAAAGAACATGTGAATATTGCTCCTAAAGGAGGGAGGATATGTCAGTATGCCATATCGACTATCAGATACAAGAAGGATAAAAAAGGGAGATTCAAAAACAGGTAGAGAGTCTTGAGAACAAATTTTCTAGTTCTCATATCATAGATAATGCTAAAAAGAAAACTTGAAGGGTCTTGTACATTGTCTTTTATACTTTTGGATTGGCCTCATTCACGCTATAGTGTCAACCTCAAATTCTATATATTTCTCGACACTCAAAATACTTCAGATTTGTGGTTGTAAAGAATAGGATAAATCTCTAGTAAGTATTCTTTGAAAATTAGGGTTTCTTGCCTTTAAAAATAGAAATGAGGGTAATTTTTATCTGTAAAGCTATCCTAAATGTAAAAAAAATGAATATTTTTGGACCCTCCTCCAATGTAATTTCTCGAGCCTTTATTCCGTTGCAACTGTGGATTTTCCATTGGCAGTTGTGGATGTTCCAGTGGATTTTCCATTGGACGTTTGAAGCTTTTGCCACTCTATTGATTAGCTTACTAATTTGTTTTCTTAAATGGCACGCAATGTGCCTTTGGTGGGAATGAGCTTAATTTCTGGTTGTGGCACTTCACATGTTCTACGCCTTCTTTCTAGATCAGAGTTTTCATTTGCAGATATCTTTGATTGCCTTTTGAAGTATCCCGTGAACAATGCTTTCTCAAATCTCTACATCTAATTCACGGTAAATATTGATACCTTGAGAAATATTTTATTGAGGTGTTTCTGTTGTTGTAATTAAACAAACTCATGCAATTTTGAAGCTAGTTTGACCCTCACATGCGATAACAAAAATACCGCTTCTTACTAATCTTTAGTTGTTATGTGGTACCTTCATAGGTCATAGATAAAAGGTGACCACTATACCTCTTCTCTATTAACACTTGAAAGACAAACATAATCACTGTAGTGAATGTGAATCCAACATTACATAGACAAATTACTTAAGCCCTGTTAAGAGAGCTATACTAGGTAAACATTAAAAGTTTAATAAAAATAATTGGATGAGTGTGCCAGAAGAATCGTGAATACAAGTGAAAGCTAATAGTATACTCAATGTCTGATCCAATAAAGAGAGACGGTGACTCAAACTCCAAATGGAAGTAGCGAGCTATCCGGCTTGAATGATACGACTATTCTCATTCTCTTACAAACATGCGTCCCTAGAAAATTAGAAGATATGTGGCAGTCAACTTTAACCAAAAGTGAAATGCCATTATTTTATTTGGGTAGTTTAATCTTATAACGTTTGATTTCAACTAATCCTCTTTACTCAACTTACGTTGATGTTGATATATTTTTTGTAGTGATGTGTGTGAACACACTTAGGATCGTCGAGGCACCTATTTCCCTCTTTGGGAGGTTTTCTCCCTCAGATTGTATATATGCCTATAACCCTAATAGTTCACTTATCTTTATAAATTAAGTTGAAAATACATTGTGTGCTCTTTTTGTTCTTCCACTAACCTCGAACTCCAACATTTGGTATTAGAGCATGTTGACAATTCCTCGAGGACATCGCTCACACCTCTCTAGTCACACTCTCTCAATGAAACAAAAATGGGTGAGCATAATCACGACAACTAGAAGTTCAAAGTTTACTTACTTTATGGCCTCAAAGTTTTTATTTGACCTCATTTGAGCCCTTGAATGCACTATTGCAAATAATTCACATGCACTTTCATCTTTTTTTATTTAAAGGAAGTTTGGTAGAGCCTACTCTTCCAAACTTTAATTAATAGAAATCATAGTTGTACAAGTGAACGAGCCTAGCACCCATGGGACCCCCTTATCCCACAAAGCAGGGGCTGCTTAGAGATTACTAGAATTTCTCACAAATAAGGTTCATAGTCCTCTCGTGCTGGAGGAGATGATGGATAGTCACAAGAGATGAAGTGGTGTAACTAGATCCTGTTTCACACCTGCTAAAAGTAATGGTTGGAGAGTGTAGTGGGCCTCTTTAGCTTGCTAATGAACACAAATAATCATATATGATGCTTGGAAGATGATCCACTAAATGATGGATCAAAATGGATAGGTTGGAATCTGATCCAAGAACAAAAACTTGCTATTTTTGTTCTTACACCTCTTCAGTGTTTTGAACAATTCTCTGAGCATAGTAGCAATTGTCTTAATTCCTTTTATGGAACTCTAATTAACTTAGTAAGCTATCAATCATGAGTGATTTAATAAAAAATGATGGACTACATGCAGAGAAAGATGTTTTGCAAATCATAGCTTCATCCAGACATTCAGGGGCTGCAAAAGTCATCAGAACAGTGCGCAATGATGTATTAATATCTCATAATCATGAGAAGCAATGCTATTGAAACTTTATAAGTGTACTATAGAGAGTATGCTGAATCTAACATGCTTTAAAGCATAGAAAATGATCAACTACACACTGAGAACAAGCTCTGAGAAGATCACTCTTCTAATGGCCTTATAACAGAGAAGTAAAATGAGAATGTAATGATCATATATGTATTAAAACATATACAGATACAAGGTCATTGGCAATCGTACATTGCTCAATGTGTGAGAGGTGAATGAGCTATGAGATAAGCTCTCCGATAATTATGAATGTCCTTCAAGATGATCTCTCAAGCTCCAGATACACGCAGGTCTTTTTGATCCTCTTCTTATAGTCATGCTCGGATCCAAAGTTTGAATTCAAATTCAAACTTCTACCTAAAAGGTGAATTCTACAGCGTAGGATAGATTCCCTCATCACTCAACTACTAATTGATTCCTGATTTTAGGCTTCCTAAATCCATGTGGATGTAATCCACTTTTACAAGGATAAATGTGAAGAATTTTAACAAGAGACTAATCATATGAAGCCTTGCATAAGCTATACTAATAAATCAAGCATAAGCTAACTAACCAAGTATGTGGGCTTGGGTCTAATTACACCAACAGAGCCCCCTCATGCCTAACATGCTTGGTCTTCATCGCTCCTTGATTTCCCACAAACCAATCATCAATTTGAACTTGTTCATCTTTATCCCATCTAATGATTTTGAGAGTATATCTGCACATTATAAATGAGTTGATACATAATATAGTTGAATATCCTTACTAAGACATTTCTCCCTTACATAATGATAGTGCACTTAGATGTGCTTAGTCCTTGCATGATATACATGATTAGGAACCAAATGAAGTAAGCTAGTGTTATCTCCAAAGATTATTGGAGTGTAGGAAGATAAGTCCACAATTGGTTGCTTCTTATATGACCAAGATATAAGCTTCAGGTATCATGAAGTGCTCCTCCTATCATAGTTGTAGCCATCCCAGTCTGCATCCTCTTCATATGTATGCCAGAGGTGAAGGGATAGAAAACCCTTCATTCATCGTACCCTTTAGATACTTAAGCACCCTCTTTACAGCTTCAAGATGAGGCTTCATTGGTGCATGCATAAACTGACTCAATGTACTCACTCCATAGGCAATGTCTACTCTTGTTAGAGTAGCATAATTGAGATTGCCCACAAGTTGTTGATAACATCATTCCTTGTAATAATGATGTCATCTACATGGACACATAAGTAGATAACCTCTGATTTGTTCTTCTTAACAAACAAAGAAGAGTCTGCCTTGTGTGCCACAAACACTTGGTCCTACAAATAAGTAATGAGTCAATGGTTCCAAGCCTTAGGAAATTGCTTGAGACCATAGAGTGCCTTCCTTAGCTTGCGTACATAACCTGTTATATATTCATCTTCAAAACCTGGTGTTTGTGCCATATACACTTCTTCTGATATCCATCCATTTGAGAATCCATTCTTGACATTTAACTGATATAGATTGCAATTTTTAGAAGCAAAAACACTTACCAAGTCCCTAATTGTTGGCACCTTTGCCACATGTGAAAATGTTTCTTCATAGTCCACTCCATGAGTTTGGGCAAATCCTTTTGCCACTAACCTTGCCTTGTACCTATTTATAGAGCCATCTAAGTTATTTTTTATTTTATATATCCACTTGCATCCAATAACCTTCATGCCTCGCTTCTTGGGAGATAGATCCCTAGTATGATTTTCCTCTAGCGCTTACACTTCTTCTTGCATAGCTTCTCTCCATTCTTTCCTCTTTCTAGCCTCTTCAAATGAAGAAGGCTCTTTTGTCATAGAGTCTTTAATTGGCATGCTCCACATTTTTATATCATATGTTGTTTGGTCACATTGGGAATGCCAAGCACACTTTGATCCCTGCAGATTTGCTTCAAAGCCCTTTCTCCTATGTGTCCTAGCCTTTTCTGCCATATTTCTAACTCAGATAAGGTTTGATCTCTATAATTGAGTAGTGCTATGTTCATTGTGTCTTCAATCTCAAATGTGAATAATCCACCAGACTTCTTACCTTTGGAAATCCTCTTGAAGCCTTGTTGGGAGTCTTCCACATATTCTCCATGCTTCGTGAATCTGACTTGTAAACCTTTCTCAACAACACTAATTAGGTTTTTGGTTATAGTTGGCACATAGAGAACTTTACTCAAAAGGTTCATGCTACCATTATATGTTTTGAAATTTCCAAATTTCTTGACTAAGTGTTTAGTGTCATCACTTATTTGTACTTCATGCTTCCCTTTGGGTTCTTCCAGATCAGATAATAGGGCTACATTTCTAGCCACATGATTGGAAAAGCCTAAATAAATGTACAAAAGATATTCATCATCTTTACCTTGCTTGGATGTCATGTTCATGATGATTAATGAGTCTTCTTCATCTTCAATATAGTTGTTGTAGTCCCTTCTTCCTCTAAAACCTCCTTGTTAATTGTTGTTGTTGTAGCCTTGATTGTAATTATGGTTGTAGTTGCCTCCACCATTATTGTGTTTGCCTGTTGATTTCCCATAAATATATTTATGGAAGCTTCTTCCCCTTTGATTCCTACTATTCTTGAAGCATTCTTCTGTAGTGTGGTTGTTAAGATGACAAATGTTGCAAGGTGTATTTTTGTAGGGTCTCCCCCTTCCCTTCTTTCCTCCTTTGCCCCTTCCTCTAGCACCTCTTGCTCTAGCACCTGCCTAGAGAGTGTAGTGGGCCTATTTATCTTGCTAATGAGCACAAATAATCATATATGATGGTTAGAAGATGATCCATTAATTGATGGATCAAAACAGATAGGTAGGAATTTGATCGAAGAACAAAAACGTGTTATTTTTGTTCTTACACCTGTTCAAAACATTCTTTGTGCACAACAACTATTACTCTTGGGGAACTCTAATTAACATAGTAAGCCATTGATCATTAGTGATTCATAGAAAATGATGGCATCCCTACAGAGAAAGATGTTTAGCAAATCATAGCTTCATCCTGACATTCACAGGCTGCAACGCTCATCAGCCTAGTGAGCAATAATATACTAATATCTCAGGACCCTAAGAAGCAATGCTAATGAAACTTTGTAGGTGTATTATAGATAGTATGATGAATCTAACATGCTTTAAATCATGGCAAACGATCAACTACACACTCAGAAAGGGCTCTGAGCAGATCATTGTCCTTATGGAGTTATGACACAGAAGTAAAATGAGAATGTAATGATCATATATGTATTAAAACATGTACAAATACAATGTCATTAGCAATCATACATTGCTCAATGTGCAAGAAGTGAATGAGCTATGAGATGGGCTCTCACTTCACAATGAATTTCCTTCAATATGATCTCTCAAGATTGAGATACACGCGGGTCTTTTTGATCCTCTTCTTATAGTCATGCTTGGAGCCAAAGTTTGAATTCAAATTCTAACTTCTACCTAGAAGTTGAATCCCAAAGTGTAGGACACATTCCCTCATCACATTAACTACTAATTGATTCATGATTTTAGTGCTTCCTAAATCCACATGGATGTAATCCATATTTACAAGGATAAATGTGAACAATTTTTACAAGAGACTGATCATATGAAGCCTTGCATAAGTTATGCCAATAAATCAAGCATAAGATAAATAACCAAGTATGTGGGCTTGGGTATAATTGCACCAACAGATCGTACCTTTCATGTGGGACCCACTTTGTTTTGTTCTTGTTGCACTCTAGGAAGAGCACTCTATGATGTCTAAAGGGTAGGGGATTCTTACAATTGGAACTTCTTTTGCCGAAGAGGAAAAGAGATTTTTTTATCAACCATTCTTTAGGGGCCTTCCGAAGTTGGTACCACACGTCTCTTTCAATATTTTCCATAGAGTCTCCCCTCTTGTTGCATTCCATAGTGGAGAGGAGCATCCTATTGCCTCACCAATCAAAGCCTGCTTCCAAATGATTTGTTCTTGTAACAACAATATTCTCACAAGGGTCTACCAACGCAATATTGATTTAAGGAATGATTAGAAGAGGTGTCACAAGTCTTGAATGTGATGAAGGCATCATTTGCACCACGAGGGGATTTTCCCAAGACTTTTACATTGGTCCAAAATCCATGGTGTAGGATATGCCACATAAGCAAAGAATTTTTTATCTCGATGAGGGGGTCCCAACCCTAACAAAACCAATCCAGATACCACTTCCTATTGAGCCTGACATGAAAATTTGCATCCTTTTGTAATCTTGGAATTTTCTCAAGCTTATTTCCATTGTGCCATTTTAGACCCTTAAGGTGACAAGAGTATTCACCAATGAAGAGGCAGGTCCTTGACCGTTCCCAAGCAATGAATCTACTCTGCTATCGATGCCACGCTTCATAGTCCACTCTTTTGGCCGGATCAATTTCCTCAAATCTTATTCCTTGACAAGTCTCTTGGTTCCAAAGGTGTTTCCACAAGTGGAAGCCTTTGTTCCAAAGCTTACAGGTATTTTGGACGTTGCAAGACTCTACACTTATAATGCCCTTGATGGGGAACAAAATCAAATCATTTTGTCTAATATTGGCCACCCATTTCCAATCTTCATTGATTTGATAAACCATTTAACCTTATTACAACTCTTCTATAGATAACAAATCAAGTTGGGAGACCCTCAAGCTTAAGAGCACTCCTATTTTAAAAAATATGATTGTCCAAACAGGCATCACTATTGCTCAACACTTTATTTAACCATTTTATCACTAACTTATTGGCCATTCGTGTGATGTCTAGAATACCCAAACCACCTTGATCCTTTTGACTAATGGAAGTAGTCCATTTAATTTCGCGGATACCCCTTCTGTTAGGGCTAAATTTTATCATTTTGTGAGGAGAAAATATATAGGTTTTAGTTGACTTGTACAAGCGGCTCAAATTCTATTACAAAACTAGTAGAGCTCAAGTCGATATTTGTGTTCAAGTCTTTGCGATATAGTGATTTTTCTACATAGGGGTATTTAGTCACTACACATTGGTGAAAGTATTGATGCACTTTTTATGTTGGATGTTGAGGATATGTTATTAAGTACTAATTACCCACTATGGGAGTATATGATGTGTCATGTATTGGTAACAAATAGAACTAGAGAATATTGTGTACCATTGTCGTAGATATATTCATCTCTTTTTCACAATTTCACAATTTTTATCAAAGCTTAATAATGACTTGAAGGGACAACTTTTGAGCAAAAAGACTAGCCAAACATAAGTAAGATAAGCAAACAAGTGGACTGATTGACGCATATCCACTAAAGCAATGATTGCAAAATTGTTGAATATAATCTGAAACCGAGAATTATATTCATCATCCGAGATTGCTGAATAACCAATATCAAAGGTTGAGATGTAGTTCAATTTGGCAGAATAGCAGATTATATTCTGGTTTTGGCATGAGCTTAAGCTGAAATGAATGGAGGGGCTCTAATTGTAGGGAGTACAAGGAATGAATGGAGAAGATTTCGCAGCAGATTGGATGCGTTCTGTCCTTAAAGGAAAAGGATCACAAATTATGGAGAAGCGCGTCAGTCAACCGTGGCTTATTGCTGGCTTATTGATGAACTTGGAGGAGTTGTGACCTTCTTTGTCGACACAAGATAATGAAAAGGAGCTTCTCTGATGCTTAAGAATTTCTTATGACGAGCACATTCCTCGGGGCTATCGGATATCTTGCCATGGGAATCGAAATGAAATACATGGTTACAGCTATAAAAAAAGAAAGAAAAAAAACACGGTCGTCATTTCTGCATTTTTTACAACTTCCTGTAGTTCATCATCCTTCAAAAAAAAAATTATAGAAAGGGGACTGTTGGCTTATTGTCATGGTGTGCCCGTTTGATTGGTGGAGCCACCTTTTTTTTATAGAGTACAATGAACTGGAAACACACTCACACACTCAACCTCGTAAGGTAGAGGCACCCATCTTTGAAAAACTCATAGATATGTCCAACCAAGATTTTAACTCAGGACTTTCTCGTAGAGACTCAAGGCATCGAATCATCGAAGGAGAGTGGATTTTGATGCTAATGCTGAGGGAAGCTGATTCTCTGAATCATGAGGAGAGAGAGCATCCGCTATTCCTGTCTTTCTGCATTTTCAAGACCATTGATCGAGAGGTTTGGAGAGGAGCCATATATGAATTTACTGTCCCAGCGTGCGTGCATAGCACCAAAATACGAGTGAAGTGCAAATTTGAAATTCAACCTTCATCTACGATCTTTTCTGCTAGGATCAAGAGACAACTGACCGAGCTATTTGAGAGGTGCGGGAGAAAGAGGTAGAAGTTTGTTTCACCATCAATATGGGTTTTTCTTTTCTCTATGTTTTCTTGATCTTTCGCCATATTTTATGAATCTGTGGATGCTTATCTATATCATATCATCGCTTCTGGATACGATTAAATACTTCCTGTAGGATACGATCAAATACTTCCTGTATACTATGTTCCTTGGTGCAACTTTTACGGGCTTGAGAATATTCTATAATGATACCATGCATGTTATATTTCAATGAAATTTTAAAGTTACAAGCCGAATGTCTGCATATCAACGTGCTTATTTTCTTTCCGCAATATTTTGAAACTTGTTCAATATTATGAAATCATTTCTTACGATGTAAATAAACATATCATGTTACATACGATTTAGCATGGTGACTGTAATTACCACTTGGACACGAAAATTATTCTATAAGATGAGTGATTTTATGGACCTTACTTTTGTCATCGAATTCGCTTGCTCTCATGCATTCACTTTACTATTGAAGAAAAGGTTCATGATCGAATCATCTCGCATCCATATTCCTAATGTTTGGATGGAAAATGGACTATTACCTTTTGCATTGTTGCAATTGAGAACTTGAATAGTTCTATTTACTCAAGAGGTTTGATCGTATTTATTGAAGTTAAATATTGTTTAACATCGTTATTCATAATAATTAATTGAAGTATGAAAAGAATGGTTACGTTTTACTTCCAAAAGAAGCTTGTGATCTAATCAATCTTTTGAGTTTCTCTTTACTTTTAGCTTCCATTTGTTCACCTGTTGTGTTCACATATCAGCATCTCGTGTGCATCGTATCTTTGGAGCACTACTTGTTGATTTGATCCATCAACTGAGCCCTTCAATTTTAGGTTGAACCAGATGTGAAATTCCATGACTCTATGGTAACTCAGGTGATATCATTTTTCATGTTTCATATGCATTCATACGATTCTTGAATTTAATGTCGAAGCCTCTTCGTCCTTGGGTGTGGGTGCTGGACTACAAGCTTGTAAGATCTCCTTGGTGTTGAGCGTTGGGGGACTTGACTTGAGTGCATTTATAGAGACTTTCAAATGATTGAACCTCCTTGCTTCACCCTTCCCATCCATTAATATAAGTTGTGATGTTTGAACATAAAGCATACTCTGAGATTTTATTGTTATTGGGATTTTAACAAAAAAATGTATTGATGTTCACAGATGCACTCACTTGGAACCTTATCTACAAGCCAAGTTAGTTATACACACTTTAAGTTCATGTTTTTTCTTACATTGTTAACACATAAAAGAATCTGTTCACATTCACATTTGCACATTGTTTAACTTTCTTTAGACACTAGCATACATGCATAGCAACAACATAAAACGGATATCTCAAGAGAAGATGAGATAGATGGGATTCTTTGAGAACTGCAGTCAAATGGTATGGCATCAAATTTTGAACAACAGTGAGTCTGGAAGATTATAGATATTCTTAAATTAGATAGGGGGAACTTAATCGATTAAACACAACCTCATATTGCCGCTATTTTGATCAACTTGCACACCAATATAGATTACCTATTGATAGTAAGAGGGATACATCCCTATAAATTTCAAATGGCTTTATACGAGAGCATATTTGGTTATGAGTAGAAGAAAATACAACATGGAGAAAATTTAGTAAACAACTCTCAATTCAATTTTCATATGAAGACTATAGTAAAAATAACAAGGCAACATTCTTAAAATGGAAAGATTCTTCTAAAAGTGATATGCATATCACGCAAAGCCTAAATGATTTTGATGTTAAATTTAATCCGTTACCTTGATAGATAGGACAACCTTAGAACCTAATAAGCCACAAATCATCTTAGAAATGCTTGATGAGTCTGAATAAAAAGAGTTAGAATCAGGACTTGAAGATTTAGATACTTCCAATGGGTTAATTGTTGGTTGGGAGAATATAGTAAAGGCCGAGGTTCATCACCTAGCATAATGACAAGAAAGACATTTGAACCGCATAAGTGCTAGGGATAGGTCACCAAAATGGGAATAGCCTATGCCTAATACAGAGCGTAGAAATCACACTAGATATTATCAAAAAGTTATTCAATTAAAATCTAAGGTAGATTCTCTTGCCAAAAACATTGAAACATTGCTAAGTGAAATTGTTCTCTTAAAAACTATGCAAGGACATTACATGAAACCCACAATTGAAGCATTTGAACCAAGCAAGAAGATGTATATGTTATGATGATCACCAAATGAACAAGCTCAAGGGCCAAAAGAAAGCCCTAGGAAAGGAAAATGTTGGAGTTTGAGGTTTGTAGAAGCACGTGAACAATACAAGGAACAAGGAGAAGCTTGGAGCACAACACACAATACTCAATGTATTACCACTAGAATGTACAAAGGTCATTAAGCCATTAGGGCTATAGGCATATATACAATCTGGGGAAAAAACCTCATAAAGAAGGAAAAAGTGCCCCGACAGTCATAGTGTGTTCACACACATTACTACCTAAATATATCAATAGAATCCCCCCCTTGGAGTGATGTGGTGAACAAGAAGCTGACACTCATGTATAAAGAAGTGCCAAACTATGTGCAATCAATCCACAAAAGTCAATAAGCCCAAAGCTTTGTGGAAAGCTTCAAACTTCTCCCTAGGCAAAGCATTCGTGAAAAGTTCTAAAATGTTCTCCTATGTGGGCACATATGGAAAGCTGATCTCTCTAGCAGAGAACCTCTCCTTGAGATAATGATAATGCATCTCAATGTGCTTAGTGCGAGCATGGAATACTAGGTTCCTCCCAACTTCTAATGCACTCTGATTGTTAGTGAAAATGGTAGTGGTAGAAGACTAACCAACACCCAAATGAGCCATAAGGCATATGAGCCACACACACTCAACAGTCGTTGTGAAAGCTACCCTATACTCACACTCACAACTAGAAGCGGCCATAGTAGGCTCCTTCTTGCTCTACTAAGATATAGATGAGCTATCAAGCATGAAGACAAAGCTACTAGTGCACAAATGCCATAGGAAACAACCTAGATAGAATAAAAAAAAAAAGAATGTAAATTTGGAGGTAGTGATCCCCCCTTGGAACAAAACAATCCAAGTAGCTGTGTAGCACTCCAGTCGTGAAAGATGTGCTTAATCGGCTCCCAATGCTTGACACTTGGCCTATGCATAAACCTGCTCATCTATGGGACAACAAACTACATGTCTTTCCAACTAATGCATAAGTAAATCAAGCATCCAACAATGCGCTGATAGAGAACAACATCATGAAGACTCAATGGTCAACTTGTCTTCATAGGAGTGGCAATAGTTTTATAGTCTTCAAGGCCAAAACATTACAATAATGTGTCAATATATTTTTTTGACACAAAAGCTATTCTTCCATCATTTTGCATAAAATAAATTCCCAAATAATGATATAAATGGCCCAATTTTAATATCTCAAATGAGGCATTAAAATCAGCCTTAAAATATACAATATGCTTCTCATGCCGACTAGTAAGCAACATGTGTTTAACATACACAACAATGATTAGAATCTCATCATTAGCACGCTAAACATATAAGGTGCTCTCTTTTGGAATATTCTCAAAACCATGTGCAATCAAATATGCATGTATCTTTTCATATCAAGCATGTGGAGCTTATGAAGGGGACTAGTGCCCACTGGATCCCCCGAATCCCATAGAGCAGGGGTAGCTTTTACAAAGTTTAGATGGCATTACAAAGGAGGTTAACCACCCTCTCATCACCCTCATGTAGGGGCCCTTCACTTGTACTTTTCTTCTACTTAATAGAAGTCTAGAGAGTAGGCTAAGTCTGAACTTCCTTTATTTAAAAAAAAAAAGAACGTGGTGCTTGCTTTAAACCATATAATGCCTTCTGTAACCTCGACACTTATTTTTCATGCGGTTTTTGCACAAAGCCACAGGGCTGAAAAACATACACTTCTTCATGGAAATCATCATTGACAAATGTGGTTTTAATGTTCAGCTGATGTACATTCCAACCATGATGAGTTGCAAGAGCACAGATGCTATGAGCAATAGTTGTTCGACAAGTAGGAGCAAAATTCTCATCAAATCAATGCCTCTTTCGTGAGCATAACCCTTTGCAACAAGCGCAGCCTTATACATGCTAGTTGTTCCATCAGGCTTACGCTTAAGCTATATACCCACTTAGTGTCAATGGCCTTCTTATCGAGAGACAAGTCATAGAAAGAACAAGTACCATTCTTCATTATAGCATAATATTCAGATTGCATAGCATCCAACTGGTTTTCTCGATTTTGTGCTTCATCAAACAAAACTGGCTCATTCTCATCATAGAGACTAGAGGTCAAAAAAGCATAGCAAACTGAGGCACTATGAGAGCCTGAATGAGTACAATATGACAAAGCTGCATCTAATTTACTACCACACAAAGTTTGCACAAGCCATTTTGGCATAGTTTTTACCTCTTCAACACGAGCTCTCTCATCAAGAAATGCATCATGTAAATTTGCATAAAAAATAGAATGATTTGCATCATCAGATGAAACCTATAGAGGTTGAGGAGTTGCTTCATTAGGACCAGCACCACTATAACATATCGAGGGTATACCGAGGCTACTACCGAGGAAAATGAACAGGCATAATTTTTCCACGATGTCAGTGTTATGGTACGTATGCACTTCAGAAACATAATGCCGCTATGGGCGCCGATATGACCGTCGGTATGGGCGTCAGTATGAGCGTCGGTATAATCATAGGTATTAGCGATGCTCATACCAATGCCCATACTGACGACTCTGTTGGGTGTACCGCACCCGTATCGACGACTCTACTGGGCATAACGATGCCCATACTGATGACCATATCTGCACAAATTTTTTTGGGCAGAGTGTGTTGTCTATTGCTACAGCATGTTGCTGTTTAGCAAAAGACAATACACTATGCCCAACTCTAAACCGAGTACATGTGTTATGTACTCTAATGGAAACCAAAACATGATTTTATATGAGCAAAAATGAACCATGAATCATGTACAAAAAGTTGTATATTCCATAAATGAAAGATGCACAAGAGTGTGACAAAGCACTTCCATATAGGAATCGAATACAAAATTATGGTACATCATTGCCACATAGGAGTGTAATACAAAATTCTGGCAATGTGAAAAAGCACTTCCGTATAGGAATCGAATACAAAATTGTAGTACATCATTGCCACATAGGAGTGTAATACAAAATTGTGGCAAAGCATATACGTAAGGGGATCAAAACATTTACACCTGCAATCTTGCAACAAAGCATGTGTAAAATGAGACCAATTGACATGACATTTATAAACAACAACTAAAAGTACGACACTAAGCTATAAGTTTACCTAATCATAGAATATTCTCCCATGAAATGATTGCATCACATCCTTCTAAGTCTTGCAACAGTGTAGCCAATCCATGATGATATCCGTAAGATTCTTCGGTTCGCGTTAGAGGACGACCCACTACCAACTCCTATAATAAATATGCAAAAGTTGGATGAACTTACATGATGTGTTGAACACAAACAAATTTAATAATTAACATGATACTTACAAATTGGTAGAACATACTGTCGTATCCGCTGCTACCTAAATGTGACGTTCGAATCGTATCCAAACGTGTGGCCGCCGCATCTCTCTGTTGACGATATCGATCAGGAGTATGTTGCTGCTCATCCTGAAAATATTCTCACTCCTCACCATCTAACCACGTAGGCTTCGGTAAGCCTGCTCTAAAAGCATCGCGAGCTTCCAACTATCGATGAGACATCACCTTGCGTGCCGTATGCTGAATCCATTCTGAACTCACAATAGGATTCCCTGGTGCTAGCCGGTACTCTTCATATATCGATTGTGTGATATTGTTTTTTGAATCCCTATCCTATTCACTGCATTTTAGCATTATAGAATGTCCAAAATCTATCGAGCAAAGTTGTCGAATGCGTTGATGCATTGACTTCCCCACTCCATCCATGACTGGAGCTCCATTATGTATGTGATATATTTTCGAGTCATCATGAACATGCCCTCCCGAAGGTGTACGTGGAGATCCCATCTGATCCAATGTGAAGATCCCATCTGATCCAATGTGTGTATGCATATGCATGTGTGTATGCATATGCATGTTTGTATGCATATGCATGTGTGTATGTGTGTATGCATATGCATTGTGTATGCATATGCATTCTATGTATGCATATGCATTCTATGTATGCATATGCATTGTGTGTATGTGTGTATGCATATGCATTTGTGTATGCATATGCATGTGTGCATGCATATGCATTGTGTGTATGCATATGCATGTTTGTATGCATATGCATGTGTGTATGCATATGCATTATGTATTCATATGCATTGTGTGTATGTGTGTATGCATATGCATGTTTGTATGCATATGCATGTGTGCATGCATATGCATTATTTGAATGCATACGCATTTGCGTGTATGCATATGCATTTGTGTGTATTCATATGCATTTGTGTGTATGCATATGCATTTGTGTGTATGCATATGCATTTGTGTGTATGCATATGCATTTGTGTATGCATATGCATTTGTGTGCATGCATATGCATTTCTGTGTATCCATATGCATTTGTAAATGCATATGCATTTGTGTATGCATATGCATTTGTGTGTATGCAGATGCATTTGTGTATGCATATGCATTTATGTATGCATATGCATTTGTGTATGCATATGAATTTGTGTATATGCATATGCATATGCATGTGTATGTGTGTATGTGTGCATGTGTGCATGTGTGTATGTGTGTATGCATATGCATGTGTGTATGCATATGCATGTTTGTATGCATATGAATGTGTGTATGTGTGTATGTGTGCATGTGTGCATGTGTGCATGTGTGCATGTGTGTATGTGTGTATGCATATGCATGATTGTACGCATATGCATGTGTGTATGCATATGCATTGTGTGTATGCATATGAATTTGTGTATGCATATGCATATGTGTATGCATATGCATATGTGTATGCATATGCATTTGTGTGTATGCATATGCATTTGTGTATGCATATGCATTTGTGTATGCATATGCATTTGTGTATGCATATGCATTTGTGTATGCATATGCATTTGTGTGTATGCATATGCATTGTGTGTATGCATATGCATTGTGTGTATGCATATGCATGTGTGTATGCCTATGCATGTGTGTATGCCTATGCATGTGTGTATGCATATGCATGTGTGCATGTGTGTATGTGTGTATGCATATGCATGTGTGCATGTGTGTATGTGTGTATGCATATGCATATGCATCTGTATATGCATATGCATATGCATATGCATCTGTACATGCATATGCATATGCATCTGTACATGCATATGCATATGCATGTGCATGTGTGTACGTGTGCATGTGTGCATGTGTGTATGTGTGTATGCATATGCATGTATATATGCATATGCATGTATATATGCATATGCATGTTTGTATGCATATGAATGTGTGTATGTGTGTATGTGTGTATGTTTGTATGTGTGTATGTGTGTATGTGTGCATGTATGCATGTGTGCATGTATGCATGTGTGTATGTGTGTATGCATATGCATGTGTATATGCATATGCATGTTTGTATGCATATGCATGTGTGCATGCATATGCATTGTGTGTATGCATATGCATTGTGTATATGCATATGCATTTGTGTATGCATATGCATTTGTGTGTATGCATATGCATTTGTGTGTATGCATATGCATTTATGTATGCATATGCATTTGTGTGTATGCATATGCATTTGTGTATGCATATGCATCTGTGTATGCATATGCATTTGTGTGTATGCATATCCATTTGTGTGTATGCATATGCATGTGTTAATGTATATGCATGTTTGTATGCATATGAATGTGTGTATGCATATGCATTGTGTATGTGTGTATGCATATGCATTCTGTATGTGTGTATGTATATGCATTGTGTATGTGTGTATGCATATGCATGTGTGTATGCATATGCATGTTTGTATGTATATGCATCTGTGTATGTGTGTATGCATATGCATTGCGTAAGCATATGCATTGTGTATGCATATGCATTGTGTATGCATATGCATTGTGTGTATGCATATGCATTGTGTGTATGTGTGTATGCATATGCATGTGTGTATGCATATGCATGTTTGTATGCATATGCATGTGTGCATGCATATGCATTGTGTGTATGCATATGCATTGTGTGTATGAATATGCATTGTGTGTATGCATATGCATTTGTGTATGCATATGCATATGTGTATGCATATGCATATGTGTATGCATATGCATATGTGTATGCATATGCGTATGTGTATGCATATGCATTTGTGTATGCATATGCATTTGTGTGTATGCATATGCCTTTGTGTATGCATATGCATTTGTGTATGCATATGCATTTGTGTGTATGCATATGCATTTGTGTGTATGCATATGCATTTGTGTATGCATATGCATTTGTTTATGCATATGCATTTGTTTATGCATATGCATTTGTGTATGCATATCCATTTGTGTGAATGCATATGCATGTGTGTATGCATATGCATGTTTGTATGCATATGAATGTGTGTATGCATATGCATTGAGTATGTGTGTATGCATTTGCATTGTGTATGTGTGCATATGCATTTGTGTATGTGTGTATGCATATGCATTTGTGTGTGCATATGCATTGTGTGTATGGATATGCATGTGCATGTATATGCATATGCATGTGCATGTATATGCATATGCATGTGCATGTATATGCATATGCATGTGCATGTATATGCATATGCATGTGCATGTATATGCATATGAATGTGCATGTATATGCATATGCATGTGTGTATGCATATGCATATGCATATGCATGTGTATGCATATGCATGTGTATGCATATGCATGTGCATATGCATATGCATGTGTGTATGCATATGCATATGCATGTGTATGCATATGCATGTGCATATGCATGTGCATATGCATGTGTATGCATATGCATGTGCATATGCATGTGCATATGCATGTGAATATGCATGTGTATGCATATGCATATCCATGTGTATGCATATGCATGTGTGTATGCATATGCATGTGCATGTGTATGCATATGCATATGTATGCATATGCATATGCATATGCATATGTATGCATATGCATATGCATATGTATGCATATGCATATGTATGCATATGCATATGTATGCATATGCATATGTATGCATATGCATATGCATATGTATGCATATGCATGTGTGTATGCATATGCATGTGTGTATGCATATGCATGTGTGTATGCATATCCATGTGTGTATGCATATGCATGTTTGTATACATATGAATGTTTGTATGCATATGCATTGTGTATGTGTGTATGCATATGCATTGTGTATGTGTGTATGCATAGGCATAGTGTATGTGTGTATGCATATGCATGTGTGTATGCATATGCATGTGTGTATGCATATGCATGTGTGTATGTGTGTATGGATATGCATGTGTGTGTTTATACATATGTGAGTGTGTATGTATATGTATCTCTCTCTCTCTATGTCAATTGAAAACAAAACAATCACTTACGTCGATGTAATTGTTTGAATCGTGGTCGTCAAAGTCCGCTTGAAGTTGTCTTTTGTCGAATTTCCAAAGAGTTGATCCAAAATCTCTTGCAAAATTAAAGAGAGAAGATATTAGAAAAGAAAAAACATAAAGAAAGAAAAAAGACTCCTACGGTATGTGCAATATACTTAACAAACTTCAGATTTGGAAAGATAGAGGTGTGCTTAGATCTAGAAACAGAGAGAGAGAGGGAGGGGGAGAGAGAGAGAGAGAGGGAGTAGGAGAGAGAGAGAGAGGGAAGGAGAGGGAGGGAAGGAGAGAGAGAGAGAGAGAGAGGGAAAAACAATGACAAACAGAGATATGTTTTTCACGCACGGAAAGTCGACTGTCGAAGATCTAAGTTCAAAACGCTCGAAATGTGGAATGTTTGCTCCGAAAGCGGGTTAAAATCCGAGCGTCGGTATAAGCATTGTTATGGGCCTCGGTACTTTCTAGTAACTTATTGATGGTTATACTGATGCTTATACTGACGCTTATACCGATGCTCATACCGATGCAGTTGTTCCGAGGCTAAGCGGCCTTCCCAAATCTTTCGAGGGTCTTACCGACATGGACGCGGACCGTCTTTATGCCGAACATCAGGATACCCTTGGTATGTTGAAGTGCACTAGACTGTCCACCTATAAAAAGAGTAAGCAACGTGTCATACATCTCTTTGGAGCTAATTGAAGTCTACTTAGTACATGAAAGTAATGGGTGAATAGTATCTTCCAAAAAACAACATCGTGGCTAACCAAAATTTGTTTAGTTTGTGGATGATACAGACTATAGCCTTTGCTTTTAGAACTCTAAGAAAAAAAATACATTTCTGTACTTTATCATTCTTCTACGTTGTTGTTTAAGCACTAATTCATATGCCAAACAACCAAAAACACATAGATGAGCAATAGAGGACTTGCGACTGTGGCAAGCCTCATATGGAGTGATAGAATTCAACACTTTAATGGGAGACTTGTTAAGTACATATGGTGCACACATAATAGCCTCAAGCCAAAAACTCTGGTAAAGCCTAACTGTTGACCATATACCTCCCCATCTCCATGAGTGACTGGTCCTTCCTTTCAACAACTCCATTTTGTTGAGGTGTATATGGCACTCTACACCAATGTTTTATCCCACATTCAACTAGAAATGAACTAAAATCCGAATACATATATTCCCCCCTTCGACAAGAAGAGAGAATGCCCATTTTACATGTTGACACAATTTTGAGCCAGAACCAGAAGCTCTCTGAAGCACATAAACACTTCCAACTTTGCTTTCAGTGGATATACCCATGCATGCCTAGAAAAATCATCAATGAAAGTCACAAAGTAGAGATAGTTTCCAGAAGAGGGTGTTTGCATAGGACCACAAACATCACTATTGAATAGGCTTCAAGTTTTTAGTAGCTCAAAGTAAACCATTTTTACCAGATGCCTCATGTTTGGGCAAAGAGGACACCATTTCATATCTCATTCAGGCATAGAAAACTAGGGAAATTTGGATGATCAAAGCAAGCAAGCCAAAGCTTTGCATCTAACATAGCCTGAGAATCATGTACTACACATGCTGAATCATTCATAGATCTTTCATAGTCTATGAGCTTATACAGCCCATGAAATAAAATGCGAGAAACAATAGTCATGTTCCCATTTGACAGATCATTAATTATACATCCATCATCAACAAATTTCACAACCAAGCCAATCTTGGCTAAAGCTAAAATTGATAACAGATTCTTCTTGATCCGTGGCATGGATTGATATCTACTTCAAAGAAGCTTTAGGACTTAGAAAGCTTTAGCTTCTGTTTTGATTTCATTTCACGTTTACTTCATGTTGTATGGAGATATGTATTTCTTTCATTTTGTATTGAAGCTCATTTTGAGCTTGAGGTGGAGATTTGATGATGTGGTGAATGTTATGTAAAACAACATAATTGAAAAAGTATGGGTGTTCCTCCTGGCTCATCGCGTGGGCACATTTCACATCGGGTGTCATCTCTCTCATTCGTCCTTGTGAACTATGGAGCACCATAGCTACGCTAGCTAACAATTAGAAGAGTTCTGATCCAGAGAAATGTTCTATAACCAGCTGATCAAATAGTATATCATATTAGTGGAACATAGATAAAAAATAATTCTCAAACATAGTAGGAAACCAATCCATCATAGACAGAAACATAAACTATTGCAGGTCCGCATGCATGATGTATTATCAGCATGGCTCAATCGAGAAAGTGAGTCCATGTATATGAGCTTCCTTCAAGCCATATAAACAAATAAATCAAGGCACGGTGAGTAAATGGCGAGAAAAACGACAATTCGCATGATGAAACACACAGCCATATGAAGAGAAATCAAGGGAAGGTAACTAACTAGAGAGAAGAATGACAACTCGCATGATGAAACACACCAAAGAACATGTGAAAATTGCTCCTGAAGGAGGGAGGATATGGCGGTGTGCCATATCGACTATCAAATACAAGAAGGAGAAAGATGGGAGATTCATAAACAGTTAGAGTCTTGACCACAAATTTTCTAGTTCTCAATTCATAGATAAAGCTAAAAAGAAAACTTTAAGAGGCTTGTACATTGTGTTTTATACTTTTGGATTGGCCTTATTCACACGATAGTGCCACCTAAAATTTTAAATATTTCTCGACACTCAAAATACGTCCGATTTGTGGTTGGAAAGAATAGGATAAATCTCTAGTAAATAGTGTCTGAAAATTAGATTTTCTTGCCTTCAGCAATAGAAATGAGGCTAATTTTTATCTCTTCAGCTTACCTAGATGTAAGAAAAAAAGAATATTTTTGGACCTTCTTCCAATGTAATCTCTTGAGCCTTTATTCCGTTGCAATTGTGGATTTTCCATTGGCAATTGTGGATGTTCTGGTGGATTTTCCATTGGATGTTTGAAGCTTTTGCCGCTGTATTGATTACCTTACTAATTTCTTTGCTTAAATGGCATGCAATGTACCTTTGATGGGAATGAGATTAATTTCTGATTGTGGCAGCTCACGTTTTCTATTGCTTCTTTCTAGATGAGATTTTTCCTTTGCAGATATTTTTGTGTCCCTTTTGAAGTATCCCGTGAAGAATGCTTTCTCAAATCTCTACATGTACTTGACGGTAAATATCGATATCTTGAGAAATATTTTATTAAGGTATTTGTGTTCTTGTTATTAATTACAAACTCATGCAACTTTGAAGCTAGTCTGACCCTCACATGCGATGCCAATGATACCCCTTCATATTAGTCTTTAGTTATGTGGTACCTTCATAGCTCATAGACAAAAGGTGACCTCCATACCTCTTCTCTATTAACACTTAAAAGACAAATATATTCACTGTTGTGAATGTGAATCCAACATTACGTAGACAAATTACTTAAGATCAATTAAGAGAGCTATACTAGGTACACATTAAAAGTTTAATAAAATTAATTGGATGAGTGTGCCAGGACAATCGTTGAATACAAGTCAAAGCTAATAGGCTACTCAATGTCTGATCCAAGAAAGAAAGACGGTGACTCAATCTTCAAATGGAAGTAGGGAGCTATCGGGATCATACGACTATTCTCATTCTACTACAAACATGCATCCCCAGAAATTAGGAGATATGTGGCAATCAACTTATATTGATTGCCACATATCTCCTATATATTTGTAGTGGAGAAATGCCACTCGTTCGGTAGTTTAACCTTATATTGTAATGGAGGCTATGTATCCATCGATTAGATACCGAATTTTCTCTCAAAATAGTACCTTCATGAAATATGGGTGTGGATTGAGATCTAAACTCTTCACGTTATCACACATTATTGGGAATACTTCAATCTATAAGTGTGAGTCCGTAAAGATCGTTTCAAACAAGAATGAGATGACATTTCATTTCAGGTAATCCTCTTTACTCAGCTTTACTTGGTGTTGATGTATTTTAGTAGTGATGTGCGTGAACACACTTAGGATGATCGTGGCACCTATTTCCCTCTTTGCGAATTTTATTTCCCTCGGATTGTTATATGCGTATAACCCTAATATGTCACTTATCTTTGTAAATCAAGTTGAAATTACATCGTGTGCTCTTTTTGTTCTTCCACAAACCTCGAACGCCAACATTTGGTATTAGAGCAGGTTGATAATTCCTCTAGGACATGGTTAACACCCCTCTACTCACACTCTCTGAACGAAATGAAAATTGGTGAGCTTAATCAAGACAACTAGAAGCTCAAAGTTTATTCATTTTATGGTCTCAAAGTTTCTATTTGACTTCATTTGCACCCCTCAATGCACTATCACATAGAATGCAAATGCAATCTCATCCTTTTTTTTATTTAAAGAAAGTTTGGAAGAGCCTACTCTTACAAGCTTTATTTAATAGAAATTACACATGTACAAGTGAAGAGACCTAGCATCCATGGGACCCCCTGTATCCGACAAAGAAGGTCGATAACCCACTCGTCCCCCTCATGTGGGTCCACTTGGTTTTGATCTTGCTGCTCTATAGGAAGAATACTCTATGATGTTTAAAGGGTAGGGGCTTCTTACAATTATAAATACTTTTGCCTAAAAGGAAAAGAGATCTTTCAATCGACCATTCTTTAGGGGGGCTTCCAAAGTTGGCACCACAGTTCTCTTTACATATTTTCCATAGAGTCCTCGCTCTCATAGCATTCCACAGTGCTAAGGAGCATCCAATTGCCTCACCGAGAAAATCCAACTTCCAAACGATTTCTCCTTGTAACATCATGATTCTCTCAAGGATCTACCAGATCGATATTGATATCGGGCATCCTAAGTTTTCTATGCCATGAAGGCATTGTTTGCACCATGGGGGGATTTTCCCAAGGTGTTTTCATTAGTCTAGACTCCACGGTGTAGGATTTGTCACATAAGAAGAGACTTTTTTATCTTGATGAGGGGGTGCCAAAGGGATTGGAACTTAAAGTCCCACCTCCAGCAAAACCAATCTAGATGCCACTTCCTGTTGAGCCTGACATGAAAATCGACATCCTTCTTCAATCTCAAATTTGTCTCAAGGCTATTGCCATTGTGCCATCTCAGACCCTTAGGGTGACACGAGTCCTCACCAATTAGGAGGTGAGTCCTTCACCGTTCCCAAGCAATGAATGTGCTGGGGAACAGACACCATTCTTCATAGTCCACTCTTTTGTCCAGATCAATGTCCTCGAATCTAATCCACTAACAAGCCTCTTGGTTCAAGAGGTGTTTCCAAAAGTGGAAGCCTTTGTTCCAAAGCTTCCAAACTTTTTTGATGTTCCAAGACTCCACACTTATAATTCCCTTGATAGGGATCCATATTGAATCATTTTTTCTAATACCGACAACCCATTTCCAATCTTCATTAATTGTGATAAATTGCTTAACCTTATTAAAACTCTTCCATAGAGAAAATATCAAGCTTTAGCCTTTGGCAGTCACGAGAAATGGAGAGAAAAAAATGGTTGGAAGGTCGAGACCCTCCCACCCTAGGAGATTCATAGGCTTAAGAGCATTCCTATTTCTAAAAATAGACTTGGCCCAAGAGGCATCACTATTGACCATTGCTTTAATTAATAATTTTACTGCTAACTTATTGGCCATTCCTACAATGTCTAGAATGCCCAAACCACCTTGATCCTTTTGGCTAATCGAAGTTGTCCATTTCATTTTGGGTATAGCCCTTTTGTTAGGGTAAAAATTCATCCTTTTGTGAGGAGAAAATATATAGGTTTTAGTTCACAAGTACAAGTGCCTCAAATTCTATTACAAAACTAATAGAGCTCATGTCGATATTTTTGTTCAACTCTTTGAGATATAGTGAATTTTCTACATGGGGGTATTTAGGCACTAGGCATTGGTGACATTATTGATGCACTTTTTATGTTGGATGTTGAGGATCAGTTATTTAGTACTAATTACCCACTATGGGAGTATATGATGTGTCATGTATTAGTACCAAATAGAATGTGGAATATTGTGTACAATTGTCCTATATATATTCATCTCTACTCACAATTTCACAATTTTATCAAATCTTAAAAATGACTTGAAGGGACAACTTTTGAGCAGAAAGAGATAACTTGCAGCATGGATACCCAAGATAAGTAAACAAGTGGACTGATGGAAGCATATCCACTAAAGCAATCATTACATATTGTGGAATATAATCTATAACTAAAAGTTATATTCATCATCGGATATTGTTGAATAAACAGTATCAAAGGTTAAGATGTAGTTCGATTTGGCAGAATAGTAGATTACATTTTGCTATTAACATGGGCTTACGAAGAAAAGAATGGAGGGGCTCTCATTGCAGGGAGTACGAAGAATGAATGGAGAAGTTTAGCAGCAGATTGGATGTGTTCTATCCTTTGAGAAAAAGGATCAGAAATTATGGAGAAGCGCTTCAGTCAACCATAGCATTCAACAATAGTGAGGAGCATCCGATTGCCTCACCAAGCAAAGCCTGCTTCCAAATGATTTGTCCTTGTAAGAACATGATTCTCTCAAGGTTCTACTAGATCCGTATTAATTTCAAGTGTCCCAAGTCTTCCATGCCATGAGGGCATGGTTTGCAGCAGAGAGGGGATTTTCCCAAGGATTTTACATTAGTCCTAACTCCACGTACTATTGATTGTGACATGAAAACATGCATCCTTAATCAGAGAAGTTTCTCAAGGCTATTTCCATTGTTCCATCTTAGACCCTCAGAGTGGCAAGAGTCCTCACCAATGAGAGGGTGAGTCCTTGACTATTCCCAAGCAATGAATCTGCTTGCCAATAGATGCCATTCTTTGTAGTCCACTCTTTTGTCCCGATCAATGTCCTTGAATCTAATCCACTAATAAATCTCTTGGTTCTAGAGGTATTTCCACAAGTGGAAGCCTTTGTTCCAAAGATTCCCAACTTTTTGGAGGTCCCAATACTCCCCACTTATAATGCCCTTGATAGGAAAGCAAATTGAATCATTTTGTCTGATACGAGATCCCCATTTCCAATCTTGATTGATTTTGATAAATTGTTTAACCTTACTAAAACCCTTCCATGGAGAGAAAATCAAGCTTGAGCCTTTGGGAGTCATTGAAAATAGGGAGAACAAAATGGTGAGAAGGTCGAGCCCCTGCCACCCTAGAAGACCCACAAGCTTAAGAGTAGTCCTATTCCTAAAAATAAGCCTGGCCCAAGAGGCATCACTATTGCTCAACTCTTTAATTAACCATTTTACTGCTAACTTATTAGGCATTCCTCTGATGTTTAGAATGCCCAAACCACTTTGATGCTTTTGGCTAATGGAAGTAGTCCATTTCATTTTGGGGATACCCCTTCTGTTATGGGTAAATTTCATCCTTTTGTGAGGAGAAAATATATAGGTTTTAGTTCATTAGTACAAGGACCTATTACAAAACTAATAGAGCTCAAGTCTACATTTTTGTTCAACTCTTTGAGATATAGTGAATTTTCTACTTGGGGTTATTTAGTCACTAGGCATTCATGAAAGTATTGATGCACCTTTTATGTTGGATGTTGAGGATAAGTTATTTAGTACTCATTAACCACTATGGGTGTATATGATGTGTGATGTATTGGTACCAAATGGAATGTAGAATATTGTGTAGGATAGCCCTAGATATATTCATCTCTACTCACAATTTCACAATTTTTATCAAAGCTTAAGAATGACTTGAAGGGACAACTTTTGAACAGAAAGAGACAACTTGCAGCATGGATACACAAGATAAGCAAACAAGTGGACTGATGGAATCATATCCACTAAAGCAATGATTGCAAAATTGTGGAGTATAATCTCTAACTAAGAATTATATTCATGATCCCATATTGTTGAACAAACAATATCAAAGGTTAAGATGTAGTTGGGCTTGGCAGAATAGCATATTACATTTTGCTATTGACATGGGCGAAGAAAATAATATAGGGGCTCTCATTGTAGGGAGTACAAAGAATGAATGGAGAAGATTTAGCAGCAGATCGGATGCATTGTGTCCTTTAAAAAAAGCAATAAAAAATTATGGAGAAGTGCGTCAAACAACCGTAGCATTTCAATACTAAGGAGCATCCGATTGCCACACCAAGCAAAGCCTCCTTCCAAATGATTTGTCCTTGTAAAAACATGATTCTCTCAAGTTTTTGCCAGACCCATATTAATTTCAAGTGTCCCAAGTCGTCCATGCCATGAGGGCATCGTTTGCATCATAGGGGGGATTTTCCCAAGGTTTTTACATTAGTCCAAACTCCATGGTGTAGGATTTGCCACATACCTAGAAAGGTTTTTATCTCGATGAGGACGTGCCAAACGGATTGGAACATAAAGTCCCACCTCCAACAAAACCAATCTAGATACCACTTCATATTGATCCTGACATGAGAACCCGCATCCTTAATCACAGAAGTTTCTCAAGGCTATTGCCATTGTTCCATCTTAGACCCTTAGGGTGACATGAGTCCTCACCAATGAGAGGGTGAGTCCTTTATGATTTTACTCTTCCTCTAATGATGGACGGCCTTCCAAATGTCTCAACCTTTGAGAAGTTAGTCTCTTTTTTTTTTGTTGGCAGATGCATCAAGACAAAATAGGTCAATTATATGTGTCCGACATTGAGCTTTCTTAGCTAATCAGAAAGGCAAATGTATATGGAGCTCATCTATTAGTAAGAAAAAATTTTCTAATGTTGCACACTCAGAGAATGAAGATAAATATGACAAGACAAAAAAAAATCATAAACAATTTTTCCAAGGACGTAAGGCAAATGATCATGTCATAAAAAGTTGTACTTAATTGTCTACAAAGAAGGCAATATAATAAAGAAGCTAGAATTGTTGTTGCAGAACCCTCTACACCTTAAATAGAGTTTGCTAATCTTGTTTAGAATGAAGAATGATAATTTCTTACTATTTTTAGCTATGAACCATCTTCATCATGAGCACTATTCATGTAAAGTAAACTCAAATGTTTGCTACTTGGATAATGGTGCAAGCAAAATTATTACCTTGCTAAGTAGTCTCTTCACTTCACTTGATCCTACTCAAAGAAGCTAGGAATAGAGTCGTCTAATCTTGTTTACAAAGAGGAATGTCCAATTCCTTCTATTTGTAGATATGAACCATCTTTCCATGCACAATGTATATGTAGAGTACACTCACATGTTTGCTGCTTCTTTGGTTCACATGAGCCTATCCCTATAAGGAATGCCATCACATGTGCCAATAGATCCTCTTATCCTATGATTGGAGTTTGAAAGATCATTCTAACTACTACTAGTGGTATTTGAATCCTATTTTGAGATGCCTTATATGTGCAAAGAATGAAGATAAAATTGTTGTCACTTGTAGAACTAGCTAAGATTGGGTTGATTGACAAATGTTTTGATGATATATGTACGGTTCATGATCACTTGAATGATGATGTTATTTTTGCATCTATGATTTTATGTTGTCGGTTGTAAAAGCTCATAGATTATGAAGAAATTGTGAATGATTGAGGATGTACAAATCATGGTTCTATGGCTAGTTTAGATGCAAAACTTTGGCATGCATGCTTTGGTCCTCTTCATTTTGTTAGTTTTATTCACCAATAGATATGTAAAATGGTTCCCTCTCTTCCAAAACGTTAGGCACCTTCTAGAGATTTCTATGAAGGCTATATTCTACGGAAAAGGTAGTGTTCTTCCTTTGCAAAAGATGGCTCAATGATCATAAATTGCACGTTGGTCATTGTGATGTCTATAGTCCCATGCATACACCTTCATTCGATAACTACCCATACTTTTTGAATTCTATTGATGAAGTTTCTAGTCATGCATGAGTTTATGAATTGAAATCAAGGTTTGAAAAGTTTATGTGATTTAAACACTTCCTAATCATGGAAGAAAATCTGTTATCATGTAAAATGGGAACCATCCATTTTGATCGAGGGGGAAATATGAGTCTTTTGAGATCAATGCATTTGTGGCTTAGTGCGGAAGTCTGGATGTAGAATGTTGTATATGCATCAAGAAACTGGATTTCTAGAACAAAAGAATAGGTCTCTCATCCAAATGGTGAGGTTTATGGTAAAAAGTTAGCCTTTACCACTTAGCTTGACCTTGTTATGTATGCACCATATGTACTTTAGATGTGTCTCACCAATGCACTACAATCAATCAATCCATATGAGGTTAAGCATTGGTATCCTCTGTATCATCCGTAGACTACATGCATTTTAGTTAGATGTGATGTTGTTTTTGGGGAAGATACAATTCAGCCCATACGTTCATGTAGGAAGCAGACATTAGTTAGCTCAAAGGATGTGAATGGAACTTTTTTGCATTTTGTTACAAGTGGATAGTCAACTGCTAGTCCAAATGAGGAAATTTTGCAACCTTTATGTGTCTCAAACAATGATGTAGATCATTCCATTTGTAATTTGGATTTTACATAATGCACTTCTTGATGAGAGGGCTGATAATAGAAGAGGCAAAAACTATGCCTAATGGTTGTTGTAGACATTAAGAGCCAGAGAATTCGATGCACCTTTTTCATATTGTAATTTTTCTAGCTCTCATAACATTTCCTTTGCATCACTTTGCCATGAAATGGCTACCTCTAGTCTATGTAATGAGAGTGATCTTGTTTCTTTTGATTTAGCACAAAATTGAGAAAATTGGATGTCGACTATGCAATCAGAATATGATGTTATTATGAAGAATGGTACTTGGACTTAATGTGAGTTTCCTCCATGAAAAATGGCCATTGGCATTAAATGGGTATACAAGTTGAAACATAAGCAATATGGCAAAATTGATAGTAATTAGGGTAGCTTCTTGTCAAAGGTTATGATCATGAGAGAGCCAATGATTTTGATAGTTTCTTTATTCCCAGATGGGGAATGAACATCATTGCTAGCATTTGTGCAAGAGAAGCTCATCACCATTCGAATGTACACTAGCTGGATATTAAAGCTACAAATTTGATGAACTGTATGTATTTCAATATATCGTTTAATGCAAGCATCATGTGCTTGACAAGAGAAGGTACATATCTACTTGCTAGCACAAGGTTTTTAGAATAGTCCAACTAAGAGCACCTCATATTTTAAAACTATACATGATGTATCTCTTATCAATGTTATACATGTTGATAATATGTATCTCTTATCAATGTTATATATGTTGATAAAAGGTTACCCAGAGTTCCTCATGAGAAGAATACTATTGAAATAGTATCTAATTTGCATGCCTCTTTTGAGATGTGAGATTTGGAGTATTTGCATCATTATTTGGGCACTACATGTATGCAAATTGATGGGGCAATAAATATTTGTCAAACAAAATACATTGACACATTATTGCTGTCTTTTGGCCTTGAAGATTGGAAGCCTATTGGAGCTCCTTAGGAAACTAGTTTATGGTTGATTCTTTATAATGCTAGAGATGCATTTGAAATTATTGTGTATCAATAGAGTCACACATGCTTCATTTACTTGTCCATAACTCTACCTGATATTCAAATTTTTTCATCTCTCTAATGAGCAAGTTTATACATTTACCAAGTTTCATGCATTGTTAAAAGTTAAGTGCTTCTTTCACTATTGAATGGTACCTATCTACATGGATTGTTTTATCCCAATCGGGGATCAATACTGTAAGATTTACATGCTGTTTTTTGACTCTTCTTAGGTTGATCTCAATAAGACTCATGGTCGAACATTGGTTTTTGCTTGATGCTTGGAAGATTATGCATATTTCGGTTGAGCAAAAAGAAGCCTACTATAGTTGCTTTTGGTTATGAGTCTGACTATAGGGTATCTTTTTGAGTGACTATTGAATGCATGTGGCTAGGAGGCTTTTGGGTGATTTAGGTGTTGCTCAATCTTTAGCATCCATCTTTGTCGACAATTAGAGCACATTGGTGATTGCGAGGAACTTAGTGTTACATGCTCACACAAAGCACGTTGAGATGCACTATCATTATGTCAAGGAGAGGTTGTATATTGAAGAGATCACTTTGGCTTATATGCCCACACAACTTAATGGTGTAAACCTTTTCAGAAAGGCTCTCCCTAGACAGAAGTTTGGAGCTTTCCAAAACTTTTTGAGCTTAGTTCCTTTTGTGGATTGATTTAGCTTGGCACTTCCTTATGCATGTGTCTTTTTCTTGCTCACCATATCACTCCTAGGGGGGGGGGGCTTGTTTTTATATTCTGGTAGTGATCTCTCACTACAAGAATAAAGGGGTCATCGCGACAATCCCAATTGAAAAAAAAGGTAGGGATAGTCATTTATGCAATGCTGATGTTAGTTTGCATCACATAAGCGACACTGCAAAAAAAAAGATAAAAAATAAATCCAGCATCAGCTTAGCAATGAGCATAGCGATGACTACAAACTAGTTGTGATGCTTCAACATCACAAAAACTACACCGTATGAATTTGAAAAAATTTGAATTCTCTCGGCACATTTGTGCCCGGATAAAGTTAGAGAGCAAGAGCGAATGAGCAACCAAACAATTCAATGAGAGCGAATGAGATGCATATACACACACATACATATACACATATACGCACAAAATCATACACACACAGACATATACACATGCACATACACATAAAGATACTTGCACATATACATACACACACATGCATACATACACACATGGATACATATGTGTACACATACATACATAGACACATCCTTACACACACATGCACATACATACACACACATGCATACACACACACATACACACATATGCACATATACACACACATAAATACACACATAGACAAATGCACACATATGCATACACACATACACACATATAGATATTTGAACATATACACATACACATACTCATATGCATATAGATAGTTACACATATACATACACATACACACACACATACATACACTCACATGCATACATACACATATATGCATACATACGCATAGGCATAGAAACATAGATACATGTATAGACACACGTGCACATACATACATACATACATACATACATACATACATATGCATACACACATGTGCATACATGCTCACATGCATTCATACACACACATGCATATGTATACATACATACACACATGAATATGTATACATACATAAACACAAGCACATACACAGACATATCCACACACACACATACACATATACACATACACATATAGATACTTACACATACATACACACACAAAAACACACATATACACTCACATGCATACTTACACTTACATGCATACATACATATAAACACATACGAATATACATATAGATACTTACACATACATACATAGACATAGACACACACATGCACATGCACATATAGATACTTACACATACATACACACACAAGGACAAACACACATACACTCACATGCATACATAAACTCATATGTATACATACACACACATGCATACATAAACTCATATGTATACATACACACACATGCATACACATGCATATGCATACAAACATACATACAAACATGCACATACACACACATACACTCACATGCATACGTACACAGACATGCATACATACATTGAAACATGCATACACACACATTCATATACATAGATACATACATAAATATGCAAACACATGCAAACATACATACACACATATACATGCATACACAAATGCACACATATGCATACACAAACACATATACACATACACATACACATATAGATACTTGCACATATACATACACAAATATAGACACACACACATACCCTCACATGCATACATACACACACATGCATACACATGCATATGCATACATACATAGATAGATGTATACACACACATGCACATACATACACACATATGCATACAAACATAGATACATGTATACACACACATGGACATACATAAATACATATGCATACACACATGTCCATACATACTCACATGCATTTGTACATACACATGCATATGTATACATAAATACACACATGAATAGGTATACATACATAAACACAAGCACATAGACACACATATGCAAATACACACATACACATATATGATTATACATACATATAGTTACACATACATAAACACACACAAACACACATATACACTCACATGCATACATACAGTTACATGCATACATAGATATACACACATACAGATACACATATAGATACTTGCACATACATACACACACATAGAGAAACATATGCACATGCACATATAGATAGTTACACATACATACACACACATAGACACACATATAAATATACACATACACAAACAAATACTTACACATACATACACACACATAGACACAGACACATACACTCACATGCATATATGTTGGAGGAGATGGATGGATACCTCAAGGAAGTGAGGTAGTACTGCCAAAATCATCTTTGTACCTGCCCTATCAAACCTCAGATTTGTGTTGTAGGACCTTTTAGCTTGCAAATGACACCAAAAAGGTACCTATGTACTTTGGATTTGATGCTTCAAACAATTAGATCAAAACAGATAACTTCACAAATAGCTAGTGATCAAAAACTTGCTATTTTGGTCTTGACACCTATAGATCTTTTGCTCAGTTCCGACAGTATAGTAGAAATTGACCAAAATCCTTTTGAGGGAATCAAATTAGCTTAGATAGCTAATGATTACAAGTAGAATCATAACAAATGATAAACTATACACTGAGAAATCATTTAACAATTGAATGCTTACCCTCGAATTTTTAGGGACTGAGTAGAGAATGACTAGAGAGCACTTTGATGCAGATTTCTCCCAATCGGGTAGTCGAAAAGCTTTGCAATTTGGGTAGAATAAAACAGACTTTGAGTGGGTTCCAACAAGCTATAGAACATGCAAAATGGTTGAGACATCACTGCGCTATGGTCATGCAAAGTTCACTCTCCTGAGTAGAAATAGCAGAGAAGTAGATAGAGATACTAATGAAGTATCATACCCATATCTGATTTGCTTCTTACTTTCCCTTTGTGATCTCCTTAGAGCTTGGTTGGATGATTCATGTGTGTCTTCCAACCTCTTCATCTTGGCCTTGCCTTTTGATTTCCATGCTTTGAATTCTTCTAATTTGATGGTGTCCTCATCATCTTATTCGATGTCTTCAATTTGGCTTGGGTCCTCCTTGGTGAGGCTTGGAAACTCCTCTTCCAAGTCATATGGCAATTTGACTTTCTTGCATTCACTTTGGTTTGTGTTTCAAACCAAGAATCATTCTCATCAAACACAACATCTCTACTGACCATAAACACTTTGTTGGATGGATTATAAAACATGTATCCTTTGTGATTTAAATCATACCCTATAAAGATGCACTTCTCTACCTTAGGGTCTAGCTTACCTTTGATTTGAGATGGAACATGCACATAAGCAACACATCCAAATATTCTGCAATGACCAAGTGATGGCCTCCTACCATGCCATGCTTCATATGGGGTCATCCCATCAAGTGATTTGGATGGCAACCTGTTAATAAGATATATGGTAGTAGAAACACTCTCTTCCCACAAATAATTAGGCATTTTTTTTCATTAAGCATTAATCTAGCTGCTTCCACAATCAATCTATTTCTCCTCTTTGCTTAGGGGTATACCTGGTAGTAACCTCCCTTTTGATAGCTTCGTCCTCGAAAAATGCATCAAATTCATTGTAGAAGTATCCATCTCCTCCATCTGAACTTATCCTCTATAAACTTCTTCTTGTTTGATTTTCCATAAGTGAAAGACACTTCTTGAAGCAACTGAACACTTCATCTTTATGTTTCAAAAAGTAAAAGATAGATCACCTACTGAAATCATCAATAAATGACAAATAGTACCTTGAGCCTGAAATTGAAGGGTCTTTGCTTGGTCGCTACACATCTGTGTGGAAAACTTCCAAATAGTCCTCATGCATATAGCCTTTCTTTGTAAAGGGTAACCTATGTGATTTACCAAACTCATAAGCACCACATTTATAGATCATATGTTGCTTGGATACATTAGGTATCCCAAGCACACATTGATCTCTACAAATCTACTTCCAGGTTCTCTCACAAACGTGCCCTAATCTTTTATGCCAAATCTCGAACTCAGACAATGTTTGATCCTTGTAATTATAAAGTGCAATGTTTCTATTGTCCTCAAGCTCAAATGTAAATAATCTGCATGTTTTCTCTCCCTCGGAAATTCTCTTGAAGCCATGTTGGGGGTCCTCCACAAAAGCTCCATATTTATTTAACCTAACCTACAAACCTTTTTCCACTATCTGTCCAACACGCATCAAATTCTTGGTGATAATAGGTACATAAAGGACCTCGCTCAACAAATTTCTATTCCCATCAGAGGTTTTGACATTTCCTACCTTGACCACTCAATGCTTGGTGTCATCACCTTTCTGCACTTGGTGCTTTCCCTTGGGTTCCTCAAGATCAGAAAGAAGCTTGCTTGTTACATGGTTTGAACAAACTGAGTCAATATAGAAGAGATGCTCATCATTCATACCTTGTTTTGAAGTCATATTCATAATGAGAAGCAAATCTTCTTGATCCTCTGTATAGTCGTTGAAATCTTTTCTTGATTTGTATCCTCCTTGATAATTGTTGTTGTAGTTGTTGTTGTTGTAGCCATGATTGTAGCCTTGAATATGCTTTAATCTTCCTCTTGATTGTGAGTAACCACCTCTTTGAAATCCCCTTCCTCTATGATTCTTGAAGTTCCTATAGCACTCATATGTTGTGGGATTAGACAATCCACACATATTGCATGAGGAAGAGTTGAAAGGTCTCCCCCTAGCTTGTTTACCTCCTCTTCCCCTTCCTCGTGAGTTCCTACCTCTCCCTGCATAGTTAGCTTGAGGAGTAGTGCCTTTATCTTCAACCTTCTTGCTCTTTCCTTTATCTTTAGACTTTCCTTTATCTGTTTATAGGGCAGAAGATTTGTTACCTCTTGATGCTTCTCCATTTTTGTTGAGCTTGGCTTTATGAGTAGAGATTTGTCCCATGAGAGTGGTAAGGTATAGGATTTGCATGTCCATGTAAAGTTCCATAGCAGTTGTGAAAGCTTCCCACTTATAATCTGCCTTAATGCCATTGACTATCTACCTCACTATTTGCTCCTCTTCAATCTCCTCTCCTATGCTTGAAAATTGATCTACCACATCTTCAACCTTGGTCACATACTCTAAAATATTCTTCTTGGCCTCCTTCCTTTGAGTGGTAAACTCAATCCACAATTGATTTTTTCTAGCTCTTGTGTTGGACGAAACATATGAAGATAGTGTATCCCAAGTCTCTTAAAATGTTTTACAATTCCTAATGTGTGGAAGAAGGAATTGAGAGATAGAGTTAAGTAGATATGACGTTGCTAAAGTATCTTTGGCACACCATGAGTTGAGTCTTTCAAGCTCCTCTCTTGTAGGTTGTCCTTTGCTTCTGGATATGGGCATCTCCTCATCCCCTAATATGTATCCATACAGACTCCTTCCTTGTAGATAGGTCCTCATCCTCAAGGACCATGCTGGATAATTTTCCTGTCCAATTTTTCAATAAAAGAAGGGAAATCATCTCCCATTTGACCTTAACTTGCTCTGATACCACTGTCGGTGGAGATGTATGGATAGCTCAAGGAAGTGAGGTAGTACTTCCAAAACCTACTATGTACCTGCCCTATCAAACCTTAGAGTTGTGTTGTAGGCCCTTTTAGGTTGCAAATCACACCAAAAAGGTACCTACGTACTTTAAATTTGATGCTTTAAACAATTAGATCACAATTGATAACTTCACAAATAGCTAGTGATCAAAAGCTTGCTATTTTGGTCTTGATACCTATTGGACCTTTTGCTTAGTGCTCATAGTACAGTAGAAATTGATCAAAATCCTTTCAAGGGAATCAAATTGGTTTAGATAGCTAATGTTTACAAGTGGAATCATCCAAAATGATAAACCATACACTAAGGAATCAGTTTGGCAATTGAAAGCTTACCCCCGACTTTTTAGGGACTTAGCAAAGAATGACCAGAGAGCACTTCGATGTAGATATCTCCCAATTGGCTGAAGCAAAAGCTTTGAACTTTGGGTAGCATAAAAAAAACACTTGGATTTGGTATAAACAAGCTATAGAACATGCAAAATGGTTGAGAGATCACTAAGATAAGGTCATGCAAAGTTCACTATTCTGATTAGTCATACCACAGAAGTAGACAGAGATACTCAATGATGTATATGTATTATGGCACATGATTTTACCAGATCATTGGCGCTATGATGATGCCAAATGATAGTGAGATGAGTGGGCTAAGGTGTCAGCCACTCAAACTCAATGCATGATCAAGAGAAGAGCTCTGTAAGAGGCATACACACCGAAACTTTTTAGAAGTCATTTATATAAGTGTTTGATTCTAAGTTTGAATTTCAAATTTCAAACTTGGCTCCATTTGAAAAGTGATTCCTATGATTAAGGAATTATTCTTTCTTGAAAATGCATCACTAATGATTTTACCAACTCCATTAAATTTTGGCTTACAAGATTCTCAATGATTTAACCTTTTACAAATGGTAAGTAATCAAAAGAGTTACGAGCTATGGTTCATATGATCCATAAAAAACTTCTTCAATGTCTAGCGAAATGTGAGGGCTTGATATTTGCACCAACAACATATACCCTCATATACATACACACACATGAATACATACATACACATGCACATATGCACACATATGCATATATACACACACATACACTCACATGCAGATACATACCCACACATACATACACATATATGCACATATGGACACACAAACACACTTTATAAACACATGCATACACACACATAAGAGCAAATACATACACACATGTATATACATACATGCACATGTGCATGCATACTAACCATCATTCACATACATACATACATGCATGCATACATACACACATATGCATACACAACACACATACACACATTATACATACATATGCATACACAGACCTATACATACACCCATATATATATATATATATATATATATATATATATATATATATATATATATATATATATATATATATATATATATATATATCCTCAAAAATAGAGCTATATATAAACTTTTAGGCATATGCCTGAGCTTCATGCTCTAACTTAAAAGAAAATGTTTTCATCTCTATGGTGTGATTCATGTTCTAACTAACTTCATACTCAGCTCAAAAGTAATCAACCTTCAAAATCACGTATAAAAATATAAAAAAAACAAAAAATCATTATTATGTGCTTGAAAAATTATTCAACTATATTATCAAAAGTAAAATCTTTTCTTACTTGTTTGCATCTCTTTGTCATAAGTATCCAAGGAGTAGGTGTATAAGTCAATTTATATCAAAACTTGGCCATAACAAGTCCCTCTTGATGCTATTCTCTAACCAAGTTGATTTCTTTCCTCTCAACAAGTCTCCCTTGATGCTATTATCGATCTTGATGCCAATATCTCATCAAGGTCAATGACATCTAGGATAATGCATATGAGCTAATAGAAGGTTCTTGTTGTATCAATACAATACAACTTCCTGAACAAGGTTTATGGACGATTGAAATACATCATCTTTTATACCAAGAGCTCAAAGAAAAGATGAAGTCGAACCTTATACCAAGCTTTAAGCATCAAAAAGCTTTCCTAGATAGTGTTGATAATGATTATGAGATGCCATATGTTGTGCTTTCGAAGACGACTAGATTACCTAGTGGGTCATACGAGGAACAACAAAGGATGCATTAGTGCATTGAGATTCAGAAGACAAAGTTGGATCAATGCTTTTAGAAATTGACTAGAGGTGAGGAAGAACATGAGAGGCCTATTGATATGAAGAAGAAAGAGGCGGATGCGATTGTACAACTTGAAGGGGAAATAGAGCCATTTCATGTGCAAGATTAGGATTTACATGGAGTCAACACATCGAATCTCGTCGAATCTCTTCAAATATATTCCACATATTAACTCCATATAAATCCTCAACTTGCATCCGCAATGAATCTATTTCCTCTTCAAGCTGTACAATTTCATTTGCATATTTCTTCTTCATATCAATAGGCCTATCATATTCTTCCTCAATTGTATTCAATTATTGTAAATATTGATCCACCTTTCTCTTGTGAATGTCAATGCTTCCCAAAAAACATTGATGCACCCTTTGTTGTTCCTTGTATGACCACCATGTGATCCAATCCTATTAAGAAGCACAATGTATGCTATCTCACTATCATCATTAGAACTCTCGAGGAAAGCCTCTTGATGCTTAAAGCTTGGTACAAGGTTCAACTTGATCTTTGCTTTGAGCTCTCGACATACCAGATGGTAAATTCATAGATCCATAGAACCTCTTCACGAAGTTTTATTGTATTGACACAATAAGAACCTTTTGTTAGCTGATATGCATTATCCTAGATGTCATTGATATTGATCAGATGTTGGCATCAAGACAAGATAGCATCATTTCATGGTACATTGTCTTTATGCCATTGAGCTGTGATTGATCAGAATTTGATTCTATAGCAAATAAAGGTACTAGATATCAATAATCTGATTATTTACATACACACACATTCATGTATGCATGTATATGTGTATGTGTATGTATTTGTAAGTGTGTGTGTGTATGAATGTATGTGTGTGTATGTATGTGTATGTGTGGGTATGTATATGTGTAAGTGTATGAATATGTGTATATGCATGCATGTATGTATGTGTATGTATGTATGTATGTGTAAATGTATGTATGTATGTTTAAGTGTATATATATTTGTATGTGTATGCATGTATGTGTGTGTATGTGTAAATATATATGTGTAATTTTAAGTATGTATGTGTAAGTGTATGTATGTGTTTCTATGTATGCATGTTTATAAATTTAAAGTTTTTATAATATTTTGATCTTTTTTTGTTTGAGATTAAAATAACAAGAGATATTGTTTGGTAGAACAAAAGAAGAGAAGACCTAACATACCACCTGAGACATGGTACTTTTCGTAGACAACCATGGCTTCAGGAATCATTTCCTCAGTAGAGGGTATACAAATTAATAGTTTTTATTACTAAGACTTGTAATGCTCATATATTTAATAGATGTTTACCATTTATTCTATGTATTTTTGTTTCATTAAATAAATGCATGCTGCTGCAAAGAAGATAGTTGAGTCAGGTCATACATCACATTTACACCTAATGGGAATCATGGTTTTGTAGCGACATTTGTAAGTATATGTATTATTGAAACTATATTTTTTATCTTAGTTAAAACTCTAATCATTAATATTTTTTCTTTGTTTCAATGCAATGAAAGGATTGTAATCGATATCCTATGGAAAAAGGAAATTGAATTTCCTACACATTTTGGATATTGATGTTTAAGTGAGTACATGAAAGTTCATCCAAATGCTTTTGTAAGTATTATTAAATTTCATATTATTATTTTATTTTTGTTGATGTTTTATATGTTTTATTTACTTGTGTTTGTTATATGTAATACAAGAGTATTAACGAGAGGTGGATATGGATGAGGTGGAGAGACAGACACAGGAGGGAGGATTTGGCTCGGGAGTGCTCACACCTCTACCCATGATGCCACTACAAATACATCAAATCATGCGGATGATGGTGATGATGAGGATGATCATGATGATGATCACGAGGAGTAGGAATTACATGATGATATGAATCATGATGATCAAGATGGTTGATACATTACATTGGATATGAAGTACTAGCTTTTGGTGTATGCTTTATATCTATATATATATTTTTTAATTCTAGTTATGTTTTATATTGTGTCTATTGTACTCATTAATGAAAAGTATTTTTTAAATGATTTTAATTACTATTTATATTTAACATGTATTTTACTACTTTAATTATATAAGGGGGGAGGTGGCACTTTGAGATTTCTACCTAACAAAGCTTCTAGTATATCTCGAAATTCGTAGGCTAGATTGAGGCATATAAGGTATCATTGGAATGATCACAATATGAAATTTCAAAATATAATAAGCTATTTCGGATGTGTGAAGCCCTTGGGAGACCATGGGTTGAGCTTCATGCAGAGTTCAATATGTCGAGCATGGATGAGAGGGAGGTTCAAGATACTAAGGTTTAGAATAGGGTTAAAGACACCAAGGTTGTGAACAATCTTGAAGGAGATATGTAAGGTGAGAGCGAGGTTCAAGATACTAAGGTTGAGAATAGGATTAAAGATACCAAGGCTATGAACAAGGTTGAAGAAACTATGTGAGGCTGAGCAAATCAATTCAAGGGTACCTAGAGAGTTCAAGAGCTGATCACCAAGGTAAGAGGGATACAAGAGTAGATCATTGACAACAGTGATCAACCAATGCGGGAAGAATGTAATAATGTGGTAGGAGGGAGATGGTTGAACCACACCATTGAGACATAGGAGAGGGTTGATTACACCCTAAGGGAGATGATTAGGAATAAACTCTCAATCAAGGATTTTGGGGCTAGTGGTTAGCTCATCAGAGTCATTGCAAGGAGGTCTTGAGTTTGAGTCCCTTATAGGTACAACAATGATGCTAGCCATTGGGATGAAAAACATCAAAAAAGGGCCACATAAGGTTTTCATTTAGTTGTGCTCAATATAGATTAATAATTTCAAATAATTTAAAAAAACCTGCATGTAGGTTCATTTAAACGGTATCCTACAAATATATATTAGTTTTGGAAGATAGAGAGGCTTCATGAGAAAATCATGAAAAGTGAAATGCCTCAAAGTTTGTGCCTATCCGCCCTTCAATGAATTTGCTCTTTTCCCACTTGCTCTCTAACCTATATAATGTGTTTATGACATTCTAGAATTTCTAATCTACTCTTAGAATTAGAACTGCTTCTCTCTTTCTAATATTTCTAAAATCTTTTGCGATGGACAACCTCAATCCAAAATTGTGTCACTCAAATTTTATCGAGCAAGAATTTGTTTGACAAGTTCCATATCAATATTGCAATCTATCATGAATATGCAACAACACAAAAGGTATTCCAAAGTGCTCTATAGTCTTGTGAAGTTAATAGATTATGAAAACAGGGAAAAAAGCATATTCACATATGGACACGTGGAGTTGTTTATCCAATTAATGGACAAAGTGGAAGGTATCCAACTTTTCATAATCTTCATGATCTGATTACTTTTGTAGGAAATGTTGATGATGATTTATGTAGATATTGTTTAAGGCTCTCTGAGTTCTCAAAGAACTATATGCAATACATAAACTATCTACAAAACATCTTATATCAGAGCTATTTACATCAGAAGGATCTAGAAAAGAAGTATCATTTATCTTCTTGGTTAGAAGCTATTAAATAAATGGAAGAGACTCATATAGCATTGAGAATTCATTCAAAACAAGTAAGGCCTTTTTAAAATTTGACTAAAAAATCTTCCATAAGAAAAAGAGAATGAAAATCATAAGAGATCATGCAACAAAGGTGCTAGGTTAAAATGTGTTGAGTAGTTTTGAATGCATACATTTTTGTAATGAAATTATCAGTCAACATGATATTTTAAAATTTTTTAAACGGAATGAAAGTGCATGCTTAAAATGGTTTATTTTAAATAAAAAATCATGAAAGGAATGATTTTCTTATTAGAACTATCTTGATTTTAGGAAGTTTATGATGGTGTTGGAGTGAATAGAAAGGGTTATAGAGATATTTTAAAATTTTGGTGTGAATTTCTTAGATTTAATAAAGTAAAAAGGTTTGGATTGTCAATACCTCATCATGTAGGAAAGTATTAGGCTTGCTTGAATAAGTAAGTCATGTCTATATTTGGTGATTATAAAAACTATTCATGGTAACATGCCTTATGAGAACGTAGGAAAACAAAATCTACATTTCACTTACAATGCATTTAGAAATATATGGATGATATTAGAATACTTCAATCATACATAGTTTTGTTCTATGATATAAAAGAACACAGATGTTATACTTTTTGAAATTTGTAAAAAAACTTGATGATTCTGAGATTAAAAATCATAAAAAGATGGAGAGAATAAGTATTGTGCTAAAGAATAGAGCTTTGGACCATAGCCTTGGAAAATTGGATACTCGATCTCTCAAAGTACATTGAAAAGTAGAGTTATGGTATGTTAGGTGTGATCAAGTTCCATGCAAGAATCAGAAAACACTTAAGTGGTTGTTCTTAAGGATAGACCTTCCAAATGTTATCCAAGCCCATCATTCAAGAGAATTGTTGATTGTTAAGCACTAGGAAAAGTTTAAAATTTAGTGGAGATTTAAAGAATATAAAATGTATGTTTGGTATAAGTTGGGTGCAAATTGTAAGTACCCTTGTTTGTATTGCATGCAAAGTCCAAGTACGAGAGGGTGGATTGCTTGACCTGATGTTGGGAAAGCTCCTTCCAGACAAAGCGTTAATCTATGTATCTATGCACCTTCTTCCATGATTTGGGATCCCATACTTCAAATAGAATTGACTAATGTACACATATGTACATCACATGCAGAGTAATGGATCATTGACAAGTTGGTTTGTATACTTTGATTATGCATATTCCATCAAGTATGTACCTATTGTAAATGAATGCATTAAAAAAAAGTGAAGCTCCGGTTTCATAAATAGGATTTCATGGTGGTGATGTTCATCTAAGAAAGATGGAAAGCTTTCACAAAATACAGGTGATGTACTATACGATGTGTCAATGGGACGTGCAAAGTAAGAATATTCTTCAACAATAGCGATGGAAAACAACTAAAATGCAATGTTTAATTGTTGGAAAAGCTTCTTTGATGCTACAAGAAATGTAAAAAGCAACCCAAAATAGAAAAAATGAGAATGGAGGTGTGGATCAGACTAGGTAAACTTTTGAAAATCATGAGCCAACAAGTAACATCCAATATGTATGTGATTGAATCAAAAGGCAAATCTCATAGCTTTAAAAACCATGAGAGAGGCTTGGAGTATCAAAGAAGTAACTTAATACTTGGTGAGTTTCAAAGTGATGAGTGTCAACTTGTCCCAGTGCTTCCATATGGAGGTGGTAGCAATCACAACTCCTACACCTGAATCGAGTATTGCTTTCATTGTATAAGCGTGATCCAAAGATAGGTACTTCCTTCTTCTCTTTTGCTCATGTCTTGTATCATATTCAAGGGTACTTATGACAGAGTCTTGTGTGATCCAACCTGAGAATGTGGACTAGATACTTCTAGCACAGCTGGCTAGCATTTCTATAGTTCACATCATTACGAAAAAAGTGAACCCTACATGGGCCTTGTAAGGATTCCTAATTTCAGGGATTAAGCTTAATTTTGTTCTTTGTTAAGGGGACAAAGTGCATTTAATAGAGCACTTTTTAGTAGACTAAAGTAGGCTTTTTTGAGGTTGAGCTAGGATCATCTCTCTCTTCTATACAAAAAGAGAGAGGAAAGCCACTTTTCTTCGCATCAAATATGTCCATATATATGAATTCAAAAATGGATTTTCTGAAAAAGTCTCATTTTCAGCTGTTCTTTATTCAAAAAGGCCCATACTTTTATGCATATGTCAGAAATTACTTTTTTTAGTCTAGTTTTCATAAAAAACACTTTCAAAAAACATAATTTTCAAAAGCCGTCCAAAAGGTAAGTGGCAAATCATCAAACGCGTAACTTTGGTTGCCCCAAAACATGAACTATAGAAAGAAACCTTTTTCTCACTTTTAAACACTCGAAAAAGTCATTTTGACCTAGCCACATACCTAAACACACTTTCTTCTTGCAATACAACGATTGTACATGCCACTCTAGCCATGTTTGTGCTTCTTTCTATTTTGTGCTTGATTTTTGGAACATCATGCTGCTCACATGTATTATGAACATGACACCAACACCAATCCGTGCTCCTCATTCAACGAGTGTACATGTTCCTGTTCCTACAAAATTTGCACCAACAACTAGAGGTAGCAATGATAAAGATTCACAAAATGAACAACGTGCAACTGGAGAGAAGAATATAGAGCTTTGGGTCAGTAGAGTATTGTATCCCTTTGATCCAATTTGCATGGAAAGATCAAGGTATTATGTCTCATTTATTGACGACCATAGTAGATGGAATATTCTTTACTTTATCAAGAGTAAAAATGAAGTGTTTGATTACTTAAGAAGAATCTAGCACATGTGGAGAATCATACAATGAGATCACTCAAGAAGATTAGATATGATGGAGGGGGAGAATACTTCTCCAAAGAGTTTGATGGGTTCTTGCAGGATAAAGGTATTAAAAGGGAAGTGACTACTGGAATTGCCGAGAGAACATTAGGAAAAAAGGTGAACCCTGGATGGGCCTTTTAGCTCAAGGAGTGATTAGTGATGGACCAATCAGAAGAGGGTGGTGGCCACAGTCTAGGCTCTTGATCCACTAGGCTAGCTATAGGCTTCCCTTGGTTTGGGCTAGTCAAAACCACACAAACATGCTAAAATTCGTGGTTTTGTTCCTCAGGTAGTTTTTGAAAGAAATGGGATTCAAACTCAACCCTTGGATGCCTTCAAAATTCAATGGCTAAGATTATTTCTTAAGAAATGTGCCACTTTAAATTATAGCCCTTAGATTTGGCTTACATCTAATGGATGTGCTTGCTCCCAAGAGAAAAAAAGGCGCATTCGATTGGAGCCATTGGATCATGAAAAAAATAAATGGATGAGATCTTGATCCTTACATGGATCACTTCCTAATTAATCCACACCATCAATCCTCAAATACATCCAACGGACTGAAAACTACGCGAATCTCGAACGCCTTTCTCTCTCCTACCACGAATTTCCGTGCGTTTGTCTTGTAGTGACAGTGTGTGCAGCTATTTTGTCGTTTAGTGACAGTAGATTAGAATTCAATCTCCACCATCCACCATCCATATCATCCGACGGCTGACATTAGGCGCAACTCGCGTTTTTTTCTTCTCTCTCTTCGCGTGGCGAGTCTTGTTTTGTCTTTTATTGCCAGAGACTGTAGAGTTATTTTGTCTTCTAGTGCCCATTTTATTCCATTTAATCATGGCCATACAATCAAAAAATCCAATGGCTCAAAATGCACACGAATTCTCCCTTTCAAGATTCTTCTTTTTTATTCTTTATTTTACTCCCAATACCACTAGTGGTTTGATGTGCATTATTTTACTCATATTTGGAGCTCCTTAATCCCTAAAAATTAGGGATCCTTACAAGGCCCATGCAAGGTTCACCTTTTTTCCTAATGAGAAACAAGACATTGGTTGGATCGGCTAGAAGAATGCTTGAAGAGAAGAATTTGCTAGATTATCTATGGGCAAAAGCTATTTCAACTACTGTATACCTTGTCAATAGAATTCCATTCAAATCACTTCAAGGTATGACTCCTTATGAAGCATGACATGGAAAAAAACCTAGTCTTGGACATTGCAAGGTTTTTTGTTGTTTAGCTTATGATCATGTACCATCACAAGTAAGAGTTAAGCTAGATGAAAGGGCAACAAAGGTAGTGTTTATTGGATATGATTCAACTAAGATGGGTTACAAGTTCTATAATCCTTTAACCAAGCAATTCACTACAAGTACAGATGTTGTGTTTGAAGAACAATGGTCTCAGTATGATGAAGACAAACAAAAGGTAACTCTACCATATGATCTTGATTCTGATTCTCATCAATTAGGAAGCACGAATGGTACACAGGTCTAGGATCCAAGAAGTGATATAGACGATGACCAAGATGAAAGAGAAAAGAATTACAAAATATGGAAGTCATGAGGCAAAGCAAAGATGCATGAGCTTGGACAATACTCCAAACAAGAACTTAGAAGATGAGCAAGAGAGAAGAAACAACCAGAAAGGTATGGATATGATTCCACATTTTTTACGAAGCATTCAATCTACTTGGCAAAATATTTAATTTCAGAGCAACCCTCAAGCTATGAAGAGGCAAAGGGAAACCCTAATTGGGAAAAGGCCATGAAAGAAGAAATAGATGCATTGAAGGAGATGGATACTTGGGATTTGGTTCCACTATCATCGAATCAAAAGGTAATTGGTTGCAGAAGGGTATATGAAGTTAAAAGAAATTCAGATGGATCAGTTTGCAGGTACAAGGAAAGATTAGTTGCCAAAGGATGCACAAAAACTCATGGTATAGACTATGAGGAAACATTTTCAACAGTTGCAAAGATGACTTCAATCAAGACATTGATAAGGGTAGGTGTTGCAAGGAATTGGAGACTCCTCCAACTTGATGTGAAAAATGCATTCTTAAATGCTTGGATAAGTGGAGAGGTATACATGTCACAACCACGAGGTTTTGAAAACCCTAATTATCCATCTTATGTTTGCAGACTCAGGAAAACATTGTATGGATTGAAACAAGCTCATAGAGCTTGGAATTACAGGTTGGTTACATATCTTCAAGATCAAGGATTCAAACCTAACAACTCAGATCCTTCTCTATTCATCAAAAGGGATCGCGATGAGACTATCTATCTTTGTGTGTATGTAGATGATATTATTGTGATAGGTGATGATCTAAATGGCAATCAAAGGATCAAGAAACACATGCAAGAGGAGTTCAAAATCAGTGACCTAGATGAGCTCACATATTTCCTAGGTATCAGGTGATAAACAAAAATGAAGGAATGTATTTGAATCAGAGAAGATACATTCAAGTTCTTCCTCTCAAGTTCAAAATGGAGAACACTAAGCCTGCAGGTACAGCTTTGGAGATGAATCATAAACTTAGTGTTTATGAAGGTGAGAAAATTGAAGACATAAAAGAGTATCAAAGCTTGGTAGGTAGCTTGATATATGCTACTCATACAAGGGCATACACCTCATATAGTGTGGGAGTGCTTAGTCAATTCATGCACTCACCGAGAAGACCACACATGGATGCAACTAAGAGAGTAGTTAAGTATCTCAAAAGTACAATCAAGGAAGGTATATTCTATCCTTACTCTTCATATTTGGATATCAAAATCTATTCAGATGTAGATTGGGCAAGAGCAAAGGATGATAGAAGTACTTTTTGTTACTTAGCATTTGCAGGCTCAAAGCTAGTGTCATGGAATTCCAAGCAGCAACCCACAATTGCTTTATCCTCGACGCAAGCAGAGTACAAAGGCTTGACCATAGCAACTCAAGAGGCGATATGGTTAAAAGCATTGTATACAGATTTGGGACGTGTGAGTTCTAAACCTCACATATTTGGAGATAATGTAAGTTCCATGCATCTAGTGGCAAACCCTATTTTCCATGCGAGAACCAAACACATAGAGGTTCATTACCACTTCATCAGAGAGAAGTTCATGGAAAAGGAGATTGACATTTCTTTTGTTTCTGCTAAAAAGCAAGTAGCAGATATGATGATGAAGGCACTTATGGAAAACAGCTTTGTAGATTCAAAGCTATGGTAGGTATTCAACCTATCAGATAATGAAGACTCAAGCATGCTTTAGCTTGAGGGGGAGCTATTGGAACATCAAGCTTACACTATGCTTGAGGTGGATTTGATCTACATCAAAGGCTATCGCATCGAAAGAATATCCGTTGGAGAGTTCTTTTTCTTATGCTCACTTATTGTATTTTTTAAAAATATTTTTTCATGGATCTTTTACCATTGGAAAAGCCTTGAGATTTACACATGTAAAAGTAGAAAGATAGAGCCTAGATCCCACGAATTTGTAGTTGTTGAGTTGCATTCAATCAAGCAATCAATCACCTAAAAGTAGGTCAAAGTAGATCTTCACTTTCCCTAGATTATAGGAAACTGAATTGATTCTCTCCAACAACCATTCCCACCTTCATTTGAATTCAAAATCCACTTGTAGAAGTCGTGGAACAATCCTAGAGTCCATATAGAGACTTGAAATAACTTGTACAATACATGGAAGCAATATACATACACTTGTGACCATCATTGTCTTGCTCCTTCAATTTTTTGCATCATCTTCTTTTCCCCTAGTAATCTTACATAGGTTGTTGCTCTATCTACAAAGCTTCAAATTGCATGCAAGATAGCTCATTGGACACATATTAGTGTCTAGTTTATGTGTATGAAATTTCAAAGAATTTGGTTGAGTGGATTGGGCGAAATCACAATTTTGCTTTCTTGGGGTCAATCTCTATGTATTCCTGAAAAGTAGGAGATACCACCGTTAAGTGTTTGATTCATTCCATAGCATATTTTGTTTATTCCTTATAATTCTGTGCATTATATACACTCAGTCCTATGTATAAGACTCCCATAAAATGAGTTTTTCTAATTTTAATCATGCTGGTCGCTATGGGCATTTGAAGTTCATTCTCTCTTTCATAGATAGTAAGTGTTTTGAGTTAGTAGACGTGTGAAACTATTTTTTTGTATCGACTCTTTCTCCTTGATGCTCCAAAGTACATAGTGCATTTTGTTGCACTTATTGCATGCCTATAAGGTCTATTTGAGTCTATATAAGCTCAAGGGCTGGTCTTGTGTCAGTTGGCTAGACCAAACTTTGTTGCTCCGAAACGCACTTTTCTACCTCCTTCAAGCTTCTCCAAGTTGTTTCAAGTTCCACATAGACACACACACAAAACAAAGAAGAAAAGGTATGAGGAGCCACACCCAGACTATGATCCATCTCAGAGAGGAGAGAGAGAATGAGTCTGGTCTGTGTGTGTACCTCAAAGAGTCGGGCATTTGAACTGTGGATATATCCCATTGTTCTCTCTTGCTTATACTCAAGAAACTCTGTTTTGATCAGGTTGACCTATGAAAAAGCTTCTCTAGCCATTAGAGAGTAAGAACAAAGCCCCTTATGCATAAGATGTTGAGGACTGCCTCGAACGTAAGCGCTTATATCTTTGCACCACATAGATAAGTGCTAGAAAAATCAATGCGGATGTATAGTTAGATGCATGCACAATTATAAGCATCATTGGCAGGACACAAGCATTTTTATAGCCATGGGATCACTCATGATAGCATGAATCTTGAATAAGATTAGAGATATTCTTTCTCAACTACTAGGCTTACCACTCAATATTTATCACCTAATTCTTTGATGTGGCAAGTAGCAAGATAAAGAAGTTACAAGCTTGTCCACTTAGCTTAAGATAGAGCACAAATCTCATGAAGCCATTCATCTATCACAAAAGAGCATGATTATGTGTGCATCCATTATGTTGTCATAGAATCGATAGATTGAAGTTTCCTTCCTACTCCCGAAAATTTCAAATTTAACATTTGATGATGGGTGATGTCTCACGTTCTGAATTTCTAAGATAGGTATTTTATTTCTTGAGCATCCAAACTTTGTTTTCTTTTTCCTCATCCGTGAGGCTTTATCTTTGAGGGCATTTTAATGTTGAATCTGAGCACATCTAGTAGCACTTCTTGCTCAATACTATAACCTTAACTAAACGATCATGATGAAATATTCTTAGGGTATTAACCCTTTTTTGGGCATATTGTTAGTGCAAAGTCCAAGCCCACACAGTTGACTTGAAGCTCATAAACATATGAAGCTCCATGGAAACCATTGCTAGGAGACGTTTATCCTTTTACATTTGTAAAAGTCATTTATTTCACTTGAGAGAATATTTGTAATCACCTACCTAAAACTCGTGGATTTTTTAGATAGAAAAGCAACTACTTAATTGAGGGAATATTTCCTAGATTGAAGGACTACTTTTAGAGAGATCTAGAAGTTGAATTCAAATTCAAATTTGAATGTAACACTTATAAATGGTGGCTTAATAAAGTCGCATGAAGAAGAGTCACTTTGAGAGTTCTTCATAGTTATTTTTGTTAGAGTGTGAGGTATACCTTGTAGCCTACACTACTCTCCATCAATAGGCTATGATTGTGAAGCCTATGATCTTGTAAAACATTGTTCATTAATACAATACATCTACATTAATCATCTATGATCTCTCTCTTATAGTCATTAATATCTGTCAACTTGTGCTGCTCAAATCGTAGTCAATTGTCCACCATTTTCAGTAATCTATAGCTTTTTAGAATCAAATCCAAGTTATGTACATGCTCACAAAGTTTGACACAAATCCATATAGTCAATTTGGAGAAACGCGCGTCAAAGCACTCACTAGTCAAACTCTGTAGAGGTCCTAAAAAACTGGGGGTAATGATTCATTTGTTAAATTGATTGCTCTATCTATAGTGCATCATCTGAAGTGACTTCACTTGGAATCATTAGCTTACTAAGCTTATTAGATACTTCTAAGAGTAATTTTTCTAATTCCTACTGTATTGGTAGCACTGAGCATAACAAGCAGCAAATGTGTGATAAAAAATAGAAGGTTTTCATTGGTTCTTCTATTTGAAAGTAGTCTGATTTGGTTCAATCCTTTCTCACATCATTTCCAAAGTACATAAGCACTTTTATATTGTCATTGGAAAGCTAAAAGAGCCCACATATCATCTCTGAACCTTCAAGGGGCAGGTACTAAGCAGGATTTGGTAGTACCTACTCATTTCTTGGAGTGTCCATCCATCTTTCCCAATAGTGGTATTAGAGCAAAGTTAAGGTAAAATGGGAGATGGTTTTCCTTCTTTCAATGACACATTGGATAGAAACAACTATCAAGCATGGTCTTTGAGGATTAAAACATGCTTACAAGGAGGAAGCCTCTATGGATGCATCTCAGGAGATGAGGAGATGCCCATATTCAGAAGCAAAGGACAACCTACAAGGGAGGAGCATGAAAGACTCAACACATGGTGTTTCCAGACCTTACCACACTCATGGGGCAACTATTCACTCATGAAGCCAAGCTCAACAAGAATGGAGATTCATCAAGAGGTAATAGCTCTTCTGCCCTATACACTGATAAAAGTAAATCCAAAGAGAAAGGGAAGAACAAAAAGGTTGAAGATGAAGGAACTAACTCCCAAGCCAACTATGCAGGAAGAGGTAGAACCTCAAGGGGAAAGGGCAGAGGAGGTAAGCAAGGTTGGGGGAGACCTTATAACTCTTCACCATACAATATTTGTGGATTATCAAATCATACTACAGATGAGTGTTTGAGGGACTTCAAGAATCAGAGAGGTAGAGGATATCAAAGAGGTGGATATACACAATCACGAGGAAGATTCAATCACCATCAATGATACGACAACAACAACTACAACAACAATTACAATAGCAACTACCAAGGAGGTTACAAATCAAGGAAGGATTACAACAACTACAAAGAGGACCAAGAAGATTCTCTTCTGATTATGAACATGACTTCAAAACTAGGTATAAATGATGACCATCTCTTCTACATTGACTCAAGATGCTCAAACCATGTGGCAGGCAATGTAGCTCTTCTCTCTGACCTTGAGGAACCAAAGGGTAAGCATCAGGTATAAATAGGTGATGACACCAAGCACTCAGTGATTAAAGTAGGAAATGTTAAGAGCTCAGATGGAAACAAGAATATGTTGAGCAGGGTTTTATATGTACCTACAATTACCAAGAATTTGATGAGTGTTGGAAAGATTGTGGAAAAGGATTTGCAGGTTAGATTCAACCAATATGGAGCACTTGTGGAGGGTCCCCAGCATGGGTTCAAAAGGATAGCCAAACGAGAAAAGACAGGTAGATTATTCACTTTTGAACTTGACGATACAAGGAACATTGCACTTTATAGTTATAAAGATCAAACATTATCAGAGCTTGAAATTTGGCATAAGAGATTAGGGCATGTTGGTGAAAGAACTTTGAAACAAATTTGTAGAGATCACTTTGTGCTTGGGATATCTAATGTATCCAAGAAACACATGATTTATAAATGTGGTGCTTGTCAGTTTGGAAAATCTCACAGGTTACCCTTCTCAAGGAAAGGCTACGTGCATGAGGACTACCTAGAGCTTGTCCATACAGATGTATGGGGACCAATTAAGGGTCCCTCAATTTTTGGATCAAGATATTATGTATCTTTCATTGATTATTACAGTAGTTGGATTGTATTGTACTTTATGAAGCACAAAGATGAAGTATTCGATTGCTTTAAAAAGTATCTTGCACTTGTTGAAAACCGAACAGGGAGAAACCTAAAAAGACTAAGGTCGGATGGAGGAGGTGAGTTCTTCTCGAATGAATTTGATATATTCTTGCAGGACAGAGGAATCAAAAAAAGAAATCACAAAAAGGTATACCCCTGAGCAAAATGGCGTGGTAGAAAGAAGAAATAGATTAATTGTTGAAACATCTAGGTCAATGTTGAATGAGAAAAAATTACCTAACTACTTGTGGGAAAAGAGTGTATCTACTGCCACTTATCTTGTAAACAGGTTACCATCCGAATCTCTTGCTAGGGTGACCCCATATGAAGCATGGCATGGTAGAAGACCTTCACTTGATCATTAGAGGATCTTTGGATGTGTACCTTATGTGCATATCCCTTCTCAGATAAGTAAGCTAGACCCTAAGGCAGAGAAGTGCATCTTCATAGGATATGACTTGAATCAGAAAGGTTACAGGCTCTACAACCCTTCAAACAAGTGATTCATGGTCGGTAGAGATGTTGTCTTTGATGAGAATGACTCTTGGTTTGATAGTGAATGCAGGAAAGTAAAGCTACCTTATTACTTGGAAGAAGAGTTTTCAAGCCTCAGTAAAGAAGAGTCTACTCAGAATGGTGACATACTCATATTATGAGGACATCATCAACCTAGAAGAGTTCAAGGCATGGAAATCGAAAGGCAAAGTCAAGATGAAGAATTTGGAGGATATACCTAAATCATCCAACCAAGCAATCAGAAGATCACAAAGGGAGAGCAAAAAGGCAATCAGATATGGGTATGACACTTCCCTAGTTACTAAGCACTCTGTTTATCTTGCAAAAGACTTATCATTTGAAGAGCCATCATCATATGAATAAGCAAAGACCAAGGCAGAATGGAAGGAAGCAATGGATGACAAAATTGAAGCACTCAAGGACAATAATACTTCGGAACTAGTACCAAAGAAGGACTCTATGAAGGTAGTTGGTTCTAGATGGATCTATAAGATCAAAAGGAATTTTGATGGTTCAATAAGCAGGTACAATTCTAGACTTTCTCACCTGTGGCAAAAATTTCACCATCAGGGTATCGGTAAGTGTGGCTGCATCAAAGAATTGGTACATGTATGTTAAACGGCCGCCGAATAAGGACAAATGTACTAGGACAGGCTTCTTAAATGTAAAAGAACCTTTTGGGAAACGCGCAGGTAACTAAAGATTCGCGCACCCTTGTAAAAAATCTTCTATATAAGGCAATGAGAAAAGAGTGGCCGAGCACCCCATTTTTGGGAATTGCAGTGTATTGTTTGAGTGTGTATGTTATTGAGAAGGTTATTCCTGCTCTGTTCTGTTCTGTTATGCGCTTCGGTTAGTCGTTTATTCGCGCCTTAATACAGAGTTACGAATGAGTTGTATTGCGTTACAAATCTGTTCGGTAATGGTTGAGTGAGTCTCTGAGTGTTATCAAGTGCAGTGTGTTGTTTGTCAGTTCTTCGGCAAAGCAAGGGAACATGAAAAGTAGTCCCAAACTGTTTGCCTATTAGTGTTTTTTGTAAGTGACTGAATTCGATACAATAGTCTGCGTTCACTCTGGATTCCGATCCCAGGAAGGACTCGTATCGGTAAGGGTCTGTACGCCATGGAAATAGTGATAAGATTGTGACGAATCGACTGTTGCTCGAGTTTGGCATACGGTAAGTTTGCATACCTTCAAGTATAGTTGTCGGTTGTGTTATCGTTCGGTATACCTCCCTGTCACGAAGAGGTGCATATTGAGTAGCATTCGGCTAATGAAGTTGAGTATTCTAGTAGTTATAAGTCAGGACCGGACTACTGCTCTGTTACTATAGCAGGTCCAGTCCGAAAGTTCCAACGTCCCAGTACGCCGCACAGTTATCAATGTTCAGATTCAAGTACTGAGCTAAGACGCGATAGACCATTTATGATTGTGTGAGAAGTTGGGAAAATAGTAGAGGGCCTCTCTCTAACAGACCCCTACCACTCCCAAGGACCCACGTGGCTAAGAGTTAGGGTACTTTTAATTATCACAGTAGTAGTGATCAGATCAACCAGTTAACCTATACACGGAAGAATAGAGAGTTGGGTATGTCCAACATTCTAAAGTATCCGAAGTCCGGAATCAGAAATCTGTAGCCTTTAACGGCTAACATTTGGCGACGTTTGTGGGAAGGTGGCATTAGAGTGCCAGCTGTTTGTCAGAAACAAACGTTCAGTTAACATTTGATTAACTAGCAGTAGCAATAGACCCAGATTGTTGCAAACTACTCAGATAGTGTTACTGCACAATGATACATGTCGGTTACTCGGTCTGGCAAAAGATATCCTAAGAACCGTAAGGCTGAAGCAAGTAAAGTGCTAAAGATAGCCTTGAGAGAAGAAGGCATAACCCAATCTGACCTAGTGGTCAAGCAAATTGAGAACGTTACGATTGATTTCGGTCATATTCCGGTGGAACGATCGACGCCTTTGGTACATTCTGGTGCTACTTCGACCCAGCCTATCGAAGATATAGTAATTTCAGAATCTACCAAGACGCCGTTAGAAACCAATCTAGACTTAGAGTTATATAGGATCAGAAACACTCTAGGAAACGAGATCGGTAAAAGTGGAAAAACACTGCATTCTAGCACAATTTCAGTTCATTCCGGTGATATTCCGGTGATAGAATCACCAACTATAGGCCAAGGCTTCGCCTTTTTCGCGGAATCTTCAGCCCAACCAGCGTGCTTGGAAGAAAGATTTCGGATATTGGATATCCAGAAGGAAGGAAAACTCTTCGAAGCAGAAGTCCGACGCATTCTAAGTAAAAACAGCACACCGGAAGGCATGCCATCCGGCGATAAAAGTTTCGATAGTTCAACTAATCAACCTCAAGATACAGAAGGAAGGCCTAATACACTCACAATGAACGGACAACAACAGCAACAACAGTTATGTCAACCAAGGCCGCCTCCAACAGGAGTAACATACACGAAATTCGGTGGATTCCCAGGAGATGATCCGGATGCTCACATACACACTTTCGAGATAAGTTATGCAGTTCTTAACCATCCACCGGATCAGGCATATAACGCCATCGTTTTTCAATCCACACTGGTTAATGAAGCAGCTAGATGGCTTACGGAATACGATATTAATCATTTCGGTACCTATGATGCAGTACGAGACGCTTTTTTGCAACGATTCAGGCTAAAGAAGAATCCCGCCGAAATCTTTGATTATTTACAAAACAACCGACAAAAGGCTAATCAGACTGTCCAGGAGTATGCTACACTCTTTAGAACACACTTGTGACAGATACCACAGGCCCACGCTAACTTACCTGATGATGTCATCACTCAGTGGTTCATCAACGGCTTAACCCCACAACTGAAAAAGATCATGATCATAAGATGTGTTGGAGCTATGATGCTGGATGCAGTCATTGCCATGGCTCTGCAACTGGAATCCAAGGTCGGTGGATTTACAGAAGATCTGGAGTGGTTAAAAACAAACAAAACTATGGCTGAAGACATAACCAGACAAGTATACTGCATCACATGCAAAAATTCAGGTCATACTAGTGCCAATTGTGCACTAAATCAAACGTTTTGCGCTATCTGCAAACTGCCGGACACACCACCGGAAACTGTGTTTACAACGCTAGAATACAGGGAACAACAACGGTCAATGCAGTTATACAAGAACATGGACAGCCAGCGAATCACTATGTGCCTCCGCAATTGAGAAACAATCAACCTCAAGGATATCGGAACTACCGAGGACAGAAGAACAACAATTTTAATACAAACCGCTGGCAGAACGGACCACCACCGCAAAATCCCAATCTACCCCCACCACGCTGTCATTTTTGCGGCGAATTCGGATACATCAGGAGATTTTGCAAAGATGCAGCTGAGTATGATCAAAGGAAGAAGGAGCGACAAAACCCAATGGCCAACATGGTACAAATCACACCAGTAGAAACACAGACTGCTACAGTCCAGACCCGATCCGGTAAACAACTCTAGGCGGCAGCAGAAATACTCGAACCTGGGATACGAGAACAACATAGGATGTATGACAAGGCTAGTCACTGGACCGCAACTGAACCACCAGTGTTCCCAGAACCTATTCCGGTGACTCAGGCTTCGTCAACAAAAGAAGGAACGCAACAAAAGGAAGCAATAGTGGAGCCATCATCAAGAGTAGGCATAACAGCAGATACTTTTGCATCAGCGGAGACATCAAGTTCAAAGGAGCAGGACAACCAATCTCAACAAGCCTGGGAAATTTTATCCAAGGCATCTATCACCCTGCCTCTAGGCCAACTTCTGGCATTAGTACCTGGGATTCGACAACAGTTCCAGCAACAGTTCAGTCCGGTGCCTTCTTGTATTCCGGCAACAGCAGCAGTTCAACCGGAACCTGATTCTACCATCGATCATTCGGTTCCCTTGATTACAGTATGGTACAAGAATCATAAAATTACGCAAGTATTGATTGATGGAGGATCTGGTGTGAACATTGCAACTGCAGCCTTATGCAAAAGGTTAGGATGGACCGAAATCGAACTAGTGCAATTTTTTGTTAGAATGGCAGATCAATCTAGAGTCCATCCCGTAGGACTTGTGCGGAATGTACCCATTACTTTACAAGGTACGAGCTTCAAAATGAACTTTGTTATACTAGATCTGCCGGAATCCACTTTGGATTACAACCTTCTTTTCGGCCGACCTTGGCTGAAGCATGCGAAGGTAATACAGGACTGGTCCGCACAAGAGCTTACGTTCAAAGATGCCAACCGTAGATATGTGGTAAAATTAGATGCTATACAACCTTGCGAACTTCACGCCAGACCATATTTTGCTGAACCAGTCCACATGTTAGATGGACTATCAGATGACGAGGAAGAGGAATTTCTGAAGAGTAACGCTGATTTAATGTCTGTAGGAACTGTTGATCTACAGTCTGTTATAGATAACTGGAACACTTCAGTTTGTACAATCGTACCTATCACCAAAAAAGTTAAGCATGAAGATACTCTCCCAACACATGACGATGAATTACAATCACTCTTCAAGTCAACAGACAATACAGAGAAACCGCAACAGTTTTATGTCCCCGAAGACCAGTTGACCACGTACAATCTAGGAGACGAAGATCATCCATGACCTGTAAAGATAAGGCAAAACTTACCGGAATCATTTAAAGATGACTTGATTCGACTTCTTCGCGAATTCTCAGACATCTTTGCATGGGATTACAAAGATATGAAGGGATTAGATCCGCGCATCTATCAGCATAAAGTTATGTTGAAGCCTGAAGCTAAACCGAACAAACAGCCCGGCTACCGGATGAATCCCAATTATGCATTACAGGTAAAAGCGGAACTTGATAGATTATTAAAAGTCGGATTCATCGTACCAATAGAACATGCCGAATGGATTTCACCAATTGTGATCGTGCCAAAGAAAAATAAGCAACTACGAATCTGTGTAGACTACCGGAAATTAAACGCAGTAACAGTACCAGATCCTTTCCCAATCCCCTCTCTGGATACAATGCTCGATAGGGTAGCAGGTCATGAAATGTATTCATTCTTAGACGGATACAGTGGTTACAATCAGGTTAGAATGGCCGAAGCAGATATACCAAAAACCGCATTCATTACCAATTGGGGTGTCTTTCTTGTACGGTAATGTGGTTTGGATTGAGAAACGCACCAAGCACATTTCAAAGATGCATGCAGGAGATTTTTTCTCCTTATCTTACTTCATTTATGCAAGTATACCTCGATGATTTTTCAATTTTTGGTAAGATGATAGCACATCTGTTTCATTTACGGTGCTGCTTTCAGAAATGCAGAGAATATAGACTCTCTTTGAATCCAAACAAATCGGTGTTTGCGGTCTCATGTGGCAAGTTACTTGGCCACATTGTATCTGCACAAGGTATCCAAGTAGATCCAGATAAGATATCGGCAGTATTATAAGCTCCGGTGCCAGCTTCTCCAAAAGAAGTAATGTGTTTCATGGGTCAAGTACGGTGGCATGGCAGACACTTACGGTGGCTTGCTCATCTGGCTGTACCACTGAACAAGCTAATCACAAAAACTCCTCGACAGTTCGAATGGACTCAAGAATGCCGGACTACATTTGATCGACTCAAGTATTTATTGACGCAGGCCCCAATCTTACAACCACCGGACTGGGACAATCCATTCCATGTTTTTATCGACGCTTCAGATATTGCGATTGGCAGTACTCTGATGCAGCAAACACATAAGTGGTTTCGCCCCGTTTATTATGCCAGCAGAAGGCTTGCACCTGTAGAAAAGAACTATTCTACCACCGAAAGAGAATGTCTAGGATTAATTTACTCCATCAAAAAATTCAGACATTATCTACTAGGCCGAAAATTCACCTTCCATGTGGATCACGCTGCCCTCGTCTATCTAGTAAGACAACAGCATTTAGGCGGACGATTAGCACGATGGGTGCTACTCTTGCAGGAATTCGACTATGAAGTCATCCATCGACCTGGAAATGCACATGCCTTAGCAGATTTCTTATCTCGCCTAGATTCCGATGAAGCCCCGATAGGCATAGATGACACGACTCTAGCAATCTATAGATCTGAGCCGCTAACTGATGAGACTGTGGAATCCCAAGCACCACCTACATATTACGATCAGATGAATCTAACTTTTCTCACCGAAGGATGCTTTCCATCCCAGACAGCCAAGGCAGTCCGAAGGAAAATTGCAGTCTTTAGTCGCCGATTCCGGTTAGTTGCTGGAGAACTATATTATGCAGATCACACCGGAATCCTACTTCGCTGTGTTCCTCCGCATGAAATTAACTCAGTCATCATGATGGCTCACTCGACCCCTACTGGTGGTCACTTTGCCACAGATTTGACTCACCGGAAAATTCTGCAAGGAGGTCTCTGGTGGCCAACTATGTACAGAGATGTGGCCCAATTTGTCAAACACTGCAATAACTGTCAAAGGTCTGGACAACCGCTACAACGAAACTTCTTTCCCTTACAGCCAGTCATGCCATTAGAACCATTTCAGAAATGGGGATTAGATTTTATAGGTCCAATCACACCTCCAGCAGTCTTCAGTAACAACAGATACATACTAACCTGTACAGACTACGCAACAAGATGGGTAGAAGCTTGGGCTTTACGGTCGGCTACAGCGGTGGCAGTAGCAAAGTGCCTACTGAATGATGTCTTTCCACGTTTTGGCTTACCACTGGAAATTGTCTCAGATCAAGGTACTCACTTTGTAAATCAATTAATGAAGGTACTCACCCAATCCTTCCAGGTGACACACAAACTCAGCTCTCCGTATTACCCTCGTGCCAATGGTTTGGCCGAAAGTACAAACAAATCACTATTGAATATCCTCCGAAAACTGATCATGGAAGCACCGGAAAGATGGGATCAACTACTACCTGCAGTCTTATGGGCATACCGAACTATATATAAGGTAACAACAGGCTTGACACCCTTTAAACTAGCTTATGGCTTAGAAGCCATAGCACCTATGGAAGTAGTCATCCCAAGTCTGCATGTAGCAATCACTCAGAAGATGCTACCGGAAGATTCACTAACAGCACGAATGGACGCACTAAGAGAACTTGATGAGCACCGATGGCTCAGCTTTTTAACCATGCGCGAAGTACAACTAAGACAAGCCAAGACACACGATCGATATTTGAAAACTCCAATCTTTTCGGTAGGTCAGCTCGTACTCTTCTACAACGCAAAGTCGGATAGAACAGCAGGAAAGTTCAAACTACGATGGTTCGGCCCTTTCAAAATCTCAAAACAAATCGGTCCCGGTGACTTTTCGGTTGACTACGTTGACCAGAAATCCACTCCCAAAAGTAATCAATGGGTCGAAGCTGCGGCCATATCATCACGCCCCTAGCCCGCATTAAATTTTTCGGCGGTGAACCGCGTTTTGTTTAATCTTTTCTTTCTTCTTTTTATAAATAGCCATGTTTTGGAAAATCTTTACGTACCAGCCGCCCCCTTACCAGTCACTCGAGTACGCATGCCTGCATGAAAACAAGTATCATTCCCGCACCGCACAATGATACCCAACCCCCTTTCCCACCCCACCGTATTGTTCCTATCTAAGCCTTTAGGCAATGCCAAAAATCGCTAGTGTGGCGAGTGTTAGTGTTCTGTGCGACCCCTTGTGCTCTGTATTCGTGTTCATAGTCTGTATCAGCAATCGCCATGGAAGCACTAGCAAACTACGCTGCCTTCCGCGATGGTATCCCTACGGAAGTAGGTGAATACCTGCGTTGCCAAGGGTTGGCCAACTTTGCTGAGTTGCCCTGGCACTCAGTGGAAGCCCATCCCTTCTTCGTGCAAATCATCTCTGCCATCGCCCAATCCCCCGCCACCAAACGCCAATGGGTTTTCCCTTCGCTACCCTCCAGAACCATCATCACCTTCCCAGCCTTTTCTGAAGCTTTCTGCCTCACCCCGCAAGGCCGAGAAAATGGCCCCAGTATCCCCCTCGCCCGCATGACCGAACTATTCCCCTGCTCTTCCTCCAACGAGTTCGCTATTCTCTGCCGTCCTGAACCCGAACGATCTGCCCTCCAATTCCTAGTCGCCATCCTCAATCTGCAAAAGCGCACCTACGGCATCTCCCGACCCTTCTATTCCGCCTTAGATTTAGCAGCCCGAGAACCCGTCAACTTCGCCTCTTATTTTTTCCATAGAATTCATAAAGAGTGTGTAGCCATAGTGAAGCAAGTAAATAAGGGAACCACCCCGCGCTCTCGCCTTCCCCATATCATATCATTCCTCTTCCCAGCCATCCTCGCCGCACAACCACCACCCCAAGGTCCCGTACTTAGGCACGAAGAATCAGTCCAACCACTCGACGACGATGAAGAAGAAGAGGAGGAGATCAACCAACTCTTCCGCAATAAGAGAATCCGGATCAGCTCTTCGGAAAGCGAAGCACAAGGATCCGCCGGAAAGGATCAGGACACCCGAAACGAAGAACAAGAAGAGACCTTCCACGACACAGCCACTTCCATCCACAACGAATCCTCGGCCGACCACCAACAAGACCAGCAAAATCGAACTGAAACAGAAACGGTTTCAACCAAAGCAGCCTCAGAGCCTCAGCAAGACGAGCAGCAACCCGGTAGGGATGCACTTAACACACTTCTGAAGGCCGTCGAATCCGCAACCGACAACAATACAAATAAACAACAACCAAGCAATCAGGTAACAAACACTGACTCTGCCAATCCCAGACCTCCACCAGTCAACCCCATTCCCACATCAGATTCGGAATCCTCTTCATCCTCCCTCAACTATTCGCCCCCGACATCCCCCCAAATCCAAACCCAAACCTCTGTGCAACCGCAACACCCCCTTCTCCTTCCCACCGTTCCGGCCTTTTCCGAATTGGCCGCCATGGGCCAAATGCTCATTACCCTTTCACAACAACTTCTGGTACAGCTGAGCGAAGTCACGAACACGTTTCGGCAAGATCTACAGCACAAAGTCGACCTCTTGGAAGCAGACATCATCCCTCTCCAAGAAGAAGTCGACGCCGTAAAAGCAGAAAATCATCAATTACAGACGCAAGTAGCAGATCTCCAAGGCCAAGTTTCGGCACAACAGGCACTGATACAACAACGGGATGAGGTCTTGGAGCAACTGGCCATCAAGGACCAGCTACTAAACGAAGCCCACTTAGAAATCCGGACACTAAAACTCGCGCTACAAGAAAAAGAAGACATCAGCTCATCACTTGAAGAAATGGTCGAAGAAACGAAGGCCCAATTGCAGGAGACAATCCAGAAAAATCAAGACCAACAGAAAGAAGCAGAACAAGTCAAAGACGAGCTACGAAGAGCCCAAGAGTGTTTGGACGAGGTGAACAGAATGCTGAGACATCAATTAACCCGGGAGGCCAAATACCAAAAGGATCTAGCCAATGCTCGAAGAGAACGAGACGCCTACTACAAGACGATTGAATTTCAGAACCAGGAGCTCGAGCGACTCGATAATCAATTGCAAAATCAGAAGGATCGATTCACGGATATGCAGCAGAAGGTCACCGAAATGAAGACATCCCGCGACGCTGCATTATCCAACAAATTTTATTTACAAGAGGCCTTCTTACAGAACCAGGCCGAAATTTTGTTAACCCAAGCCATAGCTATTAGCTCCGTTAGAACGGATGCCCAGTTATTAGAACCATCCACTTTAGTTCAGATGATAGAAACCATTAAAAAGAAAATCACCCGAACATTTAGGCTCGCCCGAAATATGTATTTAGAAGGTCTCGTAGCAGAACCATAGAAACCTGCAGGTTCGAGTCCACCGTGCGTGCCAGTGTTAAACGGCCGCCGAATAAGGACAAATGTACTAGGACAGGCGTCTTAAATGTAAAAGAACCTTTCGGCAAACGCGCAGGTAACTAAAGATTCGCGCACCCTTGTAAAAAATCTTTTATATAAGGCAATGAGAAAAGAGTGGCCGAGCACCCCATTTTTGGGAATTGCAGTGTATTGTTTGAGTGTGTATGTTATTGAGAAGGTTATTCCTGCTCTGTTCTGTTCTGTTCTGCGCTTTGTTTAGTCGTTTATTCGCGCCTTAATACAAAGTTACGAATGAGTTGTATTGCGTTACGAATCTGTTCGGTAATGGTTGAGTGAGTCTTTGAGTGTTATCAAGTGCAGTGTGTTGTTTGTCAGTTCTTCGGCAAAGCAAGGGAACATGAAAAGTAGTCCCAAACTGTTTGCCTGTTAGTGTTTTCTGTAAGTGACTGAATTCGATACAATAGTCTGCGTTCACTGTGGATTCCGATCCCAGGAAGGACTCGTATCGGTAAGGGTCTGTACGCCATGGAAATAGTGATAAGATTGTGATGAATCGACTGTTGCTCGAGTTTGGCATACGGTAAGTTTGCATACCTTCAAGTATAGTTGTCGGTTGTGTTATCGTTCGGTATACCTCCCTGTCACGAAGAGGTGCATATTGAGTAGCATTCGGCTAATGAAGTTGAGTATTCTAGTAGTTATAAGTCAGGACCGGACTACTGCTCTGTTACTATAGCAGGTCCAGTCCGGAAGTTCCAACGTCCAAGTACGCCGCACAGTTATCAGTGTTCAAAGTCAAGTACTGAGCTAAGACGCGATAGAGCATTTATGATTGTGTGAGAAGTTGGGAAAATAGTATAGGGCCTCTGTCTAACAGACCCCTACCACTCCCAAGGACCCACGTGGCTAAGAGTTAGGGTACTTTTAATTATCACAGTAGAAGTGATCAGATCAACCAGTTAACCTATACACGGAACAATAGAGAGTTGGGTATGTCCAACATTCTAAAGTATCCGAAGTCCGGAATCAAAAGTCTGTAGCCTTTAACGGCTAACATGTATCAGTTGGATGTAAAAAATGCATTTCTAAATGGTTGGATTTTAGAGGAGGTGGACATGTCATAACCTCTTTGCTATGAGGACCCAAACAAGGTAACATATGTATGTAAATTGAACAAAGCTCTTTATGGAATGAAGCACGCACCTAGGGCATGGAACAATAGGTTGACTTCATACCTTCAAGATCAAGGTTTTGTCATGAATACAGTACATACTTCTCTCTTCATCAAGAGAAGTAATTCAGAGGTAATATACCTATGTGTATATGTTGATGATATCATACTTACAGGTAATGATGCATCAAGTAGATAAAATTAGATGATGAAGGAGTTCAAAATTAGTGATCTTGGATCACTAAAATACTTTCTAGGACGAGTTATTCTATACTAACTCTGGAATTTATATTACTTAAATAAAGTATATACAAGACATGTGAAAGAAGTTTCATTTGCAAGATGCCAAAGTTGCAAGTACTCCAATGGAGGTAAACCTATAATTAAGTGCTCATGAAGTGATGTACTTGAGAACATTACAGGTTACCAAAGCATAGTGGGAAGCTTGAACTATGCTACATTGACAAGGATTGATATTGCTTATGGAGTAAGTGTTCTAAGTCAGTTTATGCAGAAACCTAGGGAACCTCACTTGGAGGCTGCAAAAAGGATCTTGAAGTACCTCAAGGGTACTCAACATCATGGATTGTATTTCCCTTATACATCATGCTTGGACATCAAGATATATTCAGATGTAGATTGGGAAGGATGCAAGATGATAGGAGTATCTTAGGATACTTATACTTTGCAGGAAATAAGCCAATATCATGGTCTTCAAAGAAGCAACCTACTATTGCCTTATCTTCTACAGAGGCAGAGTATAGATGATTGGCCAATGCTACTCAAGAGGCCATATGGATCAGATTGTTATATGAAGAATTAGGTTTGCATACTACATCTCCAATGATTTTTGGGGATAATACCAATTCATTACATCTTGCAGCAAATCCTATTCATCATGCTAGGACCAAGCATATAGAGGTCCATTATCATTATGTGAGAGAGAAGCTATTGAGCACAGAGATTCAGTTGACATATGTGTCAGAAAATATGCAACGTACAGACTTATTGACTAAAGCATTAGATGGTATAAAACTTTGCAGGTTCAAAACAATGATTGGATTGGACGATATTCATGAAGATTGAAGATGAAGACTAAGCCAAAATGTTTGGCTTGAGGGGGAGCTGTTGGTGCAAAGTCCAAGCCCACACATTTGGCTTGAAGCTCATAAACATATGAAGCTCCATGGAAACCATTGCTAGGAGAACTTTATCCTTTTACATTTGTAAAAGTAATTTATTTGACTTGAGAGAATATTTGTAATCACCTACCTAAAACTCATGGATTTTTTAGATAGAAAAGTAACTACTTCATTGAGGGAATATTTCCTAGATTGAAGGACTACTTTTAGAGAGCGCCAAAAGTTGAATTCAAATTCAATTCTAAATGTAACACTTATAAAAGGTGGCTTGAAAACGTCGCATGAAGAAGAGTCACTTCCCGAGTTCTCCATAGTTATTTTTGTTAGAGTGTGAGGTCTAAATTGTAGTCTACACTACTCTCCATCATTAGGCCATGATTTTCAAGCCTTTGACCTTGTACAACATTGTTCATTAATACAATACATCTACAATGTTCATCTATGATCTCTCTATTATAGTCATTAATATCTGTCAACTTGTGCTGCTCATATCGCAGTCAACTCTCCACCATTTTTAGTAATCTATAGCTTTTTGGAACCAGGTCCAAGTTACCTACATGCGCACAAATTTTGAAGCACATCCATCCAGCCAATGTGGAGAAAAGCGCATCGAAACACTCACTGGTCAAACTATATAGAGGTCATTAAAAATCGGGGGTAATGATTCATTTGTTAAATTGATTGCTCCCTTTATAGTGCATCATCTCAAGTGATTTCAGTTGGAATCATTAGCTTACTAAGTTAATTAGATACCTCTAAAAGGAATTATTCTAATTCCTTTTGTACTTGTAGCACTGAGCATAAGCAGTAGGTGTGTGATAAAAAATAGAAGATTTTCACTGATTCTTCTATTTGAAAGTAGTTTGTTTTGGTTCAATCCTTTCTCACATCATTGCCAAAGTACATAGGCACTTTTATAGTGTCATTGGAAATCTAAGAGGGCCCACATATCATCTCTAAACCTTCAAGGGGCTGGTATTAAGCACGATTTCGCAGTACCTACTCATTTCTTGGAGTGTCCATCCATCTTTCCCAACACATATCCTTTGACACTCCAAATACTTAAGCACCCACACTGTAAGGGTTACATTTGTATTTCCTTAAATGGTTTTTTACCCTCTAAGTTTGGCACTCTAATTGGCTCACTTTGGCACTCAATGCTCACCTTTGTACATTACAAAATATAAGAAGAAAATACTGTGTGTGTAAATTTGTGAGTTGGAGGCTAGTCTAAGCCCACTCACAAGTGGGATTCCTTTCTCCCTTTTTACATTTGAAGATTCTAAGTTTCTACTTTTACAAGAGAATGGTTTTATGGATTTTCTCATTGAGAGTTCATAAAAGGTCATTATACAAATGATTTTAATCAAGCACTAGGCTTGGCAAAATACACCAACAACTCTCCCTCAAGCCTAGCATGCTTGATTCTTCATTCCTCACTAATTTTCATCAGTTAAATCATTCCTTTGAACCCACTTAGCTTGATACCATCTAATGGTTTTGTCAACATATTTGCACATTGAAGATTAGTGAATACATAGGACAGTTGAATGTCCTTGCTCAATAATTTTTCTCTAACATAATGGTAGTGAACTTCAATATGCTTAGTTCTAGCATGGTAAACAGGATTAGCTGCTAAGTGAAGATAGTTAGTATTATCACCAAAGATATGAGTTGTAGAGGTATGCAACCCCAACTCTGACTATAAATACTTCAACCACATTGCTTCTTGTGTTGCATTTGCCAATCCTCTCACATGAGTTAAAAGAAAACTTAGAGATTGATTTTAGAATGTATGACCTTGCTAATGCATCGTTTGAAGACCAGGTTGTGAGTCTTTCTTGCTCTTCAAGTGATGGTTGCCCTTTGCTTCTCATAGTTGGCATTACTTCATCTTCAAATATGTACCAAAGAGATTTATTCCTTGAAAGTAGGCATCCATCCTCAAAGACCATGCTGGAGAGTTGTTTCCATCCAATATAAAAATGGTAGAAGGAAAACCATCTCTCATGTTGATTTGACAAAGATCTATTACCACTGTGAGAAGAGATGTTTATACCCTCCAAAGATGATGCTGGTGCAGCAATTACCTACTCTACACCTGCAAAGTTTCACTCCAAGAATGCTTAATAGATGCCCTAAGCTTGCTAATGATGCAAATAAAACCTCCTTAGTACTTTGGAAGATCATTCTCTAATTGATTCATCAAAACAAATAACTCAACACAAAACAGATAATCAAAAACTTGCTATTTTGGGATGGAAAGCACTCTAGAATTTTACTTAGAGCTCACACTCTGCTAAAACTTGAATAGAGATGCTTTGCACACATTCAATTCAATGTATAATGAATCTAAGGCAACAAAGTTGATGAATTTTAATGGACTATACTGAGAGAAAACAATTTAGGAACATTGAGGTTTCATCCCAACTTTTCAGGAGTAAACTGTCCGCATACATGTCCCTTCAAGTTGATGTAGCTTATAGAGTAAAGATCCAAATGGAATGAAAACTGAAATTGAAGCAAATAGTCTTATAACTTTTAGCTATAGCAATTTAGTTCACTTCAAAAGATTAAGTACATTGAGAGAAACTCACTGATCAAAATTGACTGAGAAACATAGAGTAAACCTAAGACAACAGTTGTAGAGAACTTGAAGTATGATAAAAGAAATCAATCTGTATTGCACATATGATACATGAAGTTCATGAGAATGAGGCATGGGTAGGAGGAGCACAATGTGTGCTTCAATGATGATCCAAATATCAGTTCTAATCTCCTCTAAAGGACTGCTCTACCCGGTGACTCTTTTCATGATCTTTTATAGAAGTTTGAATTCAAATTTGGAGGGGATTCCACCTAAAAGTTACTTCATTTTAGAAAATCAAATCTAATTGATTATCTTACTTAGATTTCATGACTTTCACTTAACAAGGTCATGGGATTCCTTTTTCCCTTTTACATTTGGGGATTTTTAATTTCTACTTTTACAAGAGAATGGTTTTATGGCTTCTCTCATTGACAGTTCATAAAAGTTCATTAAACAAATCATTTTAATCAAGCACTAGGCTTGGCAAAATACACCAACACAATGGGATACTCTAAGCCCTCCTCTCACATTCTCTAGTATAGGGCTATTCCAAGCCCCCCCCCCTCCCCCAAGGATATCCACTGTGGTGCCATTCCTTTTCAATTTCTTTCCAAAGTTTGTGATTATTTTCAAGTAACTTATTAGCACAAAAGTGTCTTTGAAAGTGCTTTTAAACACTTGATACTTACTCTTGCAAAGCACAAACTCACATCTTTACGAGTTCAAATTCACTCAAACTTTGTAATGTCAAAAAGTGAAGATAGCACCTCATGTATGGCCAATGTTTTACCCTCCTTCACACCCATGTTCATGCCCAAGGATGAAAGATTAAATGGGAAAAACTATAATCTTTGGAGAGATGTAATGAGACCATATCTGTACACCAATCTCTTTCAGGATATAGTTGATGGGTCTGAATGTGAGCCCAATATGGCCAAAACTCTAGAACCTTGATATATCTCGAATGTTAAAGACAAAAGGGCATTAGACCAACTACTACTTGCCTATGATGAACTCGTGAAAGGGCATATCATGGCATGTAAAACATCAAAAGAAGCCTGGGCACTTTATCAGCCTTATACAAAGATAAAAAACCCTCAAGGGTCTATGGTTTAGAAGCAAAATTCCATAATCTAACTATCTGGCCCCAAGATACAATCACAAAAGTCATAGCTCGATTTGAAGACTGTCAATGCAAGTTAAAACTTTGTAGCTGGATTTCTAGTGAAGATATGGCCATCATGCTACTTAACAAACTACCTAGGTCGTATTAGACCTTTCTAATGACCTTGTACAATCGAGGGCAAGTCCTAACTTGGGAAGTCCATCTTCTACTCCTTCATGACTCACGAGCTAATTGATCTCCTCCCAAGAGACTACAATGAAGGCTAAGGGCCCTTTAACAAAAGCAAAAATAGTAGTCATCATACGAGCAATGGACCCAAGCTAGGATTGACTACTTCCTCCAAGAAGTATACTTTGTAACATTTGTAGAAAAATGGGTCATTCAAGAGAAATTCTCTTATAAGAAGAAATAGACCTTGAAGGCTTTTAGCTCTAAACACTCATCCAAACTTTTGCAACATAGGCCACATTGCTCTAGGGAAGAACTCTTCATCTCTATCGAGGCAAATGCTCCAGTTACATCTAGCTCCCCTCATGTATGGATCTTTGACAGTGGAGTGACCTCGCACATGTGTAAAGAGGAAGATTCTTTTCAAGAACTTGAAGAGCACATAGGTGAAGTTTACCTTGGAAATAACAAAAGTCTACTTCTGGAAAGGAAGGGCAAATTATAGATCACCAATGCTCAAGGGGAATGCAAATCACTTTCAAGTGTGTTATTTGTTCCCAATTTATGCATGAACTTGTTGTTCGTAAAAACAACTACCGATCATAGGTGTATTTGATAACACCTCTATCAAAGTCATTGATCCTCAAACCAAAGACATAATCACCCAAGGCATTGAAGAGAAGGTCTTATATAAATTATCTTGTTCTCTATCCATGGAATCACTATCTAGTTTGTGGCACCAAAGATATGGCCACACCTCTGAATCTCTTCATCATAGATAGTGAAAGGATTACCCAAGCTTGGGATACTTAATTGTTGATATATTTAGGTAGTGATGTGTGTGAACACTCTAGGACTGCCGGGGCACTTTTTTCCCTCTTTAGGAGGTTTTTTTCCCCCGGCTTGTATATACGCCTATTGCCCTAATGGGCTACTTATCTTTGTACATTCTCTAGTAATATATTCAGTCTTGTGTGTTGTGCTCCAAGCTTCTTCTTCTTCCTTGTGCTGTTCGCGTGCTTCCGCAGACGTCTAACTCCAACAATTGGTATCAGAGCAGGTCATCGCTTCTTCTAGGGCGTCGTCGACACTCCTCCGTTTGCAGTCTCAGATTCGCACGAAATTTGGTGGGCATACTCAGGGTGTTTCGGCCTCCGAACGCACTATCGCAGCGCTTGTGCAGGCTATTTCGTCCTTTTGTGCCAAAGGTATATACCAGTTTCTGTTCGACAGTTTAAGCGTCTCGAAGTCTGCTACAGGTCTAGCAGAACTCGTTTGGGCAGTTCCGTTCAACTTTTTTAGATACAGTCAATTTTCTGCATCAAGGTATTTTAGTCACCGGCCATGGCTGAAAGCAGTGATGTATTCCGTATGTTAGCTGTTGAGGATAAGTTGGATGGTACCAACTACCCATTATGGGCTTATATGATGCGACATGTACTGGTTGCAAAAGGATTGTGGAACATTGTGCAGGGTGTTGAAAGACGTCCTGTTACACCTGTAACGACAGGTACTGCAAATACAGGTGTTGGAGCTGATGAAGATGGTGTCGAAGATGATATTCCGCAGATTCCTGTTCGTGCTGCTGTTTCTGTTGCACCTACTGCAGAGCAGATTCGTTGGGATGGCAGAGATGCCCAGGCACATGCATTGATAGCTTTGTCTGTCAAACGTGCCATTATTCCTCACATTCGCTCTTGCAGAACAGCAAAGGATGCTTGGGATACACTTACCACTTTGTACCAGGCTAGGAATGAGGCTCGTGTTGCTTACCTCCGAAAACAGTTGGAGAGTAAGCACATGAATGAAGGTGATTCTATGGACAGTTTTCTTACAAAGATCAAAGACCTGAAGGAACAATTGATTTCTGCTGATGAGGTTATACCAGATAGCTCACTTGTGCAGACCGTTCTGAATGGTCTTCCTGATTCATATCAGAGTTTTGCCTCTACTCTTCGGTTGATGATGAAAGGCAATCCGAATGCCTTGTCATTTGAGGAATTAGTCTCTGTTCTGTTGCAAGAAAATCAGTCCAGGCAGAACAGGTCCATTATGCGTGTTGCAGATCAAGCTTTCCTGGCTAGTCAGAAGGGCAAAGGAAAATGGAGCTCTTCTACTAGTAAGCAGAAATCTGCAAATGCTGCACAATCGAAGAACCAGGATAAAGATGAGAAGAAATCAGAAAAGCAAAAATTGTTCTGCAAGTACTGTAAAGGAAATGATCATATTATAAAGAACTGTCCAAAACTGGCTGCTAAAGAGGCAAAGAAGAAAGAGGCTGGAATGGTTGTTGCAGAGGCCTCTACACCAAAAACAGAGTCTGCAAATCTTGTGCAGGAAGAAGAATGGGCGTTTACTACTGTCTGCAGTTTTGACCCATCTTCTCATGATCAGTGCATGTCTGCAGTAGACTCAGATGTTCAGTACTTTGACAGTGGGGCGACCAAACATATTACCTCGCAGCGCAGTTTCTTCTCTTCACTCGAGCCTGCCCCTACAGGGAATACTGTCACATGCGCCAATAACTCCTCTTATCCTGTTATGGGAGTTGGTAAGATCATTCTGACTACTGCTGATGGTAGTTCTTTCACTTTGTCAGATGCTTTATTTGTGCCAGGGATCAAAAAGAACCTGTTATCAGTTTCTGCATTAGCCAAGATTGGCTTGGTTGTGAAATTCGTTGATGACAGGTGTACAGTCCATGATCTCTCAAATGGCGATGTGATTATTGCTTCTGGCATTTTATGTCGTGGGCTGTATAAGCTCATAGACTATGAAAGATCTGTGAATGATTCGGCATGTGCAGTTCATGATTCTCAGGCTATGTCAGATGCAAAGCTTTGGCATGCACGCTTTGGTCATCTGAATTTTGCTAGTTTGTTACGCCTGCAGAAATCTGAAATGGTGTCCTCTTTGCCCAAACTTGAGGCACCTGGAAAACATGTTTGTGAAGGCTGTATTTTGGGCAAAATGCAGCGTTCTTCCTTTCCAAAAGATGGTTCAGTTCGGGCTATGCAGAAATTGCAGCTTGTACATAGTGATGTTTGTGGTCCTATGCAGACACCCTCTTTTGGAAATTACCTTTACTTCGTGACTTTCATTGATGATTTTTCCAGGCATGCATGGGTATATCCACTCAAAGCAAAGTCCGAAGTGTTCATGTGCTTCAAACAGTTTTTGGTTTTGGCTGAAAATCTGTCAGCATGTAAAATGGGCACCCTCCGTTCTGATCGAGGGGGGGAATATATGTCTTCAGATTTTAATGCATTTCTGGCTGAACGTGGGATAAAACACCAGTGTACAGTGCCGTATACACCTCAACAGAATGGAGTTGCTGAACGAAAGAACAGGTCACTCATGGAGATGGCGAGGTGCATGGTCAAAAGTCAGGCTTTACCACATAGTTTCTGGCTTGAGGCTGTCATGTGTGCAGCATATGTACTGAACAGGTGTCCCACCAAAGCGTTGCAGTCTATCACTCCATATGAGGCTTGGCATGACCGCAAGCCATCTGTTGCTCATCTGCGTGTTTTTGGTTGTTTGGCATATGCATTAGTGCCTGAACAACATCGCAGAAAATTGGATGATAAGGCAGTAAAATGTATTTTTGTTGGGTACAGTTCTGAAAGTAAAGGCTATCGTCTGTATCATCCATAGACTAAACGCATTCTGGTTAGCCGTGATGTTGTCTTTGTGGAAGATGCTATTCAGCCATTGCTTTCATGTACTAAGGAGACATCTGTTAGCTCCAAAGACATGTATGATACTTTGATGCCTCTTTTTATAGGTGGACAGGCTAACGCTGGTCCTAATGAGGCAACTTCTCAGCCTTTGCAGGTTTCATATGATGATGCAGATCATTCCATTTCTGATGCAGATTTACATCATGCACTTGTTGATGAGAGAGCTGATATTGAACAGGCAAAAACTATGCCAAAATGGCTGGTGCAGACTTTGCGTGACAGCAAATTAGATGCACCTTTGTCATATCGTACTCGTTCAGGCTCTCATAGTACCTCCTTTGCATCAGATTGCTATGCTATGGCTGCATCTAGTCTCTGTGATGAGAATGAGCCTGTTTCTTTTGATGAAGCACAAAATTCAGAAAATTGGATGGCTGCTATGCAATCTGAATATGATGCTATAATGAAGAATGGTACATGGTCTTTATGTGACTTGCCTCCTGGCAAGAAGGCCATTGGCACTAAGTGGGTATACAAGCTGAAGCGTAAACCTGATGGTACAGTTGACAGGTATAAGGCTAGGCTTGTTGCAAAGGGTTATGCGCAGGAAAGAGGCATTGATTTTGATGAGACCTTTGCACCTACATGCCGTATGACTACTGTTCGGAGCATTTGTGCACTTGCAGCCCATCATGGTTGGAATGTACATCAGTTGGACATTAAAAGAGCATTTCTGAATGGTGACTTGCATGAAGAAGTGTATGTTTTTCAGCCCCGTGGCTTTGTGCAGAAAGGGCATGAAAACCAGGTGTGCAGGTTAAAGAAGGTGTTATATGGTTTAAAGCAAGCACCACGTGCTTGGTATGAGAAAATACATGCCTATCTAATTGCACATGGTTTTGAGAACAGTCCAACTAAAAGCACCTTATATGTTAAGCGTGCTAATGATGTGCTTCTGATCATTGTTGTCTATGTTGATGACATGCTGCTCACTGGTCCTATTGAGACACATATTGCTGATTTTAAGGCTGATTTGCATGCCTCATTTGAGATGTCTGATTTGGGGCATTTGCATCACTATTTGGGCATTCAGTTTATGCACGTTGATGGTGGAATGGCTTTGTGTCAAACGAAATATATTGACACATTATTGCAGCGTTTTGGCCTTGAAGACTGTAAGCCTATTGCCACTCCTATGGAGACAGGTTTACGATTGAGTCTTCATGATGCTGAGATGCATTTGATGCTGTTCTCTATCAGTAGGCTGTTGGATGCTTGATTTACTTATGCATTACTCGGCCAGATATTCAGTTTGCTGTCTCACAGATGAGCAGGTTCATGCATTGCCCAGGAGTCACGCATTGGAAAGCGGTTAAGCGCATCTTTCGCTACTTGAGTGGTACTCGGCTACTTGGGTTGTTTTATCCCAAGGGGGGATCACTACCGCCAGATTTGCATGCTTTTTCTGACTCAGATTGGGCTGGTTGCTATGACACTCGTGTGTCCACCAGTGGTTTTTGCTTCATGCTTGTAGCTCATGTATATCTTGGTTGAGCAAGAAGCAGCCTACTGTGGCCACTTCCAGTTGTGAGGCTGAGTATAGGGCAGCTTTCACAGCGATTGTTGAGTGTGTGTGGCTCAGACGCCTTATGGCTGATTTGGGTGTTGGCCAGTCTTCTGCCACCACCATCTTCACTGACAGTCAGAGCGCATTGGCAGTTGCGAGGAACCCTGTGTTCCATGCTCGCACTAAGCACATTGAGGTGCATTATCACTATGTCAGGGAGAGGTTCTCTGCTGGGGAGATCAGCTTGGCATATGTGCCCACGCAGGAGAACATTGCAGACCTTTTCACGAAGGCTCTGCCTAGGGAGAAGTTTGAAGCTTTCCGCAAAGCTTTGGGCTTACTTCCTTTTGTGGAGTGATTTCCACATAGCTTGGCACTTCCTTATACATGAGTGCCAGCTCCTTGTTCACCGCATCACTCCCAGGGGGGATTTGTTGATATATTTAGGTAGTGATGTGTGTGAACACTCTAGGACTGCCGGGGCACTTTTTTCCCTCTTTAGGAGCTTTTTTTCCCCCGGCTTGTATATACGCCTATTGCCCTAATGGGCTACTTATCTTTGTACATTCTCTAGTAATATATTCAGTCTTGTGTGTTGTGCTCCAAGCTTCTTCTTCTTCCTTGTGCTGTTCGCGTGCTTCCGCAGACGTCTAACTCCAACATTAATGATGTCTACAAGGCTTGCACTCAAGACAAGAAACATAGGGCTTCCGTTCCAAAGGAAGCATCAACAAGAGCTAGGAACCCTTTAGTCCTTATCTTCATCGACCTTTGTGGACCCATGGACACCCCATCTCTCAGTGGATTGCTCTACTTCTTTCTTTTGGTAGATGACCACTCCCACTACATTTGGGTGTATTTCTTGAAATCAAAGAGAGATGCTTTTTCTAAGTTTCATGAATGGATCACCTAAGTGGAGAATTAAGCTTCCACGTCCGTTAAGACCATCCCATGAGCAGGATGTGGTGAATTCATAAATCACAACTTTGACAAATTCCTCAAACAAAAAGGGATCAAATGACAAGGTACCCAACCTCACACTCCATCCCAAAATGGAGTAGCTGAGAGGAAAAATCAAAGTGTGATGAAAATGTGATAACTATGCTTCATAACAAAGACTTACCTTACAAGTTTTGGGTAGAAGTAGTGCATATTGTTGTTCACATACTTAATCGAGGCTTCAATAATGCATTACACAACAACACACCATTTGGAGCATACTATGGAAAAAAGCCTAATGTGCATTTTCGAGTATTTGGTAGTGAAGCATTTGTACATTCCATCCCAAGATAGAGTAGTTGAGAGGAAAAATCAAAGTATGATGGAAATGGTGAGAGGTATGCTTCATAACAAAGACTTACCATACAAGTTTTCACTAGAAGTAGTGCATATTGTTGTTCACATACTTAATCAAGGATTCACTAGTGCATTACACAACAAGACATCATTTGAAGCATACTATGGAATAAAGCCTAATGTGAATTACTTTCAAGTATTTGGCAGTGAAGCATTTGTCCATCTGCCAAAAGAAGATCGGAAAAGGTTGCAATCCAAGTCCAAGAAGCATATCTTCATAGGATATAGTGAGCAATCAAAAGCATATTGCTTATATGATCTTGAAAACCACTCCATCATAATATCTAAGGATGTAATATTTGATGGTGCTTCCACATACTCCAGCAAGGATCCAACAAATCTTAGTCCACCCACCTACACTTCAAAGGGAGACACCATCTTTTCAAAGCATACACCAAAAGCTAGTACTTCAATTCAATCAACAAGACTTATTAACAAGAGATAGCGAGAATAAATTCATTATGTCAATTATGCCTTGATGCATCGAATTCAACAAATCCTAGAACCTTCTAACTACAAAGAAGCTCAAGGTCAACATGAGTGGGAAGAAGCTATGCAAGTGAAAATGGATGGCATCGAGAAGAACAAGACTTGGACCCTTGTTCCTAAGCCAAAAAATCATCAAGTCATAGGAGTTAAGTGGCGCTATAAAGTTAAGTATAAATCAAATGGCGCATTAGACAAGTATTGTGAGAAGTGGAGAATGACATGCCAAGGACTCACCTCCCAGCCTATTTATAGCCCTTGCCTAATCACCATCTAGAGTTATCTCTAAGGCCCCTCTACTCATTTATCCATCATGAGTAGGCACCTCGTATGAACTCTCTAGCTTTTGACCTTGGCTATCCCCCAAGCAAGGAACTTCTCGTTCCTCCAAGCATGTACATCTCTAGAATATAACACTCTCTCCCCCTTGTAAAGATCATTGTCCTCAATGATATAGAAGGAGCCTGGGAATCAAAATATGTGATTCCAAATAATAAAAGTAGAGTGTGGTAGGTGTCTGAAATACTAGATGCTCAAAAAGTAGACAACTAGTGTTTGTGCTTCCTATCTAGCATTTCCACCAATCAATAGTAGTCCTTGCCTTGGGCATACTATAGGAATCCCTCTGAGGCCCAATGAGTCCAGACGTGCGTAGCATAAGTACTTGGAATATCCTCGGACTCCCTATGCCTAGACCTTGAGCTTGTGATGGCTTGTCACTTGTAGAAACCTTGGCAACTTGCCCTTGTCTCCCTGGAATACCCATTGACAGCTTGTCATATGGTATAACTTTGCAAAATCACTTACAACACTAGATTAATGAAAACTATTATGCTAATCCAAAACAACGTGACTATGTCCCAATCTCTATGGAAAAAATACTAAAGATAAATGAAAATCTTTTCCAAATAGTGTTTTATCTCTAAATTCAAGTAAATCTGGTTGATTTACTATGTCTATGCTTGAGTAAATCTACTTGATTTACCTACTGTAATGAAAATGAAACTCAAGAAAGTCTCAGCATGATCCAAACTATGAATCCAAGATGACAATCTATCAACTACCCAGACTATGGACCAAGATATCAATATGTCAATTATCCAAACTATGGACCAAGACCTCAATCTGTCACATCCAAACTATGGACTAAGATCTCAATCAGTGATATCCAAACCATGGATCCACATATCGATCTATCCTATATAATAATCCAAACTATGGATCAAAATATTTCCCATAAAAATTAAATCCCAGTACACGTTGTGGAACTAAGTGCATCATGCCAAGTGAAGACGTGCTAAGAAAGTATAACAACTAATGGAACTACCACCGCCTTCTCAATAATAACATGTAAGATGTTCCAAGTGGATGAAACTTACTTTATCCATGACCACCATCTGATCATCACTATAATCAAATCATTCCTAACTAGGAATGAAGTGTCTCAAGTCAAATACTGTAATAATTTTTCACTCCCAGATATAATGACTATAATTTGATTCCACCAAATACACTAAAGAAATGGTAAGTAGATGTGTGCACACTCATGGCCCACTAGGATAAGCATCTAGCTCACCTCATACACACTATATATGAACCATGGCCTATTCTGAGACATATCAAATAAAGTAGTATGTACTCTATAAATTTCTTCTCAATGCGATAGCCTATTCATAGTTCTTATGTGCAAACCTTGCCTTTCCGCTTCTAGGCTACTAGCCTGCGGACTTGCCTTATTTGCAATCACATACAGAGTGACTGTCTCAACTGCCCCTCTCTTGTCTACTAATAAGAGGATACCAGAAGATCATATAAATGAACTCCAAATCATATCAAAAATACTATCTCAGAGACTTCTCTTCCATAGCATTTGTGCTACAGCTAGGTAGAATACAAAGTTTGATGTCCCATACCACCAAACGTTATACCCCACATAGATGCACGTATGAGATTAAAGTCGAACACTTCTCTCAAAAAAATACAAGAATAGATCGATGAGTACTCACAACCATGAATAATAATAAATGAAATCTTCCTGAAGTGTTTCCTTCCCTCGATGGAAAGAATAGAGTCATTCTTATGACTCTATCACTCATAACTATCTCTAACATCAACTCATCTTGAGTTGAGAAATGAGAAACTATATGATAAATCAACTCCATTGGAGTTGTGAAAGATGTTGCTTCCATCAAAGTTCAACTCATGCAACTTGAATAAAATATTATTCACAATAAATTGGAATTAATACAACTTGTATGAATCCAATTATATGAAATTAGAACGACTACCAAAGTTCTCCTGTTCCATGCTCTCATGGCACTATATATATTTCTGAAAATTTTGATAGAGTCTCCTCTTTCCTACTAAGAATGGTCACCATTAGACAATGATCAAAAAACAAGTATGTGGGTCATAGCTAGCCCATGGTGATCACACTATATCAAAACAATATCATAAGAATCTGTGTAAAATTGTTTTTCTATCAACAATGTCTTTTGCATAAACAATTTCCAACAGAAGCAGATTAAAGCATACTTTTAACTACGTTTTACTCATGCAAAATGTATGAAATTTTCCAAACTTATGAAGCCTTTTTCAAGCTTTCATTAGGCACCAAAAACACTTGATTTGGATATTTTCTCAGAGTTGTATAACCATTTTACTAGAAGGGTCAAACACTGGATGACCAACTATGAGAATGTACAAGGTCATCTTCTTGAAGACCTTAGACTGATTAAACAAATTCTAAATTCCATTTTCTTTGTGCCGAAATCTAGATCAACGTATCTAGTTTGTTCTCACAAAAGCTCAATTCAAAATGAAATTAAATACGCATTCAAAATTATAAATATATGTCTTCTACACTTGCACTTAGGTGAGCCTAGAAAAAAGGTTGCTGCTCTTTTATAATATCTTCTAGCTATGAAGCTAAATTCCAAAATCCTTGCATTTTAGGTATATCATAGGGTCCATACTGGAGTAGCGTTTCCAACAAAAATTTTTGAAAGTGGAGTTTCCAATATGAAAGTAGCATTTGCTCCTCAAACACATGTACCACTCTTTGGAAAATCCTCACCAAAGATTGGTCTGAGAAGAATAGATCATTTGACCTCTCAAATGATGTCCAATTTCTTTCAAATTTTAGAAAAATATAGTTACAACTATTTAATATAATTGATATAAGTTTCTTGGTATTTGGACATTTGTATCCTTTACAATGACCAAGATACTAAGCCTCTACACCTGCAAAAGTTAAACATTTGCAGAGGCTAACTTTTATTCTTTTCTTTATATCACCTAAATGGAGAAACATTTCATCTTGAAAACTTATACACACTATTGTGAGGTTCTTAGCTAATGTTAAAAATAAAAATCATTCAATTTGAGTAATTGAGCCAAGAGAACCAAGCACCTCTAGGTGACATGGTCTCTGGTCATTTCATAAATTCCAAAGGCTGCACTTTGATGTGCAGAGATTAATTGACCTACCAAATGATCTTAAAAAATCATGAAACTTGGTATGCACAATATGCAGCTTCCATGCTTTCATTTCCAACAAAAAGCATTCCAGTTGGATCTACCAATTAAGAGAAATGTCTTTTGTATTAGGCCCATGTCACTTGTTTCAGGCCTCTACCTCTACTAGCAACACTTTTAGTGCGGAGGTCATTTGAACTATCTAAAAGCCTCCAAATTACTTGAAAATTGTTCAGCTTAAAAAAAAAATCCTACCGGCTACCTGTCCTGCAAATTGTAATAAATTTGGCCATTCCCTCAAAGAGTGGCATCCAAATCTCTATGAGGCTGCTACCTTACAAACTATTTGCTCGGTCATTTTTTTAACTTAAAAATGACGAGACATATTAATCCTTATGATTAAACAAACTCATTGATTTTATCGGATGGATTATGAAATAGATATGCATACATGCAGATAATGATAGTGTAGATCAATGCAAATCAATTAACTATCGAAATTGTCTTGCTGAAAAAATCTACTTTTTATATAGTTATCCACCTTTCAGTGAAAGTGAATATCTATGGATGTCATTCTACTCATTGTGCTTCTTGCACATTCATTGAACTCATCATAACCAATCATATACAAGCATTTAATACTTGTATTGATGATCATAATCATTGCACTCTTGTGCGGACTCGAGATAAACTTCTATATCAAGTATATAGACTCAAATGAAAAACATTTTATGTGCTCATGCATTACTAGATGAAAACACCTCTTAGTTGTTATTCATCTATATACCTTGTCTTTTACTTTCTAAAGGCACAATTAGCCTATGCATGGTACCTCAATCACATACCTCATGCTCACCCTAACGCATCATGGTGATTCATAAAAGTGATCTTCTATAAACATAAAATGCATCATGTGTTTCAACTTTCTAGCAATCATATCATCTATGTATGCATGCATTCACTCATGCATATTCTTCTCTACTTCAATCAATTTATATGCTTTTAGCTATGAAGACATCAGATTTCCTCTCTCACACAACACAACATCACTCTAGTTCTCACATGGCATATAACGCCATGTGGCTACAAAATTTCCGGATGCATTTCGCCAAGAAAATGAAGCCTAAAAAAAATAATAACAGTCTTTACAATGATAGGAATCAGCTTAGTGGTTGGAAAACCACTTTATTTGCTCCATAAACCTGCAAATAAGAAACTTTTCCACAATGTGTTGTTGGGCACTACACGCCCTCATTACAATGTCCTTTTCTACCTTCAATACGTGCCAAAGATTCTAAAACACACAAACAAGATCTGTGCATGCTTTTATGAATCAACATAAGTTAGTGTAACTTCATGTGCATAGATAAATTCCTGTAAAAGCTAACTTTCATGCACATTCCCATGTTATTTTCATAACATCGGAAGAAAATACAATGCAAAATTATAAACTTTGATGCGAGATGTGTTCAAATGAATATATTTGAGAGAAAAAGTATGATGCAACGGTATGAAAATTAGTCCATTCCTATCCAAAATGGTTCAAAATATTATTAGAAATTCCTAATTATCATAATTGAACACTCAATTCACTCAAAAAGGGTTTCTCGCCAGTCAACAACCATATAAAAGCTTGTTTACATATGGCTTCCAATTGTCAATATATAGATTATGACCAATTAAAAGAAATATCTTGAAGCTTAGAATCTATAGGAAGTTGAATTTCTTGATTTGCAACTTCCATTAGGAAGTTATGGCCAAAACAATGAAGATAGGTGAGTGGGCCACATACCTACTTGAAGAAGTATGCAGAGAATTAAATGCTCTCTACAAGTGGCTTCTAATGAGTCAATCATAGCTCCCATCCACCTATTGGAAAGCCCTTGAAGTCTACTTCCTATGCCAAGTGGAATCATCCAATTTGGACATCGTATGAGAGAGTTAGGGCCTATTAAGTGGAGGTAGGTATATTAACCTTGCTCTTTCTCTTCTCTCTCTTTCTACTTCCTCTCTTTCTCCCTTCTTCATTCTCTTCTTCTCTCTCTATCTCTTTCTCTCTTTACATTTCTCTCTTCCCCTCTCATGCTCTCTCTCTACTTTTTTTTTGTCATTTCTTTCTCTATCTCTTTCTCCATCTTTTTTTTTCTCTTTCTTTATCTATCTAGTTTTCTCTATTTCTCTACATTTATTTTCTTCTCTCTTTCTCTTTCTTTCTCTTTGTCTTTCTCTTTCTTTGTCTTTCTCTTTCTCTTTGTCTTTCTCTTTCTATCTCTCTATTTTCTCCTTCTTCTCTTTCTCTTTCTTTCTATCTCTACTTCTTCTCTTTCTTTCTCCATCTCTTTGTTTTTCTCTTTCTATTTCTTTCTTTTTCTCCATCTCTTTTTTTTTTATGTTTGTCCACTTGTATCTTCTTGTATTTACGTGCGTACAGAACAGAGAATATGCGCTATACAACTATGTACGGAAATATAACTCATCAAGGCAAGATGGCATAACGGTCAGAGCGCTCACACCTATATTGAGAGGCCCTGAGATCGAATCTGAAATTCTACATGCTCTCAATCTAATTATCTGTCAAGATATATGTCGAATTACCTGTTGATTTCTTCACATACATGTTTATTGTTGTGTGTCCTAGCCGCCTTTGACTGCTCCTTGTCTTTTCGATCCGAAAGCTTTCTTTTTGTACAAGTTTTGTGTCACATGGAGAAACCTTCAGAGAAGAAGATCATGAGTCCACGAACTTTCCATCTCCATCATACTTTCCCCAAGTTCTCTCTCTCCCTGATGCTCTGATACCAAATGTGAGAAGTAGAGAATGACATGCCAGGGACTCACCTCCCAAGCTATTTATAGTCCTTGCCTAGTCACCATCAAGAGTTCTCTCTAAAGCCCCTCTACTCATCTGACCATCATGAGTAGGCACCTAGTATGAACTCTCTCGCTTTTGGCCTTGGCTATCCCCTGAGCAAGGAACTTCTCGTTCCTCCAAGCATGTAAATCTCTGGAATATAACACTAGTCCAAATGTGAGAAGTGGAGAATGACATGCCGGGGACTCACCTCCAAGCCTATTTATAGCTCTTGCCTAGTCACCATCATGAGTTCTCTCTAAGGCCCCTCTACCCATCTGGCCATCATGAGTAGGCCCCTCGTATGAACTCTCTAGCTTTTGGCCTTTTCTATCCCCCGAGCAAGGAACTTCTCATTCCTCCAAGCATGTACATCTCTAGAATATAACAAGTACAAAGCAAGAATTGTAGCCAAAGGATATAAAAAATAGCATTGCATTGACTATGAAGAAACCTTTGCTCGTATTGGAAGGTTCACAACCATAAGAATCATTTTAGCACTAAGTTCTCACTTTGAGTGGCCCATTTACCAATTGGACGTCAAAAGTGCATTCCTCAATGGAGAGCTTCAAGAAGAACTATAGATTGAATAACCTAAAGGATTCTAGATCAAAGGAAAGGAAGACCAAGTATGCAAACTTCACAAAGTGCTTTATGGACTCAAGCAAGCTCTTAGGACCTGGTATGAAAAGATCCATAAATCCTTCGAAGATAAATGATTTCACATATGCAATGCTGATGCAAACTTATACATCTACTAGAACGAGTTCTTAGTGGTCATCATAATCCTCTATGTAGATGACTTGATATTGACAGGTTCAGATGATAAATGCATCCAACTTCACCTTGAGTATTCTATGCCAGATCTTGGCCTACTTTAGTACTTCTTAGGTATGAAAGTTTGGCAAACTAAAGAAGGCATATTCCTATCATAGAATAAGTAATGCTCTAATATTGTTTTTAAATATAACATGGACCAATGTCCCTCAGTATCTACACCACTTGATCGAAACCTCTAGCTCACACTAGAGGATTCTGCATACTTATCGACAACTTATTGGCTCATTACTCTACCTTTCCAAAACTAGACCAGATATTGCCTATGCAATTGGTATACTTAGTTAGTTTGCACATCAAACTCCTGAGACTCATTGGGATGTTTCTCAGAGACTACTTTGATACCTTTCTCTCACCCGACATCATGATCTTTAGTACAAAGGGGGCATCAAACTTCCAGGATATTCAGATTCAGATTGGGCTAGTGATCTTGATTCTAGACTATCTACTTCTCGAGACTACGGAGCATTGAGCTTCGCAGCATGTGAGGCCATCTCTCTTTGATGTTTATTATCTGACATTGGTATTTTGCAAGTTACTCTGACACGCATCCGCATGGATAGCTAGTCAGCCTTGGTCATCACAAAGAATCTAGTGTTCCATGCTCGAATGAAGCACGTCGAGATATAGTACCACTTCATCTGTGAGAAGCTTGTGTCTTATGAGATTGCTCTAGAGCAGTGTACCTCTCAAGAGAACTTGGCAGCCATGTTCACGTGCTATGTCCAATTTTGCTCCAGCACTTGGTGGACCTCTACAACATTTAACTACTCCAAAATGGAGTTGCACAGTGGGTGTTGACGACATGATTGCTCCTACGTCATCTACATTTGTATCCACATGAGTTTACCCATTTCATGGTCTACTCATTTTGAGACTCACACACTCTTTCTTTTGTCATTACACTCTTCTTTTCATTTTGCTTCCGCACGTGTATTCTCTACAAAAATTTCCAAAATTGATTGTCTATCATGATGGAAAAAGGTGGTCTATCATGATCGATAATAGTGTCTGTCCTGCCTTGTCTCGCGATGGACAGGAGTGACCATCACGCTTGTCTCTTGTGATCGATAGGTCCCTCACGATAGACTAATCTATCGTGATAGAGAGTTATCTCTTGCGCAATGGACAAAGCCTATCATAGTCTTATCTGTTGTGATTTATATCTATCACAATAGGCTAAATTTTCATGAGCATTTGTGTGGTAGGGTATCTATCATGATAGATCCCTCTTTGTTCCAATGGAGAATGTGTCTATTGTGCTGGACAACCATGTTCATCTTGGGGATGTGTGTCATCTATCAATAAAAGACACCTGTCTATCACAATGGACAAAAAAAACCATATTTTTTAAAGAAAATTATATTTTCCGAGCGTGCATGTGGTCCACTCTACTATGCTGAACTTTATTTTACCAAAATCTCCAATTTTGCTTCTCACGACATATAGAGAGCTTGATCTTGGAGTGCATGCACAAAGATGTCGTACTTGCTTTTGTTGCTACCATTGTTGCTGCGTATGTCAATACGTGTCAGAAAGCTCAAATAACATGCAAAAACATAGCACACAAGATCTCGCTCCCTATCACTCACTCTCTCTCTTCTCGCTCTCACAAGCAAAATGAGGGTAATGCAATGGAGGTGTGGATATGACCAAAGAGGTGAATTTTTGACAGCGAGGGAAACATAGAGAGGAGGTGAGTATGGAGAATATGGATGAAGATGAAGGAGGTAAAAAGTAAAAAATACAAAGTATACCCATGATTACAATGTCAAATCTCTATGTCTTATCGATGGAGAGTGTTTATTTCCAAAAGAAAAAGCTATTCTTGAAGTTAGAGCACCTCTATATCAACAATAACTCAAAAACTTTACCAATTTGGAGGATCAATGCCCAATTACCAAAATCTTGAACAAACTATGAAGAGAGTAATTACACAACAATCCTGTTGCACATAACTCACTCATTGACTAATCAAATGTGTAAAGTGTTTGATTCAACTTTGCACAAGGTGTCGACGATAGTTTGCGCACCTTCTCCAGGTTAAATCATCTCAAAAGACTCAGTAGATCTTGAGAAATGATCTTAACAATTCACCTATGTCTAAAATTGTACTTCTTTACAGTCAAATTTGACACTTGTAACTTTAAACACATAGTTCTCCCAAACTACAAGCCATTTATTCAAATGCTTTTAACCATATTTAGCTGTAGCTCAAGCGTAAGCACCACCTCCTTTACTTGTCAATCCGCGGAGACGTGAGGACTGGTATGAAGACCACGAGCAAGTGAAGGCACAAGTGTGTGAGTGAAAGCACACAAACATGCACACACATACACACACATGCGCTCAAGGTAAGATCAAAGAGAGGAACAAAGGAAAGCTTTGATTGCAAAAGAATTCTCTTACAAAAGCTCTATTCTACAAGCTAACCTGAAAAATGACCTCTCTAGCTCTTTTTATAGTTTTTTGACTAGTTTTGGCCCTGTCCAGACCTAGTGTCCAGCGTAGTTAAAAATTAGGTTCCAAGGCTTATTTGAGGGCTCAAAGGAAGTCTAAAAATTATGAAAATTGGTAGGATGATACTTCTAATACTCCTCAAGCTCAAGGACTCCTTGGCTTGAACAAAATGGAGTTACAAAAATAGAAAATGGTATTTACAATGGTTTTTAGTGATGAAAATCACTATTGTTGTAGGGGATTCTTCTGAAAATTTGACATACACTTCTTGGAGCTCCCTACCTGCTCCTTCTACTTGTGTGTCCACCTCTTTGATGTGCTCCTGTGCTTTGTCCTTGTCCTTCAGCTTCAACACTCCCCCCCCCTCGAGTCTGTCGTCCCTGACAGACCCTTGTTGTAATGGTTGTTCCATGTAGTGCTTTGAGAGGTAGTGTCTGTTTGGTAGGAACAATAGCCGTCTTCCTTCCAAATGTGGCAGGGTTGGTTGTCCTATTCTTCATTTGTCACTAAAAGCCTTGGGAAGTTGTTGTCCCTTGGTATGCGCTCCTTCCTGGGATTCCAACATGATTGTGTCATTGTGAGTCGCCATTGATGGCCTCTAGATCTTGTTAAGATGATGTTCATAGTAATCATGCCAAGTACCCATAATGAGTGATGGGTAAGTGAGTTCGTGCATGGGTTGAGGAAAGTATGTGCCTTGTGCATGGCCTTGTAATGTAGCCCTATGCATGCTTACTTGGAAAATGCATTGGAAGAAGTATGGTGCAAAAATTGGGAGTCTTGAGCTAAGTGCTCAAGGGTATGCCGACGAAGAGGTTTCCTAATCTATCATGGTGTTTCCAGAGTAAAGATACTTACCATGGTGAAGGCTCGATCGATGTTCATCTCCTCGTGTTGTACTCATAGCATTTGTGATGGACCGTCAACTAGTCTTTCATTGTCGATGAATGTCCGTATGGATGGTTCACTGAGGAAATTCTTTGAGTGACCCATCCTGTCTCCTCAGAACTACCCCTTGAAGGTATCTCCCTGGATGCTCTCTTACATGCAGTCATTAAGCATCACTTCAAGTTGTGGACCTTCAAGCTCTTCACTCCTACCATAGTAAGAGGAAACCATAGTTGTGGATGCCATGTTCATGCCAAGTTCTTGACATCTACGAGATAAGGCAGCAATTATATCATCTGCTAGCCGAGACACACTTCTATCCAAACTGATAAATGGCCAGTAATCAACAGTTCCACTTTTAACCAAGCATGACTCATTCATGTTTCATGAGCGAAACCTGGGAACAAGTTCTCTTTTTTTTTTTTTGAGAGGAACAATGTCACAAAACAAGAAGACAAAGATTAGTATCAAAAAATGCTTTACATGTGTCAATGTGCTCTCGTACATGGGACTCTCAATTGTGTCTATGCACGGCCATGTAATGTGGCCCTATATTAATGCATACTTTGGAAATGCATGACCTGAATGGTGCAAAAGACAAGGTTGTGCAAGGAACACATGGTTGTCGCTCATCGAGGCTTTCGATGTTATTTATGGAGGTTGATGCCGACCTTGGTGGAGGTATCCATTGAGTCTCGAACTGATGTAATCCTCCTTATTGGAGTCCATTTTAGAATAGCATTTGGCACTGTAGAGATCACTTCAGGCATCTTCCTCTTTGGATGCTTCATGAACTGTGGTATCCAGTGTGGTTGGCGCTTTGATTCGGTGGAGGCTACTTGTACTTTTGGCTTCCAAACCCATATCCTTTTTGCACGTCTTCCTACTATTGTTGAAGAGCTGATTTGATCTTCCTTCGGTCTCTATACGTGGTTCTTACCCTTTTCTCTTTTTGGCTTCTTTGTTGAGACCTTTCGCATGTGGGAGAACATAGGTTGTTGTGGATGTAAGAGCTTCTTAGGTACCCACATCTGTAATCGCCCTTGTTGAGCTGCAACTAATTTCTTAGGTACCCAAACTAGTTGGATACCTTGTGATTGAGCTTGTCCGAGCTGCTTCCTTCGTCTTCTGGCCTGGTTGGCTTGCCTGGATGGGATTTTTGGGGGCAAGGCTGGTGGTTGCTCTCCTTTGTGTACCCAGATTTGCTTTATGCTTGGAACTACTTTCTTATCAAATGGTGTCTTTCCATTTGATGTAGCAGTTGTCGTGTACGGTTGTGTTTTCCTGTGTGGTGGACTCACTATTGTGGCTACTTGATTCTTTGGAGAAGAAGAAAGATCCACCCGGCTTCGAACCTGTTCTTCCACGATTGACTCCTTCTGCATCATAGAGCTTTTGACACATACATCTTCTTCCATATGACTAGTCTTAGAAGAATTAAGAGAGTGTGTGATGCCATGATCTAGGAGCATGCAGTTATCTAATTCTAATGTGATGCATTGTTCATGTACCCAAACTTGAAGGATTTGACTTCTTAGGTTTAAGTTAACTGCATGGGCATAGATCCAATCTTGACCCAAGACAAGTGGTTCTGTAAGGTTCTCATCTTGACACACTAGCACTTTGACTTTCATTGGGACATCCTGAAGGTAGATGGGAAGTTCCACCTCGCCCAAACAAGGGGTTTCCACACCTCGCAATCCTATGAGATAAGCTTCTATGGGATCGATGTTCAATTGCAAGTCTTGGCAGTAGAATAGTCTAACTGCACTACTTGCTGCACCTGAGTCAATCAATGCTTTCACAGTCCTTGCACCCTTTCCTTGTCCTATCTCTATGGTCACAAAGCGACGTCGGTCAATGACTTGAGAAGTAGTTATGCTCGATTTTTGGCACATATCCATGTGATATTTTGGGGCTTTTGAGTTGACATCTAGGCCTAATCGCCTTAACTTATTTCTCCTAATACGCTCTCTGGCCTCTGCCTGTGCTTCTTCTCTGACTCTCATCTCTTCTTCTTTTGGTTTTTTAGCAGTGTTGAGTCTCATTAGCATGTCCTCTGTAAGAGGTTCTTGATATAACTTGACTCGACAACCACTAATATAGCTTGGCGGGATGTCTCCTTCTAGAGTGGCTAACTGAACTACACCGCTAGTGGAAATTCTATTAATGATCATGGGTCCGTATCCTCTTTTTTCCAACTTACAGGCATGTTGCTTTAGCGTATAAACCAGCACTAGGTCTCCCTCTTTCAATCCTTTATCTTTGATGTGTGCATCAAAGTATGCCTTTTGTCTTTTCTTTGCAGCATAAATTCTGCTGCCGCTCGTAGCCTCATCTCACCTAAGCGTTCTAGATCAAAGATCCTAGAGGACAATTCATGTCCATTCCACTCATGCTCTTGTGCTACTTTTAATGCTGGGATGAGGAAGTCCAATGGTAGAACAACATTCTGTCCGAAGACCATCTGAAATGGGGTGGCATTGAGTACCGTTTTGTAGGCAACTCGATAAGCCCAAACAGCATGATGAAGTTGTTTGTCCCAATCAGAGCATTTATTATTTACCAATTTTGTGAATACGTTACAGAGGATCTTATTGATGCTTTCGGCTTGTCCGTTAGCTTGTGGGTGATAAGGGGTAGACTTCTTATGTATCACCAAGAATTCCTGGAGAAGATTTTCAATGACCTCATTCAAGAAGTGTGTGCCTCTATCGCTCACTAACTCTATTGGTAGCCCATATCTCGTGAACACATTCTCGAATAAGAACTTAGCCGTAGACTGAGCATCATTCTTTGTTGTGGCTTTCACTTCCACCCACTTTGTAAGGTAATCTGTGGCTACAATAATATACTCTGCATGAGAGTTTCTAGCTAGGGGGTTAATAGGACCTATGAAGTCTATGCCCCACTTCGAAAATGCACGCCCTCCCATCATTGGCCTCAAAGGCATCTCATCTTTTCTAACTGGATATTGTGCACGTTGGCATGTGTCACATTTCTTCACATAGGTATGAGCATCCATATGAAGAGTGTGCCACCAAAGTCTTGAGAATAGAATGGTCGTGATTACTCGATCAGGACCAAAGTGTCCACCTACGACACCGCTGTGTGCTGTTTCTAAGACTTTCAAATATTCTGATTCATGAACGCACAGTCTTAAGTAACCATCTTTGCCTCTTCGGTATAAGTTGTCTCCTACTAAGGCATAACCTTGAGCCTCTTGCTCCATGCTTCGTCTTCTTGCTAGACTAGCCTCTTTGGGAAATCTTCCTGATCTCATAAACTCTACCAATGGAGCACTCCAATAAGGAACTAAGGATACTTGATAAAGGGTCGCATGCTCCAATGGTGGTCTCTCTCTGCACATTGGAAAATTCTTAATCCACTCATGTATTTCTTTGTCCATGCTAGGCTAATACACTCCTAAACGTTTCAGATTTTGTAATGTGTGCTGTTTAGAATAATGATTTCCTAGCAATCCATCGTGAGCTTGTTGCAACCAACTACTATGTTCATCGTCCTCAACACAACAAGCTAATACACCCTCAGTATCTTGTTTGTACATGCTTCCTGCCAATATGTGATATTTTTGTGATTTTACAATTTCTTCTTGTGATGTTTTCACATTCTTATTTGTAGAGCCGAAGGTTAGGACTGGTACCAACTTATTTGCCCATTTAAGAACAACTTCTTAATTCAACAGATAAGCATCGGGTAATTCATCAGACACTCCTTGCAGTGACTCTCCTGAAGGGATGCGAGAAAGGTGATCTGCCCTAAGGTGGGTTCTACCTTTCCTGACAACAACTTCAAAGTCATATTCCATTAGTAAGAGGAACCATCTTACTAAGCGTCCTGTATTACAAGGTTTATTGACCAAATATAACAAAGCTTGATGATTAGTGAAAAACTTGAACTTGTTGGCCAATAAATAGTTTCGAAACTTCTTCACAGCATATACCATGCCTAACCCTTCTCGCTTGGTTGTGGTATAATTTCTTTCAGCTGGGTTTAGTTGTCTACTAGCATATGCTATGGGCAAATCTAAATTCCCTTCACCTGTGGGTTCTGCTAGCACACATCCGATGGCATGATTGGAGGCATCCACATGAACATGGAATGGCTTACTCCAATTTGGGGTTGTCAATATTGGTGCTATGCACAAACGTCTTTTTAGCTCATTCAAGGAGTTCTCGCATTCGTCGTTCCACTCAAAATTAGTCAACAAGGCATAAAGGGGTCTAGCTATGATCGCGTACATGTGGATAAACCTACGGTAATATCCACAATGGCCCATAAAATCTTGAACCTCTTTAACATTCCTCGGCCTTGGCAGCCCAGCTATGGCTCGTACCTTATCTTCATCTATTGAGATTCCATTCTTAGAAACAATATGACCTAAGATTTTACCTTGACGCACCATGAACACACACTTTTCTGGGTTCAGACACACTCGATATTCTCTACACTTGTTGAAGATCTGTCTGAGCTTAGGGATGTGGTATCTTCTTTCTTGGGAATGAGCACATAAATCATCCACATATACTTCTAAGCTCTTTCGCAAGAACTCTTTGAATACATGACACATGAGCCTTTGGAATGTTGCAGGTGCATTGGTGAGCCCGAATGACATCACACGAAAATGTAAAGATTCCCCACTGTGTGGCAAAAGCTGTTTTGTGTTGATCTTCTGGGGCAATGGCTACTTGATTGTAACTTGAAAATCCATCAAGGAATCTTTAAACTTCCTTGCCTACAACACGCTTCAATAGGTGTTCAGTGATTGGAAGTGGATAACTATCTCTGATCGTAGCGGCATTAACTTTTTTAAGGTTAATACACACTCACAACTTTCCATTCTTCTTGGGCACCACTACAATAGGGGACACCCATTCATTATGCTCAATCTCATAGATAAATCAAGCGTCAATCAACCTTTCAATTTCTTCTTTTATCTTGGCTGCATAAATGTCATTATATGTGTAGGGCTTCTGTTTGGTGGGCTTGGCATCAGCAGTCATGGGGATCGTATGAGAGCATATTCTTGGATCTACTCCCTTCAAGTCTCTATAGTGCCACACAAACACATCCCTATATTCCCTTAATAGAGCTACGAGCTCCATTTCTTCTCTTGCACTTAGGTCATCCCCTATATATGTGCACCTCTCTTCGTTCTCTTCAATGGTCACTACAATCTTCTTGGTCTTTTCTTTATTATCATATGATTGTCCTATGATGGCCTCTCTCTTAGGCATTCGTACCAAAATTTTGAGATCGTCAACTTCATATTTCTTGAAGTTTTCTAGTACTTCAAACAATGAATCCTTCTCTTCTTGTTTCATTGCTTTTTTTTTCTTTTTCTTTTGACTGCTCTCACTTCCATCTTTTGAATATACCATTTTAATACTTGTGAGAGGTTATTCTTCTTTCTAGGTGAACACTCCTATATCTTCTAGATAGTGCTGCTCTGAGTTAAAGCAACTATCCATCACAATGGACTCTACATCATCGTCATTCTCTTCTTCTTCTATGACATCACTAGGGTCACATTCTTCTAGCCAGGGCTGACACATGAACACTGAAATATCATAACCCTCCTCATCACAATGAGGTGTCCATTGTTCTTCATTGACGGCAATGTCCATGGTGGCTAAGATTTCTGGCCAGCCATGAGGCTCAAATTCCTCATGTAGAAAGATCATCGGTGTGTAGGCTCGGTCTCTAACTAGTCTATCTCCTGGAGAAGTTCCTTCTTCTCTTGCCTTCAAGCATTTTTCCTCTTCCTCTGTGACCTTACACATCCACAAATGAGTATCTTCATGCAGCCATGATGGATCAGGTGAACTTTCAGAATGCATAGAGATGAGATCTTCTTTCGCTTTGTGGATGGAATTCCAGTGTAGGGGTGGTACATCTCTAAAGGTGTAATTCTTCAAATTGACCTTGGTGGTGACCCCTAAGTGTTGTAAGTACAAGGAGTTGGTTCCCCAATCCTGTACTATTTGCAATTGTCGTAGGAAGGGTCTTCCTAGGATCATCTCATAGACATTTTTTTTCTCAAAGTCACATATAGCAAATGTGTGCTCAAACTCTATACCACAAGTGATTAGAGTTATCCCTTCTAGCAATCCTAGAGGTCTTTCAAAATGACCATCAGCCATTTGAAGCTTCATTCTAGTTGGTCTTAATGTGGGCTTGCCCCATTGCTTCCACAAGGAGGTGGTCGCAATAGCAACGCCAGCACCTGAATCTATGATTGCTTTGGTTGTGTAACCTTGGTAGGTGATTGGAAGATAAGTATTACCTTCTTCACCCTCACACATTTCTCCTATTTTATCGAGAGGTATCTCAGGAACGTTTTACTTAGAGCCTGTTTTTGGCATATTGGAATCAAGTTCTGGGACCTTATCCTTCACATGATTCCACAGCTCGGGTTTTGCTTTGAGCAGCTCTTCTACAGTGAGATGACACTGAACCTTAGTGTTGTTCATGACATCAGTGTTGCTTGGGACCACTGAGTCTTCATGTTTGACCAATATTGTGGGAGCTCTAATCTGAAGAGATTCTGATTCCCAAGGGCCTGGAAATTGAGGCAGTTCTTCTAAGGTTTTAGATTCAAAATCTAATCTTTCATCTTCTTGTTGTTCTATTTCATCTCCGTAAATAGATGGAATGTCTTGGGGAAATTGATCATGAATATCATCAATCTCAGGAATAGGAGGGGATTTACCCTTCTCCTTGGCCCATTTCTCTTCTTGTATTTCCCACAAGAACTCTTGAGAGTACTGTTGAATTGAAGGAGGTATTCTAACATCCGTGGAATTAGGAACATAAGCTCCCATTGGTGGGGAGCTTCCTCTTTCAATAATTGGTTGAGCCTGTGGAGGTAAAGAAACTTGTGGTTTGTTTACCAATTTCTCTAATCTTTCTAGTAAGCCTTGGAAATGCAATGCAAATCTAGTTTGATAGAGTTTGTGTGATTGAACTTTTGACTAGTCTCAAGTATAGCTTGAGCTTGTTCTACCATTTTCATGCACATTTTCATCCGTTCAATCTCTAAATCTGCTCTAGGGTAACTCTTGTCTAGGTTTGCAACTCTTGGCCCTTCTTGAAGACGAGCCTGGTAAGCCTTGAACATCATGTCCAAGCCTTCTGGGGTTGGATCTGCAAGAACAGACCCTGGTTGCGGCCTATTTACAATGGGTGGTGGGGTGGGATGAGATGGAGTGGATGGAGTTTCAACATGCGAGGGGTTTTGAGATGCAATGTCTTCTATTTTTGTTTTTGCATCTTTCAAGCTTTCTTCTAGTTCCGATAACTTTTTATTCCACTTATGATTGGCCTTTTCTCTGGTATCCTTCCATGTTCTTGTTTTCCTCTTACTAGGCTCTCTTGATTCACTGGACTTCGATTGTTCTGGTGGTTTTTCTTGTTTTAATGCTTGTGCCCTAGTAACTACCTGTACAGGTGCCACATTACTACTACTTGAACTTGAATCCGCCACTAAGCCTACCACATTAATGGGTGTAATCTTGGGTGCACTGGAGGGGTTTCTTGGACAATCTCTGGGGAGATGGTCTTTGCGACATTCAGGACAAAAAGCTTGTATTGTGATAGCCTGACCTTGACTCGGAGCTGGTCGGTGGGGACAATCACGAATGAAATGGTCACCTTGACATCTGAAACAAGATCCTCTAGGGGCTTGTGGTCTCATTTGTCTCAATTGGGGCCTTGAGTTAGGAGTTGTGTACATGACATTGGAGTATTCAGGCTCCCAATTTTGTTCCATAGGTTGTGCCTCATATTGATACGGGTAAATCTCACTATGTTCAGGTGACTCTGTGTAATAAGCATGTGCACTACCTTCATGGGAGTAGTCTGAACTATGAGCATGAGAGTCATTCTCTGCCAGATCACTGGGGTCACTGGCACCAATGCTCTATTAAGGTTCTCTTCTGCCACTGCATACTTAACTAGAATTGTATTGGCAAGAGCTGGTGGTTGGTTTCCCAAGACTAGTTGTGGCCTATATGGTGCCTGATATTGTTGTTGTTGTCTATAATATGGCTATTGGTATTGGTTCTGATACCTACCTTGCGGGTAAGGTTGTTGATAATTTTGTCTAACAGCCTGCCTATTGTAGGGAAAATCTTGAGCCGTGTAGTTCGTGTACTTCCTTTCAATAGTGCAGTATGGGGTATTCCTTTCTCTCATGTTCTCGTTGTGCATTGGGCATACATTAGCCATGTGGTTGCCTCCGCAAGTATAACACCGATTCAATGGAGTGACTCTCTGTGTTTGTCTATTTTGGACTTCCAGCTTCTTGGCAACTTGCTCAGCTATCTCCTCTATTTCTGTGGAGATTTTTGAAGTATGACTAGTAGAACTATCCGAATCCTTATAGAGTTTGGACAATCCTAACTCCTCACCCAAGTTATCTTCTATGCCAATGCACGTCTGCACGCACTCTTCTATGGATATAGGCTCTTTCAAGTATACATATGATCTTAACTTTGTGCTCAATAAACCATCTAAGAACAAAGCCACTTGTTTGGCTGGTGTGGGTAGCTCTGGAGCAGGGCATCTTTCTAGGTACTGTCTAAACCTTCTACCTGCTAGTCGCACTCTTTCTTGGGGTGTCTACTTGAAGCTGTGGATCAAAGATGAAGTCTTATGCCTGATACCACTCTTGGAAAATTCTACAATGAATTCGTCTAGCAGTTGACCTATATCGCAATAGTTGCGACTACTCAGTGGTTGAAACCAAGCTAAGGCAGTGCCCTTAAGAGTCAAACCAAATGCCTCGTACTGGGTGAACAAATCCTCAACTTGTTCCGCTCTTAACACTTGTTTGAACTCGGCCACATGATCATAAGGATCTCCTGCCGCGTCAAAATAATTCTTCATTGCCTTGATTACTTGAGTGGGTCTAATGCTTCTTGTGTGCTCTTGGGGCCCCTACGCAATGGAAAATCATGTTCATCTCTTTGTTGCCTATGTGCTTGATGTCTCTCTCTTTCAGGTCTTTCATTTTCAAATCGTGCTCTATTTTTACCCACAGGGTGTGCAAAACTTACCTCAGGTCGCTCTCTAGTTCTTTCTCTCTGGACTTCATGAGCTTGGGATGATCCTACTCCTTGGAAACCATGGGAAACATTGGATCATGGTGGAGGGAAATTCAATTCACTCTTCCAAGTATATGCATGTCTATCATGTTCTGTTACCAAGAATATCTTCTCTGATGTGTTATCCAATTACACAACTTTGCCTGGTATCTCAGGATCTTTGAATTCATAGATGATGACTATGCCCAGTTGGCTAGGTTGATCTGGCTTGAATCTCCAAAAGGCTTCCTCTATTTCTCTATTCAAGAATAGTTCTATGCTTTTGTTGTCTTGAGGGATCCAATCTGGTGTGATCACTCTGCTCAGAACTGACTTACCTCTAGGAGTCTGGGGTCCTTGTCCTACATTTCCTTGTTCTAGGTCTCATATCTCATTCTCATGAATGACATTTCCAAACTCATCCGTCCTATCTGGTAGGTTGGTGACCACATACATGGTTCCTTCCTTATCAATGTATGAACCCTCTTCGAACTTGACCACCGGGTGTTCAAGTCCAAAGGGTTGATCTGGATTTTTGAGTTGGACCACTGATCGCCTCACGCCATCCTCATAGATGCGAGCACCTAATTGGTTGGTCCGAATATATTCCAATTGTGTCTTATAAGGACCTTCTGGTGTTTGTAGATGGGCAGTTCCTGAGCCACCTGCAGGTTTCCCCATGCTAAAAGACATTTCTGAGTCACTTGTGTCAGAGTTTAGTACGTAAGGACAACCACTTAGTTGTTGTGCCCAAGACTTAGCTGTATGGTTGACACTAGGCTGAGAAGATCTAATGCTTTGTCTATCCTTGCCTAGGTGTGTACCAGATCTCAGGTTCATAAGCTTTGTTTAAGAGTCCAAAATTTCCCCTTGGTATGCTTCAAAATCCTTTGGAGTCCCCTTGGTTCCCTAGTCCCGCTTGAGGGTCAACTTCAAATTAGTCTATCTGAAAATCAACGCATTATTTGAAACGAGCTTTCCAACGAGCTATAGAGCTCAAAAAATGGACTTTGGATGAAAAAGTTATGTCAAATCAGGCTCCTGGGGGTCAAAACAGACAAACAGGCACTTATGGAAAAATTACGATTTTGTATGAAATCAGAGAATCGCGATTTTATGAACATTAAGAGAATCGCAATTTTATGAATATCAAGAGAATCACGATTTTATGAATATCAAGAGAATCACGATTTTATATCAAGAGAATCGCGATTTTATGAATATTAAGAGAATCGCGATTTTATGAATATCAAGAGAATCACGATTTTATGAATATCAAGAGAATCGCGATCCTGTGAAACCAAAAGAATCGCGATTGTGTGAAATCAGAGAATCGTGATTGTGTAAAATCAGAGAATCGTGATTTTGTGAAATCAGAGAAGCGCGATTTTGTACCTTGAGAATCGTGTTTTCACAAAATCGTGTTTTTGGCTGAAAATCATGATTTGTGAGAATCGCGATTTTGAGCAAAGAATCGTGTTTTTTAGAATCGCGATTTTGAGTAGAGAATCGTGTTTTCACAGAATCCTGCTTTTGACATGAAAATCGCGATTGCCAATAGAGAATCGTGTTTTAGAGAATCGTGTCTTAGAGAATCGTGTTCTAGAGAATCGCGATTTTGTCTTAGAGAATTGTGGTTTCCAAAAATTTAGAGAATCGCGATTTTGAGCACAACCACAGAATCGTGTTTTCTCAGAATCATGTTTTTTGGTTGAAAATCGTGATTTGTGAGAATCGCGATTTTGAGCACCACCACAGAATCGCGATTCTGAGAATGACCACAGAATCGTGATTCTTTCAGCAAGCTTTTAGGCGGGAAATAGAAAATCGTGATTTTTCAAAAAAATTGAATTTTCACAGAATCGTGATTTTCATCACAGAATCTCGTTTTTTTGGCGAGAACTTTGGATTTTTGAGCGCCGAGCAATGGCGAGCTCTGTATGAGCAAAAAATCATGAAAAACACAGGCGCTTGCTCTCCCTTGCACTTCCTAACTCCTTCCCACACAATAATGCATGAAAAATGGTATGAAAATGGTGAAAATGCACTAAAAAACAAGAAATTTCTATGAAGAAGAAGATGGAAGAAGGTGGAGATGATGATGATGAAGAAGATGACGAAGAAAAATCAGAAAATAACAGAAATGATAGATTTTTTTACCTTCCAACATCGCAAATCTACGATCTTACCATCACAACGCTCGTCCTCGAAGCTCTCTCCCCGGCAACGGCGCCAAAATTTGGTGTAGCTCAAGCGTAAGCACCACCTCCTTTACTTGTCAATCCGCGGAGACGTGAGGACCGGTATGAAGACCACGAGCAAGTGAGACACAAGTGTGTGAGTGAAAGCACAGAAACATGCACACACATACACACACACGCGCACAAGGTAAGATCAAAGAGAGGAACAAAGGAAAGCTTTGATTGCAAAAGAGTTCTCTTACAAAAGCTATATTCTCTAACAAGCTAACCTGAAAAATGAGCTCTCTAGCTCTTTTCATAGTTTTTTGACTAGTTTTGGCCCTGTCCAGACCTAGTGTCTGGCCTAGTTAAAGATTAGGTTCCAAGGCTTATTTGAGGGCTCAAACGAAGTCTAAAAATTATGAAAATTGGTAGGATGATACTTCTAATACTCCTCAAGATCAAGGACTCCTTGGCTTGAACAAAATGGAGTTACAAAAATAGAAAATGGTATTTACAATGGTTTTTAGTGATGAAAATCACTATTGTTGTAGGGGATTCTTCTAAAAATTTGACATACACTTCTTGGAGCTCCCTACCTGCTCCTTCTACTTGTGTGTCCACCTCTTTGATGTGCTCCTGTGCTTTGTCCTTGACCTTCAGCTTCAACAATAGCTTACCTTGAAACTTAAATAATGAGTGCTTGCTTCCTCAAAACTTTACACTGTGGAAGGAGAACTGACCAAAACATTAGCATCGAATTTTGCATCTGCTGCAACTTCACTACTTCACATTTACACATGTAAATGTCTTACACTCAGTTCTCTCAGCCTGATCATAATTAGAAGTTGAAAACTTGTAGAGAAGCCGATCAACTATAGACTTAGACTTGTACAAAGCATTTCAAAAAGGATTCAACACAGAAGGAGAACTCTCAGAAATATCGGGTGCAAGTTTTCTTTTATTCAGGAAATTTTTACATCTGGATAAGAGAGTAATCTACTTCACTTCTAAAGTGTCTAATGACTTCTAATTGTTCTAAAATCTTGTTCTCACATACTCTCTCATATTTTCCTTGACATTTTACTTGTATATATAGGAAAATATGTACAAGCTCATAACAAAACAAAAGGTATAAGTGAGCTATCTCTAAATTAATGTACATATGTACACAAGTCTTCATCTTTTGAACATGTGCTTTCTTCATGCTTCACAAATTGATCCTTTCTTCAAACCTAGACTTCAATCCTTCCTCAAAACTTTAATTGTTGATTGTCTTGCACCAACAGCTCCCCCTCAATCATCAATTGAGGTTTTCTCTATCTTCTTTATACCTCCCAAGTCTTTGAATCTCTATAGGTTTGGTCCATCCAAGCTTTTGGTTAGCATATCAGCTATCTGATCTTTTGTTGAAGTATGTATGACTTCAATCTCCTTATTCATCATCCTCTCTCTTAGGAAATGATATTGAATCTCAATGTGTTTAGTGCTGGCATGAAAAACAGGGTTAGCAGCTAGATATGATGAACTCATGTTATCTCCATGAATAGTGGGTGTACTCTGAATGATGTCAAAACTCTTCATAAGAGTCTTTAGCCAAATGACTTCCTTTGCAGCTTCAACCATACCTTTATACTCTGCTTCTATAGATGATAAAGCAACTGTGTGTTGCTTCTCAGAACACCAAGAGATTAACTTACCTCCCACATAACACAAATATCCATAAGTTGATCTCCTATCATCGGGATTACTTGCCCAATCTGTATCACTATATATCTTGATGTTTGCATCTGATGTAAAACCATAATACAAACCTTCTTCGAGTGTACCCTTAATGTACCTCAACACTCTTTGTCCTGCAACCCAATGTCCTTTCCTAGGACAATGCATATATTGAGACAACACTCCAACTGCATATGACAAGTCAGGCCTAGTTAATGTAGCATAAATAAAACTACCAACCAAACTTTGATATAGCTTCATGTCCTTGAAATCTTCTCTTTCATATCTTCTCAATTTGTGATTCACCTCCATTGGCATGGGTGCTACCCTCCAATCTTCCATTTTAAACTTGATCAACGAATTCTTCAAATATCTTTCTTGAGTTACATACACTCCATGTTGAGTGTATAAGATCTCCATGCCCAAGAAATATGACAAATGTCCAAAGTCACTAACCTTGAACTCTTTCTCCAGTTGCTTCTTTAGGCTTTGAATGCCTTTCTCATCTGTACCTATAAGAATTATATCCTCAACATATATGCACATGTAAATGAACCCATCATCACTTGCTTTGACAAGCAAGCTACTATTTGCTTTAGATACTTGAAAACCAAGTTCGTTAAAGAAAATCACAAGTCTATAATTCCATGCCCTTGGGGCCTTCTTCAAACCAGACAAAGCTCTCTTGAGCTTACATACATAATCTGGATACCTTTCATCTCCGAATCCTTGTGGTTTCTTCATAAAACATTATCTGAAATATACCCATTTAGAAAAGCATTCTTCATACCTTTACATGCAGCAATAGCTATGAGCGTCTTGATGGTTGTCATTTTTGCCACAGGACTAGAGGTCTCACAATCTATTCCATATGTTACCCATTTGCATCCAATGATCTTCCGACTATTTGGTTTAGGAACCAAATCCCATGTCTCATTCCCCATCAATGCATCGTACTCTTCCTCCATAGCTTTCTCCCAATTTTTCTTACCTTTTTCCTCTTCATATGTAGAAGGGTCTTCATCTAATTTTACCATATAAGCATAATCTTTACTAGCGAAAAAAGAAGTGTCATAGCTATACCTTATAGGTTGCCATTTGTGTCTTGATGACCTTTTGATTTCTCAACTTCTTCAGGTTTCTAGTTCATCACATTCTGGATCAAACCTTGGCACTTCTTCAACTTCAACCTGTACTTCATTAGTCTCTTTTTCATCAAATATTTGAACCTTTGATTTACCTTTCTTCTAATTCACAACTTCTTCATCACCTGCATAAATATTGATTGTACCTGCATACCAAGTACCTTGCTCATCAAATGTAACATCTTTTGACACAAGAAATTGGTTTGTGGATGGACTCCACAACGGATATCCCATCTACTTATCATCATATCCAATGAACACATACTTTTTAGCTTTAGGTTCCAATTTGTGCCTCAATTGAGATGGCACATATGCATTTGCCAAACATCCAAATACTTTGCAATGATCTAGGGTAGGTCTCTTACCCCACCATGCCTCATATGGTGTCACTCCCTGCAAAGCTTTACATGGTAATCTATTGACCAAATATGTAGCTATATTTACAACCTCAACCCACAAATAACTTAGGCAATTTTTCTTCTTCATCATGGATCTTGCAAAATCAAAAAGATTTCTATTCCTCCTCTCTGCTACATCATTTTGTTGAGGAGAGTACCTTCAAGTAACTTCCCTTTTTGTACTTTCATTCCCTAATTAATCACTGAACTCATTAGAGAAATACTCTCCCCCTCCATCTGATCTTAGTCTCTTTAACTTTTGACCTGTGATTCTTTCTGCATACACATGATAATGTTTAAATGTATTGAATAGCTCTAACTTATCTTTGATCACATAGATAGTGATCCACCTGGTAGCATCATCAACATAAATCACATAATATCTTGAACCATTGTTATTGAAATCCTTTGATGGTCCCCACACATCTGTGTGTACTAACTCAAGCTTCTCTAAATACATAAATCCATGCTTAGAATATGATTGCTTATGAGCCTTACCTAATTGACATGCCTCACATCTGTATGTCGTATATTGACCTACAACATTAGGCAATCGAAGGATTGAACCATTGTTAACCATATCCTTAATACCTCTTTCATTGAAATGTCCAAGCCTTTTATGCAAAAGATCTAACTGAGAGATCCTATGTCCTCCATAAGTGAACAAGGCATGACCAACATTACCTTGAATCTTCAATGTGAAGAGTCTTCTTTCATTCTTCCCTAAAACAATTTTTTTATACCCATTGCTAGGGTCTTCCACAAAAACTCCTTCATTAGTGAGCCTTACTTCATAACCTTTTTCAACAATTTGTCCTACACTTATCAGATTTTTTGGAATATTAGGAACATAGAAAACCTTACTCAAAAGATGACTTCCATCCTTTGCCTTCACTGATCCAATTGACTTCACTTTATGCTTTGTATTTTCACCTGTTTGAACTACATGATTAGTTACCTTATTCTCCAAATCAGTCATCAGGGCTATGTTGCCACTTAGGTGATTGCTACACCCTAAGTCAATGTAGAAGACTCTTTGGTCTTCAATTTTCCTTTCACAAGTTGCATTCATAATCAAGGTTGAATCTTCCTTTTGATCTAAAGCATAATTGTAGTAGATATTGTTGTAAGATTGGCTTTGGAATCCTCTACTTGCATTTCTTCCAAAGTAACCTCTACTACCTCTACCTCTGAAATTACCTCTTTGATTTCTGCCACCTCTTCCTCTTGAATTAAAGTTCTGATTATATTCACCATTGTTCTGAGTATTATGCAAACAATCATGAGCTAAGTGATTTGTCTTACCACAGATCCAGCAAGCTTTGGCTCCATCTTTATTACTTCTACCTCTTCCTCTACCTTTGCCACCTCCTCTTCCTCTTAGGAAGTTAGCTTGGCTAGTTGTACCTTCATCTTCATTTGCTTGCTGCTTCCCTTTGCTATTCTTCTTCTTATCCTTTGAATATATTGCTTGACCTGCACTTTTATCACCTTCACCTTTGACATCCTGCTCAAAGGTTAGCAGGTGTCCTAGCAACTGATTTAAATCAGGAGTAAGATGATCTAGTGGCAATTCAGTCAACAAAATAAATAGCTTCCATTTCTCATCACCTCTCAAACCTGTAAGGATTTGCCTTACCAATTTATCCTCCTCAATATCTTCATCAACTGCTCCTAATGCATCTTGAATGTCCTTCATCCTTGTTACATAATTAGAGATGGATTGAGAGGCCTTCTTCTTGAATGTGGTAAACTCTCCCACAAAGATGATTTCCTTGACTTTGTAGTGTTTTGGAAATGCTCCTCCAAAGCATTCCATATATCACTTGCACTTTCAAGACCTCTAATATGAGGTAGCAAGTAGTCATTGACTCCCATGTAGAAAATTCTCCTTGCTTGAGCATCTCTCTTCATCCAAGTCTTCGAATCTGATAGTTCATTCCTAGTTGGAACACTAGGATCTCTGAATCGTGACTTTTCTTCTTCAGCTGTAATGTAATCTATCAATTCTTTGCTCATTAGATGAGTCTCCATCCTCATTGACCAAGTTGGATGGTTTTCTCTATCCAATTTCTCTATCTGAAGAGAATCTCCCATCCTTTCTTCACCTATGTATTAAATTCTTCAACCTTTATAAGGAATAAGTGTACCTTTACTTTGAATGAAGTTCCTTTTGGTCTTCTTTATATCTTCTGGCCTCCTTCTCAAGCTTTTCTCTCAAGCTTTCACCTTTTGAATCTTCAAATGTTGAGTTCTTTATGACTGCACCAGTTGGGGTCCTCCTTTCTTCAATTTTGATGCTTCTTGCTCTGATACCACTGATGGAGAGTGTTAATCTCCAAAAGAACAAGCTATTCTTGAAGTAAGAGCACCTCTATATCAAGAATAACTCAAAAACTTTACCAACTTGAAGGATCAATGCTCAATTACCAAAATCTTGAACAAACTGTGAAGAGAGTAATTACATAGAAAGTCTGCTGCACATAACTAACTCATTGACTGATCAAATGTGTGAAGTTTCTGATAGAACTTTTCACAAGGTGTCGTCTGTAGTTTTGCACCTTCTCCAAGTTAAATCATCTCAAAAGACTCAGTAAATCTCGAGAAATGATCTTAACAATTCACCAATGTCTAAAACTATACTTCTTTACAGTTGACTTTGACACCTGTAACTTTGAACACATAGTCCTCCTAAACTAAAACCTGTTTATTCAAATGCTTTTGGCCATATGTAGCTTACCTTCCAACTTAAAGAGCTCTTGTTTGCTCAAAACTTTACACTGTGGAAGGATAACTGACCAAAACATTAGCATCAAATTTTGTGCCTACTGCAACTTCACTACTTCACATTTACACATGTAAATGTTCCTATACTCAATTCTCTCAGCTTGATCACAATTAGAAGCTGAAAAATTTTACAAAATTCAATCAACTATAGGTTTAGACTTGTACAGAAGCATTTCACAAAAGATTCAACACAGAAGGAGAACACTCAAAAATATCGGGTGCAACTTTTCTTCTATTCAAGAAATTTTTACATCTGGATGAGAGAGTAATCTACTTCACTTCTAAAGTATCTAATGACTTCTAATTCTTCTAAAATGTTGTTCTTACATACTCTCTCATATTTGCACCGACATTCTACTTGTATAAATAGGAAAATATGTACAATCTCATAACAAAACAAAAGGTATTAGTGAGCTATCTCTAAATTAATGTACATATGTATACAAGTCTTCATCTTCTGAACATGTGCTTTCTTCATGCTTCATAAATTGATCTTTTCTTCAAATCTAGACTTCAATCCTTCATCAAAACTTCAATTGTTGATTGTCTTGCACCAACACTTACCATCACACACTCATCCTTGAAGCTTGCTCCCATGTAATGATGCTAAATTTTGTGTCACTCTAGCACAATGGTAAGTACGAATATGAGTGGCTCAATGTCATAATTGTCAATCCACATAGACATGACGGTGATATGATGACCATGACCAAGTGAATACACAAGCGCATGAGTAAGAAGCACACTAATATGCACACACGCACACACATATACAAGGTAAGACAAAGAGATAAACAATGGATTCTATTAATTAAGTGCTCTTCATAAAACGTTTTATTAAAAAAAACAATCTCCAAAGTGAGATCTCTAGCTCCTTTTATAGTTTTTGGCTAGTTTCAACCTTGTTCAAACCTCATGTCTGACCTACTTAGAAAATACGTTCCTATGCTTATTTGAGGTCTCAAACAAACTCTAAAAATTATGAAATTTAGTATGTAGGTGCTTCTAAAAGTCCTCAAGCTTGAGGACTCCCTGGATTGAACAAAATGGATTTGAATGTATCAAAAACAATATTTACAATGTAATGTAGTAATGATAATCACTAATGTCTAAAATTTTAGTCAGCCCTACTCGTTGGAGTTTTTTAAACCATTCTGCTTGCTTATTCCTCCTATGCCTTCTCTTTTCTTTTGCTCCCTCTTTTACCCTATCCTCAAGTTGCTTTGGAGTGTAAGTCCTCCTGGACTATGTATATCCATTAAGACAGAGGTAAGAAGAATCACGTGTGAGATTTTCCAATAGGCTACAAAGTCACACAATCACATGACGATCAAAACCATCCTCAATATACTCCTATGGGGATGGATCATCCCCTTAAATGTTTTAGTAGCAGAAAATTTAAGAAAAAGATAGTGATGGGTGAAACAAGTTCATTATAAAGAAACCGTTCTATGGAGTACCAGTAGATAGAGGGGTCATTGACAATGACATAAAGGTAGTTACTTACACACCCTATTTGCAAGCCACCTTGTAGGCTGTGTATATCAACATGAAGAGTTAAATAAGCAACTTCATAATCATTTAGAAAAATGATTTATTAGACCTAGTAACACCACCTTAGGCATTGCCAATGATTGTAGTCAAGAAGAAAGATGGTTCTATGAGTTACAAAGCACTCAACAAGGTAAAAATAAAAAATAGGTTTACAATGTCTAGGTTGGAAGGCCTAATGAATTTGTTACATCAAGCTAGTTATTTTACCAAGATTGAACTTAGATCATGATATCATAAATCAAGATTAAGGTAGGGATATCCCCCAAACTATCTTTAGGACTAGATGCAAACACTTTGAGTTCTTGGTGATGCCTTGTTGTCTCATTATGCTCTAACCACTTTTGTGAAGCTCATGAATAGTATCTTATGGCAATATCTAGGTTATGTTTTAGTATACTTTCTAGATTATATTTTGATCCATAGTAGATCAGAAGAGGGTGAAGAGAAGGATTTATACTTGATGAAGATGAAGTGGTACTGCAGAAACTTTGCACTACACCAGCCAAATGAACTCCAAGGATATGTAGTGGGCCCTTGTAGCTTGCCAAAAGATGTATTAGACAATCTATGTACCTTGGAAGATAACTCTCAAAAAGTTGAATCAAAATAGACTAGTTTGACCAATAGTGAACATGAAGAAACTTTCTATTTTGATCATGAATGCTTCAATATTTCACTTATTGCTCATTCTCTACAATTGACCATAAAACTTTTAGAGGAATCAAATTAGGAAGCACTTCAACCTACTGAGAGTTATTTCATAAAAACGGATTAAGCATACTAAGAGAAATAAGTTTACGGAATCAGGTATGTGATCCCGACTGTTTAGGAGGTAGAAGATGTAGAGATATAGATGACTTCAAATGAATATATCTCACGACTGTGAACTTCAAATGTACTAACATTTTGTGAGTATATATTAGACTTGGAGATCTAACGTTTCCATGTTAAATCACTAAAAATGATGCATCATGATTAGAGAAACCATCTTTGCAATATGACTAAAAAACTGAGAAGTATGGCAGTGAACAGTACACTCACATAGACATGAAGATATGGCCACAAATGATCATGAAAACAAGTGTATATTAAATGTAAAGTACAATGGACTTATTGGTACATGTGTTTGCCTTACGCTCACACTCTAATATGGCATGAACTTCAGCTAATGGTCTTACAAACCCTATGACCAAACCATGTGTATATAAGTTGATGATTGGAGCCAAGATTTGAATTCGAATCTTGCTCACCTAAAACAATTCCCCTACCTTTTAGTGGTTGATTCTCCAACTTATTCAGTCATGAATTCATGGATTTCTTTTCCTACTCATCAAGTCGATCCAAACACTTTATATTCTTTCACTTTTACATCAAGTAGAAAACTCAAAGGTTACAAGGGTGAGTTCACAAGTGAACTCTTCAAGGCTTTAGCATTTGCTTCAAGTTTCTATGTCTTTTAAAGAATCAATCCAACAATTAGACTTGTCATGGACTTGTTTTAATAGCTCCCCCTCAATTCAAGTGATCTTTAGGTCTTCAGTCTTCCAAGATTACCTGCAAACCAATCATACCTTTAAATTTATAGAGTTTTGTTCCATCTAATGCCTTGGTTAAAATGTCTCCACATTGTTTATGGGTTGACACATAAGATAGCTGAATTTCCTTGTTGATAATCTTCTCCCTTACATAGTGGTAGTTTACCTCAATATGTTTAGTCCTTGCATGAAAAATTGGATTGGCAGCCAAGTGAATGGAACTCATGCTGTCAACAAGAATACTTGGGGTTCAAATCTCCAATCCAAGATCTGTAAATAGTGTCTTCACCCACATTGCTTCTTGAGTGGCTATGACAAGACCTCTTTATTGAGCTTGAGTAGATGAGAGAGAATATGTGGGTTGCTTCTTGGATGACCATGAGACAAGTTTTGATCCTCCAAAGGTAAGATATCTTGAGGTGCTCCTTTTTTCTTCCTTGGACCTAGGCCAACCTACATTAGAGAACAACTTTAAACTTAAATCAAATACGTGACGATAGTATAACTCTTCATTCATGGTCCCTTTGAGATATCTAATTATCTTCTTGGAAGCTTCCATGTGAGGTTTCCTTGGTGTGTGCATAAATTGATTTAGCACACTCACACTATAACATATATATACCCTTGTCAATGTGGCATAGCTCAAACTATGCACAAAGCTTTGATAACCTGTGAAATCTTCTTTGAGTCCACCTTCATGTGAGCTCAATTTATGATTAATCTCCATTGGAGTACCTACAACCCTGCAATCTTGCATCTTGAACTTTGTCAACAAGTCCTTAATGTACTTCCTTTGATTGAGGAATAGGCCATCATGTTTCTATTCTACTTCCAATCCTAGGAAGTATGTAAGCCATCTCCATCATTTCCTATTAGTATAATGTCATCTACATAGATACACAAATAGATGACTTCAGAATTATTCTCTTTGATGAAGAGTGATGGATCTGCCTTGCTAGGTTGAAATCCTTTCTCATGCAAGAATGAAACAAGCCTATGATTCCAAACCCTTGGGGCTTTTTGAGTCCATATTGAGCTTTATTAAGTTTAAACACATAATAAGGATGTATTTGACTCTAAAAACGAGGTGGTTGTTCCATATACACCTCTTTTGTTATCGATCCATTGAGAAATGAATTTTTTTAATCCAATTGAAGTATCTTTCAGTTCTTGAAAGAAGCAATGCTAAGCAGGACTCTAATTGTAGGAATCTTTGCCATAAGAGAGAAAGTCTCCTCATAGTCAATTCCCTGCATTTGTGCAAAGCCTTTTTCCACAAGCCTTGCCTTATACCTGTTAATGGAGCCATCTGATTTCTTCTTAAATTTGTAAATCCATCTTGAACCTATCGCTCTCATTGATGAAGACTTGGGAATTAATTCCCAAGTGTTATTTTCCTCAAGAGCTTCAATTTCTTCTTCCATTGCATGGCTCCATTCTGATTTCTTCTTTGCTTCTATGCTAGATAGATTGAGTGTTTAGTAACTAGAGAAGTATCAAACCCATAACTCTCTAGTTTCCCTTTCTTCGTCATGCACATCCTCAGGCCATGATGTAATGATTCTGCCTCTTGTCCAAGTTCCTAAAATTTAGCCTTACCTTTAGACTTCCACATTTGAGTTTCTCAATCAGAGTTGCTTCATCATCTTTTGAGGTATCCTGCTCTTCAATTTTAGGAGAGTTGTCCTTGAAGACTTTTGGAAAATCTTCTTCAAGATCATAAGGTAAGTTGATCTTCTTGCATGAATCTTCATACCAAGAACTATTCTCGTCAAATACTACATCTCTACTCACCGAGAATCCTTTGGCTGTTGAGTTATATAATCTGTAGCATTTTTGGTCGTTGTCATATCCAATGAATACACACCTTTCTCCTTTTGGATCTGTCTTCCCTCTAGCCTATGAAGGAACATGAGCATAAGCAAAACATCAAAAAATCTTACAATGATCTAAGCTTGGTCTTCTTCCATTCCAAGCCTAATATGGTGTCATGCCATCAAATGATTTTGAAGGTAATGTGTTAATCCAATAAGTGGTTGTGGATAGAGCCTCAACCAATAAATAATAAGGTAGCTGCTTCTCATTTTAGAATAGACCTTGCAGCTTCAACAATTGTTCTATTCTTTCTCTCTACCACTCCATTTTGCTCTGCAGTGTGCCTTGTAGTTGTTGTGGTTTGGGTTCAACACATCACTTCTAACTAATACATACACTCACACAAAAAAATGAACTTGTCTTCGGTTCTATTATCACACCAAATGAATAGAAAAATGTGATTAAGTACTCATATAGATCGAAGAATCAGATTGAAAAACAATACAGAGCAGATCATCTATTCAAGAAGATAAGTCACTCGCATACTTGCGCACAACAGATATAAGGAAAAACAACTTCATTAAGTCTTCAAAAACTTTAGAGTTTACAACTTTCGGGTCTACATTAGAGATTTGTTTGTTTCCGATAGAGACTTCTAACGTCAATATGGGTTTTCAGATCATTCTATGAACGACTCCTTCATATTGTAGACTCGCCTTCTTGTTTCATGCTTCTTCTTCTTCTTCTTCTTCTTCTTCTCGGGAACGCTTCTGCTTCTTCTCCCTTTTACGAACAAAGAGTAGATAAATACCTTCATGTGATGCCAAACACTAACTAACTATAACTCTCCATTAAAAGTTCGATTCAGCAACCTCCGGTTCACCAAAATCCAATTCAACAAAATTTCAAATTAGCTGAATTCCAATAGAAAACTTTCTAACTTATCATCTCATCCTTCAACACCTGGCACTACTCGGTGGAGAAGTTTTGCAAAAAATTGAACTCGTATTCACAATTCCTTGATCGTAAACAACTATTTCCAATGCTCTATGAGGAACTTCTACTTCTCTTTCAATTATCTCTTCAACTTGTACCAAATTTTGACATGCTTCAATCTGATTCTGCTTCTCAGCTAATCCTGTATCTGAAAGTAATTGTTGTTGATCTACCAATGTATCCAACTCTTGTTCAACACTTTTCTACACGAATTGCTCTCTAAGTTCATTAATCATCTGCAAATGTTCTTCATTCTCTGCCCGATACTTTTATTTGACTTGAAGCAGTTCTTTTTCATGTACAAAAACAAAACCATCTTGCAACTGCTCATGAGGAAATTGAATCAACATTTGTAGTCTGTCCTTTATTACATTCCATACATCCTGTACATACTTATGGATTTGCTATTTGATCATGCGCATATCCAATTCCGACATGAAGACTGCATCAAGCTCAACTTCATCATTGTTAAGAGTTTGCCACTCTAAAACTAACAATGGTTTCATCCTAGACTTAAGAACCACAATATCTGTTTGCAAACTAGAATTCATGGTTGACAAACTTTTCATTTCAGTTTCTACCTCCCCCTGCATTTGCATGGTTTGCAACTTGAATTCCTGTAAGGACTTCTTTGCCCTCAATATCTCAACCACCTGTTGTTGATTGCATTGATTTCTGAACTCCTCATACACCTCACTTCTCCTTTTTAATTCATCTTGAAGATTCCAAATTTGTACCTATAATAATTGATGTTTGTCACTACTTATAGTATCCCTACACTGCTTTTGTTATGCTAAATGTTCTTCCTGCTTGCATAAAAACTTAGGGCCCTCTTCCAACTTCTTCTGCATTAATCCTACTTCTGAGCCTATTTCCCTCTATGGTTGTTAACACTGATCATCTAGCGATTTATCAACAACTGTTTTTAACTGAGGCTCTAATCTTCTTTTCTTTGAGGGTTTTAACGTCCCTCAAACCACTCCTCACTGTCTGAGATATGGACATTAATCCCTTAGATGATTCACCGTTTATCTTTTGGGCAACAGATGCTAACTCTTCCGTATTGTAGCCAGCCTTATATAGATCACTATACATATCTTCGGGCTTCTTTGTCTCCTTAGCAAACACCTACACCTATTTTTTAGCCATTGATGCATCCAATTGAACCGTAGTCTCCTTTGGCCATACTTGCTCCTGCCTATCTACTTGTTGCACAAACTGAAATAGAGCAGCCAAGTACACTACCATTCTGCTATTAACTAGTGTTTTGCATCTTTCTCTTACAAACATCTCATTGTGCATTCGCTTGTATACCCAATGTGCCCAACTAACTCTCCTATTTACTTTTGCATATGCTAAAGGAGAAAAATTCTCCTTTGGCATATAGTCATACTTAACAATAAAACACAAACATTCTAAGTACCACTTTAATTGCTCGCACCTTGCATATGTCGCATTCTTTATCATGTAGTATTGCCGACCACCCTCTCATGGTCCAAGCTCCTTTTTTAATATCTCCTTTGAACACTTAGGAACTACCACATTCTTATAGAAAGTTAACTTAAACACCCAAGTGACCAACTCAGGAGAAAATTTTACCTACATTGACAGCTATCCTTTGGTCTTCTTAATGATCTCCAATTTGCTCTTTGCATAGTAATTACACTGCCAAGTTGACCAAGGAAGCGATGCAAATTTGAATAGAGACACCCACTACAACCATATGACATTGAGAGGAGAACTGACATAGATATCCATTTTAATATCCGTGAAAGGATCCATTAATGTTTGTAAAAACTTGTTGGCTGACGTTGGCCTTGAAATTTCCTCCTCCTCCTCGTGTAGTAAACTATCACTTTCCTCAGACATGGTTTCATCTTTGTGAGTTGCCACCTCCCTGCGTTTGCCACGGCCTCTCATTTTGGCTGTTATGATAAGCAAAACAATGGAAGTTACTGTGGCTATCTTCTTTCCTGGCATGAAGTAATATTCAACAAAAGCCAAATGCAGGTGCCAAACTTCAAATGTTCTCTCAATTATCTATACGATACCACTGATCTCACACGAAGCAGTGAGTTTTGATGATGCTTGATCGTAAGTGAATTTTAAACCCAATGATTTCACAACTTCCCACACTACAATCATATGATTTAAAAATTGTTTACTCATGCGTTTGGGCTCATACACTTTTATGCACAAAACAAGAGTAATAAAATAATATTTTTACCACCTTTTGCTGAATGGACACTTTCGGTGTAAGACAATAGTTCCACAAAATATCACAGGAGTACCAGCAGAGAAGATAACAGATATAGGAGAATCTCAACAATTTTTCTACTAGGAGCAAGTACAAAGATGATGGCATTGTCCACCCGTGCGCTCTCAAGGTAGAGCTTAAATGGTGATCTAGACAACTCTAGAAAGGGAGATACAAGGTAGAGGTATCCTGGCTAAGTTCGATATCTCAGGTAGTGCAAAAGTCATGTATATATAGGATCATGGGTGACCCTCCGTGGATGGCTATACATGGGTGGTAGAGCGTGGGCGACCACCACCCGCGTAATTGCCATACACTGCTTAGACCAGTTGAACCGACCCTGGTAACTCCCTTTCCTTACAATACCTTACATGGTCCAATATGACCTTCATCCAACATGCAAGTTGGGATTCCCATCAATTGGGTAATGCAGACTTGGCTTCTCCTCATAATGGGGGCCTTACAAAATATGCATACAATCATCAGGGGTAGACATTGATCATATACTAACATTCGGAACCAGCATACTTCGAAAAAGGAAACTCCGACCCAGCAAAGTCTGATTTTCTTAACATTGAACCGAACAACTCCGATTTATGAAAAACAAAATGAACAAACTCTGACTTTTGGACATCGGACCAATAAAACTTCAAGAGAACCAAATTCTTCGATTCGTGCCCAATTAAATGTGATTAATTTAATCGGTGTGAAAGCCTTTTCTACTAATCCACCCCAACCTTTAAAGTGATGATAAGAGTACAAGCATATTTTTTCCAAGGTACAGAGTGACACCTGAGGAGACATTGCATTACTGATCGGATCATGGAAACATTCCATTACTAATCGGATCATAGAAAAATAAGTTATTCTGCAACCATGCTCTAAAAGAATATCCAATTGTATGCTTGAACGCATTAATTTTGTAACAAAATTTGATGAAGACAAAATCCTTGAATTGAATACCACGATATTAAACTTCCTATGCAAATTTTGCTTCTGAACTATTTGTGCGACTGTAATATCTTCATAAACCTGCACTGTTTGCTTATACATTTCCTCTTGCTCTAGTATCATTTGTGAAACTATTGCTCTCTGTTGTACCTTTTGTTGAACGTGCTTTTTCCATTCCATTTTTGCGTCTGCATCTTCTTTCCATCCAATATAACATGTTCGTGTTGGTCTAACCTACTCTTCCATCCACTTTGCAACTTCTGCAATTGTACTCTCTAGATCCAACCTTCTGGAAATTTGAATACTGCATTTACTAACTTTAAAATAACACATGAATACCATTGCATCCTAAAAAAAACACCTAACGTAATCTTGGACCAACAATTATCAATAAAGCATGCCACCACTAAAGACTATGTAGATAAATAGGCCTTCTCACTTTCTGTGATTAGTAAGGGTACTAATATGATTTTCAAAATTAAACATCACTTCGACTAAATTAGATGACAACTAGTCCATATGGGGTAGCTTCCCTTGGAATTTCTTCAAATGAAATCCATTCATCGGTTTTTCCATTCTTGTGCCAAACACATCCACTAGTAAAACGTTCCTTGACCTAAGTCCTGCACAATCTGATACGGAGCTTTATATCACAATGTAAGTTTTCTTGGATGAGGCCCTAACTTGGAATTGTACACCATCACCCAATCTCCTTCTTTAAATAGATGGAATTTCACATTCATATTCACCCAAGCTTGTCTCCTTCTATAAATTACTTCTCTAATATATGCACTAACTAAATGATCCTCCTCCAACTGAAGAAGATACTTACTTGTATGCACTAATTAAATGATCCTCCTCCAACTGAAACTTCACGAGACATCTTTTCAACTATTACTCTCAAACTTGGGACCACAAAATCCATGGTTACTACAACTTCCAATCCATACACCAATCGGAATGGTGTCATACCTGTTGTCACTTTGAACGATATTGGGAATGACCATAATGCTAAATCCATTAACAAATCCCAATTATTTTGATTATCATGCACTAGCTTTTTAAGAATACACATCAAAGTTTTGTTGGTACTTTCTCCTTGACCATTTGCCCATCGATGATATGATGTAGAATTTTTATGCATAATCAAATCACTTCTTCTTAATTCTGAAATCACTTCATTGAGAAAGTGAGCACCTCTATGTTGTAGACTTTTTATGCATAATGAAATGAGTTCTTGTTAATTCTGAAATCATTTCATTGAGAAAGTGAGCACCTCCATCCCTTACCAACTCTATAGGACAACCAAACCTGGTCATAATGTTGTGGTAGAGGAAATTTTCCACCATGCTGAGTGCTGGGCTTAATGGGTCCAACAAAATCCATACCCCACTTTTGAAACATTTTGTTTGGGATCTTTCTTGAGAGTTGTAAAGTCGAGCCATAGTTGATGCTTCCTGGCCTTTGTACTTGAAGAGGCTTCAAGTGCATTCCACACTGCCTGAGATGTTTTACAACTTCTAATGTGAGGCAACAAAAAAATCTAAGATAGAGTTGAGGAGATAGGACCTTGCAAGTGCATCCTTGGAGCACCATGTGCTGAATCTTTCTTGCTCTTCTTGTGTGGATTGACCTTTATTCCTGAAACTTGGCATAACTTCATTTGGAGCTATATAACCATATAGATTCATGCCTTGAAGATAAGCTTCCACCCTAATGACCACGCTAACTAGTTACCTCTATCCAATTTGTCAATTGATGAAGGAAATCCATCTGCCATGTTGTCCAACCTTGCTCTGATACCACTGTGAAGAGAAGGATTTATACTTGATGAAGATGAAGTGGTGATGTAGAAACATTGCACTACACCATCCAAATGAACTCCATGGATATGTAGTGGGCCCTTTAAGCTTGTCAATGGATGTAGTAGACACCCTATGTACCTTGGAAGATCATCCTCAAAAAGTTGAATCAAAACACACTAGTTCGACAAATAGTCAACATGAACAAACTTTCTATTTTGGTCATGAATGCTTTAGTATTTCAATCACTGCTCATTCTTTGATAACAATTAACCAAAAAACATATATAGGAGTCCAATTAGGAAGTAACGAAACCTATTGGGAGTTATTTCATAAAAAAGTATTAAGCATACAAAGAGAAATAAGTTTATCAAATCAGGTATGTGATCCTGACTTTTCAAGAGGTAGATGTTACAAAGATATAGATGACTTCAAATGAATATATGCCACTACTGTGAACCTCAAATGCAATGCAATTTTGGGAGTATATAGTAGACTTAGTGAGCTAATGTTCCCATGTTCAATCATTGAAGATGATGCACCATTCTTGGAGAAAGCATCTCTGCAATGTGACTAAAAAACTAAGAAGTATGGCAATGAAAAGTGTACTCACATAGACATGAAGATATGGCCACAAATGATCATGAAAACAAGTGTATATTGAATGTAAAGTACAATGGACTTACTAGTAGATGTATGTGCCTTGATATCACACTCTCATATGGCATGAAGCTTAGCTAATGGTGTTACAAACCTCGTGACTAAACCATGTGTATATATAGTAAAGATTGGATCCAAGATTTGAATTTGCATCTTGCTCACCTAAAACAATTCTCGTACCTTTTGATGGTTGATTCTCCAACTAATTCAAACACAAATTTGTTGATTTCTTTTCCTACTCATCAAGTGGATTCAACCACTTTAGATTCTTTCACTTTTATATCAAGTAAAGAACTCAAAGGTTACTAGGGTGAGTTCAAAAGTGAACTCTTCAAGGCATTAGCATTTGCTTCAAGTTTCTATGTCTTTTGAAGACTGAAGCCAATACTTAGACTGGCCATGGACTTGTTCCAACAAAGAGGAACACTTCGAACATCTGAGGAAATTATTCTAAATGTTACGAAAGGTAGATCTTTCCAAGCTAGCTTCACAAGTAGAGGAAGAACTAGACGAAGAGGCAGACGAGGAAAGCAAGGCATGAGGAGACCCGAAGCATCTCAACCTTGCAATATATGTGGTTATTCTAATCAAACTACTGGTGAATGTTACAAGAATCCAAGGAATTCCTAAGGAAGAGGATTGAATAGAGGTTTCTATGGATCAAATAGAGGAAGATACAATGGACGATACATTAAATTCTACAACAAGAATAACAACCATCAAAATGGATATAGAGGAAGGAAGGATTACAAAAACTATATTGAAGATCAAATTCAAGAGGACTCACTTATCCTCATGAACCTATCATTGAAGTACGCTAAGGATGATGACCACTTTTTCTATATTGATTCATGGTGCTCAAATCATGTAGTAGGAAATGTAGCATTGCTCTCTAATTTAGAAGACCCTAAGAACAAACATGAAGTGCATATAAGTGATGATACAAAACACTCAGTGGAGAAAGTAGGTAATGTTAAAACATCAAATGGAAATATGGATCTTCTAAGCAAAGTGTTCTAAGTACCTACAATAACCAAAAACTTGATAAGTGTTGGAAAAATTGTGGAGAAAGGATTACAGGTTAGATTTACAAGACATGGAGCATATGTGGAAGACCCCAAGCAAGAATTTAGAAGGATTTCCAAAGGAGATAAGAGAGGAAGGCTCTTCAGGTTTGAAGTGGAAGACACCAAGAACATAGCATTGTTTGGCTATGGATCTCAAACACTCTCTAAATTAGAGGTATGGCACAAAAGGCTTGTTCATATTGGTGAGAGAACCTTGAAACAAATTTGCAGTGATCAAAGTGTACTTGGATTGCCCAACATCACAAAACAACATATCATATACAAGTGTGGAGCTTGTCAATTTGGCAAAAGCTCACAAACAAACTTTCAAGAGGAAATTCTATATCCACTAGGAGCTATAGGATCTTGTACAACTAGATGTATGGGGTCTAGGCAAAGAATCTTCTATTTCTAAGTTCAAGATATTATGTATCTTTTATTGATGATTATAGTAAGCGGAGAATTTTGTCATTCAATTGTCATATGTAACTACTTATTTTTAATGTGCAAACAATTTGAATAAGCCATTGGATGGTGTCAAGTTAAGCAGATTCAAAAGAATGGTTGGATCGCTAGAAATCAAGGAAGAATGAAAACTCAAGCATGTTAAGCTTGAGGGGGAATTGTTGGTGCATTATCATCCAAGCCTAGTGCTTCATTACTCATTAGAGTAAAAGTATTGTTTGTACTCTCAATGAGAGAAACCATCGATACAACCTTTTGTAATTGTTGAAATGTAACTACATCAAAAGTAAATGTAAAAGGAGAATGCCATGACCTTGTAAATAAAAACCATGAACCTACATTAGAAGAAATTGATTAGATGAGATTCCCCTAACTTCAGAGAATTTTTTAGGCAGCATCCCTCCAAGTTTTGAATTCAAATACTTCTATATATACACTAAAAGAGACTCGCAAAATAGAGTACACTTTGAAGCTACATTCTGAGGAGATTCCGTCCAAAATCTGTGACACATGTGAAGCACAGATTGTGCACATCCTTTGCAAGCCTAATGTGCATCTATATCATGCACCATATGTGCAGTAATGATTGATCTTCAAGCTAATTCATGAAAGTATACTCATGTGCTATGCCAAGTTTACATTCATGCTTTCAGTTGAATTCATTCTTTGATTTCTCTATGTAAAATTACTATTTTGTTTTTGTTCAAATTGTTGTAGTTAATTTGATAATTCTACTTGCTCCATACCAATTGTCATGATCCTTTGTTCATTATCCTATGATCTAGATTCAGTTGAAGTCACCTAGGTGATCTGGAAAGCAATTACTAAAAAGTAGGGATGACACCCCTATCTTGCTAAAAATTATTTCTCTCAGTACAGTTCATCAAAATTCATCAAATTTGTTGCTTTAGATTCATTACATATCTAATTAGAGATGTGAAATATATATCTTGTCAATTTCCAACAAGCTGTGAGCTCTAAATGAAACTCTAGAGTGCATCTCATCCCAAAATGAAAAGTTTTGGTACATCTGTTTTGTCTCAAGTAGTTTATTTTCATGAATCAATTTGAGATTGATGATCCAAAGCAATAACCTAGTTTATATGCATCCTTAACAATCAAAAAGTTTCTACATATTATCCTTGACGCTATCTTGGCGGGTGTAGAGTAGGTTTTTACAACACTAGGCACATTCTTGGAGTGTATCCACCATCTCTTCTCACAAACGTCCATAGAGATAGGCTCCCAATTCTCATTTGGAACATCCAAAGGTTGCGGCATTCTAGGCCTTCATTCAAACTCCTCTTTCAGATTTTGGCACTTTAGACATTCAGTTACATATTCTCTAATATCCCTCTTCATACATGGCCCGAAAAAAACAAATTGTATTAAGATTGATTCTCAAATATCATAGATGTGCAACATCATGATAGTCCTTTAATATATAAATTTTAGATGGAGATTCGAAAGATATGCATAATTGATTGTTACAATATAAAGATCCATTCGGCAAATGAATTTTGTCGTGATATATAAACCCCCTATTTGCATGTAGAAAACTCAAAATAGATGCATAAAAAGAATTGTGTTTTAGTTCTTGAATTTGATTAAAAAAATCAAAGTTTCTTACAAAAATAATTAAATAAAGGGTTATTACTTAATGCATCAACAGCCTTATTTTATTTTCCATACTAGCCAAATACTTAATCTCGAGATCATACTCACTTAATAATTCAATCTAACAATTTTTCCTATGTTTACGAGTGGTTGTGAGAAAAAGTCTTTATGACGTTGATGATGTCTTTTCAATTCAAACTTAACTCCTAACACTAGATGTCTCTAAAGCTTAAACATATTTGAAACCAAGCGTTCCTAGAACATTAAGCTCATGATTTCTTCATTTTGTAGATTCATATGCGAGCATCATGTCATCTTATAAAAGAACACAACCTATTTGACTACTGCCTGCATCACATTCAACCACAAAAGATTTTCCTATTTCAAGTACTTCTAATACATAGTTTTCAATGAATTTTATTTCAATCACTGAAATGATGTTTGACAACCACCACTCCACACAAATCCTACATATGCTTTTTGTCAACTTTGTGAGGGGTCTAGCTATCTTTGAGAGAACCATAATATCTACCCTCTCATATTGCGCCAATCCTAAAAAAACTTCTAACATCCCTTATAATTCTAGGAATTGGTCAATCAACTATTATTTACACTTCATCCAATTCTAAATGAGTTTCCTCTTTAGATATGACTCTCCCAAGGTAAACAAGTATGTCCTTGGAATAGAAACACTTAATTCTTTCCATACAACTTGTGTTCTCTAAGTGTCTGAAACATTTTCTTGAGATGTATAATATGCTCACTACCATCTTTAGAGTATACAAATATATCATCAAGAAATACTAAGATGAATTTATCTAGATATTCATGAAGAATATTGTTCATCAAACACATCACTATGATAGGAGAGTTTGTTAGTTCAAAAGAAAAAATTGTAAAATCATAGTCACCATAATGAGTTTTAAAAGCTTTCGTGGGTATGTGATTGCCTTTGATTCTAATTTGATAATGTTGAGATCTTATATAAATCTTAGTGAATACAATCGCTCCATTTAACTGAGCTTATAACTCATCTGTGTGAGGGAGTAATAATCATTATCTTATTCAATAATCATTATCTTATTCAATCCCCTACAGTCAATACATAATCTATAAGAGCCATATTCTTCTCAAATAAAATGGGTGCTCTCCCAAAAGTGTTTCCATAATCTATAAGAGCCATATTCTTCTCAAATAAAATGGGTGCTCTCCCAAACGTGAAACACTTGCCCTTATTAATTCTTTGTTCAAATGATCACTTAATTAAATATTAAGCTCCTTTAGTTCATCTATGCTAAATCTATAGGTTGTTCTAGAGTATGATTCACTCGTGGGGTACAGGTCAATGTCATCATATATCTTCCTAGATGGAGGTATACCATTTAGATCTTTTGGAGCACATCTACATACTCTTTCAAAACATTTTGTACGTAATTAGGAAGCTTATCCTCATTTTCTTCCCCATGAAAATTACCCACATACACTATAAATGTTTTGCATTCATCATTTATATTTCTAATTATCTGCCATAATGTTTTGCATTCATCATTTATATTTCTAATTATCTGGATGGCAGTGATAATAATGGGCTTAGAATTATGGGCATCACCTAGGATGTGGAAAAACTCACTACCTAGCCTTAAAGTAATTGTTCTTTGTTTGTAATCAATTGTTGTAGAATTTCGAACTAAATAGTACATACCTAAAAATGAATCACTTTGCTTGATTTCCAAACATGGGAACTCCCAAAAAAAACACCTATGCAAGAATGTAAATGGAAGATTTTCAAGGTATCCTTCGGTAGTGTACTTGTCCATTGATCATCTCCATAGGTCTTGATATTTTCATATTCTAGGGTATTGCTAAAATGTTTACTAATTTGAAAGATAGAAAATAATGTGTACTATGCGAATCCATTAGAAATTTAACCTTGTGTACAAATCATATTGGATGGAATGTAAAGTGGATACAGGGCAGTTACCTCCATAATTTGCTTTGTCAATTGTTGCACCTTGATCAATGATGTTTATCACCTTTGCTTGTGTAAGCTGAAAGATTTCCTTTTTCAGGAATTGATATGTCCAATGTCCTTGCTCACTCAACACGATCAAAGTCATGCTACCAATGCATGGCTTAACACCTCCTTTTGCTATCGACCTCAGTAGGATTCTTACCTTGAATATAAAAATATGATGGCATGTTTGGTTTTCATGTTTTTTGTGGTAGGCCTTTGTGGCTTATGTCCCATTGTAGTGAATCTCGTTCTATTTTCCTTTTGCATGTTGGAGTTCTCCATCATCTCCAAATATTTGACAATCACTATGGGATCTAAGAGTTCAGCACATGGAGATCCCTTCACTTGATAACAAAGTTCCTCACAAAGCCCTTAAATAAACATGTTCTTCATAGCATCCTTGCTAACCTACAATACATATTTGTGTAGATGTAGAAACTTCTCATTATACTCATCAACAAATAAGATATGCTTTTCACTCTAGTGTTGTCAAGAATTTAAGAACTCCATCTTCTTCTCCAAGTGGTAGTGTGGAGAGAGGTAATGTTTTTTCTACTTGATCCCTAAATTCCTTCCATAGAAGCATACTAGAACAAGTTCATGTATACACAGGTGTAAGATCCCAACCCTTGCCTTTGACCAGTCATTGAAGTGTCAAAGATCAAAGAAATCCTCTAAATCTCCGAGCCTTGAAATCCCTGGCCCTCTTCTTCCCATCATCAAGATTTTTCAATTTAGCCTTTTTGAAGACCTAGTTGAACGAAAACTCATCGGCCTTGATATATTCATGATTGCAGTTCTATTTTATCTAGGCATGCTAGGATTTCATGCACTTTCATCCGCTTGATTGTTTAGATCCATCAAAAAATAAGAATGGCCCTGTATTTGCTTTCCACCCATTCTTTACATAATTCTCCAAGAAACTTTAGAATGCAATCCTCTCGCTCATGAATATCTTGTATTAAACCTTTCACACCTACCAAGGGTTGATACTACTCTGATACCACTTGCAATGCTTCCCCTACTAGAATTTGATCGCAAGCACAAGCTTCCAATCACTAAAGAAGAGTACAAGAGGGAAATAAAAAGAACTTGCACAAGATAAGAGGAAATTCGATGCTGCAACTAGACAAGATGTGATGTAGGGAAAGAGAAGATTTTCTATGATAGATTTGAGTAATAAACAATAGCTCTTGCAAAGTAGCTTCTTCAAGAAGCATCAACCTTCAGACCACTCTTGGGCTTCCACAATCTCACTCACACTCACACTCACAATTTCTCTCCCACTCACAATCTCAATCTCACTCACAATCTTAACCTCAATCACAATGACAAGGTAATTCTATGATATTTGGTCTTCTCTTGCACGACACTATGATCTCCCTAGAACATAGCTGATTTTCCTCCTTGAAGGAGTGCATGATCCATAAAGTTTAGCAAACATTGGACCTCTCCATGTTGCATGCAAATTTTTTATAAAAAACCTATGTTTTAGTGGTTTATTGCTCTCTTTATTGGAACCTATCAAAAGTAGGAAAAGAAACAAGAAAAAGACGTATCGGATGAAATCCATAATGTGCATGAGAACATGTATACATCAAAATCACAGACTAGCAAAAACTAGAGAGGCCCACTTTTCCAAAACATTTGAAAAATCGACACTTTTTTGCGCTCTACAACTAAAAAGTAGTGTGCAATTCATAAATGCTTGTGAGAGGAAAAAAAAGATCAGCTCTTTGATATACACAATAGTGTCAGACACACCCTAGGTCCAAGTTAGTTGCCAAATATCAATTTTGAGCCCTAGAAGTTTAGAAATTGTGGAGAGAGTAAAATCAAGACATTCCTCACAATGAAATAACTTTAGAGCCCAAAACGAGATCTTAAAACAAGACTTACAAAACTTTCATAGAGAGACTTTTATTCTCTTCTGTATTCTCTACCTTTCTCTCATACAATATTCCTCTGCATTCATTTATCTTCATGCTGAATTTTGAACTAGAAAACATGTTGCAAATGAGGTTTAGAGGGAGAATATAAAACTTGACATCCGTAGATTTTGTCTATATACATAAATTGACCTAAGTATGCAATCTAGAAATGTCCACACAATGCATAACATAAATTTCAAAATGAATTATTTTACTATGAAAAGCTTATTACACATGATGTGTTGGATGTATTCAGAAAGATTACACACGTCATTCTTAACACCAAGGCAAGCAGGAGAGTACACACTACTAAACGTTTTCTTAGATGTATCTTAAACCTACACGGATATCGTGATTTTTTTGCTAATCATCAAGGGCCTATCTTCATATCGAGTTCCAAGAAGATTCTTTCTAACATCCTTGATATAAAAGTTAGACTCTCTACAACCAATCATCCACAAGATAATTTTCAACACCAAGTATAGCTGCACAACTTTCCAACCATGTAAGGAACCCATTTGCGATGGAGAAATCTCAATACCTGATGGATATACAACAAGAATGCAAGACAAGAGATAAGCTATAGATCTCAAGGCCATGTGCAAAGTTAGACTATCACATATTAGGCCCTTCTAGAATCCTATCCGGGATTATCCCACTCACCTTCAAGCTTAACATATCACGTATCTCGATAATTGGGGCCATTGAAGCCGTTGTAGCAAATGTTTCATGAAATTGGACAAATGTTTCATGGAAATGGGTCCATTTAAGCCGATGAAGCAAATGTTTTATGGAAACCAAGTCCTTTGACCTATGGAAAACCTTGTTTAAACCCTAACGTCTAGATTTAAACCCTAACATCTCTTTTGTATTTGTCTTTTTTTACATCCATTTAGTATGAATTAGCATTTCCTTTGGTGGAAAATCAACTTACTCCTAACTATCATTATTAGTGATGTCACTTTCCACTTTCGTTGTTTGAGTGCTTTATGTAAACTTTAGACTTATGTGATTGATCCCATGATTTCTATCGTAAGAGAGAAATAAATAATGTGGAATGAGGTTATTTGTTTCTAGTCCATTCTCTTTGTTCTTAAAAAAAAACATGGGGAACAAATGTGACTCAAAGGTAGATGGAACTCTGATAGTATTGTGTCTAGATATAAAGATAGATTTCTTTCGAAAGCTCCTTGAGAGGTCCGTAAAGTTACTCTTAAATAGCCTTATATTCTTGTTAAAGTTAAGGCTCTTTATGGACTTCTAAGGCTCCAAGGGAATGGATAGAATGCCTCATGGAATTCCTCAAAAGACTTCACTATTCTTAAATTGATGCACATGATTCCTCTCTTTGAAGAAAGGATGTCATCATCTTATGATCATTTTTATGTATGTTGATGAGCTGATAATTACAAGAAATGATGCAAAAATTATTGAGTAAAAATTGCATAAGCAATTAGAAGAGTTCAAAATATCTCTTATTGGGAAAATAATTCGGAGAAAATATTTGGATTGGTGTTCACGAAGTCCATGATGTTGAAGAACTCATGTTTTAAAAGTTCATGGATGGGTCTTTAATCTACCCAACTCTAACTAAAGATGTTATGGAATATTTTATGGGTGTGCTATTACAATCTATACAGGAAAAATTGTTCCTAGCTTGATTTCTACTAGAAGTGTGAAGACTAGTTTGGTACCTAAAAAAGGATACGAAAAAACATATCCTTTGACAAAGGTATGTACATAAGGGAACAACTAATATCTTGAAATCAATTTGGCTTTCACATTTGTGTACACCAAATAAAGTCTACATATATATGGGCACCGAACAAGATATTCACATATAAATATGGATATCAAGTTGAAATGAAAAAGAAATCCTAAACTTTCAGCTTGCGATTCAATAGACAAAGCTAGTTCGTAATAAGCAACAAAACACACATGCATATATATCAGAAGAAAATATAGTAACTAGAATATATATATATATATATATATATATATATATATATATATATATATATATATATATATATATATATATATATATATATATATATATATATATTTTTTTTTCTTAATTTATTTATGCACTTTTACATGAGTAAACACACATGCTCTAATGTACACATACACTCATACTCAAAATCCACAAGGTTATTAAGTGCGTAATTGAAATCCTTGTACAATAGTATGCCTCCTGAGGAATATACACTACAATGATTTTGTAAAGCTCGTACTTAAATTGTGTATTGATATACTGTAAAATAACCGCTTTTGTTTCTATTATACTTGTTCATAAATACAAGTTATCAAATATATGCTCCAAGTGGATGTTTAAAGGCTCACCCCAAAGTCCAAGATGTTCGAATGAAAGAAAGATGATGTGTAATAAGTATCACATCATGTGTAATAAGCCCCATTCTATTCGTATCCAAGTGAAAAACAAACTTCCTTCCACGTGGATTCTTCACAAAGACTACAGAGTGTTGTCGTAATCCTTGCATACGACCTATGTAGGAGCTGCAACTGCTTGATGGTCAGTTTCTGGAATGATGTAGGACCCATGTGACATTCAGCCTTTATATCTCTTATTGGTCTCTAAAGACATGTAAACTAGTGGGAAACAAACTTCTTTCCACGTGGATTCTTGACAGAGACTAGAGAGTGTTGTTAAATAACGCTGTCATACGATCTATGTAGGAGCTTGAACTGGTTGATGGTCAGTTTCTAGAATGATGTAGGCCTCATGTGAATCGTTGAAAGAGGTTATGTGAATCTCATTAATTTAGATGAATGAAGGTACACGATTGCAAGGTAGATGTACGGTGGCTGAATTCAATGTCAAGGCTAGTGTAGAAGTAATTCATATATATAGGATAACCAAGAGCTCTGACCTTTCACATGCAGTGAGACATGGGTAGTAGAATGTGGGCAACCATCACCTACATAATGCCCACATGTGGCTTAGGTGATTTCAATCAAGTTAAAAGATTTAAGTTATTTCTAAGTCCAAAATATTGCATCGACGATTTCTACAGCTCTCCAATGGGCGACCCTGATAACGTCCTTTCCTTACAAGATCTTAAATGTCCTCATTCAACCTTCATCCAACATGTAAGATGGGATTCCCATAAACATAGAAATGTGAGAACAGCTTCTCCACATAATGAGGGCCTTACAAAATGTGCAATACAACATACAATCATGAGGCATAGGCATTTGTTTATATCCAAACATCCCCCTCAATGTTTACCAAATGATGAATCATGTAGGTCTAGATTCTATGGCCATCTATTTAAGACGTCTCTTTATTCGCTCTATTTTAAGTACTTTAGTGAATATTTCAATATAGGTTATGACTATTGGACAATACTCCAACTCCATAATGTCGTCCTTTACTAGGTCACAAGTATACTGGTACTGTACTTCTATATGCTTGTTGTGAGCATGAAATATTAGGTTCTTTGCAATGGGCATACCACCTTCATTATCACATTGAATGGAAATCTCTATTTGTGATGGAATTCCTAGATATGCAAGAATTGTCCTTAACCAAATTTGCTCACAAGGCAAAAATATGTTTCTTTCTCCGTTGGTTAAATGGAAGAGAGATTCATAGTTGGTTGATTTGAGATCATTTACATACAAGATTACACTCACTAGCTAGTTCTGTTTTTTCATAACATACAAATTTTTATCAAAGGTAGTTCCTTCAAAACATATATTTTTTAAGAAACTCTATTTCTGTCGCTACCAAGCTCATAGATCCAGCTTAAGGCCATATCATTCCTTCTTAAGTCTAGAAACCTTGTTGTCTTCAATAAGGTACCTCAAAAGGTTGAGATACATGTACATCCTCCTTGAGGTATCCCTTTAAAACATGTGGATTTTACATTCATCTGGAATATGTGCCACCTTTTATGTAGAGCAACTACAAGTAGCATGAAAACTGTATCCATTAGAGTTTGGAGTGGAAATTCACTTGGACATCAAATTCTACCACATGGCCGGAATACTTGTGCAATAAGCTAGAGTTTGTACCTCTCGAAAAGTACCATCTTCTTTGATTTTTTCTTTGAAAATCTGCTTTGTTGCAAATATATGTTTATCTGATGGTGAATCAACGACCTTCCAACTATAACTTGTTAGTATATTATCATATGGAGCCTTTACTGCTACTCTCAGCTTGGAATCTTTGAGTGCCTCATCTAGAATTGTGGGTCGTTTTATTGATCTCACGATTTCAGCCATAAGAGCCATATTGCTAATATGATGTGAGGCTCCTTTTTACTATCCAATCCTCTTTGAAATGTGAAACACACGTGAATGTGATTCTCGAACATAAACCTGAGGGCTACAAAAATCAAAGAGCTTTTGTGCCCACCTTCGTAGTGGCTTGTGATGTGAGGTAAATAAGTTGAGTTTTTTGTGGAGGAATGTCATTTTTTAATATATCCTCCTTATAAATCTTGATCTATCTATGGGAAGGCACAAGGTGATTCATCTTATGAGTGCATCAGATAGCCATGTTACCTTTCTTATCCACTAGGTGTGTTGTCTCATCAATACCACAACATGCTCAACAATCATTTTCTTTGCCTCTAGATCCTAGAGTCTATATGCTTTAGACTCTTCACTATATCCTAGGAAGACACATTTTTTTGCTTCTTTGTCCTTCTTGTTGATATATGTATATAAGCGTAACGAAAGAATTCAAAATTTTGAAATGCATAATAGAAGGATTTTTGCCAGAGTATGCTTATTGAGAGAAATGTCTTGCAATGCATTCTTGTAGGTTCTACTCAAATCCAAGATAACCAAATTACTTGTTTTTGTTGAAATGAACTAGACATATCTAAGTATTTTAACATGCAGGAGGCCATTCGCATTACTCTCCTTATTTCTTCTCTCAACAACACCATTCTTTTAAGGCGTGGTAATCATATTCTTGATTCCATGATCTCTATAGCAGTTATTGGACTCTATTGATGAAAATTCTTCCCCTTCTTTAGTATGGATTTTCAATATTTACATGTTTTACTTTCAATATTCTTATGCCACATTTTAAATTTTTTTGAAAGCATAAGCCTTCTTTCAATAAATACACCTAGATTCGTATACTATCAATCAAAACTAGAGAGATCCTCCGAAAGAGTAGATATCTAACCAGATATGCCATATACCAACTCTAGAGGAGCTTGAACCCAATTGTTGCTCTCTTTTGGAAATGAAGTGCTTTGTTTTTTGTCCATCATGCAGACTTCAAATGGTAAATAGGTTTCCATCATTTTTTAGCATCTTTCTAAGATGCAGGCTTCAAATGGTAAGTATGTTTCCATCATTTTTTTAGCCCTTCCGTGGCAATGGCAAAGAGAAGGGGACCCAACAGGCTCCCTTGTCTAATCGATATTTTTAGTTTGATCACCTTCGAAAGTTGGCCATTATGATAAATTTGAGTCAAGGCATTTCCCGAAAGGGTTCGGATCATCTTGGTGAATTGTTTACTACATCAGAGATCTTTAAGTGACTGTAGAATATAATCGGAGTCCAACCTATCATAAGCTTTGTCAAAGTCAATCTTGAGGAAAAGCACATCTTGTCTTGAATCATCCACGAAGAAGAGACCTTCGCAAATATCTATAATGGCTTCCAATATTCACTTGCCTTTGATGGAACCTTTTTGGTTGTCGCTTAACACCCTCTCAGATGGCTAGGAATTCTATTGGCTATGACTTTGGCAATGATCTTATAGCATGTTTCAAGCATCCTTATCGGATGCCAGTTCTCAATTGTTTTCTTTTCCCCTTTTTTGTGGATTAGCTTGATGATGTAATTGTTGAGACATGTCCGAAGCATGCCAAACTCGACTAGCTCTTGCTCGAACAAACAAAGAGGGTTGGCAATCACTAACTTGAAGGACTTAAAGAACTCATTAGTGAGCCCATATGGCCTCAAGCTTTTCCCACTAGGGAGGGCATCAATAACTTGAATGATTTCTTCTTTCGAGATAGGGGCATCAAGCAAGGAATGCAAGTTGTGTGGGATCCTATGAGAGGATACCCTAGAGATGGCTGCCATGCAGTTCCCTCTATCGTGGGAGAGGGGGGTCAAGATCCTTAGGAGTCTCGTAAAGTGCTCTTCAATGATTCCTAAATTTCTTCTTCCGTATTGCATAAATCACCATTTGAGTCTAGCAATAGGGGGATCGATTCTCTGTTTTGCTTCCTTTTAGGGATGTTGCAATAGAAAATTCAAGTGTGATTGAAAATTCAAGTGTGATTGATCTTATTGTAGTTTTTCATCAACTATCAGAAGCACTTGGAGGCAAATTTAGCAAATTTACATGATGCGAGATAATTCTCTCACTCTCTTTATCTCTTAAAATAGCAAACAGATATAGTGCATTTCACACAAAAATAAATCCATAAAGTCAGATAAACAACTATTATCATTATTGAAGAAACATTAGGTAGCTTCCAACAAAGACATACAATTGTACTTACATATGAAACCTACATGAATCGTAAGCTCTCTGAATATGTATCCACCCCATTTCTAGAATTCTGCAAGTTATTATGATGAATTTCCACTAGAAGAGGTCATGGAAACTTATGCTCATTTCAATAGAAAATATTCGAAAACGTATGAATTGTGTAATGAACAACAATTACTTATTGTTTTGAGTAAGGAAAAGAGTATGATCATCCAGAATGTGTTCCGCATAATAACCACCAAATACCCTAGTAAATGTCTTGAATCCTTGGGTTATTTATTCTATTTGAGCTACCATTTGAATGGTTGCAACCCTCATTCTTGATTTATCCTAAGGATTTACAATAGGAGTCTTTGGAGATGCTCCTCCAAGTGCCACCTTGGCTTGTACATGAGAGGAGAAGGCGCATCAAATGAAGAAGTCATGTGATGGCCTTGTTAAAAGATTCCACATGTCAGAAACGTTTCTAGACACTTGGATGTCCTATGATATATGGGAGGATTTGGATAGGCACATATTTACTTTCTCACTCACGTGTGTATAAGAACAAAGACCTTTTATATTACATTGGTATCTCAAATACATCTTCATGCAATGAATAATCATTCAATCCCAAAGTGTGTGTGCACATATGCGTATGGTAGTTCTGTCTTCTTCTCATCAAAAACTTTCCATCGAAGAGCCCTCTACATCCCTCGCATGCCCTCAAATGTAGTTTCCTAGAGTTTTGTAGTTCTCTCTTCTTCTCATAAAAAACTTTCCATCAAAGATGCCTCTACATCCCTCGCATGCCCTCAAATGTAGTTTCCTAGAGTTTGGACACGTGCAGCTACCGTGAGATGCATCTCTCGACCTTTCCTTTCTTGTTAAAGAGTTAAAAGTCCTCCACCTACTATTACACTCTCCTCCTTGACCAAGGAAAGATATATATTGGATAAATACATGTGATTTCCTGAGCCTCTGAGCTCATAGTTCCAAGACTCACTCTTTGCAAACAAGTTCTCTCCATATAAGAAGAAACCAAGACCTAACTGCCTCAGTTCAAGGGACCTTTTGAGCAATTTTTAAAGAAGCTTTTTGTGAGTCCGTTTACACCACCATCCCGCAAGATTATTTCAACCTTTATTCAAGGAGATAAATCTTTAAAGTGGCATCTCAAAAGGAGTTTTGGGCATCAAGAAAGGAGTTTTACATCTATTCAAGATTGTGAGGAAGTGCAAAACATTGAAGCAAAGCTAAGATGGAATGAGTGAAGTTTAAAGTTCATCTTGGAGACTCATAGAAGACTTTCAAAGTTGATGAGGAACCATATGAAGGCTTATCTCGTCCAATGGCAGCCCAAGCTAACATAGAACATAAACAAACATTTGAAAGCCATGAGGGCAAGTACAACTATTTTCATCTCCCCAATGAACTAAAAATAAGAACTAAATTATTTCTGTTTTCCAAAGGTAAGAAATGTAGATGCAATCGCATAATGGTAATAACATGCAATTAGAGAATGATGCATTTAGAGAAGCGATAGATTACACTTCTATAGAATGGACAATGGAGAATGAAGAGGAAATGCATGGAGTATATATTCACTAAGAGCAACATGGGTTAAAATAGAAAATTAATGAATTTGAAGTTGTTATGGTTATTGCTAAACAAATAAAAGTAGAAATGGGACTCTTAAAACTCCATTGAAGTAAGATAGTTGTAAAATGGATAAAATCATAGTAATGCTTCACCCAACTAATCAATTAGTCCTAGGAAGCGGTCCTCAACTAGGGGATTGGATGCCTCTTCTTAGTAGGATTTTGCATAAACCTAGGGTGAATGATTTGAACTCAAATCTTGAAACCTCTACATATTTGAGAGTAAGAAATTTTTCTTTCGTAAACAGTATGAAGACCCCTAGGCTTTTAGGAGAGAAAAAATGTGACATCTATTTAGACCATCATGATCTAGCATTTATATACCTATATTGGTCGAGGACCATATGCCTATCTTTTATAATAACTTCCTTCCTCTAGATAACTGCACTAGAGCTTTGGATGCCTAATTTTTCTTGTACAACAAATTGTTCACAATGCAAGAGTATGATGTGGACCATCATTTTTGTTGAAAAGATTGGACTGAATATGCCATTTAACTAAGGATTTTCATCCATTTTCTCTGAATCCTATGATAAAGAAATGTATAGTATGGGTTGATAATACCTCTTCTTTCATAATTTCCAATTAGATATACCTCTTTTAGAGAAATTTATAATGCCGAATGATCCATGGCCTCTCCTTTTAACCTTTTCATCATGTTTTTCTAGTTTGCACACTAAAACAAAGTCCCCTTCTCGTAAATATTTATCCTTAATGTGCATGTCATAATATTTTCCAGCTCTCTTTAGTAGCATAAATATCTTCTCCCATCCTGAGTCCTGTCTCTTGCAATTTTTCTAACAACTAAATATGGCTTGTTGCTTCACGATCTTTCCACTTATATGCTTTTTCCACTCTGATGTAGAAATTATAATTCTATTGGTACAATGTAATTTTATCCATACACTAGATTGAATGGTATAGTTCCTAACACTATTCTGTATGCAATGAAATGGGTACCCTTGTCCCTAACAATTTCAATAGGGAGGCCATATCTAATAAGAATTTCTTCAAAGAGAAATTTGGAAGTGGTTTGAGCGTCACACCTTTTTATTCGTGAGCTAATATATCCAACACATTCATTTACTCATTTGGCGAATGCGCTTCCACTTAATTTGTTCTCTATGAAAGGGTTGACGAAAGTTCCATATTTCGTTATAACAGCTTCCGTCCAGATAAAATGTTGGCGTCCATAAGTTAGAAAATTGAATACCTTGGTGGTCCTTTCAAGGGATAAATGTCCTCTTTAAGCTCATAAGTGTGCCAATTGTAGAATTGGTAAATATTGACTCTCATGAATGCTAAGAAACATGAAATTATCCTTTCGTATTTTGTACAACTGATTCCCAAGGATTGTAATCTTGAGATAACTAATCAAGTAAATTCCTTCTAGAAGGAGTAATGCTTTCTCGAAATGTTCCATTATAAATGCAGTTGACAATGGGCTTACTCCAACATGGTGCTCTCATCACTTGATACAATGTTGAATGCTCTCTAGGTTGCACACCAATGTAAAACTAACCACTAATGCAATACTCATGAATATCCCTCTCCATGTGTGCCTAGTATACTCCTAGGTGTTGTAGGTTTTGTGAATCCTTTTTTTTTGAAGCGCAGATGCCATCAATCGAGAAGTCTTTGTTCCTCCTTGGCAAAAGAATCTCCAACTACAAGAGGTCCCCACCCGTTAGGCATCATAAGGTGTTTCTCACTGAAAACAGCAAGCATAAACCCAAGTGGCACCACATGAGGGGGACAAGAGGGCTATTAACCTCCTTTGCAACTCTCTCTAGTTCTGCAAGTTCTGCCCCTGCTTTGTGGGATTCGAGGGATGCTAAGGGCACTAGTCCCATTCACTTGTAAGCTGCAACCTATTCTTTTCTCAATTAAGGTCTGGGAGAGAAGGTGAAGGCCGAACTTCTTTTTGGCAAAAAAAAGATAAATTAGTGGAGAACACAACGTTATTAATTGGAAGATGTGACTACTCTTAAACGCTTTCTTCCTTGTTTTGACTTGAAGCAATGGTCACTTGAAGGGTCCGATCTTCCTCTCTGAATGCATCCCTCAAGGGAGGAACGAGCATATGAACTAGGTATGGAGCAGCTGCACTAGATCATTTTTGTTGTTGATTTCTTAAAGGCAAACTCTTTATCTCATGACCTTCGTTTCGAGAGGTCATCAACATACTTCGTGTCTCCTACTAGCTTGCTTATATTTTATATTCCTTTCAATTTAATTCAATCCTTTGCCTAAAAAAAGGGATACAAGTAGTCACTATTTGAGTTGCTTATCTAAGCCATCTTTGTAAATTCTAGCCCCTAATACAGTAGTTCTAGCCCTAGATCCACTTCTCATATACATTTTGATAATAATGCGAGAACAGGGTGGCCTAATGAGCCCTAAAACTTTTCTCTTGTCATCATGGTATTATGGATCCTTGTATTCAGTCGTGCTCACACTTTCGACAACCTAGGAGGTGAGGGGAGGTATCCATTGCCATGTTTAGCTCTTGTGCACTTATTGACGTGTTTCAAATGTCTCATTGGAGAACCAAAATTTGTCTAATGTCTACAAGAATTTCCTTCTTCTTGAGACATGCTTTTGTCAACAAGCAAAACTGATAAGTTGAGAATCAAATCATGTGATCTTTAAAGCCGTTCAGTGTCTTCGATGTATTAACAATGCAACCTACGATGCCTAAACTGAGAGCGGGTGAAGAAATCTATTCAGAAAGGGTGTTTATCTTATGAGACTTTATTTGGGAGCTTCAAGAATGAAGATGTTATTCTAACAGGCCACACAATAGGACAAGAAAGAGGAAGATAGAGCCAAGAGTAGCATGCCTTTCCTAGGAGAGCAATAGAGCATTGCTCTCCCACTAGCCCCTCCTCTACTAGCCCACAACCTCCTTATTTTCATGTTCTATAGCTTGTGGGAACCAACTTAGAGTCTACTATAAGCTATAAAATTTTGAGGTCATTTGGTTCCACCAATTTGCAAAAGCCGGCATCAAAGGGCTCTCTCGTCTTTCTCTGTTAAGTAGCTCCTAAAAAGTCAGAGGTAAGCATCTACTTACTAAAGTGATTCCTTAGTGTATGGTTTATCATTTTAAGTGATTCCACTTGGAATCATTAGCTATTTAAGCTAATTAGATACCATCAAAAGGAATTCTCCTAATTGCCACTGTACTATGAGCATTGAGCAAAATATACAATAGGTATCAAGACCAAAATAGCAAGTTCTTTATCACTACCTATTTACAAAGTTATGTGTTTTGACCTAATTGTTTGAGCTATCATCTCCAAAGTACATAGGTACTTATTTAGTGTCATTTTCAAGCTAAGAGGGCCTACTACATAACCCTGAAGTGAAATAGGGCAGGTACCAAGTAGGTTTTGGCAGTACCATCTCACTTCCTTGAGTTATCCATCCATCTCTTCCAACAATGGTATCAGAGCAATTTGAGATAAATGGGAGATGCTTTCCCTTATTTTATTGACAAATTTGATAGAAAAAATATCCAGCATGGTCCTTGAGGATGGACATATTCACAAGGATGGAGTCTCTATGGATACATATCAGGAGATGAGGAGATGCCCATTTTCAGAAGCAAAGGACAACAAAGAGAGGAGCTTGAAAGACTCAACTCATGGTGTGCCAAAAATGTTCTAGGAAGGTCATACTTACTTAACTCTATCTGTGACTTCCTTCTTCCACATATTAGGAATTGTAAAACATCCCAAGAGACTTGGGATACATTGTTTTCATACTTTTCTTCCAATAGAAAAGCTAGAAAAAAATCAATCGTGGATTGAGTTTATCACTCAAAGGAAGCAACCCAAGCCTAATGTTTCAGACTTTATGACCAAAGTCAAAGATGTGGCTGATCAATTGGCAAGCATAGGAGAAGATATTGAAGAGGAGAAAATAGTGAGAAAAATAATCAATGCCATCAAGGCAGGTGACAAATGAGAAGTCTTCACAACTGCTATGGACTTATACATGCACATGAAGATTCCAGATCTTACCACACTCATGGGACAAGTGTTTACCCATGAAGTCAAGTTCAACAAAAATGGAGAACCATTAAGAGTTAACAACTCTTCTAACCTACACATAGATAAAGGAAAGACTAAAGACAAAGGGAAAAGCAAGAAAGTAGAGGATGAAGGTACTGCTTCTCAAGCTAACTATGAAGGGAGAGTACGAACTCAAGAGGAAGGGGTAGAGGAGGTAAGGAAGGCAGAGGGAGACCTTTGAACTCTCCCCTATGCAACATATGGGGACTGTCTAATCACACTAGAGATGAGTGCTATAGGAACTCCAATTATGAGAGAGGAAGAGGATATCAAAGAGGTGGCTACTCACAATCAAGAGGAATATTCAACCATAATCAAAGCTAAACCCATGGATACAACAACAATTATCAAGGAGGATAGAAATCAAGTAAGGACTTCAACAATTATAGGATCAAGAGGATTCTCTTCTCATTATGAATATGACTTCAAAACAAGCTATGAATGATGAGCACCTCTTCTATATTGACTCAGGTTGTTCAAACCATGTAGCAGGAAATCTAGCTCTTCTCTCTGACCTTGAGGAACCCAAGGGAAAGCAACAAGTGCAAAAAGGTGATGACACCAAGCATTCAGTGGAGCAAGGTTCTTTATGTACCTACAATCACCAAGAAACTGAAGGGTTTTGGATAGATAATGGAAAAGGTTTTGCAGGTTAGGTTTAACAAATCTAGAGCTTTTGTGGAGGACTCCCAACATGGATTCAAGAGAATTGCCTAGGGAGATAAAAAACCTAGACTATTTACACTTAAACTTGAGGACACTAGAAACATGCACTTTATAATTGCAAGGATCCAAGATTGTTTGATCTTGAGATTTGGCATAAAATATTATGACATAGTGTTGAGAGAACCTTGAAGCAAATATGTAGAGATCAATGTGTGCTTGGGATACCTAATGGATCCAAACAACACATGATCTATAAATGTGGTGCTTGTCAGTTTGGAAAATCACACAGGTTACCCTTCTCAAAGAAAAGGTACATGCATGAGGACTACTTGGAGCTTGTCCATACAGATGTATGGGGACCGAGTAAGGACCCTTCAATTTTTGGATCAAGGTATTATGTATCTTTCATTGATGATTTTAGTAGGTGGACTATCTTATATTTTTTGGATGTGTTGCTTATGTGCATATCCCATCTCAAATTAGAGGTAAGCTAGACCCTAAGGCAGAGAAGTTCATTTTCATAAGGTATGATTTAAATCAGAAAGGGTACATGTTTTATAATCCATCCAACAAAGGATTTATGGCCAGTATAGATGTTGTGTTTGATAAGAATGATTCTTGGTTTGAAACTGAATGCAGGAAAATTAAGTTGCCATATGCCTTGGAAGAGGAGTTTCCAAGCCTCACCAAAGAAGAACCAAACTAGATTGAAGACATCAAATTGGATGATGAGGACATCATCGACCTAGAAGAATTCAAGGCATGGAAATCAAAGGGCAAGTTCAAGATGAAGAAGTTGGAGGACATACCTGAATCATCTAACCAAGCAATTAGAAGATCACAAAGGGAGAGCAAGAAGCCAATCACATACGGGTATGAAAATTCTTTAGTTACTAAGCATTGTATTTATATTGCCAAAGATTTATCACTTGAAGATCCATCATCATATGAAGAGGCAAAGATCAAGGTAGAATGGAAGCAAGCTATGGATGAAGAAATCGAAGCACTCAAGGAGAATGTCACTTGGGAGCTAGTTCCAAAGAAGGAGTCTATGAAGGTGATTGGTTCTAGATGGATTTACAAAATCAAGAGAAATTGAGATGGATCAATAAACAAGTATCAAGCCCAAGGAGTTGATTATAAAGAGACCTTCTCACCTGTGGCCAAAATGCCAACCATCAGGGTATTGGTAAGTGTGGTTGCATCAAGGAATTGGAAGATGTACCAACTGGATGTAAGAAATGCTTTCCTTAATGGCTTGATTTCAGAGGAGGTGTACATGTTTCAACCTCTTGGTTATGAGGACTCAGAAAAGCTACATTATGTGTGTAAAGTGAATAAAGATCTTTATGGATTGAAGCAGGCACCTAGGGCATTGAATCATAGGTTGACTACATACCTTCATGATCAAGGATTCATCATAAGCAAAGCACATACTTCTTTGTTTGTCAAAAAAAGTAATTCAGAGATTATATACCTATGTGCGTATGTTGATAATATCATACTTATAGATAATGATGACAATGGCATCAAGTAGATCAAGAGTCAAATGATGCAGGAGTTCAAAATACGTGATCTAGGGTCACTAAAGTATTTTCTTGGACTTGAGCTAGCCTATAAAAATTCTGGAATTTATATAACTCAAAGAAAGTATGTGCAAGATATGTTGAAGAAGTTTCACTTAGAGAATGCCAAGATAGCAAGCACTCATGCGGAGGTAAACCAAAAATTAAGTGCTCATGAAGGTGATATGCTTGAGAATGTTGCACGACCAAGCAAGGATCCTTCAATTTTAGGCTCAAGGTATTATGTGTCATTCATTGATGATTTGAGTAGGTGTCATATCTTGTACTTGATAAAACATAAAGATGAAGTGTTCAATTACTTGAAGAGGTATGTTGCACTTGTGGAAAATCAAACCGGAAGAAGTATATAGAGGTTAAGGTCGGATGGAGGAGGTGAGTACTTCTCCAATGAATTTGATGGATTCTTGTAAGATAAAGGTATCAAAAGGGAGATTACTACAAGGTTTACCCCTGAGCAAAATGGGGTAGCAGAGAGGAGAAACAAGTTGATTGTGGAAGCAGCTAGATCAATGCTTGATGAAAAAAATTGCCTAATTATTTGTGGGCACAAAGTGTATCTACTGCCACTTATCTTATTAACAAGTTGCCATCCAAATCCCTTGAAGGGATGACCCCATATGAAGCATGGCATGGTATAAGGCCATTACTTCATCATTGTAGAATATTTGGATGTGTTGCTTATGTGCATGTTCCATCTCAAATCAAAGGTAAGCTAGACCCTAAGGCAGAGAAGTGCATATTCATAGGGTATGATTTAAACCAGAAAGGATATAAATTTTATAATCCATCCAACAAAGGATTTATGGTGGTTTCTCAAGCAAAGGCAGCGGGTGAAGATATCTCTGAAGAAGAAGAAGAACTCGCAAAGGGATGTGATTGGGAGTATACTAAATACGGTGCACTGTGGTCTCATGGACGACACTTTCGGATCGCATGAACCAATAAAAATAGGTCTACTTTTGATAGTGGGGTGATGATGAACCTTTTGCAAAAAAGTAGAGCGAGTGCAAGAGATGATAATGCTCAAGAAGGCTAGCTAGATTATTGTGGTGTGATTCAAGATATCTTGAAACTATCTTTTAGGAAGTTTGATTTTTTTTTTTAATGTGAAATGGTTCAAAGTAGTCACCTCTAGAAGAAACGCAACACTGAGGCGGGATAAAAGCGGTTTGCTTCAAGTCGACTCCACAAAATTATGGACGGATGAAAGGGATACATTTGTACTTCCCGAACATTGTGAGCAAGTTGTTTTTATATCAGATTCAAAAGAACCAGAGTGGCTATTTGTTTTACAAGTCGCCCCACGTAGTAGACAAATTTGTGAGAATATAGATGTACAAGATAGTCCATCTATGGTGGACTCAGAGATTCATTCAATAGTCGAGGAGGAAGAGATCATTGTTTGAAAAGAAGAGGTCATTATTCGAGAAGAAGAAGCAATAGACGATGATCAGGAAGAAACCAGCATAGGAAGCGATTTAGAAGCCAACAATATAGAGATAGATATTCTCGGTGCATCAGATCTTTGAGAGGATGCTAGATTAGAGGATTTTTGAATAAAACACTTGTATGTACTAATTTTTGTTTTTTTTTTCTGTTTATTCTCTATATTACCTTTATTATCACATACTAATTATTTGAGTTCTTTTGTTACAGAGCAGGATGGGAGACAGTCCTCCAATCACTCATTCCATAATAGAGGAGCAGTTTTTAGAGTTTATCTCTCACGTACCTCCTGCGTATATGGCCGTTGGATCACAGTATTGGATCCCTCGTGGTAGCACTCCTCCCGGCCTCAATCCTGGCGGCCTCACTCCTGTCGGCCTTACTCCTGCCGGCCTCTCTCCTGCCAGTGTCACTCCCGCCGGTGTCACTCTCCGGGTGGTGCTACTCCCATAGGAGGTATGTCTCCTAGCTTTGTGACTCCACCACGAACATCTTTTCAGTCATCTCCTACTGGGTCTAGTAGTAGACATGTGCGTTCGACCCCTCAGCGCGATACAAGTTCTGGTCCATCTCCTAGATTGAGGTCACGCTCTAGAGCAGGAGGTTCTCGAAGTGGATCTACAAGTAGGTCTAGAGGAGGCGGCTATTGTGGAGGCAGTGCAACAGATGTTGTCTTGCCCGCTTCTACTCCTAGGATGAGTACCTCAGATGTAGGTACGCCATGCAGTACACCACGTGGAACACCACGTACACCTTGGGGTCCTCATGACCATGATGACTCCAAGGTGTATAGTATCCAAGATGGATGCAGCTGGCAAAGCAATGCGGGCACGTATACAATAGCTTTGCTCCATACAGTTTGGACACTCCATCATGCTGAAATGGAGTGAACAGGATAAAGATCGGAAGAATTATATCACACAAATGATTTATCAGGAGTTCCGACCAGTCGATGGACATTCTCTTGTCAGTTCATAAAGGATTCTTCACACCGCATGTGACCTTATGTCCCATCGACAATCAAAGGCTCGTGATGCTTTCAGAGCAGGCTTACCAAAGCTTGTATGGTTAGATACTGAGGAGTGGGATCTGATTCGCGACGAGCAACAGCAGACTCCTAACCGATATCGCCAACAGCGAGATGCCGCAACCACACGTTTAGATACGGTTGGACCGTCACATTTGGGCAGCGGCGGATATAACACGATGCATCATGAGTTTGTAAGTACTATTTCATTTATTGAATTTATTTGTGTTACGTTTCTCATGTATGTTCCTCTAATGTTTTGTATATTTGTTGCAGGAGCTCGCAATGGGTCGTCCTCTAACACGAACGGAAGAGTCTTATGGATATCAGCACGGATTGACTGCACTATTGGAGGACTTGGAGGGACGCGGTTTGGTCCTTTCCTGGGAGCATTTGCGATGAGGTGATTAACTTAAAAACTTGGTTTTTACTTGTTGTTTGTAATTTCATGTGAATTTATCTCATTCCATTAATGTTCTTTGTTGCAGGACTATTGATATGGAACGTGCTTTGCATGCGTATGGCAGTGGCACACCAAAATTTTGTATTTGATTTTTATATGGCAATGCACTGCTTTGCCACATTTTGTAAAAGTGTCATATATGACAGTGGTTTGCCACACTCTTGTACATTCTTCATTTATGAAATATATCACTTTCTTTGTACATGGTTCATGGTTCATTATGATTATCTCTTTTGTGTCCAATAAAATTCTGTTGTATGAAATCATATTTCGGTTGACATTAGAGTACACATCACATGTACTCGGTTTTTTTTGGGCAGAGTGTATTGTCTTTTGTTAAGCAACATCATGGTAATGTTGCTGTAGCAAAGACCACACACTCTGCCCAAAAAAAATTTTGCAGATATGGTCGTCAGTATAAGTGACGATACTCCCAGTAATGTCATCGGAATAAGCGTCGGTACACCCAGCGGGTGCCGGTATACATGACGGTGCACCCAGCAGAGGTGTCGGTATGGGCGTCGATAAGAGCGTCGATATTATCGACGCTCATATCAACGCTCATATCGACGCTCATACCGATGCCCATACCAGTGCTATAGTACCGACGTGCATACCGAGACCTACACCGACGTCGCGGTCAAAATAGCCGTGTTCATTTCCCTCGGTAAAAACTTCGGTATACAGCCGATCTCTTGTAGTGTTGACACCTTCTTCGTCTATGCATGTAGTTTGATGACAACTCAATTTCTTTATTCAAAATGCCATCATTAAATTCTTCATATATCTCACCTATTTCGTGATCATTCCCTTCAAATGAAGTGCTTTCACCACATTCTTCATACATTTCTTCAGTCATTAATTCTTGCTCGAATCTCTCATCATGTGTGAGAATCTCGACATATACATCCAAATCAACTCAAGCTTCATCAATGCAACTGTTTAATTTTTTTCTTTTCTTGTTGATCTTTAGTAGGTAATGTACCCATATCATGTTTTTCATGCATTTCAATGAATGTTGCATTCTCCTTGTCATGGTCTATTTCTTCAGCATATAGAATAAACTCATCATATTCTTGATTTGCATCCGTATGTATCTTCTCATAGAGTGCGACATCACTCACATACATGTCATACTAATGCCCAATCAACAAATCATTCTTACTCCCATGATTAGGATCACTCTCTTGTACCTCTAAAGACTAATTTAATGTGGCATCACTTAAGAGTATTTCATTACCTTGATTTTGATATAGACTATACATAGGCTTAGCATCATGCTTTTCACCATCGGCATACATACCACTCTCTAGAGGAGTCATCATTTGCATGCCCTCCTCATTAGCATCATGCATACTTGCATTCTCTTCATAGAAACCAGTCATTTGGCCATAATTCATATTTGAATCATATGCTTGAAGAGATGTTTCACTCTGAGATGGCATCAAATAGGTCCTCAAGTATTGCTTGGTTTCATCATTTAAGGAACCATCTTGTGGCTTGAGGTTCATATGAATTCACTGGATTATTTTGAGGTATTTCATTTTCAATCTCTTCCTTTGTTTGTTTGATTATCATCCCTTAGAAGTGAGGAGTCTATCAGATTTTGGGAAGCCTCATATTGTTTTCTTGGTGTGTTTTGTTTATTTTTGTTTTGTTGTATGTTTGATATCGGTTTAATTTTGATTTGTTTAGCTTGTGCATATTCCTTTGCTCCTCCCATCTTTGGGTTTTGTGCATATATAGTACTTGAAAAAGTATCTACAGGCTCTTGGTATCTTGGATCCTTGGAGAATGCATCATTTATGGTTATAAGTTCTTTATGGCGATCCTCTTCATAAACATGTACGTGTATTCCATACATATCTTCTTGATGCCCAACTCGGGTTTCTAATATTCTATGGATTTGCAAGTTAATCTTAGTTTTTGAAATGCATGGAATTTGTGCATCCTCTTGATCTACATGAAGATCAACTCTCCAATCATTTAGAAATGTTTTTTGCTTCTTCAGGTATCTCCTCACAGCTTCACGGAGGAGTGTACAATCCTCTGTGAGCCCCAAGTCGGAGTCTATATATTGTAGAAGTGGAATTAGTTCATCGCAAGCTTTAACATCGAGTGTTCAAAGAAAAAATGACACCTTTTCATGACTTATGCACCTCTTATCGTGCTCAGAAAGATCATCATATTGTCATTCAAACTCTCTTTTGATCTCTAGAATCGATTGGTTTTTGAGCATATGAACCCACCTTAGGATGGACTTACGCGTCACTTTGTCTATATCATCTAGCATGAATTGCTTGAGGAGCATCCATTTGTATTGCGGCCATGTCATATGATTTATTTCTATGATTTGATTATGCATGTTGAAATCACAAACATAGATAGATTTTTTGCATATTTCCCTATCCGTCCTTGGAGTCAATTTGACACACCTAGGTATTTGGCCTCACGTTCCTACTCTTTACAAAACCTAGATATATTTTTTCCATTGGAAAAACTCACATCGCTTTACTAGTCACTCATGAAGTGATTAAATGGATTTTTGACACCGACCCTCTTGTTGAAAGCGTAAGAACTGAACTAAAAGGTCATTCGTGTTTGAAGTGCTAGGTACTTCGATTTTCGATTGCTAACTCGGCTCTTCAGTCCACTTACTCTATGATTTACTCATCCCCTCCTTTCATGACAGATTCACCAGGTATGTCACGGAGTTCATTGAAAGGAGGGAGAAAACACGAAGTAAAGTGTTTCTTGCTTTTCTTACTATCTCATGTTCTTATGTTGAACTCTAGCTATTTTCAGTGTGATCTTCCAAGAGAAAAAAGACCCATGCTCTAAAAGTGGCATAAAAAATGCCATAATGCCTTCGCTTGGTTTTTGACATACGAATGGGTGGCATTGTAGTTGGTTATTGCAACCCCAAACAACGTTTCTTTTCAGTTTTCATAAATGATAAAGAAATCTTTTTGGGACTTTTAAGGTCTCTTTATTAATTAGCGTCTCTCTATTTATGCGTCAACACTACATCACAATGGTCAAACGATTACTTGAATGACTAGACAGAAAGTGTTTGACCTCTTTAGTGAATTAGTGCAAATATGTCATACCATGGTGACGTTTTGCACGAACGCGAGAGATCAAAACTAAGTCTTTTGCTAAAACAATAGTCAATAACCGAACTCAAAAACCGCACTTTTTTTTTAGTACAAACACTTTCATGATAAAGAACAGAAAGCGTTTAGATATTTGCATCACCCATTTTAGCAAAACTTCTTTACATTCATATTGAAATACTTAGAATTATTTCTCAAACGTTTTATATATCCCTTTGCATTGAAGATGAACTCCCAATCATTGGAATTTAGTTTCTGTTATCCAAACCATAATGAAGATCAACAAAAAAAAAAGCTTGTGAGGGCATCAAAATTCAGAGTCAACAGCAGCTAGCAAGAACATAAAACCTTTTATGCACCAATTCGTTTTACCGAGACAATTGAAGGTAAAAGTTCGATGTAGAGAACCTGTTCATTTCAGTTAAACTCTATTCTAGATTCTTGTGGTAGCAGGGCAAAATAAGTCCTTCTGAAAACATATGCACCAATGGTTATGTTAGATCATCTCAGCAAGAGGTGAAGAAATTTCCAATATAACTCTTGCATTTGTACCCGAAATTCCATACTGAAGGATCACTTCAAGACTATCAATGTCATCACCAAGTTCCAAAGCATTTATCCTATAAGATATAAGATAAGATTTAACTAAGATTTAACTAAGGCTGTAACATCTAAAGCAGTCTTCATTCATATCTTTCGGTTTTTATTCTCTAATCTTGCAATGCCTTCGTTAAAATATGTGTACGTGACATCTTGCATGAATTAAGAGCAAACTTTATGATCAAACAGAATAAGTCATTTACATATATTGGCAAAAGTGTTGATGCGAGTGAACATTCTCTTGAAGTTAAACGTTTATGGAAAATTCATCATAACATATGCACAGAAAGAAGTCAATTCAAGGCTCACGTGATAAAAGCAATTATAAGAGATTGTGCTGGAAATATATTAAAGTTCAAAGGGAAAACATGTATTTAGCATGTCATACAGTTGGAAGCTCTAAATCCTTCTCTTGTATCGGCTTGTACTTTCAAGAGCCTTGTAGCAGTAAGCTTGCTTTGGATTGTTGCTTTGTTCTGTTAGCAGTAATCCAAATCTTCTTAGAATGCTTTGGTTTTCATGAGCAGCAACCTTCTCAATCATTAACTAAAATAGAACTCCTCCTCTACTTTAATGGGAATACAGGTTTTTCCCATTTGATCATGTGTACCCTTCCGAGTGTCAGTAATCTCGACCCAGCGAGGCATGATGCACACTTGTGCCTCCTTTGCTTCAATACTGCAGATGAAAATAAAGCCAGCGAAAAGTGAATCTCCTTCTCTGACGAAGAACCTATTTGGCTTTTCCTTCCTTAAACCTTCTACCCCAGATTTTTAGAGACATTTGCTCTCTCACGTTGTACATGTCTTCCTCTTTTTCCCAAAAAGGACCACGTAGCAACCTTTCCTTTTTCCTTACTCACAAGAGCTTGCATATCCTGTGTTTCTTAATCATTTACCTTTATTAATATAGATCACGCACACAAGTACTCACAAATACACGTACCTACACATATGAACATACAAAAATATATATATATACACTTCGTTTTATACACCCTTGATCGCTCTTACGCATGCATTTATCAAAAGAAATTGCCCACTAATTTATATGCATTTATGAGCACAGTCATGATAGAAAAATTGTAACATTCAATCATCTTGTAATGCATCACTGAAATATAATTAGGTCACACATAGACTCAAAACACATTAAATACACTAATATATGGTTCACATGAACGAGAAATGCATACCTCAATGCAATATTTTATGCATTCACGCTCGTATTAAATTATTCATGCAGGTTCAAATGACATACAAGGAGAAATAATTGCACCGAGACAACATGAAAGGACGAATGAAAAGTAATTCCAACCATCAATGAACTTTGCAAGCTTCGATGTCGATTCTTGACCACAATGCGAAGAAGATTTGACTTAGATCTTTAATACTACAAGAGCATCGCTTGCAGCATAGCGAAGGCCCATAAATGTTTATAGCCTTTATGTTAGTCCACATACCACGGTGGGGAATTTGCCACATGAGGACTGACTTTTTGATCTTGATGAGTGGATGCCAGATAGACATAAACTTCAAATCCCAACACAGACTTGCCCAAGTGCGGCACCACTTCTTGTTGACCGTGAATGATAGGTCGTGTTGACCTTGATTCTAGGAATTGTGGGCAAGCAACTGCCGTTGTACAAAATAAGGCACTCATGGCATGGTGGATCCTACCCAATAAGCTTGATAACACCATTCTTTATACATGTGAGAAGCACCCCGAATGCCAATGCCTCTTTCCAAACTAGGTGTGATGGAGAGGCCACCACGTGTTTGAAAGACTTGAAAAATTCATTTGTGAGGCCGTTAGGACCCGGGCTTTGCCCATTTGGGAGCACATCAATAACTTCAAGAATATCATTATCAAAGATGGGTGCATGAAGGAGAGACTTCCAATTATGTGGAATTCTTGCGTGAGAATTTTCGATATGGTTGTCACACACTCCCACTTGTGAGGAGAGATATAGAGGCATCAAAACCCCCAGGAGTTGAGTAAAGTGGTCGATAATAGTCGCATTCTTTCTTCTTCTATTTTAGATTGGATCCCATTACTACCTTATAAAGAGCGAATAGATTTCTTCTTTGCTTCCTCTTGAGGATGACACACATCTCTTTAGCTGGTTTGTCAGCCTTATCTCCCCACTAATCCTTAAAGTATACTTGCACGTTATTTCCTTTGATTTTCGGCCATTTATCTCAGCAGGCCTATCATTTTTTGTAGACTCGTCTAGTATTGGTTGTTCCCTTTGTTCACTTCCTCCTTTAGCCACTAGAGCCTCCGATAGAGATTCTCTCTCTACCTCTACCAAACATTGTGAAGCATCTTGTGAGTCTGGACCAGAATTTGATGAATCTTCTCAATCGTAGCCCTCCAACCTTTTGCTGGTGAGCAGCCATTAATGAGCATTGAGTTCCAAATCTAGGTAATTTCCTCATGTACAGAGGGAAGGGAGAAAGAAATCGGGCAAACATGAATCCAAGGCACTTTCTTGATTTAGGCAATCAGTTTGAAAGTGAAAATAAAAGGGTAGGGGTTTGATATGGCTAGGTCAAGGTTTTGAGAGATGGAGGGTTGGCCCCACTCATGGATAATGTTTTGTGCAATATAGCTTCTATCGAGTCTTGCTTTCCTTAGGTCATCTCTAGCTTGGAGGTTTACCCAAGAGAAGCCATTCATATCTCCAATCTCTACTAGCTCTAGGTGGAGTTTGATTTTGTCCTAGATATTTTTCTCGTGACCATCAATGGTATGCCCCTTGTCCCACCAATCTAAAGGGTCTTCCATAATGTTGAAGTCCCCGTAGAGCATCATGTTGTGGGAAAGCGAGTCCAAAGAGACCCAGATGTCAATCCTATCTAGCTTCTTATTTGGGGCATACATGGAGACCACGGTGAACTGGAAGGGGCCCCTAAAGGAGGTGGCAATCCAATGATGTTTCTGATCCTCATAGGAATTGATAAGTCTACCAAATCAAAAGCTATTTATTCTAGTAGTTGTGCGCACGGCTCCTCTAGGTTGTGAATAGTAACCCAGACATGAGTTAAAGAGATGCATCTGAGTCCTTTTTGAAGGTCCTCTCCATCAATTTTAATCTCTTGAATATAGATGAAATCCGGGTTTATGCTATTATCTTGAAACCACTCACCAATAATAGCCGCTCTTGAGGGGTGAATCAACCCCCTTGCATTAAATGATATGATAATCATTCTCAATGATTACCCTCTTCCTCAAGACGGACCTTGTCTTTTTTCTTCTTTGGATCATCTTTTTTCCTAAAAAATGAGGGGTCTTGGCCACAAAACTTACCCTTAAGAGGGATTTTCCATGGCATTTTCAATGGTTTTTTTCCCTTATAAGTCACCTTTTGCGGGACTGAATTTAGCACTTTTTCTCGGAGTGTCGATCCAATGATGGAGCTCTCACTATCCGGATTGTCTTCCTTGCTAGTCGTGAAACCATCCTCTTTACTAGTGGTATAGCCCTTGTCGTAGCTTCTTTGTTGGTGGTGATCTTGAGGCTTTCACCTTTGGCGTCTAATTTGGAAAGAGTTTCTACTTAAAAGTCCAACTCAATGATCTCCTTTTCTAGGTTGCAATACTACTTATTTAGAGGAGCCACGCCTGTGGTGTTCTTTTGAGAAAACTCTCGAGGGCTTCTTCTCTTTCTGAGCATGACTTTTTTGAACAATTGTTAGTCTATTTCTAAGACCCTAATGTCCTTGTCTTCCTCAATGATGGATGGACGAGTATGTTCCCTAGTACTTATCTGATCTTCTTTGGTAGTTACTTGGTTTTGTTTGTTTTTAGAGGTGTTCTACTCTTGAAGAGACTCTTTAATCCTGTGTCCTTGAAGACTAGAATGAAAACACACATTTGGAAAATTCTTGTATGTTATTTCATACTCCCATAATTCCCCTTCCCCTAAGTCTATGGAAATCTTGAAGAGAGAGTTTTGTTGAGGTCAGTCTCGATGCAGATCTATGGGTGCCATCATGTGTTGAAGGAGTATTTTCCACGTTCGTAGATGAAGCCATCCATGTCCTCCCTTGTAGCCACGGATAAACCAATAGGTGTAACAATATCCCTTCGGAAGTCTTACAAAAAAAAGGAAGGTTAGGGAGCTCAACCCAGAGTAGGTTGCACAGGGGTTTAGACTTGTTTTGAATAAAATCTAGAAACCACTCAAAAAGGCATAAGGTAGACCTCCAAACTTTCCAGGTGCCCATGTGTAGTGCTTGAAACACCATCACCTCTTTCTAGAAGACTAAACAAAAGTTGTTCACTAGCAAAAACTACATTTCCTTAGTATCAAACCATGGGGGAACCACTCATTACGAAGCTAGAGATGCAAGGACTCTAAGGAGGGCCTTGGGCTGAAAAATTGACCAATGAAGCACATTTTTTATAATTCTTCTTGCTTTGCCAAGATAAATTCCTTGCTTAAGGAGACCATCGGGGGACTGAAAGTGAGAGAATCTCGAGTAGCCTCACATGAGCCCAACATCGACGGAGGACCCACATTGCTGAGCATCAAGGAATGAAGCACTCCGGCCATAGGAACCAGGAGAAGATGAATCTTCCCTTCTCTTAAGAGAACTCCTTTCTACCCTTTTAATGCTCCACAAATCAAAATAAATATAATTTCTAGATACAAACCAAGAAAGCATATAGGGTCCCCCTTGGACTACAAATAAGGCCTCAATGCCACAAAGAAGAAATGAAGACCTCAAAGCAACGATGGTGTCAAAGACAAACCCAAGAGGTTGCAACAAATGGAACAAGCAAGGCAAGAAATCTATAAAACAGGGAACTAATGAAGCTCCAAAAACCAAAACAAAGAAGGTGAACACCAAAGCTCTTTCAAAGGCAAACCACTTCATAAGGCACCAAAGTCAAGTCAATACCTCGCCATGAGGTGATACACATCGTCTGATGATACTATGAGGCTAACGATACATGGTGGCTAACGATACTAGACAGTAGCTGACGATACTTAGAGGGACCCAACACTCAACACGGGGCAATAGCTTCTGGCATCACGGCACGTGATAGAGAAGGTGGCAAGTATCACATTACCTCGACCCCCTAGGAGAATCACAACTCAACGCAAAGGGGAGGGGGAGAAGGGAAACCACACTAAGACTCAAGGACGAAACCTCATTTTGCAAAATGATCACGGCACTAGCCTTTGTGATATTGTAGTTCAAAGCAAGCTCCTCCCATGGATACACTCAAACCATGCCAACCTCTACTTGTAGAGCACAAAACAAATAGCTATGCACGAACTCACTGCTCACTCCGAAATCAACGACCACGTCAAATCTCAACTTGGTGATACTTATGACCGTTTCCCGTGATACTTGCGATAGTCAAAACTTTGCCCTCATTCAAAGTTCGATATGACGCGATACTTACGACAGTCACTTCTCAAGAGAAGTGATCCTACGTTTCAAATTTGTAAACAATTTAGCAATACCCATAAATAAATATGAAAAGATCAAGAGTTGTGGAGATAGCCAATGCAGCAACTACACTATACGGAAGGACACATTGAAAACCTTGCATTTGCTTTTTCTCATAGGTGTAGGGGATTTGAGTAAGAGAATGATAAAAAATAAGTACTCACTCCCTCAGATAGATCATTTATTAGGTCAGTTAATAATAGGAGTGATCGTATCCATTAAGATTTACTTTAGATCCCTACATTATCAACTTAGGATCAAACGTGATGAGATACCCAAGAAAGCTTTTCGGACACGTTATGGCAACTATGAGTTTACAATTTTAACTTCCGAACTAACAAAGGCTCCTATCGTAGTCATGTGTTTAATGAACAATATTCGTCATGATTATTTGGATGAAATCATCTTATTATTTCTTGATGATATATTTGTATACTCTAAAAATGGCAATGAGCATATTATATATATCAAGAAAAACTTGCAAACATCTAGAGAACAGAACTTGAACAGAAAGGATGAAGTGTTTCTTTGCCAAGGACAAACTTGTTTACCTTGAGAGAGTCATATCTAAAGGGGGAAATCATAGACCTGGATCAATTATAAATAATAGTTGATTGGCCAGTTCCTAGAATGATAAGGGATGTTAGACATTGTTTTTAGGATTAGCACATGAGAAAGCACATATTAGGGTTTTCTCTAAGATAGCGAATCCTTGCACAAATTTGACAAAAATGAGTGCAAGATTTATGTGAATTGGTGCTTGTCAGCCATCATTTTACTAATTGAAATAAAAAATGATGGAGTGTATTAGAAATACGAGAAATGGGAAAATCTTTTGTGGTTTAATGCAATGTGAATGCCAGTCAAATAGGATGTGTTCTTTCATAGGATGGCAAGCCCGTTGCATATGAATCTAGAAAATGAATAAATCATGAATTTAACTATCCCACTCATGATCTAGAAATGCTTTTTGTTGTACAAACATTTATGCATTAGATACATCTAGTTTTAAGGTTTTGAATTAAAAATAGATCATCAAAGTCTAAAATACATTTTCACAAAAACACTACTAAAAAAATAGGCAAAATCATTGGATTGGATTATTGAGTGATTATGATTATTACATTATGTATTTGGCTTTTAAGGAAAATAAAATAAGGTCATTGATGCATTGAGTCTAAAACTTTTATTTAATCTCCTTTTTGTAATAAACTCTGATTTTTTTAATCAAATTTCAAGAAGAGCTAAAACAGACTTCCTTTTATGCATCTACTTTGAATTTTTTATATGCAAAAAGGGTTGAGTGTATGAAGAGAAATTTCATTTGCATAATGGAACTTTATATTGTAACAATTAATTATGCATACCTTTCGAATCTCCATCTAAAATTTATATATTAAAGGACTATCAGGGTGCACCCTTTTGCACATCCATGCTATTTGAGGATAATGGGTAATACAAAATATTCTTTTAATCCCATGTATGAAGAGGGATATTAGAGAATATGTTAGTGAATATCTAGAGTGCCAAAATGTGAAAGTCGAGTTCAAAAGAATGCCTCGAATGCTCAACCTTTGGATGTTCCAAATCAAAATTGGTAGTATATCATTATGGTTTTCATCACTAAATTGCATATAACCAGATGTTATGATCTTTCATGTTTTTGATTTGAGAGCCGCTCAATGCTCTCTTTATACAAAAAAAACCTAAATTGGTCACCATGTATGTAATGATGCCCCTTGTTCAAAGCGTGGACAATCGCATACAACTCCTTCTCATAGACCAAGTACTTCCTCTAAGTCAATTCTAGAGTTTTTCTCTCGAAAGCCACTCATCCACCATCCTGATCTCAAAGCACTCCTATTGCAAAAACATTCCCATCACTCTCAACCATAATGACTTAGTGGATCTTCAACTTTTCCATAGTTTGCTTTTATTTGTTTCCCCAATGAAAGATTTTCCCTTTTCCTTAAAGTTCTTATGTTATCGGAACAATAAATTTGGCATAGCTCTATATGAATCTATGGTAGAAATCTAACAAACGTAAGAATATTTGAAGCTCTTTCAAGTTCCTTGGATGTGACCATTCCATAATTGACCATAATTTCTAAGAATCAATGTGGATTCTATCTTTGAAGACTATACACCCAAGGTATTCAAGCTCTACTTTGAAAAAATTACACTTTGATCCCTTATCAAAGAGACAATTTCCTCGTAAAATTTAGAATAGTTTTACCAAATGCTCCTCTGATGGTCTAATATGGATCCAAATATCATCCAAAAATTTTACTACAAACCACCCAAGATATGGCCATAAGACACTATGCATTAGCTTCAGGAAAGTGTTAGTTTTGCCAAATGCTCCTCTGATGGTCTAATATGGATCAAAATATCATCCAAAAATTTTACTACAAACCACCCAAGATATGGCCATAAGACACTATGCATTAGCTTCAAGAGGCATCACCAAGAACTCATAGTGTCTGTATCTAGCCCAAAAAATAGTCTTGAGGATATCCTTTGCATTAATCTTCATTTATAATATGGTGATCTAAGTTCAAGCTTGGTAAAATAAATAGCTTTATGTAAAATATCAACTACTGCTTCCAACTTAAACATTGGAAACCTATTTTTTAGTGTTACCTTGTTTAGTGCTTTGTTATCTATACATAGTCTCCTAGACCCATCTTTCTTCTTAACTAGTAGCATTGGCAATGACCAAGGTGGTTTTACTAGGTCTAACAAAGCCTTGGTGTGAATAATCATGTAGTTGGTTCTTTAACTCTTGTCGTTTAGATACACTTAGACGATAAGGTGGCTTGCGAATAGGATGTGTTAGTAACTACCTCTATGGCATTATCAATGACCCCTCTCTCTAGTGGTAGCCCATAGGAAGGTTTCTTTATTATGAACTTTTTTCCCCCATCACTATCTTTTTCTTAAATTTTGTGGTAAAAAACGTTCTAAGAGGGATGATCCATCTCCATAGGAGTACATTGAGCCTCCTCATACATTTTATATGTGTTTCTTCTTACCTCTCTCCTAATGGCCTTGTCTAATCCTCTCATAATACCAATAGTATTTTGAAATCATGAAGCCTCTTGAGCCTCAAAGGGATCTCTCTATAGTGGTATATGTAGAATAATAGTGTTCTACCTCTTTGTGTCATCCTATCCCACTCATCATAGTTCCTCTCTTCTCCATGAGGAAGAAACTTCTTCAACTCCATGTAGGGATGGAGTTTGTCTCCTTGAGACTCATCACCACTTATAATCTTGTGGTCCTAGAGAGCAACTAGCCTCAAGCACATGATACTCGGGTGGGGATCCCTTTAATTGATGTAAGTCATTCCACTTGTGCAAGAAAGTGTAGACTACATCTTTATATCTTTCTCAGTCATCCCTTGTGAAGGTTCACTTAAGGTCTTTCAAGAGGGGAGTCTGTTACACTTATGTGTTCCTCATCTAGCTTTGATGTGAACCTTTTCCCTATAGATGGGCACTTTTTACTCTAGTGCTGGCTAGAGGTTTTTTCCCCATGGTACCACATACTTGATACTCTCATATGTGGTGGTACTTTGTACTTAGGGATATTATTCCACTCTTACTTGAGTTCAGTTCATCGCTCAATAGAGAGAGCTATTCCAGCCATCTTCTTCTCTGTGTGTCTTACTACGTTTGTGCTCCTTGTGTGTGCTTCTTGTGTGTCTCTCGCACTTCTACACACACCCAACAGTGGTATCAGAGCAGGTTCAACTTCTTCTCAAGTTTCGGTTTTTCGCGTCACGGCGCGCGTGCACTTTAACAGTGCAAATCGACTTCAGAGCATAGAAGTGTGAATTTCAGCAACCCGGAAACATTTCCATCAGGTGCGCTGGGGTTTTACCCCAATTTTGAAGCCATTCTTGCAGTCAGAATCGCCATCAGAGTGACGGTTTGTGAGCTGAAATTTCAGCACTCATTTCAGTTTTCGTCGAAGTGAACATTTTGTCATATTCTTGTTCCTTAGTGAAATGGCAGGTAGCAATGACTTGTTTGGCATGCTTCAAACTGAAGATAAGCTTGATGGGACCAACTATCCGATGTGGTCTTACATGATGAAGCACGTTCTTGTTGCAAAACAACTTTGGAACATAGTGGCAGATGTAGATCGAAGACCGACAGGTGCTTCTACTTCACAGTCTACTGTCACAGATGGAGCTTCTTCTTCGAGTATAGTGGTTTCTCCTTCTCCACCTACATAGGAGCAGCTTAGATGGGATGGAAAAGATGCTCAAGCTCATGTTTTGATTGCGCTTTCAGTGAAGCGTCATATAGTTCCACACATTTGGTCATGTTCTACATCACGACAGGCATGGGACACTCTTGCTTCTTTGTATGCCGTGCGTAATGAAGCATGTGTTGCATACTTGAGGAAGCAACTTGAGGATGTATGTATGGCTGAAAATGAGTCAGTGGATGTGTATGTGACACGCATCAAGGACTTGAAAGAGCAATTGGCAAACATAGATGAGATCATTCCAGATGCATCACTCATTTCTACATTATTGAAAGGATTACCGGAATCTTTTCAAAGCTTTGCTACTACACTTTGTTTGGTTGCAAAAGGAAATCCTAATATGTATGCATTTGATGAGGTTGTGTCTCTTCTTTTGCAAGAAGAGCAATCTAGAGTGAATAGGAGTGGTTTGATTGAAGGAACGCAAGCACTTGCTATCTCACAAAAGGGGAAAAGCAAGTCTGGTTCAGCTTTTGGTTCATCAAAACCAAAGCCTCAAGCTTCCTCTTCCACTCATTCCTCTAATGATGGTGATTTGCAAAAGAAGAAGAGATGCAAATATTGTTGGAAGGTTGGTCATACTATTGATGAGTGTAGAAAGCTTGCTAAACGCAATGAAAAGAAGAAGGAATCGGGCATGTCTATTGCTGAAAATTCAAGAAATGCAAAGAATGATGAAGCTAACATGGCTCAAGATTTTTGGGCATGTGTTGTTACATGTCATTATGATGCTTCTTTACATTCTAAATGTATGGTTATGAGTGAGGCTGATTCGGATTGGTTCTTTGATAGTGGTGCTTCAAAGCACATAACATCATGCAAAAGATTTTTTGCCTCTTTGAAAGATGCACCTAAAGGAGGACATGTGGTGTGTGCAAACAATGCCTCTTATCCTATCATTGGAGTAGGAGAAATTGAGCTTACGACTGCAAATGGAGGTGTGATTCTCTTGAAAAATGCATTGTATGTGCCCGGTATCAAGAAGAACTTAATTTCACTTCCGTTGATTGCCAAAGCTGGACTTCATGTACACTTTGTTGATGATAAGTGTATGGTTCATGATTTCAGCAATGGCGATGTTATCGTGATGTCCGGTACATTATGTGATGGTTTGTATCGCATGGATACATACAAGAGGGTTGCCTCGAATGCCTTGGTTGCTCATACTTCTTCCATGGCTGAAATGGAGCTTTGGAATGCTCGTTTTGGTCATTTAAACTTCAATAGTTTGCTCTACTTGCAAAAGAAAAACATGGTTATTGGCTTGCCTACACTTGAGTCCATTGAAAAGCATGCATGTGAAGGTTGCATTCTTGGAAAAATGCATCGTGCTTCTTTTTCAAAAGATAGTCACACACACACTACAAGAAAATTGCAACTTGTTCATAGTGATGTATGTGGTCCGGTCAAGACTCCATCTTTTGGGAAGCATGTATATTTTGTTACCTTCATTGATGATGCTACTCGCCATACATGGGTGTATCCTATGAAAGCAAAGAATGAGGTATTTTCTTGCTTCAAAGCATTTTTAGCTATGGCTGAAAATTTTTCTTCACAAAAGCTTTTGACTCTACGCACTGATCGTGGTGGTGAATACATGTCACATGAGTTTAGTGCTTTTCTTCGTGAAAGAGGTATTTCACACCAATGTACGGTGCCATATACACCTCAACAAAATGGTGTTGCCGAGCGTAAAAATAGAACTCTACTTGAAATGGCACGATGTATGGTTAAAGGAAAGCATCTTCCTCATAAATTTTGGATGGAAGCGGTCATGTGTGCAAATTATGTGTTGAATCGCTGCTCTACAAAAGCATTGAGAGTCATCACTCCTTATGAGGCTTGGAATGGTCATAAGCCTATGGTTAGTCATATGCGTGTGTTTGGTTGTTTGGCATATGCTCTTGTGCCATCACAACAACGTCACAAACTTGATGACAAGGCAAAGAAATGTATATTTGTTGGTTATAGTGCTGAAAGTAAGGGATATCGGTTGTACCATCCATTGACGAACACAATTATTGTGAGTCGAGATGTGGTATTTGCTGAAAATTCAGTTTTCCCTCTACTTGAATGCAAAAAACTGCCAACAGTTAGCTCACAAGATGTGTTCGATACACTCATGCCTTTGTTCCAAAATGGTGCGCTTGACTATGGCCATGCAGACCGAAAAATTCTAGCCAAATAGGGCTGAAAATGTGGATAATTTTCAGCCAAACATAGCTGAAAAAATTCAGCCAAAAAATGTCAAAACTGTTGGAAATTTCCAGCCACATATGGCTGAACATATGCGACAAAATATGGCTGAAACTGAGCATGAAATTCAGCCCACGCATGATGTACATATTGAAGATGTTTTACATAATGAACGCATGTCTATCAAGAGTGCACAATCTATGCCAAAGTGGCTGAAACAAACTTTGCAGGAAAGCAAATTGAGTGTACCTTTACTTGGGAGAACAAGATCAAGCTCTCACCATGCATCAAGTAATTTTGTGGATTATTCTCTTATTGCTACAGCATGTAATGAAGAGCCACTTTCTTTTGAAGATGCATGTGACAATCCACAATGGATGAGTGCTATGCAATCAGAAATGGATTCCATACATAGGAATGGTACTTGGGAGTTATGTGAATTGCCAAAAGGAAAGAATGCCATTGGTACAAAGTGGGTTTATAAGATTAAGAGAAAATCTGATGGTAGCATTGATCGCTACAAAGCTAGATTGGTTGCCAAAGGATATGCGCAACAATATGGCATTGACTATGAGGAAACTTTTGCACCTACTTCACGCATGACTACCATTTGTACCGTGGTTGCATTGGTTGCCCATGGAGGTTGGAAAGTGCATCAGTTGGATCATAAAAACAGCCTTCTTGAATGGAGATTTGCAAGAAGAGGTCTATGTGAAGCAACCTCCTGGATTTGCTACGAAAGGGAAAGAGCATATGATTTGTCGCTTGCATAAAGCTTTGTATGGTCTCAAGCAAGCTCCACGTGCATGGTATGACAAAATACATAAGCACTTGATTGCTCTTGGCTTCAAATGTAGTCCGATTGAAAGCACACTCTATGTATGCAAAAATGGGGCTGATCTTATAGTGCTTGTTCTTTATGTTGATGACATACTCTTGACTGGGTCATGTGATGCAAAACTTGACATTCTTATGGCTGATTTGCAGCATACTTTTGATGTCACTTATCTTGGTCTTTTGAGCTACTATCTTGGCATCCAGTTTGTATCCGTTGAGGGGGGGACTTGTTATGCATCAAGCAAAGTATGTTGAAAAACTACTTCAACATTTTGACTTTGAGGATTGCAAGTCAGTTTCCACACCAGTTGAGACAGGATTTAGATTCTCAGTTGAGGATTCCAGTGATGCATTTGACACTTCTCTTTATCAGCAAGCTGTGGGATGTCTTATATATGCATGCAACACAAGGCCGGATATACAGTATGCAGTTTCCCAGTTGAGTCGATTCATGCATAGCCCTGGCACTAAGCATTGGCAAGCGGTGAAACGTGTGTTTAGATATCTTCGAGGCACTTTGAGCTTCGGTCTCTTTTATGGTAGAGATGTTCAACCATGCTTGCATGCTTTTCCAGATAGTGATTGGGCTGGTTGTTATGATACTCGCGTGTCCACTAGTGGTAATTGCTTTTTCCTTGGAGATTCATGCATATCTTGGTTGAGTAAGAAGCAACCTACAGTGGCGACATCGAGTTGTGAAGCTAAGTACAGGGCAGTTTTCACAGCTACAGTGGAGTGTATATGGCTGAGACGCCTATTGATGGATCTTTGCATGGAGATTGATGTTGCTACGCATATTCTCACAGATAGTCAGAGTGCTTTGGCTGTTGCACAAAACCCTGTGTTTCATGCAGGGACCAAACATATTGAGGTGCATTATCACTATGTGAGAGAGCGCCTTCATGCAGGAGATATTGATTTGGTATATGTGCCTACACAAGATAATGTGGCAGACATATTCACCAAAGCTCTTCCACGGGAAAAGTTTGAAGCTTTTTGCAAAGCTTTAGGCTTATTACCTTGTGGGGGCTGATCTGTCACTCCCTGTATGTGTTCACATCATTTGCTCCAGGGGGGTTTGTTACACTTATGTGTTCCTCGTGTAGCTTTGATGTGAACCTTTTCCCTATACATGGACACTTTTTACTCTAGTGCTGGCTAGAGGTTTTTTCCCCATGTTACCACATACTTTATACTCTCATATGTGGTGGTACTTTGTACTTAGGGATATTATTCAGCTCTCACTTCAGTTCAGTTCATCAATCAATAGAGAGAGCTATTCCATCCATCGTCTTCTTCGTGTGTCTTGTTGCGTTTGTGCTCCTTGCGTGTGCTTCTTGTGTGTGTCTCGCACTTCTACACACACCCAACAAAGTCTCCCTTAAACTTTCATTGTTTTTTTTTAGGTGATTGTCTTCTTTCAAGCCATCTCATGTGGAAGAACACTAGGAATTTCCTTCCTAAAATGTAAAGACCTAACTTTTGTCTCCAAAGAGGTTACCTTTTAGTTCCCTTGTTCTATAAGAGAGTTCATGCGACCTATGATAGTATCTTATGTGTTTGTTCCTTGAGCTCATCAAACTGTTTGTGCGTAATAAACATCGTAGAGCTTAGTGTATTGATCATCCTATTGTTCTACCTCTCCCATATTTTGATTATATCCCCCTAGAGTTTGGCCTTTAGGTGGTGAAGTATGTGCTAATTTTCCTTTACCCCCAATTTCCATGTTTATCCCCCTTCCCCCCCAAATGAAGAAACTAGAGATCCAAATGAGGATGGAAGTAAACTTCATACAATAAAAGAGAGAGAATTAGCAGAAGAGCTCAAATAAGCTTCATCCAAATGTTAATAAACTTCCAATGAGCTCTCCAATCTGAGAGATGAGAATCTTCAAAAACAATAAAGGAGATGAATGTATCTCCGGCTATAGTTTCAAAGCCCACACATGGATTTGGATCATGTTCTCTCCTCCCAATCACATACCCTTCTAAAAATACCTCTCTTTCCATAAGTGGGAACTTCCAAGTGACTCCTCGCATGAGTGCCACATGGTGCCCATATGAGAGCCCAAACATGCAAGACTCTAAGGGTGAATTCACACCCATATGGGCCTTTTTGGCATGTAACACCTATATTGAAGGATGTTTAAGAGTTTCAATTTGAGAAAACAAAGAATTGTTAAAATAGGGCATCATTTCATCAATTGTAGCAAGATTATAAAAACCTATAAAACATCATTTGCAAAACCATTTTTTTGAAACTACAGCTTAGAATGGAAGTCAAATGAGAAGTTTTCTAATTGTCACTTTAGCTTAGAAAATATTCCTATTGCAATCACTTAGGAATGATTGTCTATAGTGAGGCTAACATAGACTTTTTCCTATGGACGAAAATGACATATTCTTGTTATTGCCTCCTTCCAAAGATTACCTACTATCTAACTTTTATCAACCAATGTTTAGATTTGATACAATTGCATAGATAAAATGCATTTGCTTGTAGTAGATAGAAGAAAAGATTTGGAGATGATGTTAAGTAAGAGAAGATGCTATGAAGGAGCAAAGCACCCATGAGCTCCTCTATACCCCAAAAAGCAAGGGAAGGATTGGAACAAAAATAGTAGTGACAAAGCCGGCAACCAATGGCTTTGCCTAAAATCATTTGTTTTCAATTGACATGATTTTTTAGATTCATTACCCCCTCAAGATGTCCCCAAACTAAGAGGATCTTGGATCAATAGAAGAAGAGGTTCAATATGTCTTCTTTAGCCTAATAGCAACACTCACAAGAGTGGGGGACTCCACAATTTAACTTTGCTTTGGCATTGGTTTGAATTCCCCAAATTTACCACATAAGAACCGACCTTTTATTCTCAATAAGGGGTTTCATACGTCCATGAAATTAAACTACCATCTAATACTGGACCAACCGAGATATCAAATCTTGTCACGATTGCTATGCCAATCCACTTGCTTCTTAAAATTCTTTGCTTTATTGAACTTGTGACCGTTGATCCATTGTAGCCCCTTGATTCAAGGGAGGTCATTCGCATGTAGGAGGCATGACTCAAAGGTCTCCAAGGAGCTAATTCTATGCCCTAAAAACACCACTCTTCATGGTCAATTCTAGTTTTAGGGGCAAAATCCTTGAACTTAATCGTGTGTTTTCTTTCTTGATTCAAGATATGTTTCCAGATACTAAATCCTTTATTCAATACGAAAACAAAGTGTGCACACTGCAAAAGGCACTATATGGATTCAAGCAAGAACTATGTGCTTGGTATGGAAAGATACATGCCCACTTAATTAAATAGGGTTTTGAGAAGAGTCCAACTCACATCATGTTATATCCTAAAAATGCAAATTATGTACTTCTAATCATCATTTTATATGTTGATAACATGCTCCTCACTATTCCTAACCTGAAGCATATTGCTCAATTGAAGGTTGATTTGCATGCCTCTTTTGAGATGTCATATTTGGGACATTTGCATCATTATTTGGGCATTCCACTTATGCAAGTAGAAGCTAGAGGAATACCTTTGCTTCAAAAAAATATATACTGACACATTATTGTAGTGTTTTTTCCTTGAATATTTCAAAACTATGGCCACTTCTAAGCAAACAAGTTTGTAGTTGAGTCTTCACCATGCTAGAGTTGCATTTGATGTTGTTCTGTATTAGCAAGCTATAGGATGGTTTATTTACTTATGCATAACCTGGCATGATCTTCATTATTTTCTCTCATATGAATAGGTTAATGCATTGTCCAAATGTCAATCATTGGCATGCGGTTAAGTGCATCTTTTTCTACTTGAGTGTTACCTGGCCACGTCGATTGTTTTATCTCAAGCAAGGATCATTATCGCCATATTCACATGCTTTCTTTGACTCAAAATGGGCTACTTATTATGAAAAGTGTGTGTCAAGAGATGGTGTTTGCTTCAAAGTTGTTAGCTTGTGTGTTTCTCATTAAAGATTGTAGCAGATGGATGATACTCTACTTTATGAAGTACAAGGATGAAGTTTTTCATGTTTAATGAAGTATCTTGAACTTTTAGAGAATAAAACAGGTAAGACATTGAAGAGAATAATCACGTACTAAGCACTAGTTAACACAAACTGGCACAATAGCTTGTTGGAGACCTTTAAATCTCTAACGGCTTGATCTATAATGATTTAAAAGCACCTCTATATCAGTTATAGACCAAACTTTACACAAATGTTACCTAAATTTATCAAGTCATTCACTATCACTTCTCTGAGTGAAAACTTTTCTTCTTCAAGAAGTTTTCTTTTGGATTTAACTTCATTACCTGCACATATCTTCCAATTTCTTCATTCTAATGATATACATACCTCCGTGCTCCCTTTGCGCAATCATATCAAACATAAGTCCTTCAAAAGGATCATTAAAACTTTGATTTCATCATTAAGATCAAAAGTATGTAAAAAATTGTCTTCTTGAACAAGCGACTTTGACATAGCCAGCTTCTAAGGTTGATTTCTCACAGTACAAGTCCCATTTTGCTAAATTATTTTAGCCATAGCTTCCTTACCTTCTAACTTAGGTTTTGAATGCTAACTTATCAAAAACTTTACACTGTACACTGAGATACAAGCAAAACATTGACACGAAAAAGTGTGCAACTTTGAGATGTCTACCTACAGATTTTACATATACATGTTGCTATTGATCATACACACAACCTGAAAGGAATTAGACCATGAAACTTTGAACATAGATTGATAAGCTTCTAGATTAGATGTGTACAAATTTTTTTTTGATCCACATGATCACGCTGAGAGAAATCTGAGAAAGACTCGATGCTAACTCCTGAAGATGACTCTCTACACATCTATCACATGGACACTTGGCTTCTAATGACTCTCTCATTTATTTCCTTACATCATTGACTTATATACATATGATTCTAGACTCACCCTATGTCTATTACATTGTTCATTATCATTCTAATGATCATCTAAACTCATAGTACAAGAAGTTTTATCTAAAATGTACATATGTATACAAGCTACAATTCTAGGATCTCTTCACTATCTTCAATGACTTCTTTGGCTTCATTCTGATTCATGACTTGCTTCAAGTTCTTCATAATCATCAATTTGGGATTGTTTTGTTCCAACAGCTCCCCCTCAATCACTAATTGTGATTATACCATTCTTCTTCTTGCCATCTATTTGAACTTCTGTAGCTTAGGTCCATCTAAGCTTTTTGTCAACATATTTGCAACTTGCTCTTTTGTTGATGTATACAAGACTTCAATCTCTTTGTCAAGTACCTTTTCTCTTAAGAAATGATACTAAATCTCTATGTGTTTAGTCTTGGCATGAAAAACAGGATTAGCTGCCAAATATAATGAACTCATGTTGTCTCGAAAAATAATTTGGAGTACTCTGATCAGTTCCAAAACTCTTCAATAAGGTCTTTAACCATATCACTTCTTTTGCAGCTTCTACCATTCCTTCATACTCAGTTTTTGTGGATGACAAAATAACTATATGTTGCTTCTTTGAGCACCAAGAAACTAACTTATCTCGAATATAACAAAGATAACCATGAGTAGACCTTTTACCATCTGATTAATTACCTACCCAATCTGCATCACTAAACACTTTGATTCTTGTATTAGAAGTAAAACCATAACACGAACCTTCACTCAGAGTTCCCTTGATATATTTGAGTACCTTTTGAGCTGCGATCCAATGTTTTCTTTGGACAATGCATAAATTGTGATAAAACACCAACTGCATATGATAGATTTGGTCTTGTCAAGGTAGCATAGATCAAACTACCTACCAAACTCTGATATTTCTTTATGTCATTATACTCTTCTCCTCCATATCTGCTCAACTTATGATTTACCTCCAATGGCATGGTTGAATGCTTGCAATCTTCCGTGTTGAACTTGACTGGAAGATTCTTCAAGTATCTCTCTTGTGTAACATATACTCCATGTTGAGTATACACAACCTGCATTCCTAAGAAATAAGACAAGTTTCCCAAATCACTTATCTTAAACTCCTTCTCTATTTGTTTCTTAAGCTTCTTGATTCCTTGAGCATCTGTACCTGTGAAAATAATATCATCAACATAAATACACATGTATATATACCCATCTTCACTTGCTGTCACTAGCAAGCTACTATCTGCCTTTGAAGCTTGATATCCACAATGATTCAAGAACTTAACAAGCATGTAGCTCCATGCCCTTGGGCCCTGCTTTAAACCATAAAAAGCTCTCTTGAGCTTACACACATAATATGATCCAATTGAATCCATGAAACCCTCTGGTTGCTCCATGTACACTTCATCTGCAATATATCCATTCAGAAATGCATTCTTCAGATCTAATTGTGATAACTTCCATCCTTTACAAGCAGCAATAGCAATTAGAGATCTAATTGTAGACATCTTAGCAACTGGACTTAAGGTTTCATCATAATCTATCTCATAAGTTTGGGCATAACCTTTAACCACAAGTCTAGCTTTGTATCTAGACACCTCACCATTTGCAAACCTTTTTGTCTTATACACCCACTTACATCCAATTACCTTCTGGTTCTTTGGTCTAGGCACAGATTCCCATGTCTCATTCTCAAGTAGAGCATCATACTCTTCTTCCATTGCCTTCTCCCAATTCTATTTACCTTTAGCTTCTTCATATGTGGTTGGATCTTCTTCTGTCTTCACAATATAAGCATAATCTTTTGTTGTTAAGAAAGATGTATCATAGCTATACCTGATAGGTTCTTTTCTTTCTCTCAAAGATCTTCTTACCTTTGCACTTCTTGAAGTCTCAACCACATTTGATTTTGGATCAGACCTTGGCCTATCTTCATCATTGTTGTGCAATTTACTTTTACAATCAACATCATCAATATCTTCTTCATACACCTTTACTTTTTTCTTCCCTTTCCTTTTTATTTGTTCAACATCTGCATAATCATTTGTTGACCCTGTATACCATGTGCTTTGCTCATCAAATGTAACATCTTTTCTAACACAAAATTGCTTGGTAGATGGACTCCACAATCTGTAACCGATCTGTCTATCATCATACCCAATAAACACATACTTCTCGACTTTGGGCCACCATGCTTCATAAGGTGGTCTAGCATCCAAAGCTTTACACGGTAACCTATTCACAAGGTAGGTTGTAGTGTTATTAGATTCTACCCGTAAGTGATTTGGACAATTCTTCTCTTTCATCATCGATCTTGCAAACTCTACAAGAGTTCTATTTCTTCTTTCTGCAACTCTATTTTGTTGAGGGGAGTACCTACAAGTTACTTCTCTTTTTATACCTGTGTTCCACAAATAATCATCAAACTCTTTAGAAAAATACTCTCCCCCTCCATATGATCTCAACCTCTTGAGCTTTTGTCTTGTAATCCTTTCTGCATAAGCATGATAATGCTTGATCTTTAACACTTCTGATTTGTCCTTGATTACATAATGTGTAATCCATCTTGTTGCATCGTCAACAAACAATACATAATATCTGGATCCATTTATGCTATAGTCCCTTGAAGAACCCCACACATCTATATGAGCCAACTCAAGCATGTTTGAATACTTGTATCCTGATTTATTGTATGAACTTTTGTGTGCTTTACCTAATTGACAAGCCTCATACTTGTACACCATGTGTTGACCTTCAACATTTGGCAATCCAAGCACTACATCATTCTTTGAAATTTCCTTTATGGCTCTCTCATTGAAATGATCTAGCCTTTTATGCCATAGGTCTAACTCAGCCTTCGTTTGACTTCCATAAGTAAACAATGCATGTCCCACATTACCTTGGACTTTGAGAGTAAAAAGTCTTCCTTCTTTTTTACCTACAATGATGCTTCTATATCCCTGATTTGGATCTTGCATATAAACACCATCATTTGTGAATCAGACTTCATATCCCTTCTCCACAATTTGTCCTACACTTATCACGTTTTTAGGAATAGTGGGAACATAAAGTACCTTACTTAAGAGTGTACTTCCACTCTTGGTCTTCACTGATCCAATGCTTTCCACTTTATGCTTGGTGTTATCTCTTGTTTGAACTGTATGTCCATTCACCTTTGCTTCCATGTCAATCATCAATGATATATTGCCACTCAGATGATTGCTATTTCCTGAGTCAATATAGAACACCCTCTGATCTTTCTTTAGCTCTTGAATTCATCTTTCCTCTTGTAAAATTGACTTTCCTTGAAGGTCCTTCATCATCAGTTGACTACTTTCCTTTGCCATTCTTTTTCTTGTCCTTAGATTACATAGCTTGACTTGCACTCCTATCATTATCTCCCTTAATGTCCTGCTCAAAAGTTACACTACAACATATCAGGGGCATACCGACGTTGCCCATACCGACGGTCACGCCTCGGCGTCGGTATGACCGTTGAAAATGCTTGAAAAACAACGGATGCAATACCGACGGTCATTTAATCATCGATATATAGGTGTCGGTATGAGCGCCGATATAGGTGTCAATACTTTACTATAAATTACCGACGCTTACACCGAGGCAACGTTTTAACCGGGCCCGAGAGCAAAAATTCGACATTTGCTTGCATTTTGAACCAAATTTTGCTACTGTCGAGTTTGCGCATGCGAACTACATTCTGCACCTATTGTGTACACACATCTCTCTCTTTCTCACTCTTTCTCACTCTTTCTCACTCTTTCTCTCTCTTTCTCTCTCTGTGTCTCTCTCTCTCTCTCTTTCTGTACATCTTTGTTTCTCTCGATCTGAAACTTTTGTAAGAATTGTAGAAACTGTAGCATTCTTTCTATTTCTTTGTGTTTTCCCTTTTCTAATTTCTCTTCTCTTTTGTTTTGCAGGAGCTTTTTGGCATCAAATCTTTGGAATTCGACGAAGGGCAACATTAAGTGGACCTTGAGGACAATGCTCCAAACAATTATATCGATGTAAGTGATTGTTTTGTTTCCAATTGATATAGAGTGAGATAGAGAGAGAGAGAGATGAAAGAAAGAGAGAGATCTAGAGAAACATAAAGAGGGAGAGAGAGAGAGAGATAAAGAAAGAGAGAGAGAAATAAAGAGAAAGAGATGAAAGAGAAAGAAAGAGAGACAGTGAAATAGAGAGAGAGGTGAAAGAGAAAGAGAGAGATGAAATAGAAAGAGAATAGGATAGAGAGACAGATGCATACATACATACACACACATATGCATACACATACTCATATACATATTACATACACACATGCATATAACATACACACTCACATACATATTACATACACACATGCATATACATACACATACATATTACATACTCACATGCATACACACATATACATACACACATGCATATTACATACAAACATGCATATTACATACACACATGCATATTAGATACACACATGCATATACATACACACACATATTCATTATCATACTCACATACATACATACATGTATACACACATATACATACACACATGTACACACACACATGTATACATACACACATGCATATGCATACATACATACACACACACATATGCATGTACATACACACATACATACATACACACATGCATATTACATACACACACATATATATATACACACTCACATATGTATACACACACATGCATACATGCACATACACATACACACACATCACATATACATACACCAATACACACATACACACATACGCACATATACATACACACATGTACACACACACATGTATACATACACACATGCATATGCATACATACATACACAAATATTTGCATGTACACACACACATACATACATAAACACATGCATATTACATACACACTCACATATGTATACAGACACATATATGTGCATACACACATGCATATGCATACATACATACACACACATATGCATGTACACACAAACATTCATGCATACACACACACATATATATACACACTCACATATGTATACACACTCACATATATATACACACACATGCATACATGCACATACACATACACACACATCACATATACATACACACATACACACATATACATGTTTTAGGGTTAGGGTTTTAGGATTAGGGTTTATGAATTTCTCTTTTCTTTTGTTTTGTAGGAGATTATTGGCATCAGTTCTTTGGAATTCGACGAAGGAAAACATTAAGTGGACTTTGACGACAACGCTCCAAACAATTACATCGATGTAAGTGATTGTTTTTTTTTCAATTGATATAGAGTAAGATAGAGAGAGAGGGAGAGAGATGAAAGAAAGAGAGAGATGAAAGAAAGAGAGAGATAAAAGAGAGAGAGAGAGAGGGAGATAAAGAAGGAGATATAGATAGATAGAAAGAGAGAGACATAGAACAGCGAGTCATAACAAACGAGAACTATGTCATAAAAAGAGAACACTCTCTTCAAAAATCAAGCAAATGGCAGCTTATGTTTGAGCTTCCTTTATTATACCAGTATACATATATTACAAAAATGAAGTGAAAACATGTGATTTTTTGACATTTTTTGTCATTTTCTCATAAAAAAGAGCTCAAAATGTAGTCAAAATTTCACTATATAAGGCATTGACATGTCCAAAATCTATATGATAAGACATTGACATGTCCAAAATCTATATGATAAGACATTGGCATGTCTAAAATTTATATAAAGAATGTAAAACTGAATAATTCTTATAAAAAAATAACATTTTAGACATATTTTTAATGGGTTGATTGTTATTCAAAATTGTTGCAATACATGGTTTTATTAACCAAACTACTTCGAGGCATTTACATAAGCACTAAAAATGTTAGAGAGCTTCAATGCAACTCACAACTATGTCGATCTATGTCTACACCCTCATCATCAGATGCACTTGATTCAGTCTCATACTGTTGAGAGCTCTCTTCTTCTTCTTCCATATCCACAGGATCATGCACAAATCTTCTTGTTTGTCTATGATTTCCTGTACCACATACATCTGGAAGATTTTGTTTTATCATATTGATGGTTGCTTTCCTCAAGTGACCTGTTTTTGTCAAGGAAAAATCATAAACAAGAATATCTACATCATCCATTTTAAGAGTGGATGTGCTTCGAATATTCTTTTTCTTTTTTGAACATGTTCGTTTAGTATCACACACCATTTCTAAGTTATATTTACCTGTGAATGCATTACTACTTTTAGTGTAATACCAATGCACCATCAAAGCCTCTATTCTTCTCTGATCAATATCTTTAGTTATCTCTAAAAGCTTTGCAATCCAAAATGGTTTGCTAGCCTCATCACCATCAGCAAATACTGCAATAAGTGTTCCAACATTTATCTCTATTAAATTTCCTTGCCATCTTGCTTCTGCCTGTTTTGTCATTCTTGGGCCTACATAAATATTTCATGTATAAAACTTTGAAGTGCATCTGCATTACATGCTTGGGCCACATTCAAGGATCTTTGTGTACAAAAATCCCATGTGAATGGAACATCAATTGGACAATGACCTGCAATTGTATACTGTATAATCTCTTCTTGATGATTGAAAAAGTCCTCCCACCAAGATACATCTTGATCTCCAGCATATTTTTTTGCACGCTCAATATGTCTCTTCTTTTCAATGAGTGCATGCATCCAGCTTTTACTTTGATCAACCACATTTCCACATCTTTTTGTATTGTTTTTATCTTCATATGGTGATTGTTCTGCACCATACACTGTAGACAAATTAGGCACCTGCAATAAGAATCTGCATCCCTCTTTAGGCTCCCACCCAGGAGAAGATGAATATTGCTTTGCAAATAAAAGGGTTATTTCATCAACCCTCCTCATCAAGAATACATGGTTGAAACTAATATTGTGCAATGGAGCCAAAACCTTAGCACTTTATCAAGGCCCATTGAGCAAAAGTGCTTAAAGTTATAAATCTGTGTGAGGTGTTAAACTTTAGGTTTTGGAGTATATGCTTCTGAAATGAGCTCAGATAAAATCGGAAGAGTAAAAGCATTGTTACATGGCAACTTCTTAGAGAAAGTACTGAATATTTTATCAATGTGATCATGAGTGTGGCCAACCAGAAGGAAATTTACCTTAACCTTCTGAAATACTAGTTTTTCAACAAGCAGGCTTAAATATCCAAAGACTGTAGAATTTTTATTCTCTCTTGTAGTATTATCAAGTTGCAAATATAGAGTTGGTGGCAAAAGACCCTTCCATGATTGCAAAACACGATGAATGATAGTAATTGTAAGGTTTGGATCATTATGCACATTCGGATATGTGAAGAAAACCTTGGACATTACAGTTCCATTGTATACCAAAGCACCAACCAAATGCATTTGCACAAGGACTTCATCTCCAACGTCCTTAGGGATGCGATAAAAATGTGGCAGACAAGTTTTTTTTAATCCATACCATCGATCAACAAACACATATAACGCTCTGGATTTCTAAGTGCTTTACTTCGATGACGAATTGCTTTCTTTCTCTCTAAAGCTTGACTCTCACGATGGTTGTTAAGAAGGTTTTTAAAATTATTCTTTTCCTGTGGTGTTGTAGCCCCCTTTGCCATGTTTTTCAAAGTGGCACAAACTGAACATTCACCCATTCTAACTTTACTAGGAATAGACACATTGTTAAACTCTTCCGTCCATAATCGAGTAAAGTGATGATACAACACATACTTCTCATTTCTATTTTCCATGTCTTCTCTATATATTTGAAATACCTCTCGACGAGTAAAGTTATCTGACAAGTGCAACCTTCCAGTTGTAGGCATAACCTCACAATGCAAGCTAAAATAGTTCATCATCCAATTCATTGCATGACGTCCAACAGATCCTTTGGTCCCAACATGGAACGTATCCAAAATGGTCCCCATTCAAAAGCCCTTGTTGAACCCTATGTATTCTAAAATTTCCCACACCCATTGCAATTTTAAATGCAGCCCTACAACATCGCATCCCTTGACTAAAGAAATATTCAAAAGCAACATGTGTTACTGACATGTTATCCTCAATCATTTGCATGCAAGAAACAAGGTATATATCCTGCCTTTCACTATCTAAATGGAGGAATTTTTCTCTTAGGTGCTTTAGTTTCTTCATTCCTAAATTGTACAAACATTTCAAACCACAACAATGCTTCACAATATCCAATGCAATCTGTCTATCTGAAGTAAGAAATTTAAATCTTTTTTGACTTACTTCACGAGGCCTTCTTTTAAATCGTACATTGAGCTTGCTTTGCTTTTCCGTTGCTCCACATGCACTTGAGTCAAAAGGGAGATCAATGTGGATCAGATGGGAGATCAAGAGGTGCATTTTGGTTGAGCAGAATTGCACTGTGAATTGGTTAACTTAAATGACTCAACAAAAAACATAGAATCATCAGCACGTTCTAAACCATAGGGATCATCACTTCTGTGGAAAGGGTCAACTGAGAACAATGAATCCAAAACTGTATCAATATGAGCAGAGGAAGCTGATGCCCAAGCATCCACAGAAAAGATTGAGCTCATCTTCACTTAGTTCACAGAAGACTGAAGATGAATGACCTTTTTAAATAAGTAGAAATCCGAGATCAAGTGAAGATGTCACATCAAATGTCACATCAAGAAGATATGAAATCAAAAGTTCATTAAAGTACATTAAATTACATTAAACATCAAATTACTTAATTACTCAAATATACACTAATAAGGGAACCAAAGATTTGATTCACTTTTGAAAGACGAGATACACAGTAAATTTCTAACTAGATATGAGTCATTGAGTCTTAGCATTATGAGTGAATCAAAATATATCCAAGTTGAGTTCCAACTGGATTAGATATTAAAATTGTTTGGAGTAGTGCCATTGAAGACTATACAAGAAGAAATTTTACCTTTGGTTAAGATTTCAAGGATTAGGTTTTATTGTGGTCTTGTCTAGATCTCAAAGAGGTAGATGAAAGTATATTAAAAAAGAATTATGTGTAAAAGAGGTACACGGAAATGTATATGTAAGAAGTATATGGAAAAGTATATGTAAGAATTATATATAAGAATTAAGTATATGCTTGTTACAAAAGATTTTCAAATGAATTTTAAATCTACGATTTTTCTGAACGTTGGATGCAAAGACAATGAGTGACATTTGAAATTCCCAAGCTATCTTGTTGAAATTACCAACCTATTTTGTCGAAATTACCCCAAAGTTCTTTACTTGAACATTTATTCATACATTGATTTTCCATTTCAACAATGTGTTACAAGATAAATGTGAATATGAACTGAAGTGAGAAGGATAACACTATAAAGATGTCATTAATCTCCCATATTCAACACAACTTAGACTTGATTTTTTCCCAAGCAATAGATTCTAAGAAACAATTTATACATGAGATTAGACATCCTCATGTACATACCATACTCTTGCCATTGAAGTGTAAATTCCATGCAAATGTATATAAATAGTTGCAAGGTTCTATGAATATTTCATTAAAGTCGAGGTGAAACAGCCTATTTGTGTGAGTGGTATTTCCTGGTTAGATAAGTTGATAGATATAGTTAGCAACTAGAATCATTCAGATAGATCCAGTTAGTCACTGGTTCAAGTTACCCAATTGCCTATAAATAGCAGAGGAGGAGATCATTCTCATTTTCAAAATCCACGAGCAAGAGAGAGCAACAGAGCACAGATAGCCATGGAGCACAGAGCTCAGCATACCAGTAAGGCAACTCTCATGGAGAAGAAGAATGTTGGCAAGAGTACCAAGAGGTAGACAAAATCATACCACAAAAAAAGATTCCTAAAAGATTCCTTTTGTATGTTTGAGTAAATAGTATGCTTTCTAGGTTTTTATTTTTCTTAGATCCTAAAATATAGATCCAATGAGGGTACAACTCGATGCCAGACATCGACTTTTAGGTGCATGTCGATGCCAGGCATCGACTTTGTGTGCAAGTCGATGCCAGGCATCGACTTGAGGGTGTAAGTCGATGCATGGCATCGACTTGCACCCTCAAGTTGATTCCTGGCATCGAGTTGTACCCTCAAGTCGATGCCTAGCATCGACTTGCACCCCCAAGTCGATGCCTGGCATCAACCTGGAAGGTCGATGCCTGGAATCGAATGTGGCCTGAAAGTCGATGCCAGGCATCGACTTTAGGCTGCAAAGTCGATGCCAGGCATCGTGTTTTAGGTGCAAGTCGATGCCAGGCATCCACTTTTAGGTGCAAGTCGATGCCTGGCATCGACTTGCACACAAAGTCGATGCCAGGCATGGACTTGCACCTAAAAGTCGATGTCTGGCATCGACTTGGACCCTTGAAAAACACAATAACGTATGAGCTCATATTTCCAAGCCCCTTCAGGGATGCTGAGTCCAAGAGTGAGAGGCCCTTCAAGAAGCTGAGAGTGACCATGAGCTCTGCTGATCAGCAACGTGACAAAGGCATTGGTCACCAAGCAAAACCAAGGAAAATTATTGCATCCTTATCCTCTGAGAAGGCCAGCAATCCAGTTGGAATATCCTCTGGTGGACAGAGTAGCATCAAAATTCCTAAGCATGATACAACTAGGAAGGATAGGTCGAGGGACGCAGAGGTCTTAAGGACAGATCGTCCACTGTGAGACATGACAAACCTTGAGTGGTGCCTTCAGTATGTTGAAGAAAAGAATGCAGTCCTTCTTGTGTTTGCAGGGGCGTATGGGAGAGGAAAGATCACGACAACACAGGGTTTTCAGTATGGCCTTGTGTACAAACTGGATTATGAAGATGAGGATTCTGACAACCTCCTTGTCCTGGTAGAGACATCGAAAGGTTTAAGAAATGTTATATGCAAGATGGATTTCTTGTGCCTAGAGTGTTGTGTTCTAGATGGGCTTGCAGAGATATGCAGGGACTCAGTGAATCTTATCAAGGACTTGATGCCATGGATCCAACACAATATCATGCCAACACAACAGAAGATGACAACCCCTGTAAAGGCAAGGGGTAAGCAGAGCGTGCAGAAGAAGTTCTAGAAGAAAAAGAAGAGAATTGCATATGAGGAGTCTTCTGACTCAAGCTCTAGGTCTGAGGATATAATAGTTGCACCCGGTGGAGAGCTTGCCTCGGGTGTTCTTGGTACTGAGCAGAACAAGATGAGGGAGGACATAGCTAGAAGAAAAGTTGTGAAGAAGGGGCAGTTGTTCCACCTGCCAATCAATATTATCCCTAGGCCACCAATAGATCCAGTCACAGGGAGGAGGCACCTTGAGATCAGGGAGCCACACAATTTGCACGTGCAAAATCTTAGAAAGAAAATGAAAATAAATCCTCATGCTATTGTTGTGCCATTCCTTGTCATGGTGGATCCGAATGAGTGCAGCTCTGTGGAGGATTTCAATGAGGGTTTGTTTGAGGATTATACATATTATGTGATTGGATGCTCACACTCTGCAGAGGCCCGCAGACAGCTAGTGAAGGAGCACCCTACCACATTCTTCTTTAGGTATGCAGAGTGCAAGATATATGTTGGTCTTACAACTGAGGAAGCCAAGCTTCTTGCTTGGGATCACAACAATGACAATGACTACAGGCAAAAAATGTCCTCCATAGAGAGAATTCGGTTCTTCCACCATGAATATGAAGATTGTCTCGTGAAGGAAGCTGGAAGAATACATCCCAATCCACAAAAGCAATGCCTTATTGAGGTTGGAATTGCACCGGATGAGAATAGAAAGTCTGATGCTTTGACAAAATATGATCCATGGTTTCAACTGGCTTTCAGAACAGGTGAGATCTGGGATCTGCAGGATAAAATTTTCACAATGTGGGAGAACAAGGAGGTCAAGGGCGAGAAGCAACGGAAGTCGAGGCTAGACCCACAGGTTGATCTGAAGGGAAAGGGAAGGAAAGTTGACCTCTCAATTGAAGAGGCTCCTGAGTACATGAAGCTAACACCATGGAGGGCCCTTCAAGGAATCAAGGATGATACATTGATTATATTAACTTTGTTAAGGGTAATCTCCAAGGAGTTAAGCCTGAAGGAGATGGTGACTGAGCTCAATAAGTATGTATGTTATTCTCAGATCCTTTTTCCCTCCTCCCATGTTTCTGGTCTAACCTAGTCTCTTTTTCATTTCTCTTACTGTAGTCATAAAGTATACATGAAGATTCAGGAGGTGATGATGAAGAGGCTGGGTTGCTTTTCTTGGACAGAGGTCCAAGCAGACTATCCAACCACATCATTCTACAAAGCTTTATCAGAATATTTTATCCTATTTCATGATTGGGTAGGTTCTCTTTTAAAGGTCATGCCTCGTTTGCTATTAGTATAGATGCCTTGATTCACCTAACCCATTTGATGTCAGGCTTTTATTTTAGGAATTCGATGCCTGGCATCCACTTACTACTAAATTCGATGCCCGGCATCGACCTGCTGCCAAAAGTCGATGCCTAGCATCGACCTCCTGGCATAAGTCGATGCCTGGCATCGACTTGGGGGCATAAGTCGATGCCTCACATCGACCTCGTGGCATAAGTCGATGCCTCACATCGACTTATGTCCCAAAGTCGATGCCAGGCATTGACTTTCAATAGAAAGTCGATGTCTGGCATCTACCCACACACGAAATCAATGCCATGCATCGATTCCTTATGTTTCGTTTGCTGTCTTAAAGAGCTCATTTAATTGTCTTTCCACTTTATTCTGCAGAAACCAAAGAAAAGTAAGTCTGCAGAGCTACTAGATGATTGCCCCCCTGCATTCCTGGCTCACATTCAAAGAGGAAGGCATGAGAAATCTCGACTGAAAGCCAAGGAGATTGATTTTAATGATGAACCTGATCTGAAATGTTTCTCCAATCCCCTAGACCCCCTTAGGCCTGTATATTACAATGTATTCTGTAGTGATGTAAATAACATTTGTTCTGTTGTGCCTAGAAAGAATTTCTCCCTTCTCATAGCAGACATACCCTATGGATTTAGGATGTTGGGATCAGTTAATGATGATGAACCCTTCAGACACCCTCAGATTCGGAAGATGGTCACTGATTTTGCAGAGTTGACTATGTCTCCTCTTTGGAGGATAGTAATTTTCCATAGTAGAGACTAGTCTTTCTCTATTTCAACTGCTCTGAAGGCAAGATGTCATGCTGTGGAGTGCCTCACGTGGTAAGTAATCTTCTTTCTATCTCCATGGCTTTAATGATGCTCTCTATCACTTATGGTTCTTGTTGGCAGGGTGAAGACAAACGTTAATCACACTCCTTTGCATAGGTTTGTGAGCTCAATGTGCTCATGTTCCCAGCCGTTACCAAGAAACTTTGTCATGTACCTGGGGACATGACATTGGTTAACCCCTATCACAAGCCACAAAAGCTCATAATGAGATTGCTTCAACTATTCTCCAATGATGATGACTGGGTCCTAGACCTTTTTTTGGGCACAGGTAATTTCAATTTTAACAATTTTCATTAGTCATCATGTTGATTGGCCTCTAAGTGGTTTTTTGCTGTTTCAGGAACGACTCTGGCTTGCTCCTTAAAGATGTTCAGGCACTGCATAGCTGTGGAGAAGGATGATGCTCAAGTGAGCTTCATTAGAATGAGAATCAATGGGCTGAATGAATGCCTAGATGAAGACCAAGAGGTTGGAAGGAAGCACATTGCAGACACAGAGAGATTCCAACCGGCTTCAAGGGAGCCTGTTCCCCCACTTGCAGATGAACCGGGGGACATGGCTGACCTTGAAGAGCCAATCTTGGAGCAAGAGAGGCAGGATATGTGTTCTAATGTTCCAGAGGATCCCATTATGCTTGAGCCTGAGGAAAGCTATGATCAGCTTCTATTGTAGATTCATATTACTCTTGTAAAACACATGAAATGTAAAACATCATTTTAATAGAAATATAATGTCGAGTTTTGCTTCCACTTTGTGTTCAACTTGATTTATCTTGAGCATTTCTCTGATGAATGTGTGAATGTTTCTTAGTATAATTTTGTTGATTATAATCTTCTCCTGGGAATGCTTTTGTGAAATTTATTTCATATTCTGTGAATATGGCCCAACATTCAATGACGATCTTAACTATACAAAGGGGATGATCTTAATTGCCTTGTTAAAATGTTCTGATTTTTGCAACACATGTACTCTGACTTTTGAGTAGCTTTTAATCAGCTATAATCTGTGCTTGTTGAGGTTATAGACGTAATGAAGGAACTTCCCGAACTCTTACTTGTACCTTCAACTCTAATCTCTTGTCAAAGATCATGATGTGGGATTCTTGATCATGCTGAACAACTAGTTTTCATGGCACCAAGTATTTTATTATATCTATCTTGACTACTTGGGATATGAGATCAAGCTTCTAGTGACAATATTTACAAGCAAGAACAAGTGATGCTTTCTAGATATTGTGAAATGCCCACTTTATTGCTTGATATCATGGTCTTTAGGTAAAAAGGAATAGAGAACATGGCTTTGTTCTCCTTTGTTGTGACTCAGTGTTATAGAGATACATACACACACATGCATACATATTACATACACATATGCATATACATACATACGCACACACATACATGTTTTAGGGTTAGGGTTTTAGGATTAGGGTTTTTGATGTTTACACATTTACGCACATAATACATACACACATGCACACATATACACATGCATACATACATACATACATACACATACACAAACATCATATATACATACACACATATGCATGTTTTAGGCTTAGGGTTTTAGGATTAGGGTTTTTGGCTTTTACATATATCTTTTTTAATTTCTCTTTTCTTTTGTTTTGCAGGAGCTTTTTGGCATTGATTCTTTGGAATTTGAATTGAGTCAACGTCGATTGGGATTTGAAGAGAGCGATAAAAAGAATTACATCGATGTAAGTGATTGTCTTGTTCTTTTTTATAAATAGAGAGAGAGAGAGAGAGAGAGAGAAAGAGAGAAAGAGAGAAAGAGAGAGAGAGAGAGAGATGAAAGAGAGAGATAATGAGAGAGAGAGAGGGAGAGAGGGAGAGAGGGAGAGAGAGAGAGAGAGAGAGAGAGAGAGAGAGAGATGAAAGAGAGAGAGAATAAGAGAGATAGAGAGAGAGAGATGAAAGAGAGAGAGAGAGATGAAAGAGAGAGAATGAGAGAGAGAGATAATAAGAGAGAGAGAGAAAGAGAGAGAGAGAGAGGGAGAGAGAGAGAGGGAGAGAGAGATGAAAGAGAGAGAGAGAGATAAAGAGAGAGATGTAGATAGATAGAAAGAGAGAGACATAGAGATACATACACACATGCATACATATTTCATACACATATGCATATGCATACATACACACACACAGTCATTGTTTTAGGGTTAGGGTTTTAGGATTAGGGTTTTTGATGTTTACACATATACACACATAATACATACACACATGCACACATATACACATGCATACATACATACACATACACACACATCATATATACATACACACATATGCATGTTTTAGGGTTAGGGTTTTAGGATTAGGTTTTTGTGCTCTTACATATATACACACATGCATACACACATATACACATATAAACACATAATACATATGCACATACACACACACATACACATACACACACACAAAGACACACACACACATACATACATACATACATACACACACACACATAGATATATATACACATGCATACATACATACACACATGTGACATATACATACACACATATGCATGTTTTAGGGTTAGGGTTTTAAGATTAGGGTTTTTGGCTTTTACTTATATACACACATGCATACACATATACATGGTTTAGGTCTAGGTCTTCAGGATTAGGGTTTTAGGGTTTTTACATAGATACACATATGCATACACACACACACACACACACACACACACATATATATATATATATATATATATATATATATATATATATATATATATATATATATATATATATATATATATATATATATATATATATATATATATATATATATATATATTCACATACACATATATATACACAAAAATACACACATACACGTTTTAGGTCTAGGTCATTAGGATTAGGGTTATAGGGTTTTTAAAAATTCATACAAATATTTACACATATACAAATATACATACATAATACATATACACATACACATGTATATACATAGGCATACACACATAAACATGTGTTCTGGTTGTTGTTTATAAATATCATGTCAATGTGTCTCATTTCTTTGTACATGGTTCATGATTGATTTCTCCCATGTCTTTTGTATTTGATAGTATGTTTTGCTTTATCAAATCATGTTTCTGTTGCCTGTCATACATGTCACATGTACTCGGGTTTTTCTTGGGCAGAGTGTATTGTCTTTTGCTACACAGCAGCATGGGAATGTTGCTGTAGCAAGAGACAACATACTCTGCCAAAAAACATTTTGCAGATATGGTCATCGGTATAGGCGACGGTATAAGCGTCGGTATCCCCAGGCAGATACTGATGCTTATACCGACTATTTTGCCCAGGGGCATACCGTCGCTTATACCGACGCTTATATCGATGCTTATACGATGCTTATACCGGCGCTTTGGTTCCGACGCCTACACCAACCCTTACACCGACATCTAGGCAAAAATGCACGCATTCATTTTCCTCGGTAGAAGCCTCGATATACCCCCGATATGTTGTAGTGTTAGCATGTGTCCTAGCAACTGATGAAGATCAGGAGTAAAATGATCTAATAAAAATTCTATGGATGATATGAAAGGCTTCCATTTCTCATTTCCTCTCACACCTGTAAGTATTTGTCTTACCAACTTATCCTCTTCAATATCTTCATCTACTCCTCCCAAGTTATCTGCAATATCCTTCATTCTTGCCACATAAGAAAAAATTGATTGTGAGCTCTTCTTCTTGAAGGTTCTGAACTCGGCCCAAAATGAGGACTTCCTTGACTTCGTTGTATTTTGAAAATGCTCTTCCAAAGTGTTCCACACATCTGTTGCACTTCCTAATCCTCTAATATGAGGTAGAAGAAAATCATTTACAACCATGTAAATGATACTCCTAGCTTGAGCATCTTTCTTCATCCAATTCTTCAAATCTGCAAGCTCTCCCCTAGTTGGAACACTAGGATCTTCAAACTCAGGCTTTTCTTCTTCTTCTCCTCCTCTGTTGAATGCCATCAAATCTTTGCTTATGAGGTGTGCCTCCATCCTCGTGGACCAAGCAGGATAGTTCTCCCTATCTAGCTTATCAATCTGCAAGCTTTCTCCCATCTTTGATCTTTTGTGTCTACAACTACTAAGATTTATGGTGACATGATGTACCTTTGATATGAAGATTTAGTCCTTCTTGATCCTTTGAGCTCGTGCTTTGTTCTTCTTTACCTTTTGTTCCAACTTTTACTCTTTGCTCCTTCAATTCACAAGATCTTTGATATATGCAATAGTTGAGGTTCTCCCTACTTCTTCTTCACCTTGATTTGATCTTTCTGCTTTGATACCACTATTGGAGAACTTTAAATCTCCAAAGGCTTGATCTATACTGATTTAAGAACACCTCTATATCAGTTATAGACCAAATTTACACAAATCTTACCTTAATTTATCAAGTCATTCACTATCACCTCTATGAGTGAAAAATTTTCTTCTTCAAGAAGTCTGCTTCTGGATTTAACTTCATTTCCTGCATATATCTTCAAATTTCTTCAATCTAATGATAAACATACCTCCACGCTACCTTTTCGCAATCATATCAAGCATTAGTCCTTCAAAAGAATCATTAAAACTTTGATTTCATCATTAAGATCAAAAGTATGTCAAAACTTGTCTTCCTGAACAAGCAACTTTCACATAGTCAACTTCTAAGGTTGATTTCTCACAGCACAAGTCCCATTTTGCTAAATTCTTTTAGCCATAGCTTCCTTACCTTCTAACTTAGATTTTGAATGCTCAATCATCAAAAACTTTACACTCTGCACTCAAATCCAAGCAAAACATTGACATGAAAAAGTGTGCGACTCTGAGATGTCTACCTGCAGATTTTACATATACATGTTCCTATTGATCATACACACAACCTGAAAGGAATTAGACCATGAAACTTTGAACATAGCTTTAATAGCTTCTAGATTAGATGTGTACAAAATATTTCTTGATCCACATGATCAGGCTGAGAGAAATCTGAGAAAGACTCGACGCTAACTCTTGACGATGACTCTCTACACATCTATCACATGGACACTTGGCTTCTAATGACTCTCTCATTTATTTCTTTACATTATTTACTTATATACATATGACTGTAGACTCATCCCACATCTATTACATTATTCATTATCATTCTAATGATCATCTAAACTCATAGTACAAGAATTTTTATTTGTAATGTACATATGTATACAAGCTACAATTCTGAGATCTCTGCACTATCTTCAATGACTTCTTTGGCTTCATTCTGATTCTTGACTTGCTTCAAGTTCTTCATAATCATCAATTTGGGATTGCTTTGTTCAAACATAGCTGGAGGTTACATAGATATGTAGAGTTAGGGGCCTAGGGAGGGGAACAAGAAAATAAAGGATACCAAAACACCTAATGGGGGAACCAAAGAGGGAGATATCAAAACTTGTCCATCTTCAAGTTTCTACAATTGAAGACCTAGAAGATGCCATCTGCATAATCAAATCTAGGGATTCATTCTCTGAAGCAATTTCAAGGATGCTCCAAAAGAAGTGCTAGATAATAATATACTCCTCTTAGATGCTTGAATGGAATCTTTCAACCCATAAATAGAGCATAAACAAAAAAATCTTGTTATTTTTTAGTGCCATGAAGTACTTCTAAAATAGAGTACCCACAATTTTGGTAACCTTAAAGTTCATCTTTAACTTATATACCAAAGCATGACCTCACTATCCAACCAAGTGTGTCTTGTAGCCCAAATTTTTCTTTGCCTCCAACAGAGGGACTTTATGGCTCCCTTGTAGACATTGAGCGATATCTCCAATAATTTTTCAAAAAAATATGTAGCATCTTCTTCCAAACCTTATGCACCAAGAGAAAAAAAATAAACTTGGCTTGTAGTCTTTATTCATCTTCTATTCTTCATAGCATCTAAGAACGAATGCCCAAGCATTGATTTCTCTCCTATTCTATTATCATCTTCTTCTTCGTGTGTTGCATCACATCATCCTTAGACATATTTCTCTGCATGAGAAAAAAGCTTGAAGATGTTGAAGGTTTTTATCATCTCACATCAAAATAGGGAGACAGAATCTCTCTGATATTTGCCCCCTCCAAACCTGCATATCCTACAGATGGGCCAACAACAAGTACCTATATCTTACATCGAAGTTAAAGATTTCTTACATATAAATGATAAGTTTCATTTACTATGTGCATGGGACAGAAGGAAAAGTGTTTGTGCATGGCCATGTAACTAGCCCTATTAAATGCATACTTTAAAATACATGTATAAAGGATATGATACAATCTTTAAAGAAATGAGCTTTTGATCAAAAAGTTGATGTTCTCCCTTTCATACATTTCATTTGAAAATACACAAATATTTTCAAAACACTCAATGTGCATAGGTAAAAGAAACATGTGCCTCTATGCAAGGTCATTAAATGGAACCCTATTATACATATTTTAAAGTGCATTGGTAATTGTAATGGTGCATCGATAGGGTAATGGTTATCTTTGCTATATTTGCTTTGGTGATAAGGTAAAGTAAAACACTGAAGTCTAAACAGTCTTACAAGTCGGAACTGTAGTAGTGTTGGAACTCTTAGACAACTTCTTCAATTAATGTAGTGATTCAAGTAAAATCATTAATTGCATTCTTTTTCACTAGTTTAGCATATTCAATCTTCTCTTCTAGATCACCACCTGATTTGAATTAGCCCAAATTCTCAAACTATATTGCGTCTTCCTTGCATTAAATCATCCTTGATGTCTGCACACAATCATCCATCATGATATCGCCATGCTAATCCTTCCTCCTATGGTCAATAGCTACCAGAGGACACCCCTAAAGGCTCCTGGACATTAAGAGTGATATCATAAAAGCCTTCACCAAGAAGAGATTCAATGGGGGTCGTGAAGAGTAATGGATGACAATCCTTCACCTTATTAGACATGATATGTCCATTCATCCCATGCCCATCGAAGATCCCCAAGAAGATACTCTTGTCTCTTGTGGAGTACTCCATGCAAGCATGGAATCCTGGTTGGTACCCTTACAACCCTACTTAATGTAGAGAGAGCAAGTCTGAGTAGCTCCATTGAAGCATATCTTCAAGGAATCTTCATTAGGAGTTTCACTCCTTTTACATCTTCATATAAAATCTTCAGTGCTAGCCGCTTTTCGTTTTTATTATTATGTTGATTCTTGGACATGCACAATCCCATTGCTTTACTTTTCTTATCCCCTCTCTAGATTACTAATCCGGTGTATCTTCATCGAATCGATGTTGCCACATTTCTCGAAAATAAAATAGAGCTTTGAGGATGCCGAAAGAGTTATCATTTCTCAGCAAAGTAGGAAGAGAGAATCTCTCCTAGATGCACATGGACTTGAAATTTCCAAAATCAACCCAAAAAGCATATGGATGCTTGAACAAACTATTGTACAACCTTCTTCACATTGTCTGTTATGGTCGAGCCTGCACTTACATATACATCATGGAACCCCACTCTAAATCCTCTCCATGTGATTTGTTCCACAAGTAGAGACTCTACTTCTCCTACACCATTCATCCTTAGATCTAATAATCTTGCACCAATGCTACACCATGCCTTCAATAATGCTATCCATCACTTCCACAAAATTCTTATGATAAAACAAAATAATAAGATATTCACATAGAGAGAGGGAATCTCTTTGATAATGTCTACCTTTATTTCTTCTTCTACCTCTTCCTTTTGTTGGAGTTTCTAGGTCTATGGAAGCACATGAACAGCACAACGAAGAAGAAGCTTGGAGCACAACACACAATACTGAATGTATTACCACTAGAAGGTACAATGATAAGTGAACCATTAGAGCAACAGGCATATATACAAGCCGGGGGAAAAAACCTCCTAAAGAGGGAAAAACATGCCCCGGTGGTCCTAGTGTTTTCACACACATCACTACCTAAATATATCAACAAATCCCCCCCTGGGAGTGATGCAGTGAACAAGGATTTGGCACTCATGTATAAGGAAGTGCCAAGCTATGTGGAATCAATTCACAAAAGGAAGTAAGCCCAAAGCTTTGTAGAAAGCTTGCAAGCCCAAAATGCTGCAATAATATATCAATATATTCTGTTTGACATGAAGCTATTCCACCATCAACTTGCATAACGTGAATGCCCAAATAATGATGCAAATGCCCCAAATCTAACATCTCAAATGATGCATGCAAATCAAGCTTAAAATCAACAATATGCTTCTCATGAGGACCACTGAGCAGCATGTCATCATAATACACAACAATGATGTAAAGTACATGATTTACACACTGAACATATAAGGTGTTGTCAGTTGGACTATTCTCCAAACCATGTGAAACTAGATAGGCATGTATCTTTTCATACAAAGCACATGGTACTTGCTTCAAAGCATATAATGCCTTTTTCAATCTGCTCACTTGGTTTTCATGCCCTTTTTCCACAAAGTCACGGGGCTGAAAAATATACACTTCTTTATCTAAGTCACCATTCAGAAATGAAGTTTTAAGGTCTAGCTGATGTACATTCCAACCATGATGAGCTGCAAGTGCATAGATGCTATGAATAGTAGCCATTCGGCATGTAGATGCAAAGGTCTCATCAAAATCAATGCCTTATTCTTGCACATAACCCTTTGCGACAAGCCTAACCTTATACATGTCAACTGTTCTATCAGGCTTATGCTTCAGCTTGTATGCCCACTTAGTGCCAAGGGCCTTCCTACCAGTAGGCAAGTCACATAAAGACCAGGTACCAATTTTCATGATAGCATCATATTCTGATTGCATTGTAGCCATCCAATTTTCATAATTTTGTGCTTCATCAAATGAAACAGGACCATTCTCATCACAGAGACTAGAGGTAGCCATATCATAGAAATCTGATGCGAAAGAAGCACCATGAGACCCTGAACTAGTATGATATAAGAGAGGTTCCTCTAATTTGTTTTCACGCAAAGGCTGCACTGGCCATTTTGGCATAGTTTTTGCCTCCTCAATATCATCCCTCTCATCAACAAGTGCAGCATGCAAATATGCATGAGAAACGAAATGATCTGCATCATCACATGAAACATGTAAAGGCTGAGAAGCTGTCTCATTAGGACCAGCACTAGACTGTCCACATATGAAAAGAGGCAGCAAAGTGTCATACATGTCTTTAGAGCTAAATAATGTCTCCTTAGTACATGAAAGTAATGGTTGAATAGCATCTTCCACAAAAACATCTTCATTGCTGACCAAAATGCATTTAGTATGTGCATGATACAAACGATAACCTTTGCTTTGAGAACTCTACCTAGCAAAAATACATTTCACTACTTTATTATCCAATTTCCTGCATTGTTGTTCAAGAACTAATGCATATGCTAGAAAACCAAGAACACATAGTGTGAGCAACAGATGGCTTGCCACCATGCCAAGGCTCATATGGAGTGATAGACTGCAATGCTTTAGTGGGATACCTATTAAGTAGATATATTGTACACATGATAGCCTCAAGCGAGAAACTATATGGTAAAGCTTGAATGTTGAGCATACACATTGTCATCTCCATGAGTGACCTCTTCTTCCACTCAGACACTCAATTCTATTGATGTGTATACGGCCATGTACACTGATGTTTCATCCCATGTTCAGCCAAAAATGCATGAATATCCCCCCCTCTCAATCAAAACAGAGGGTGCTCATTTTACATGTTGAAAGATTTTTATCCAAAACGGGAAACTATTTTAAGCACATAAACACTTCAGACTTTGCTTTCAATGGATATACCCATGCATGCCTAGAAAAATCATCGATGAAAGTCACAAAGTAAAGATAGCTCCCAAAAGAAGGTGTCTACATAGGACCACAGACATCACCATGAAGAAGCTACAATTTCTGAGTAGCTCAAACTCAACCATCTTTTGGGAAGGAGGAACGGTGCATTTTGCGCAAAATATAGCCTTCACATACATGTTTATTGGGTGCCTCAAGTTTGGACAGAGAGGACACCATTTCAGATTTCTGCAGGCATAGCAAACTAGCAAAATTTAGATGACCAAAGCATGCATGCCAATGCTTGGCATCTGACAAAGCCTGACAATCATGTACTGCACATGTTGAATCATTCAAAAATTGAGCTTATACAGCCCATGACATAAAATGCCAAAAGCAATAATGACATTGCCATTTGATAGACCATGAACTGTACATCTTTCATCAACAAATTTCACAACCAAGACAATCTTGGCTAAAGTTGAAAGTGATAAGAGATTCTTTTTTATCCTTGACACAAATAAAGCATTTGACAATGTAAGAGAACTACCATTAGTAGTAGTTAGAATGATCTTTCTAACTCCCATAAGAAGATAAGAGGCATTTTTGGCACATGCGACAATATTCCATATAAGGGCAAGCTCAACCGAGGTGAAGAAACTGTGTTATGGGGTACAACATTTGGTTGCCCCACTATCAAAATACCAAACATCTGAGTCTACTACAGAGATCCATTGTTCATGTGAAGATGGGTCAAAACTTCAAACACTCGTAAATGCCCATTCTTCATTCTACACAAGATTAGCAAACTATGTTTTAGGTGTAGAGGCCTATGCAACAACCATTCGAGCCTCTTTCTTCCTTGCCTCTTGAGCAGCCTATTTTGGACACCTCTTGATGACATTATCATTTCCTTTACAATATTTGCAAAACAATTTCTACTTTTCTATTTTCTTCTCATCTTTTCCTTCCTTCTTTGATGATGTAGAATTAGCAGATTCTTTTCTAACTAGTAGAAGAGTGCCATTTAGGTTTTCCCTTTTGAATAGCCAAGATAGCTTGATTCGCAACACATATAATGGACTTGTTTTGCCTAGACTCATCTTCTTGCAACAGAACGGAGATTAAACCCTCAAATGTTAAGGCATTTGGATTGCCTTTCATCATGAAACAAAGAATAGAAGCAAAACTCTAATATGAATCAGGAAGACCATTCAAAAGAGTTTGCACAAGTGAATTATCAAGCAAGACTTCATCCAGAGAAATCAATTGGTCCTTCAAGTCTTTGATCTTTGTCAGAAAACTATCCATGGAATCTCCTTCATTCATGTGCTCACTCTCTAGCTCTTTTCGGATTTAAGCAGCATGAGCCTCATTCCTTGCCTAGTATAAAGTGGTATTTGTATCCCAAGCATCCTTAGCTGTTATGCAATAGCAAATGTGAGGAATAATGGCATGTTGATAGACAAGGCTATCAGTGCATGTGCCTGAGCATCTGAGCCATCCCAATGAATTTTCTCTATAGTAGGTGCAACAAGAACCACAACAGGAATAAGAACATGAAGAACATCGCCATCTTCAATGCCATCTACATCACCTTCAAAAACAATGTTTGCAAGTGACATAGGACATTTTTCAACACCCTCCATAATATTCCACACTTGTTTTGGAACCAATACATGATGCATCATATAAGCCCACAATGGGTAATTGGTACTGTCCAACTTATCCTCAATAGCCAACACAAGGAACATATCACTACTTTCATCCATGGCCACTAATTAAAATACCCTGATGGAAAAAAATAATTGTATCTGAAAATGTTGAACAGAACTACCCTATCAAGTTCTGCTAAACATGTAGCAGACTTCGGAATGCTTATACTAGCGAACCAAAACATGTATGTATCTTTGGCACAAAGAGACAAAATTGCCTGCACCAACACTATGATAGTGCATTTAGAAGTCGAAATGAGCTGAGATCGTGTTTTGGGCACCCTAAAGCAAAGCCGTTTTTATCTCCTAATCACCATGAGTAAGCTCAACAAGTTTTGTGCAATTTTGCGACTGTGTCCCGAGGGATGTCTATGATGTCCTAGATGAAGTGACGGCTTTCTCTGATACCAATAATTGGATTTTGAGGTCTACACAAGCATGCAAAAAGCACAAGGAAGAAGACAAAGCTTGGAGCACAACACACAGTAGTATATGTATTACAACTAGAATGTACAAAGATAAATAACCCATTAGGGCAAAAGGCATATATACAAATCAGGGGAAAAACCTCCTAAAGAGGGAAAAACCTACCCCAATGGTCCTAGAGTCTTCACACACATCACCACCCAAATATATCAACACCTTTTCTTGCCTAAAAATGATTGGGGTTCATTTCCCTTTGTCATTGAACCTCCAACATTCATCTCCTCAATGACCATTAGGGATAGTAGTTGCTCAAAGTTGGGAAGATTATCTCTTACATATACAAAAGTGGTGAAAGCCTTTGCATTTGGGCCTCCAATGTTCTACTCCTCAGTGACCATTAAGGAACACTAGTTTCTCAAAGTCCAGAACATTATCTTTGACATATATAGAAGTCCTGAAAGCCTTTCACTTCTCATCGTTGTTAAGCCCATTCAATGTATATGCGACTAGGTCATCATCATCTATGTGACTACCTATGGATCCCAATGCATCATTTACTTCCTTGATCTTTATAATGCAATCAATGATTCTCCTACTTGGTGTGTTCCTCAAATTATGGAGTCCTTTCTTCAATTAGATCTTCTTAGCTTTGGTTGGAGTACATTATAGTCTCTCAAGGGTTTCCCAGAATTCCATTGAAGTGTTTAGATCTTGAATATGCCATATCAATGAATTTCTAAGATCTTGGGTTAAGATGAAGATAACCCTCATATCCCTGTCATTCCATTCTTTGAAGACCCTCAAATGATCAAGATTTGGATAACCTTCCAATCTACGCTTGGTATTTGTTCCACTAACAAGCTCCCATAAACCCTTGCCCATGAGAAAGCCAAACATTCTAAACTTGCATGGTTGATAGTTATTTCTATCTAGCTCTTTCAATCTAGGTGCTATATTCTAACATAATGCACTCTCATGTACTCTTCTAAGGATCCTTGAGACAAGAAGAGTGAACTTCACCTCTCTACTTTAGAAGTACTCAAACAAATGGTGTACATGCCTTGCTTCTTCACCAGTAGACCTCCCTTGATTTAATTGTATGTTCTTGAACTCAAATCTGCAACTTGTCCTATTCAATTCCTTCAATGCCTCATTTAGGTCCTCTTCTAGTGTCTTTGTGTCCAAATTTTCTTATACCAATAATGGGGATATGTACACTCTCTCGATCCAACTTGAAGCATGAATGGCCTCATAGGTATGTTCACTGATATCTATATTCACTTAAACCAATTATATTGAGTTCCTACATAATAAACCCAAGATCTCTCAAATAAGAATACAAGACCCTCTTAATGCAATTTATATTATGAAAAATACGTTCTCCTACTCTAAAAAGCCAATGCTTCCAAGTCCGACTACTTACAGCCTTAATTAGACATCCACACAGAGATTAGTATTCACTGCAAACTTAGTTTGAAAGAGAATAGACTTAAGCTTTAAAATAACTCTAGATGACTATGATATCCTTCTAAAAGACCAAACATTACAATGGAGGGATACAAAATGATCATGGAACTCTACTCATCATTCCAATCTAACTAGCTGCTATGCAAAGAAATCTGACTGTAAGATATGGATACTCAAAGCATGAAAAAATACTCAAGCAAGTAGAGGGTTGGCTTAGCAAAGGGTTCACGACCTTATTCAAATAATCTAAGTGATAACACATGGTAGAACTCTATAATTCAAAGCAAAAATAGTGGTTATATAACCTTGAAATTATTCCCTAGATGATAAAGAGTCCTTCTACTAGAATGTAGGCTTCATCACACCTAAGTATGATAGGTCATTTATTTGAGAGTTATGATGGGGATTCAAATTTCGAAATTGACAACCCTAATCCTTGTTCTTGGATCCTTGCGTATTATTGCTCAAGTTTCATCAATCCAGAGGATCACATGCTCTTAAGGTTGGAGCTTGATTTTCAACTAGTATGTGTATATGTACTAGTATTAATATTTAAAGATATAAATACTAGTATACTTATTAAAACCCTAATTTTTTTACATTTGAGAATATATACTATAGTTAATCTTGTAACCCTAAGTTTCTAGGCTTTTAACCATATATACTAGTATTATTTATCAGCCCCTAAGTTTTATATATTCAAGTGTATATAATAGCATTTATCCTAAAACCCTAGTTTTGTATATACCTAAGTATATGTAGTAGTATTTATCTTGTTTTAATAGATATTTAAGTATATATAAGTATTTATCTTAAACCTTAGTTTTATTTGGTTTCTAGTATATTTATTATTATTAATCCTACAACCCTTATTTCTTTTATGTTTAAGTATATATACTATTATTTATCGTGAATCCTTTATTATTTATATGTGTAAATATATATACTAATATGATTATTGAAACCCTAGTTTACTACACATTTAAGCATATAAACTATTATCATCTCTATAACCCTACTTCTTAAGGTTTAGAAATATATATAGTATTAGTAGTCCTAAAACCCTAGTTGTTTCTATATATTTTATTGTATATACTATTATTTATCTTAAAATCCTAGTTTTTTATATAGCTAGCTATATATACTAGTGTTAATACTAAAACCCTAATTTTTCATACATTTAAGCACGTATACTATTACTTCCTCTATAACCCTTATGTTTTTAAGTCTTTCAATATGTTTACTAGTATTAATCCTAGCATCCTAATTTTTTTAATCTATTTTTCTATACATACTAGTATCTATCCAAAAACCCTATTATTTTATATATTTAATTATAGATACTAGTATAAAAATACCCTAACTATTTATAGATTTAATAAAATATACTATTATTATCCTTATCACCATTATTTTTTAGGTTTTTAACTCTATATACTAGTACTAATCCCAAATTCCTAAGTTTCTAAATATGTAAGTATATATACTAGTTCTCATCACAAAGCCCAAATTTTTTTATCCACTTAGTTATATATACATGTATTAATATTAAATCCTTAATTCTCTATAAATTTAAGAATATATAATAATTTTATCCCTATAATTCTAATGTTTTATGTTTTTCACTATACTTACTGCTATAAGTTCTAAAACCTTATTATTTTATATATTCAAGTATAAGTACTAGTATTTATGTGAGAACCTTGGTTTTTTAAATATTTATATATTTACACTAGTATGAATATTAAAACCCTTATTTTTTACACATTTAAGAATATATATATGATCATTTTCATAAAGCCCTAGTGTGTGTGTGTGTGTATATATATATATATATATATATATATATATATATATATATATATATATATATATATATATATATATATATATATATATAGCATTAATATTAAAACCCTAAGTTTTTTATGGATTTAAGCATATATACTATTATTACACCTATAACCCTAATGTTTTATGTTTTTCACTATATTCACTAGTATTAATCATAGATCCCTAATTTCTTATATACCTTAGTATATACACTAGTATTTTTTTCATACCTTGGAGCATCCTGCAATACTATTGCTTGTAGTAAGAAGATGCTCTCTTATCCAAGCTGAATTTCCTACAAAGTGATGTTTGTATATATCTACAAAAAAACATAATGGGTGAAAGCATGTTAATGGTTACAAAAAAGTGATGTCGAGGACATAGTTAATTAGCTGGAAAAACTGGATCCTTCTTAGCTGAACATCGTGCAATCGTTATTTAAAGAGTAGTAAAACCGAGGTGGTGGGGCAAGAGTAGGCGGCAGTACGCATGCTAGAGCATTCATGACGTGGGTTTTTGTGCTTGTTGCAGGTTGGAGAGTCCACCATAGTACCTCATCTCGCCTGGGAGTTTCTCTACATAGCTGATTGTTGTCTTTGGTAGCCATACATTCATTATGGAGCATGCAGGGCAGAAGTTTTCTTGGCTACTGTTTGGTTGATCCTCTACTGTTGTAATGAGTTACGATCGAATCTTTCAAGGATTGTCTTGATGGACGATGGAAGACATACATGCTCAACACAAAATCGGAGGCTTGAATAAACTCTAAGGAATTGGTTCGTGCATTTGCGTCTGCTCATTGCACTTCAAGTTCCCTAACTTTCATGCTGCCAAGAATAGGGTCGACCCAAAAGCTCTATATTGGATATTATTAGCCCAAGTTGAAGTGGAAAATAGACTCTGTTAGAGCTAGAAACAGACTTTGGAAGCCACTACTAGCATGTATCCTTGGGACAGAAAAGACATTACAAAGCTTGATGCGATTTCATTGGGTTGCAGATTAGGAATGCTTTTCCAACTCCCTACGTGGAGCATTCATGGCGAGGTTTTTTCTACATGCTGCATGTTGGAGAGTACACCGCAGTACCTCATCTCGCCTAGGAGTTTTTCTATGTGCTGCATGTTGAGTGGGGAACAGTGAGAGGGACTCCATCACTATAGGCATTTTTTCTGCACACTACATCCTGAGTGGGGAATATTGATAACTATTTCTCTCTATGTTGCATGTTGGAGAGTACGCCACAGTACCTCTTCTCGCCTATGAGTTTTTGTATGTGCTGCATGTTGAGTGGGAATAGTGAGAGGGACTCCATCACTATACGCATTTTTTCTACGTGCTGCATCCTAAGTCTGTATAGATAACTATTTTTGTGCATATCAAATATTTTGGTTTGGAGATCATTCTTAAAAAGCTAATCCACTTCTTCATATTTGATGACAAGAAGCATGACACCTTTTCTGTGCAACAATCTTTCCAATTACATTGGCAATGGCTGAGAGAGCTAAACGTTGACTTAAGCCAACATTGGGTATGGTCAGATGGTGAAGCTTCTCATTGTAAAGATTGATGACATTTATAGTGATGTGTGGGCTCTTAGCCCCTGCACATTTTGTACAATTCCCTCATTAATCTACTTTTTTCTTGTTCTCTAAAAAAAAAGGGAAGTTATATACAAGTAACATCTCAGATTGTGGATGATTGTTACAGGTTTAAAAGTATGCCTAAAAATGTCCATTTAGTTTCATATTTTTCATTCATTGTATCTAACATCTGAGGTTTTGGATGTTTGTTGTAGGTTTAAAAGTGGTATAACAAGTCTACATATGTAAGTGATGGAGCATATAATGATATCAGGTGAGCATACTCAATGTAAAGTCAATATAATAAAGTGGATTGATGAGTGGTAGATGTTATTGTATTTATAGTTTCCTCATCATTTGTAGTGCTAGTAACAAGCTAAGAGTAATAGCTAACTAGTAACAAGCTATTTCAAAATAGCTTATTACAAGCAACTAACGAAGAAACTGGCTCTTAAGTAATAGCCAATTAGTAACAAGCTAATTAGTAATAGCTAAGTATTAATAACCATCCAAGAACCAACTAATTAGTAATAGCTAATTGATAACAAGATAATTAGTAATAACTAATTACTAACAACTAGCCAAGAAGTAGATACTTAATAATAATAAACTCTTAACAATCTAAAAAGTAATAGCTAATTACTAACAACTAAGAACCAGCTACTTAGTAATAGGTAGTAACTAGTAACAAGCTAATTAATAATAGCTAACTATAGACAACTAACCAAGAACCAGCTACTTAGTAATAGCTAATTAGTAGAAGCTAAGTAGTAATAGCTAATTACAAATAGCTAACCAAGAACTAGCCACTTAGTAATATTTAATTACTAACAAGCTAATTAGTAGTAGATAATTACTAACGACTAACTAAGATCTAGCTACTTAGTAATAGCTACTTGGTAACAAGCTAATTAGTAATAGATTATTAGTAATAATTAATTACAAACAATTAACCAACAACTAGCTACTTAATAATAACTAACTGTTAAAAAGCTAAATAGTAGTCACTAATTAATGAGAACTAACTAAGAACCAGCTACTTAGTAATAGGTTACTAATAGCAAGCTAATTAGTAATAGCTAATTACAAACGACTATCAAAGAACCAGCTACTTAGTAATATGTAATTAGTAACAAGCTACTTAGTGATAGCTAATTAATAACAAGCTAATTAGCAATAGCTAATTACAAACAGCTAACCAAGAACCAGCTATTTAGTAATAGCTAATTAGTAACAAGCTAATTATTAATAGCTAATTACAAACAACTAACCAATAACCAACTACTTAGTAATAGCTAATTACTATCAAGCTAATTAGTAACAATCTACTTAGTAATAGCTAATTAGTAGAAGCTAATTAGTAATAGCTAATTACAAACAGCTAACCGAGAACCAACTACTTACTAATCGCTAACTACTAACAAGCTAATTAGTAATAGCTAATTTTAAACAACTAACCAATAACCAGCTACTTAGTAATAGCTAATTACTATCAAGCTACTTAGTAATAGCCCATTAGTAGAAGCTAATTAGTAACCAGCTACTTACACATACCATCATTAATCTAATCTTCTTGTTGTCTTAAAAAAACAGGTGGAGTGCTTATCTGTATTTGGTGAGGGTTTGGCCCTAGCACAGTTTGTAACTCTTCTATATTAATATTCGTTTTTTTTGTTCTCTCAAAAAAAAAGAGCATGGCTTAGTTGAGTTGGATTGGCTCTTCGCCTCTTGAGGTGGGGGTGGGGGTGGGGGTGGGGGTGGGGGTTCAATCCCTAGCTACAGCAAGAAACTATGTAACTCGTTTAACCCTTGCTTTGTGGGATATGGGGGGTCCCATGGGTACTATGCTTGTTTACTTGTACAGTTGCAATTTCAAAATTAAAGTTCAGGGGAGTAGGCTTAGGTTGAACCTCCATTTCAAAAGGAAAAAAGAAAAGTGTGGTAGCTTACCCCCCTCATAACAAAACATGCACTCCTAAAACAAATGAATTGATGTGCGGGTGGAAGCGTGATTTTGGAAGGAAATGCCATTTATGTTCCATCGGAATAGTTTGAATCCACCCATAGACTTAAAAGTTTTTTTTTATGGAAAACAGAGATTAAATTAAATTTAGGAAATATTGTACAACTATGTAGGGGGCAGGCCCTCTTGGGACAATACATCTTAGAGAGAGTGACTCTCCACTATTGGTATCTAACATTACATATGATTTTTGAATACATGGCTTGATGCATAGGAGCATCAAAGATACTAGAAAGGTAGGCCTATCCAGCAAACTTCATTTCTTTCCAACAGTTGTAAATTTGATTCCTACCACCATCTCCAAAGCATCTTTTATTTCTTCCAACCCAGATGTTCCATAATATTTGTGCTCTTCATGTGTGCTCTCCATAATATTTGTAGTGGTCGCACTTCTCCATGGCCTTCAGGAGCAGCTCCCTGTGATCCATAAGCACCTATTTACAACCAAGAGGTAAATCAGCACTGTCATTAATGAAGAAAGGATCCACAATATCATGCCCATACATAAAGCTATTCCATGAGTTAAAGCCTTTTCTCCTGCACTTATTCATCTTAACAGGCAAAGGAGAAGCTTCTTTAGCATTCACCCATCCAAAACATAATGAGTCTTGTGACAAAAACCAGAGATTAGAAGCAAACACTAGATTTAAGGTATAACTCTCTTTAACTTTCATCGAGGCATAGAAATACCTCTAATAATTCCTTGTTGAATTTTCTCTGCAACTAACCATCCTAGAGCATCACTAGAAATAGCAAACAGAAGAGGAGGAAGGGGACAACCCTATCTGATAGATCTATAAATATCAAGACATGTGGAATGGAAAGTTCTACACATTCCAAGTGGAATTTTTACAAACAAGTACCTGGATAGAGAGAAACCAATGACTATGTAATGGTGGAAGACACACTAATCTTAGTCCAGAGCTCCGATTGCATAAAATGCTATGAAAGTATCCTTAGAAAAGCTACTCCATCCCTACATATAGGTTAGAACCATATGTTCCTCACTCTAGAAACCATGCAAGAGTAAGGGAGAAGAGAAAAATTAGGAAGATTACCAACTTATTAACTTCTAAGAGGATTCTTATTGTGAATGAGAAAAAATACTCAAAGTTGAATTTTCATTGAGTTATATAAATCTTGGAGTGGCCCATTATATACTATGCGGTATAGTATGCCCTCTTGAATTGTGTAGCGGCCTGATTGAGGGGTTCAGAAACAAAACCATTCATAGCCACTCTAGAGTTGGCATTACTTAGTGTTTTTGTCTGTAATCTTGATTATGTCTATAATCTCGATTATGGTCTCGATGTATTCCATGATATATAGAGAAACTCTCTTCATCAAGAGGAATTGATCTAGAAATAATATCTGCATACTCAATAGGATTTGGGGCTATTAACCATTTCTAAAGTTGGTCACAAAGAGTTCCTGACAGATAGTTAAGTCTTTCACTGATTGTCATCTTTGGTAATGTTAGACAACATCTTCTAATGTTGTAAAATAACCTATAAGCAGTAGTATCAATTATCAATGTATTGTCAGGCCCATACTATCAATATTGACATGGAACCACTTGACCTTTTCCTATAAAGATATATCTAGGATCACATAATCTTAGTCTCCAAGCTTATTTTGTTATGATGAAAGAGGAATTCATAAGATTCCATTTTGATTGGTTTTATGCAAGGTCCATTCTAGATATGGAATTCATACCTAGATTACTTTCTCAAGGGGTGGTATCTCTATGGATGGGAGATGGAATCTTTGAAATTTTTTTTTTACTCATCATTGATGGGGATTATTTCTCATTCTATAGAAGGAGATCCTTCAACAAAGCATATCTTTAGATAAAATTTTATTCCTCATAGACTAAGGAAGGACATTTTGTCCATTGAAGTATTTTTTGGAATTTTTTATTTCCAACAGAATGTGTACACATGTACAATTGTAAGGAGGATGGTTCCATTAAAGTGTATGGCTCCTTTTGAAATCATGTACAAGGACTAATTGTCCAAGATACATCTCGTTCATTTCCATCTCTTTTAAGGAAATAGAAAGTGGAAGTCACATGATGCCCTCTTCATTTCGAGAGATAGAGAAAGTAAAATCTGATTCCTTTATTGGCATTAAGTACACTTTAGTCCTAGAGGTGACAATGGTGGCTTCTCTTGCATTAAATGTATGTAGTTTAGTTCAATAGTATAAGATGAAGTTAGAGATTCATCTTTAATATTTACTACTCTTGCATGGATAGATTCGTAAGGACCTTCTATAACATTCGAAGTGACCCTAAACTCTCCTCCCAACTTGTTATTATATAGCTTTTCTAGCTGAGGGTATCTCTAGAGTTAATCTAAGCTTGCATGTACATGCTTAACCATAGTAAATGCATGTTTAAGCACAAGTAATCTACAGTATTCACATTAACATGTTCTACATGCTTCTTGAAAGATCTAGAGACTCTTTAATCAAATACTCTCCCCTATGCAATCATGTGGATTGAATCCTGAATCCAAGACCTTCTCAGCCTTCTCCTTCCCATGTGTTAGAGTTAACCATTAGGCTAAGATTATATGTAATCTAATACTTTAGAAGAAAATAATGTTAGATTTACTAGCATAGAATTGGATCTTTAGAATATTAACAAAAGACTCTCCCTATACAGGCTTGGGGATTGAACCCAAGACGTTATCCTTCCCATCTATTATACTTAAACACTAGGCTAACCTTCTGCATTTTTCTATTACTTTAGAAGAAGATAATGTTAGACTGAATTTGGCATTTGTGAAGGTAGATTATCATACCGCCTTCAAGAACATTTTTTTCCTCATAAATATGCTTAAACTTATGAGCTCTGAAACAACATTTCTTGAGCCCATGATCGATTCTGAAGAGCAAGATTTTCATTTTCCAATCCTTTTCTTTAATTAGAAGGGGATTATATTCCAAACTCGATTTCAAAAAGAGGATAATTCTTGTGCCGTCTGTTCTTTGCTCATATCACATTGTACATCCCCTTTTTTTTTCCTTTCTAAAGCATGCACATAATGACAAGGATGGATTAGAAATCATCCCTATTCAATTCACTAATTTTTGTTCCTAAGAAGGGACTAGTGAAAAAGGAGGGATCTTCTAAGCATGTTCTTGGACCCATTCTCATTCGTGGGTCCACATCCATGCATAACTATGCATTCGATAGAAAATAGGATGAAAATTTTATTAGATTCTATAAACTTGTCTCGATCTCAAATGCCAATAGAGGCTCTTGTGAGGAATTTAGCGCATTTTTTATAAATGGATAGCACATCGAGAACTTCTTGGGTACTCGAATGTAGAGATTTCATCTCAATGGTTTCTTACCTATGAACATGTTTGATGGATACGCACAATAGACTAAACGTTTAAGAGACGCTAGGGAAACTGAAGCAAAGGTAGATATTATGGTTCAGGTAGATATTATGGTTCTATACCGGTTTAAGATCATTTAAGCTATGGGATCCGGCTCTAATACACAGATAATTGTTTGCCTTTCCGTCTCCAAAGAGTTACATTTTTCATTCATACTATCACACTCAAGAAGCCAAAGAAGGAATTCAACATCTCATTCTATGCGCTTACGTCACTTACATGTCGTTTGCATGATGTTACATAGATGATGTTATACATCTCATTCTATGCGCTTAGGTCACTTACATGTCGTTTGCATGATGTTACATAGATGATGTTATATAATACTAGAGTGATGAATGGGAAGATGTGTTTATATGGGCGATAGTGGACATCCTCTCGAGATTATTTCCCTTTTTTTTTTATTTCCCATTTTTTTCAACTGGAGATTCAACAAGCACCTATTCCGTTGAGCTTTAACTTCGAGAAAACAATTGTATAGGTGAATGGGCATAGTACCCACGAGACCCTTCGTATCCTACAAAGGAGAGGTTAGACAAAATTACAACTCGTTTCAATTGGTTTACGCTGGCCAAAGCAATTACATGTTCAGCCCAGAGATTGAACTCTGGACCTCCACCTCAAAAGACCAAAGACTCAACCACTAGAACAACAAGACATGAACTATTTTCCTTTTTTTAGTTACCTTGTAAAGAGGTCCCTTAAGAGAAAGAACATAGGGAAGCAATGCATGGAGTCGAATATGTACATGTCTTCCATGAGATTCAATGGGAATCGACATGTAATAAAAGCCATTTAATGAAATCGTACAGAAGATTCTCAAGAAGAAAAAAGATCGGGTCCCTCCCCTCAAAGAGGGCAACCATGAATAATGAAATTCACATCGCTAAACATCAGAGGTTTGTCTGACCCGTCAAGAGTTGCGATTCTTGGCCAGTGGTTCAAAGACAAGTGCCTCAACCCCGACTTTATCTGCTTACAAGAGATTAAAATCGACGGAGAGGATCTCCAGAAATGGCTTAAATGCATTGCTTCGAGCCACCTTTGGTTCTCCACTTCACACCCTAGGGGGGCAGGGGGTGCTGCGATTGGTATTAGTCACTCCTTGTCTAGCAGTGTGACCTTGACTTTTGAAGATCGGAATCATCGTTGGATTTCTGCCTCTATCGGGTTCCCTACTTAGTTCACTGTGGTCTCAATTTATGCCCCTAATGGAGAGGCAGATAGAATTGATACTTGGGCTTCCCTCGACTCCCTCTCACACAATGTTCTGATTTGTGGAGACTTCAACATGGTTGAGTGTCCTGAGGACCGATGGAATAACAAGGGAAAAATTATTGACGGCCATGAGAAGGAGATATGGGTTAAAATCAAGCTCCATCTCGACTTGGTCGAGGTGAAAGACAAGAAGGGGTTCTCATGGTCAAATCTCCAATTGGGGGACTCTCTGAGGAAAGCTAGACTTGATAGATGTTACATCGATCATAATACCATCCTCCAGTGGGGTATGCCTTTGATTTCCCACTACATGGACCTCACTATCTCGGACCACTACCCGATTACTTTGTCTTTCAAACCGAGTCCCATGCTCCAGAGAGCTCCTTGCTTTCATGCTTGTCAGACGACGTTTTCCCTCCCCTCTGTTCACCAAGAAATTTGTACAGTGTGGGCGGAAGCCTTTGTCAACTGTAATGAACCGGCTAAGTGCTGGAGAAGCACGGTGGAAAGGACACGAAAAATTCTGATAAGGACTCAGAAGGAAATAAGAGATATTCGAAAAAAAAGGAGAGAAACTGTGTACCGGAGGCTCTCACGGCTTGAAGAAGAGGTGAACAAAGGTAACTCACAATGCCAATAAGGTCTTTTGAAAATCAGGGGAAGACTAAGATTAGAGGAGGAGGTTCAAAGGAAAAATCTTCAAATATTCTTCAAAGATTGGTGGGCAGGGAAGGCCGACAAACCTTCGAAAGAGATGTGTAAAATCCTCAAAAGGAAGCAAGCTAGGGAATCCAATCCCTTCTTGATCGATAACAATAGAACCGAATGTAGCACGGAAGCTGAGAATAGATCGATCATCGTCGAGCACTTTAACCATCTTCTCGGGGTCTCGACTCCTCTTTCCCTGCACAAGCGTGAATCCACGGCAACCATCTCAAGGGTTGCTCAAGCTAGAGTCCCATAGAACATGATTTCTCTGCTGGATGCTAACATTTCTGAGAATGAAATTATCGAGGTTGATGCGCTTCCCAACGGGAAAAGTTCGGGTCCTGATGGCCTCACCAATGAGTTTCAAGTCCTTCAAGCATGTGGTGGCCACCCCACTGCGTCTGGTGTGGCAAGAGGCTCTCTCCTTTGGCGCCCTCCCTGAGTGTCTTAATAATGGCGTCATCAAGTTAATCCACAAAAGGGGAGATAAGAACAAAATTGAAAACTGGCGATCGATTACAATGCTCCAAACGGGATACAAGATAATTGCAAAAAGTTATCGCCAAGAGAATCTCTTGTCATTTAAATTCATGGCTTTGTGAGGACCAGAAAGGTTTTATCAAAGGTAGATCTATACTTGAAGCAATTGTCGATATCTGGGAAGGCCTTGCGTTTACTGATGAGTCTGCACAAGATCTGGTTTTCATCAAGATCGACTTCGATAAAGCGTATGACAGATTGGAATGGGACTTTATTCTTCAATCATTGAAAGACCTTGGTTGCAGCCAAAAGTTCACGAAGATGGTTTCCACTCTTCTCGGAAACGCTTCAACTAGAATAAATATCAATGGTAAGCTCTCTGAGCCCATACGTTTAAATCAATTAGGCAAGGCTGCCCTCTGGCTCCATTACTCTTCGCTATCACCTCGAATGGACTCAGTCGCCTATTAAAGCATCACATGGATGCTGGCAATCTCAAGGGTCTTTCCCTTCTTATGAATCATGGCCAAATGATTGCGAGACTCTTTGCCGATCACATGAATGCCTTTGTGCATAACGATATGAACAACATTGAGGTGTTCTGGAGGTGCCTCGACACCTTTTGTGTGGTGTCAGGTTCAAAAATCAACCATGCTAAAACTGCTTTTAGAGCAATCAGCGGACCTACACCCCAACTGTTGTTAGATCATGGGTGTCAGGTTATCCCTAGAGGTCAAGTCTTCCGTCTCCTCGGCATTCCGATGGGATTCGACATCTCAATGGACCAACGATGGAACTGGGTGCTATCCGAACTGGATACCAAATTAAATCATTGGAAAGGTATGCAAGTCAACTTGGCAGGACATGCTATGGTTGTTAACACATTTATGTTGTCTACAACTATTTACTTTATCTCCTGTTGGAGACCTAAGGAGAAAGACTTGGCCAAAGTGGAAGGAATGTGCAAAAACTTCCTATGGACTGGGGACCCCAATAGGAGGGGGATTCCCAAAATCAAATGGGAAACTTGCATTAGCTCGAAAGACTCAGGGGGCCTGGGAAATTTGGATATCGTTGGGTTGGGTGACAAGCTGGTGGCAAAGTGGCTTATTAAGGCTTGGAGCAATAGTGATTCCTCTTGGGCTAAATTGATTTTCAGAAACAGGGAAGACCTTACCTTAATTAGCCCTCCAGGTTGGAAGGATGTTGGGATTCTCACGCTTCTGTTCTCCCCCCACCCGGTGTCCCCTAAAGGCTCTAGCCTCGTATGTTCGTTATGGAAGAGTTGGAACAAGGCCAAACAATTCATCAGAATCAATGAGGAGTGAAAATGGGCGGCTGGGATAAGACAAAATGACTCTATCTGGTTCCCGATCAATGGCATTCGGGGGGTGGAGTCTTGGAACATCCAAATTGCAAAGCGTCTATGGAACAAGGGGTTCAAACAGTGGAAACAACTTTGGAAACAAGAGACCAGCCAGTGGATTAAGTTCGAAGATATAGACCCGAGACTTAGAGTTACCTTCGAGGAATGGACGGTTCTTCGAGACATGTTCTTAGCTTGGGACCGCTCAACCACCCGCCTTCTCTGCGGTCAGGATCTTCCTTGCCTGGAGGGCCTCAAATGGAGCACTGGTAAGAAACTTGCCAGAATCCCCTACCTCAAAGAGAACTTAGATGTCCATCACACTCTTAACAAGAGGTGGTGCCTTTCTTGGACCAAACTTGGATGGGAACTAAAGTTCATGTCTATTTGGCACCCCCTAATTGAGATCAAAAAGTCCGCTCTCATGTGGCAGATCTTGCATAAAGGTATCTGGTCTAATGCAAGGGCTAACAAAATTTATGGTGTGCCACAATGGTGCAAGCGTTGCCATCGATGCATCGAAGATTTAGTTCACTTGTTCTTCGATTGCCCCAAATCCCATGTTATCTGGCATCACGTGACGCAGGTACTGAGACTTAAGAACCAAATCAATTGGCAACAAGCGTTGTTGGGCGAGGCAGTTGGCTGCTCAGCAAGACTGTGGAATGCCATCAGAGGTGAGACTCTTTGGAAGATTTGGAGGGAGCGATGTGCGGTCAATTTTGGCCAAACTCCTAAGGAATGGTCGATCGAGAAATCCTTGTTTCTTCTAGGTAAAAGAATCTCCCGTGATAAGAGATCTCCACCATTTAGACATCACTGTATCTATCTTCTCGAAAACAACAAGTTGAAACCCAAATGGGTCCCACATGAAGGAGATGATAGATTTATCCGACTCATTTGTAATGCCCTCTAGCTTGCCATACGCCTCCCCTGCATTGTGGGATTTGGGGGGTCCCATGGGCACTAGTCCCATTCACTTGTAAATTTTCTTATTTATTTTAATTAAAGTCCGGGAGAATAGGCCAAGGCCGAACTTCCTTTTATTAAGAAAAAAAGATTGGCTTTCATTACAGTTGCATACAAATAAATCCTTTCCCTCGGAACATCACGGAAATAGAGAGGGATATAGTTTAGGAGCATCTCCAGACATGTACAAAACTGCAAATCTGCGCAGGAGTCACATGTACATCATGCTAAGGTCATATGCAGGCTCTTCAAGAAACCTCTGCCGTGACCACTGCGATTGCTTATCTGCTTCATGCTGCTTTATCAGGTTTCTGCCGAGAGAGAACATGCGGAGGCAGAAGAGAAGAGTAAGAGCGGGCTCACGTCTCCTCCTCCATCGACTCTCCCGACTGCCGAGATCGCATGACTGACCTCAGTCCTCGCGGCATCCGGCCTACTAGCCACATCACTACACCACCTACGGCCTAGACCTTCAGTACAGCCTGTACAGTTCTTCCCACTCGTATCTACATATTTTATGAATAAACATGTTCTTCTCCGCAGAGATTGCCTGTTCCGCACTACATTTAAACAGCCGTTGAATGTTCAATACATAGCCGCACTGTGCTTCCTTTTCTGCGTGGCAGACTTGCAGACAATGTGGCAGTCTTTACATGCAAATATCCGAAGGATACAGTCGCAAAGAGAGAGAGAGAGAGAGAGAGAGCGCTTAGAAGCATGTCTGCCTGAGTCATGCAGACCTTGAGCCTTGAGGGAGCGTTTGCTACACGTCTGTCGATTGCTAAATCTCCGCCTCGCCATTGCTTCAAGGGGACGGGGGGCGGTACGAGGAGGGCAGCGGCTCCTCCTCTTTTCTGAAAGATCGTACCGCTGATGGTTACACGTGACTTGCCTAGGTAGACAGAGAGAGAGAGTCTGAGAGAGAGTGAGAGTCTAGGTAGACAGAGAGAAAGACTCAGAGAGTAGCTTGAAAGTTGGGCGGGCGATGTCGAGCTCCCAGAAGGGCAAAAGAGTGCACCGTACGTCGCCCCCACGCGTAAATGCATGTGAAGCAGAGCAACGCGTCTGTGTGTATACACACGGACACTCGAGAGTGTCAGGAGTCAAGGACATGTAAATCGTGACTCCTCCTCTCACTACTGATGACTCAAGTCTCGAGTACAAGTGTGCACTGGTTTATGTACGTCCACACTCCACATACGTCGAACAGTTCCATAGCTCGTTTCCTGCGCGATCTATCAACGTCTATTTCCATCTCCATTCCCGATGAGAGGAGAGAAGTTGGAGAACCTAGTAAATTTCCCGAAAGGAAGACAGACAGCTCTGACTCTCTGAGTACTGACTTGTAAGTTGTAACAATGTACTACTACTCTTCATCTCCTCGGTTCTGAACTTCTGATGTGTGCTTTTCTTTTTGGTTAATAGCTTTTCGACATGGATATGAGATTACGAAGTACACGGTCAAAGTTTGATGATAAACTTTTATTCGAATGAGGATCCATTCTACTTTTCCAAAGAGCCATTTCCTTCCTTTTTCTGAGCCCAGATCTGTACTCATATTAAAAGAAACAAAGCTACATGAAAAGTCCGGGAGGAAAAACAAATGAGACTAATAAAAATGTGAGCTATGTATTGGAAGAAGGTTGAAAGGCGTTGCTATAAAGATTAATGTTATTGTTTGCACATCCTATGTGAAATGGTCAGAGCATTTGCCTCTTGCGTGGGGGCGGGGGAGTCAGACTCTTGACCATATGCTTACTTGCCCCAACCCTCATCGTTGGGATCATTGTTGATTTTTGATGGTTATATTGCCCGTTTTAATGATTTTGGATCGTAAAATAAGGTCACTAATCTTATTAGACCTTCAAAAATTACATTAAAAATCTGAAATATAGGTATCATGTGTAGATAGCCTTCGAAATTGAAGGGCATGGTAGACTTTCAAAATACAACATTAGTTGGGATGATTTGCTTTCAAGCATGTTAACTTCATCCTTTGGACTTTCTTTTGTTGAATTATTGATATATTTAGGTAGTGATGTGTGTCAACACACTAGCACCGCCAAGGCACTTTTTTCCCTCTTTAGGAGTTTTTTTTTCCCCGGGCTTGTATATACGCCTATTGCCGTAATGGGCTACTTATCTTTGTACATTCTCTAGTAATACATTTAGTATTTAGTGTTGTTCTCCAAGCTTCTTCTCCTTCCTTGTGTTGTTCGCATGCTTCCGCAGACATCTATCTCCAACAATTGGTATCAGAGCAAGTCGTCGCTTCATTTAGGGCGCCGTTGACACTCCTCCGGTTATAGTCTCAGAACCACACGAATTTTGGTGAACATACTCAGCATGGTTTCGAGATCAAAACAGCTTCGCTATGTGGTGCTGAAATCGCGATGTGAGCTCGTTTCGGCCTCCAAATGCACAATCGCAGCGCTTGTGTAGGCTACTTCATCTTTTTGTGCCAAAGATATATACCAATTTCTGTTCGCCAGTATAAGGTCTCAAAGTCTGCTACAAGTCTAGTAGAATTCGTATGGGCAGTTCCGTTCAACTTTTTGAGATACAGTCAATTTTCTGCATCAAGGTATTTTAGTCACCGACCATGGCTGAAAGCAATGATGTATTTAGTATGTTGGCCATTGAGGATAAGTTGGATGGTACCAACTACCCATTATGGTCTTATATGATGCGACTTGTATTGGTTGCAAAAGGACTGTGGAACATTGTGCAGGGTGTTGAAAAACATCCTATCACACCTACAATTTTTACAATTGTAGGTACAGAAGCTGTTGCAGAAGGTGTCGAAGATGATGATATTCTACATATTCCTGTTCGTGCTACGGTTTCTGCTGCACCTACCATAGAGTAAATTTGTTGGGATGGTAGAGATGCCTAGGAACATGCATTGATAGTTTTGTCTCTCAAACGTGCCATTATTCCTCACATTCGCTCTTGCAAAACATCTAAGCATGCTTGGGATACACTTACCACATTGTACCAAGCTAGGAATGATGCTCGTGTTGCTTACCTCCGAAAACAGTTGGAGAGTAAGCACATGAGAAGGTGATTCTATGGACAGTATTTTAACAAAGATCAAAGACTTGAAGGAACAATTGATTTCTGCTGATGAGGTTATACTAGACAGCTCACTTCTGCAGACCAATCTGAATGGTCTTCCTGATTCATATTAGAGTTTTGCTTCTACTCTTCAGTAAATGATGAAAGGCAATCCAAATGCCTTGTCATTTGAGGAGTTAGCCTCTGGTCTGTTGCAGGAAGATCAGTCCAGGCAAAACAGGTCCATTATGCATGTTGCAGATCAAGCTTTCCTGGCTAGTCAGAAGGGTAAAGGAAAATGGAGCTCTTGAACTTGTAAGCAGAAATCTCCAAATGCTGCACATTTGAAGAAGGAAGATAAAGACGAGAAGAAATCAGAAAGGTAAAATTTTTCTTGCAAGTACTGTAAAGGGAATGATCATATCATAAAAAACTGTCCAAAACTGTGCTGCTAAAGAGGCAAAGAAGAAAGAGGCTAGAATGATTGTTATAGAGGCGTCTACACTAAAAATGGAGTCTACTAATCTTGTGCAGGAAGAAGAATGGGCGTTTACTACTGTCTGCAGTTTTGACCCACCTTCTCATGAGCAGTGCATGTCTGTAGTAGACTAAGATGTTTGGTACTTTGACAGTGGGGTGACCAAACATATTACCTTGCAGCATAGTTTCTTCTCTTCACTCGAGCCTACCCCTACAAGGAATACTGTTACATGCACCAACAACTCCTCTTATCCTGTTATGGGAGTTGGTAAGATCATTTTAACTACTGCTAATGGTAGTTCTTTCACTTTGTCATATGCTTTATTTGTGCCAGGGATGAAGAAGAATGTGTTTTTAGTTTCTCCGTTAGCCAAGATTGGCTTGGTTGTGAAATTTGTTGATGATAAGTATATAGTTCTGATCTGTCAAAACATGATGTGATTATTGCTTCTGGCATTTTATGTCGTGGGCTATATAAGCTCATAGACTATGAAAGATCTATGAATGACTCCGCATGTGCAGTACATGATTCTAAGGCTATGTCAGATGCAAAGCTTTGGCATGCACACTTTGGTCATCTGAATTTTGCTAGTTTGCTACACCTACAGAAATCTAAAAATGGTGTCCTCTTTGTCCAAACTTGAGGCACCTAAAAAACATGTTTGTGAAGGCTTTATTTTGGGCAAAATGCAGTGTTCCTCATTTCCAAAAGATGGTTCAGTTCGGGCTATTCAGAAATGGTAGCTTGTACATAGTGATGTTTGTGGTCCTATGAAGACACCTTCTTTTGGAAATTATGTTTACTTCATGACTTTCATTGATGATTTTTCCAGGCATGAATGGGTATATCCATTGAAGGCAAAGTCCAAAGTGTTCATGTGCTTCAAACAGTTTTTTGGTTTTGGCTGAAAATCTATCTATATGTAAAAATGGGCATGTTCCCTATACACCTCAATAGAATGGAGTTTCTAAACGAAAGAACAAGTCACTCATGGAGATGGCGAGGTGTATGGTCAATAGTCAGGCTTTACCACATAGTTTCTGGCTTGAGGCTGTCATGTGTGCAACATATGTACTAAACAGGTGTCCCACTAAAGCCCTGCACTCTATCACTCCATATGAGGCTTGTCATGATCGCAAGGCATCTATTGCTCATCTGCGTGTTTTTGGTTGTTTGGCATATGCATTAGTGCCTGAACAACATCGCAGAAAATTGGATGATAAAGTAGTAAAATGTATTTTTATTGGATACAATTCTGAAAGTAAAGGCTATCGTTTGTATCATCCACAGACTAAATGCATTCTGGGTAGTGGTGATGTTGTTTTTGTGGAAGATGCTATTCAGCCATTGCTTTCATGTACTAAGGAGACATTTGTTAGCTCCAAGGACATGTATGATACTTTGCTGCCTCCTTTTATAGGTGGACAGTCTAGTGCTGGTCCCAATGAGGCAACTTCTCAGTCTTTGCATGTTTCATGTGATGATGTAGATCACTCCATTTCTGATGTAGATTTACATGATGCACTAGTTGATGAGAGAGTTGATATTGAGCAGACTTTACATGATAGCAAATTAGATGCACCTTTGTCATATCGTACTCCTTCAGGCTCTCATCGTGCCTCTTTTGCATCAGATTGCTATGCCATGGCTGCATCTAGTCTCTGTGAAGAGAATGAGCCTATTTCATTTGATGGAGCACAAAATTCAGAAAATTGGATGGCTACTATGCAATCTGAATATGATGCTATAATGAAGAATGGTACTTGGTCTTTATGTGAGTTGCCTCCTAGCAAGAAGGCCATTGGGACTAAGTGGGTAAACAAGCTGAAGCGTAAGCTTGATGGTACAATTGACAGGTATAAGGCTAAACTTGTTGCAAAGGGTTACGCGTAGGAAAGAGGCATTGATTTTGATGAGACCTTTGCACCTACTTGCCGAATGACTATTGTTCATAGCATTTATGCACTTTGTAGCTCATCATGGTTGGAATGTATATCAGTTGGACATTAAAACAAATTTTTTGAATGGTGACTTGCATGAAGAAGTGTATGTTCTTTTAGCCCCGTGCTTTGTGCAGAAAGGGCCTCAAAACCAGGTGTGCAGGTTAAAGAAGGCATTATATGGTTTAAAGCAAGCACCACATGCTTGGTATGAGAAGATACATGCCTATCTGATTGCACATGGTTTTGACAACAGTCCAACTAAAATCACCTTATATGTTAAGCGTTCTAATGATGTGCTTCTGATCATTGTTGTCTATGTTGATGACATGCTGCTCACTAGTCCTATTGAGAAGCATATTGCTGATTTTAAGGCTGATTTGCATCCCTCATTTGAGATGTCTGATTTAGGGCATTTGCATCACTATTTGAGCATTCAGTTTATGCAAGTTGATGGTGGAATGGCTTTGTGTCAAACGAGATATACTGACACATTATTATAGCATTTTGCCCTTGAAGACTGTAAGCCTATTTCCACTCTTATGGAGACATGTTTACGATTGAGTCTTCATGATGCTGGAGATGCATTTGATGTTGTTCTCTATCAACAGGTTGTTGGATGCTTGATTTACTTATGCATTACTCAGCCAGATATTCAGTTTGTTATCTCACAGATGAGCAGGTTTATGCATTGCCCAGGAGTCAAGCATTGGCAGGCGGTTAAGCACATCTTTCGCTACTTGAGTGGTAGTCGGCTACTTGGGTTGTTTTATCCCAAGGAGAGAATCACTACAGCCAGATTTGCATGATTTTTCTGACTTTGATTGGGTTGGTTGCTATGACACTGGTGTGTCCACTAGTGCCCTTTGCTTCATGCTTGGTAGCTCATGTATATCTTGGTTGAGCAACAAGCAGCCTACTGTGGCCACTTCCAATTGTGAGGCTGAGTATAGGGGAGCTTTCACAGCGATTGTTGAGTGTGTATGGCTCAGATGCCTTATGGCTGATTTGGGTGTTGGTGAGTCTTCTACCACCAGCATCTTCACTGGCAGTCAGAGTGCATTGGTAGTTGCAAGGAACCGTGTGTTCCATGTTTGCACTAATCACATTGAGGTGCATTATCACTATGTTAGGGAGAGGTTCTCTGCTGGGGTGATCAACTTGGCATATGTGCCCACGCAAGAGAACATTGCAGACCTTTTCATGAAGGTATTTCCACGTGTATGCAATGCCTATACCCAAGGAAAACGTTTTACCTATTTCTGTCATTTGTTAAATCATTTTAATACTCTCAAGCTACTAGTAGAAAGTACATTTTCTATTTGAATACCCATCCCTATTATGACAAAGAAAAACCTCGATGTGTACAGCTACGCATATTGTAATGCAAAAAATATATAAAACAAAATCTCCGACACCATGCATGTATTTTTCGAAGCCCAAACTTCAGTTCATGCATAGCATTGTAGGTAAATGAGCTTCTAGATCTTTGTTTTTTTTTTTTCATTTTCTCACTCTTTCATTCACTCTCTCACTCTTTCACACAAATTTTATACACATAACTACTAGATCTTGTGAGTTTAGAAACAAAGAGTTTTATACACATAACTACTAGATCTTGCGAGTTTAGACACAAAGGGTCTTGTATTGACACATACTCTATTAATCAAGTACAACTTTGCTTTTATTTATTTGTTTTCTCTATTGAAATTGTTAATTATGCACATGTCCACACACAAAAACACACACATACATAGATGCATGTACACACGCATATACACATGCAAACACATATACATACACATACATATACTGAGAGCAGCCAGCACAGTAACAATTGGAAAAATGTCTCTTAAGGGAGTTTCATACATAGATTTTTCTTGCTATAATGCATAAAAGCCCTAATTTATAACAACTATAGAAGGAGCAATCACCTTAGCATCGAACTGGTGTCATCTCGAGTTTGTGGAGATGTGCAGCGAATGACCCTGAACAATACAACTTGAATATCTCTGAAAATCATGAACAAAACGACTTGAAAATGTGCACACACAAACCAGAGTCATATATTTCCAATAAATGCTTAAACACTAGATTTGGAGCTCTATAGAGAGAGCAAAAATCTTTGCAAGTTGACCGAATTTGAGGAAGAAGGAGCAGAGAATGGAAATGGCACCAAGCAAGGATCAAAGATTATATGTATTACTTCAAATTAGTAGTCTCTATTATGTACAAATGATCTAGAGTCTTTATACAGACTCTTGCGCATATGGCCACTCCTTTTCTCCATGAATTTGAAATAGAAATTGGACTCGTTTGTTAGTTTACATTGATTGGCATCTTTTCCTATAATCTAAGACAATAGAAAGTTGAAATCATATCTACCTTTTGATTGATTGATTGAGAATCAATCCCTACCACTTCTAACTTATGGCTTTTAGGCCTTTTTCTTTTTCCTTTTACAAAGATAAATACCTTGAACCTTACAAAAAATGATCATAAGTGATCAACCAATTAATACAAAGAAAATGTGTGCGCATAAGTGCTATTCTTTAAGGCATATCCATAGCATCCAAATAATGGATTTGATGTGGAGCATACTCACCTCAAGCATAATGAAAGCTTGATGTTCCTGCAGCCCCACCTCAAGCTAAAGTATGTGTTAGTCTTCATTCTCTGATAGGTGAATACCTTCCATAGCTTTGAATCTACAAAGCTTTATCCCATCAAGTGCCTTTTTCATCATGTCTACTATTTTCTTCTTAATAGAAACAAACGAAATGTCAATTTCTTTTGCAATAAGCTTCTCCCTTACAAAGTAGTAATGGACTTATATGTGCTTTGTCCTTGCATGAAAAATTGGATTTGCTGCTAAATGCATGCATCTTACATTATCTCCAAGTAAGTGAGATTTGAAACTTATAAGTCCCAAATCTGAGTACAACTCCTTGAGCCATATTGTGTCTTGAGTTGGAATAGTTAGAGCTCTATATTCTGCTTCTATTAAAGATAAAGCAAGTGTTTGTTGCTTCTTGGAACTCCATGACACCAATTTTGAACCTCCAAATGCCAAGTATCTAGAGGTACTTCTTCTATCATCCTTTGGTCTTGCCCAATCTGCATATGAATAGATTTTGATATCCAAATTTAAAGAGTAAGGATAATAGACACATTCCTTAAGTGTACCTTTGAGGTACTTGAGTACTCTCTTTGCGTGATCCATGTGTGGCCCTCTAGGTGAGTGCATGAACTGACTTAACACTCCCACACTATATGATATGTCTTGTCTTGTGTGAGTAGCATATATCAAGCTACCAACTAAGCTCTCATACTCTTTAGGATCATCAATCTGCTCACCTTGATAAACACTTAGTTTATGGTTCAGCTCCAAAGGTGTACCTACAAGATTTGTATTCTCCATTCTGAACTTGAGAAGTAGTGCTTCAACGTATCTTCTTTGAGTTAGATACATCCCTTTAGTGTCTCTTGATCCTCTGAATGACATTTAGATCATCACTTGTCAAATAATATCGTCTACATATACACATAGATAGATAACCTCATTGTCATCCCTTTGATGAATAGAGAAGGATCTGAGTTACTAGGTTTGAAACCTTGATCTTGAAGGTATGTAACCAACCTATAATTCCAAGCTCTATGAGATTGTTTAAATCCTTAGAATGCTTTCTTATGTGTGCATTCATAAGATGTATGATTAGGGTTTTAAAAAGCTAGTTCTTGTGACATGTATACCTCTTCTTGTATCCAACCATTTAGGAATGCATTTTTCACATCAAGTTGGAGGAGTCTCCAAGTCCTTGTAGCAGCTACACTTATCAATATTCTGATTCTAGACATCTTTGCAACTGGTGAGAATGTTTCCTCATAGTTTATACCATTAGCTTGTGAGCAGCCTTTGGAAACTAATCTTTCCTTGTACCTACAAATTGATCCATCTAAGTTTCTTTTAAATTTATATAACCAGGTGAAACCTGCAATTACCTCTTGATTCAGTGATATTGGAACCAAATCCAAGTTTCCACCTTCTTCAATGCATCTATTTCTTCTTTCATGGCCTTCTCCCAAATAGGGTTTCCCTTTGCCTCTTCATAGATTGAGAGCTCCTCTGAAATTGACTCCTTTTCCAAGTAGAATGAATGCTTTGTAACAAATTTTGAATCATATCCATTGCTTTTTTGTTGTCTCTTCTCCTTTATTGACCTTCTAGGTGCTTGCATGGAACATTCTCCACACTCTTGCATCTTTGCTTTACCTCTTGACTTGCATAGTTTGTAATCCTTTTCCTTTTCATCTTGGTCATCATCTATATCACTTATTGGATCCCAGACGTGTGTATCATGCTTGCTTCCTAATTGATGAGAATGAGAATCAAGATCATATGGTGGTTACCTTTTGTTTGTCTTCATCATACCAAGACGTGTTTTCTTCAACCACAACATCCCTACTTGTATCATCTAGCTTACCTCTTATTTGTGATGGTAGATGAACACAAGTTAAACAACCTAACACCTTGCAATATCCTAGACTAGGTTTGCTTCCATACCATGCTTCATAAGGAGTCGTACCTTGGAGTGATTTGGATGGTAGTCTATTCACAAGGCACACAGTAGTTGAAATAGCCTCTACCCATAGATAATGTGGCAACCTCTTCTCTTCAAGCATTGTTTTGGGTGATCCAACCAACGTATTGTTTCTTCTCTCTACAATTCCATTTAGTTGAGGAGAGTACCTAGTAGTCACTTCCCTTTTCATACCTTTATACTACAAGAACTCATCAAACTCTTTGGAGAAGTATACTCGCCCTCCATCAGATCTCAGCTTCTTGAGTGATCTACCTTTATGATTATCCACATGTGTTAGATGGTTTTTGAAGCAATAAAACACTTCATTCTTACTCTTGATAAAGTACAAGAATAGTCCATCTACTATGGTCATCAATAAATAAGACATAATACCTTGATCCTGCCAATGAAGGCTCTTGGCTTGGTCCCCATACATCTATATGTACTAAGTCCAATACGTTGTGGATGTAGCCTTTGTTGCTGAATGGTTGTCTTTGTGTCTTCCTAATCTAGCATGCATCACATCTACTGATTATGTGTGGCTTTGATATGTTTGGTAATCCAAGAACACTTTGATCCCTACATATAGTGTTGCTTTTTTACAGTCGTATTGCCCATTTTGGCTATTTTGGACCGTAAAGCACAGTCATAAATTTAATTTGACCTTCAAAAATTACATTAAAAATATTAAATACAGGTATTATGTGTAGATAACCTTCAAATTTGAAGGGCATGTTAGACCATCAAAATACAACACTGCCTCCTTTAAGGTTCTTTCATTCACATGAGCTAGCCTCTTGTGCCACACTTCAAGCTCACTTAGGGTTAGAGACCCAAAGTTGAGTAGAGCTATGTTTTTTGTTTCTCCTTTGTCAAATGTAAAGAGCCTACTATGCTTCTCACCTGTGGCTATCTTCTTGAAGCCTTAACATGGATCTTCCACAAAATTTCCATGTCGGGTGAACCTAACTTGCAAGCCTTTCTCAACTATTTGGCCTACACTTATTAGTTCTTTTGTAATAGTGGGAACATAAAGTACCTTAATCAGAATATTTTTCCTGCCATTGGCATCTTTGACATTACCAATCTTCTCCACACTATGCTTTGTGTCATCCCCTGTTTGAACTTCATGTCTATGCTTTGAACTCTCCAAGTTAGACAAGAGAGCTATGTTGCGTGCAACATGATTTGAAAATCTTGAATCTATGTAGAATAAATGATCATCTTCTTTACCTTCCTTCTGGCTTAGATTCATCAAGAGTAGTGAGTCTTCATGTTGCTAATCTTTTGAGTAATTGTTGTTGTCCCTTCTGTTATGGCCTCTATTGTTATTGTTGAAGTTGCATCCTCTACTTCTATTGCAGCCATATCCACCTCTTCCACTTCCTTTCTAGGTCTTCCCATTGAACTAGCAGCTCTGAGTGGTGTGGTTGGTCTTATCATAGATGGCAAAATTTTGAACATTTTGGCCTTTGGACTTGTAATGTTTTGGTCCTTCCTTCTTCCCTTTCAACTTGCCCTTGCCTGCAAAGTTGGTTTGGGAAGTCTCCTCTTCATCTTCTTCCTTCTTCTTGCCTTTCAACTTCTTGTCCTTCTTATCTACATATAGAGGACTAGTTGAATTACCATGATAGGATTACCTTCCTTTATGCTATTGTTGGCCTCTTGATTGAAGAGTTGTCCAAGAAAGATGTTTGAAGTCTAGATTTTGCACATCCATGATGAGATCATAAGTTGTGGTGAAAGATTTCCATTGCTTGTCACCTCTAATCCCCTTGAGAATTTGCCTCATGATGGCTTCTTCTTCAATCAGCTCTCTAATGAATGCCAATCGATCAACAACCTCCTTGACCTTTGTAACAAAATCACTGATAGTTTGTTTAGGTGTCTTCTTCATTTCGTTGAGCTCATTTCAAAGATGTTTCTTCCTTTCCTTTGTACAAGCAAAAAAGAAAGTCTCTAGGGTTTCCCAAGTCTATTGAGATGTCTTGCATCCTCTAATATGTGGTAATAGAAAATCAGAGATAGATTTGAGTATGTATGACCTTGCTTGAGAATACCTTGCACACCAAAGTGTGAGCCTATCTATTTCCTCTTGAGTAGATCCTCCTTTGGATCTTGGAATAAGCATTGCTTCATCACCTAATACAATCCCATATGGATTTATTCCTTGGAAATAGACCTCCATTCTAATTCCCCAAGAAACATAACTGTTTCTATCAAGCTTCTCAATCATTGATTGAAAGCCATCTCCCATCTTAAAGTTGCACTAATACCACTGAAAAATTTGGAGAGGCTTAGAAAGTTGAGTTGTCAAGTGGTGAAATTGGTCTGGCAAACAACATCGGACCAGTCCTAGCTCTTTGGATGTATAAAGGAGACCTTGTAAGCTTGCGTTTAGTGCAATAAAACCCAATAGTTGATTTGGAATATCAACAAGAATAATTTGATGCAAAAGAGATAAGTTGCACCTTGACTAGCTCACAAAAACCTTCTAATAATGGATGAAAGTTGAGACTTCAAACACTGGGATAAGCCTGCACAATAACAATTGGGAAAACTCTCCTTAAGGGAGTTTCATACATAGAGATTGATTGCTATAATGCATAAAAGTCCTAATTTATAACAACTATAGGAGCAATCACCTTAGCATTGAACTAGTGTCATCCCGATTTTTCAGGGATGTGTAGAGAATGACCCCGACACTATAAAACTTGAATATCTCTAGAAATCATGAACCAAATGACTTGAAATTTTGTATACAAAAACTAGACTATCTTTTCAATGAATGCTTTAACACTAGATTTGGAGCTCTATATAGAGTGCAACAATCTCTCCAATTTGAGTGAATCGGAAGAAGAAGGAGCAAAGAATAGAAATGGCACCAAGCAATGATCAAAGAGTATATGTATTGATTCAAATCATCAATCTCTATTATGTACAAATGATCTGGAGTATTTATATATACTCTTGAGGATATGGCCACTCCTTTTTTGCATTAATTTGAGTCCGAAATTAGGCAGATTTTTTAGTTAAGATTGCTTGCTATCTTTTCCTACAATTTAGGAAAAAAGAAAGTTGAAGTCATATCTAGCTCTTGATTGATTGATTGAGAATCAATCCCAACCACTTCTAACGGATGTGTTTTAGGACTTTTACTTTATCCTTTTACAAAGGTTAATAGCTTGAACCTTACAAAACTAATCATAAGTGATAAACCAATTAATACAAAGAAAATGTGTGCACATAAGTGCTATTCTTCAAGGCATATCCATAGCATCTAAATAATGGATTGGATGTACAACAAATCCACCTCAAACAAAATGAAATCTTGATGATCCAAAAATACACACACATATACATACACAAACACATAGACACACATATACACACACATAAGCACACAAAAGTACATATGTACATACATACATACTTACTTACTTATATAAATTATCACGCATACATACATGCACATATGCACATAAAAAACACACATACACACATGATCATACACATACATACACTCACACACAAACATACATACATACATACATACATACATACATACATACATACATACATACATACATACATACATACATACATACATACATGCATGCATGCATACATACATACATACACATAAACACAAACATAGGCATGCCTACACATACACACACATACAAACACACATAAACACACACACATATACAAACATACATACATACACGTACATACATACACACACATACATACGTACATATATTTATACTAACACATACACACATAAACACATGCATACACACACATACACGTACACACGTACACAGTTAGGCACATACATATACATATACACATCACAAATGCACAAATACACATATACATGCATACACAAATACACATGCATATATATATACACTCACATACATACATACACTTACATACATACACACATACACATATATTTTTGTAGGTGGAAGAGAAAAAGTTTTGGATTTATTTTTTGCCTATATGGCTTTTGTTATGACCATTGCACCTTATTTTCCTAGAGGCTTGCATGCCTTTATGTTATTCTTTCTTCAGTTGCATATCGTGGGGAAATGTTACATAATTTTGTATTTGTCATATGGCATTATATATGGGAATAAAATCAACATACATACATAATTTCAAGGGAGCACTAGATTGTGATCTCTAGCTAGAGTAGACAAGATTTTGAAATTATACTTTGAATACAAGTTCACCCACATAGAGAAAAAAAAAACAAGAGTATGCAAGAGATACAAGAAGTCCCACAACCCGGGGCTGATAAGTATGCATAACTTGACTAGACGAGATACAAGAGATCACAACACTAGGGACTGTAGGTACGAGACATGGTATCCAAATTACAAGAACCCCCTTGAGGATGATGTACTAGATACAAGAAAAAACTTGACAAGATCTCATATTCCTATGAGATTACAAGATCATAGGACTAGATATTCAAGAACTAGACTAATCAAGAGTACAACAAGGAATATGACAAGAACTAGAACTAGAAATTTGATATTTACTTGGTAATTTTGAATCCGTGAGTCCCCAAGATTGGCACTAGCAAGATTAAGGTTATGAGTGGCCAAGCTATCCATATATGGGTGTTCAAAGGTGGGTTTTCAAGGGTGGTTACACATTGATGATGCCATAACTCAAAACAAAACCTATGAGTGTCAAAATGAGACAAATAGACAATCGATATTAGGGTTTTGGGATGTTCTATACAAGATGGTAGGTTTAGTTTCTCCAAATTAGGAAAGAATTATCATATATAGAAAGTCACATGAAATATAAGGTTGAAAATGGTTTTCTTTATGTCCATGACACATACATATATATTTATTTATTTACTTATTTACTTACTTACTTACTTATCCACTTAATTAACTACTTACATAGTTAGTTTGTTACTTACTTACACACACACATACATACATACATACATACATACATACATACATACACACATACATGTAGAGACTACGCATGCAGAAGCAAAATGAAAAGTAAAGTACTCTCACAAAACAAAGAATGTGTGAGACACAAAATGAGTAGACCATGAAATGGGTAAACTCATGTGGATTAGAAATGAGCTTTCCAAGAGCATGGAGTAGGCTCCTCAAGCTTCTAACCAAGTACAAATGAGGGGAGAGGCCCTCCTTATATAGATTTGGGAGGGTCTCTCAAAAGTACATCATATGTGGGATAAGTCACCTGAAAGGAGAATGAATACAACTGGTAGAAGCACATGGCAAGGTACCCAAATACAAAGGAAATACAATATAAAATGGAAATAGACTAGAAATGGAGTGCCTCCTGGATACAAAATGGAGATGCACTCATGCAGATATAAATGTAGATGAAGTAGGAGCAATCATGTCATCAATACCCTCTCTGCAGCTCCATTTTGGAGTGGCTGAATGCTACAAAGGTCCACCAAGCGTTGAAGTGGAACCGGAGGTAGAGACTTCGTGAACATGTCCGCCAGGTTCTCCTGAGAGGTACATTGCTCTAGAGTAATCTCCTCCGATATGAGCTTCTTGCGGATGAACTGGTACTGGATCTCGATGTGCTTCATCGGAGCGTGGAATACTCGATTCTTGGTGATGGCCAAGGCTTACTGGCTGTCCATGCGAAGACATGTCGGAGTATCCTCCAAAACACCAATGTCAGATAATAAACGTTGAAGCCAGATGGCCTCACATGCTGCAAAGCTCGATGCTCGGTACTCAGCTTCTATGGATGATAGAGCATTTGTAGGCTACTTCTTAGTTGCCCAAGAAATAGGTCCTAAGCCAAGCAAGAATATATACCTAGAAGTAGACCGTCGAGAATCAGGATCACCAGCCCAATCTGAATCTGAATATCTGCCCAGTTTGATGCCCCCTCTATACCAAAGACCATGATGTCCGGTGAGGGCAAGGTATCGAAGTAGTCTCTGAGCAGCATCGTAATGATTCGGACGAGGGTGATGTGCAAACTCACTGAGTATACCAACTGCATAAGCAATATCTGGTCTAGTGTTGGCAAGATAGAGTAATGAGCCAACAAGCTGTCGATAGGTATGCACATCCACAAGTGATGATGAGTCCTGTAGTGTAAGCTTGATGTTGGGATCAAGTGGTGTAGAAACTGAGCGACACTAGTCCATGTTATATCTGGAAAGTAGATCAGAGCAATACTTCTTCTGTGATAGGAATATACCTTCTTTTATTGGCCAAACTTCCATACCCAAGAAGTAGTGTAGTAAGCCAAGATCTGTCATACAGTACTCAAGATGAAGCTGTGTGATGATGAACTGGATGCGTTCTTCATCTGAGCCTGTCAAGATCAAGTCATCTACATAGAGAATGATGATGGCTACTAAAGACTCCTTTTGATAGATATAGAGATTAGCATCAGCATTGCTTTTGTGAAATCACTTGTCTTCAAAGAACTTGTGAATCTTTTCATACCAGGCCTGGGGAGCTTTCTTGAGTCTGTAAAGTGCCTTATGAAGCTTGTAGACTTGATCTTCTTTGCCTTTGATCTTGAGGCCTTCAGGTTGTCCAACATATACTTCTTCTTGAAGATCTCCATTGAGGAATGCACTTTCAACGTCCAGTTGGTAAATGGGCCACTTAAAGTGAGCACTTAGTGCCAAGATGATTCTTATGGTTGTGAATCTTGTAGTAGGAGCAAAGGTTTCTTCATAGTCAATGCCATGTTGTTGCTTGTATCCCTTCGCTACAAACCTTGCTTTGTACTTGTCTAATGGGCCATCTAACTTGTAATTAACTTTATAAAGCCACTTAACTCCTATGACTTGATGATTTATGGGCTTAGGTACAAGAGTCCAAGTTTTGTTCTTCTCGATTGCATCCATTTCGACTTGCATAGCTTCTTCCCACTTAGGATGTCCTTGAGCTTCTTTGTAATTAGATGGTTTTGGGATTTGTTGAATATGATGCATTAAGGTGTAATTGACCTAATGGCTTTGTTCTCGCTATCGCTTGTCAATAAGTCTTTGAGATCTTCTCGGATGACTTGAAGTACTTGCTTCTGAGTTGGAGTTTGGAAATACTGAGTCCCCCTCTGAAGTGTAGATAGCTGGACTAAGACTTGTACTTGAATCTTTTCTTGAGTATGAGGACGCTTCATTGAAGATCACATCCTTCGAAATGGTGATGGAGTGGTTTTCCATATCATATAGATGGTATGCCTTTGATTGGTCACTGTACCCTATGAATATATGTTTCTTGGACTTTGATTGTAACTTGTTTCTATCTTCTTTTGGTACATGGACAAAAGCTTCACTACCAAAGACTCGAAAGTAATTCACATTTTGTTTTCTTCCATAGTAGGCTTCGAAGGGTGTTTTGTTGTGTAATGCACTTGTGAATCCTCGCGTTAAGAATGTGAGTGGGAGTATGCACAGCTTCTGCCCAGAACTTGTAGGGTAGATCCTTGTGATGAAGCATTGTTCATGCAATTTCCATCACACTGCGTATCTTCCTTTCAGCTACTCCATTCTGGGATGGAGTGTGAGGCTGACTGACTTGTCTTTTGATCCCTTTCTGGCTGAGAAAGTTATCAATGTCATGATCGATAAACTCACCACCTCCATCTGTTCTGATGGTTTTAACTTTAGTTGAAGCTTCATTCTCAACTTCCTTGATCCATGTTTGAAACTTAGAGAATGTGTCTGCTTTTGACTTCAAAAATTACACCCAAATATAGCGAGAGTGGTCATTTACTAGAAGATAAAAGTAGAGGGATCCACTCAGGGATGGGGTGTTCGTGGGTCCATATAAGTCCATGTGGATTAGGGCTAGAGGGTTCCTCGCTCGTGTTGAAGGTTCCTTGGAAACTGGGGCCCTATGTTGCTTGCCTTGGGTGCAAGCTTGGTAGACATCAATAAGTTGCCCGATCTTTGGCAATCCCTTCAAAAGTTGGGATGAAGAGATTTATGATAAGTGAGAAGTGTGGCCAAATCTTTGGTGCCAAAACTTGAGGTTGATTCTTTGGATACAAAGCAAGATAGTTTGTAGAGGCCCTATTCTTCAATACTTTGAGCAATGACTTCCTTTGTATGGGGATCAACTACCTTAACTAAGGTGTTATCAAACCATACTTGTTTGTCCTGATCTGTAATGGCCTTGATGGAAAGTAGATTCATACATAAATTTGGAACAAAAAGAACATTGGATAAAGACTTGCATTCCCCCTGATGGTTGGAAATTTGAACTTTCCCTTTTCCTTCGATGGGTAAACTTTTGTTGTTGCCAAGATAGACTTCTCCCGTATGTTCTTTGAGTTCTTGAAAGGAGTCCTTGTCTTTGCACATATGGGAGGTAGCTCCGCTCTCAAAGATCCACTCATGTGGGGATCTAGAAAGAACTAGTGCATTGGCTTCTATGGAGATGAAGAGTTCCTCACTCGAGCAGTGGGATCTATGTTGGGATCCTTTGGACGCTTGCCTAGACGTAAAAGCCTTCAATGATTGTTTCTTTTTGTAGCAAAACTTTCTAAGTGTCCTGATTTTCCATTGAAATTACAAGTGAACTTCTTTGATGAATTATGTGATCCTTGCTTAGATCCATTGCTAGCGTGATGACTTGTGGTTTTGCCCTTATTGAATGGGCCTTTGGCCTTCATGGCAGATTCTTGGGAGGAAGTCGATTTGGCTCGCGAGTCGTGAAGGAGCAATAGTTCACAAAACTCTTCCCAAGATAAGACTTGACCACGATTATACAAAGTTGTGACAAATGTCTCGTATGACTTAGGTAATTAATTAAGAAGCCTAATGGCCATGTGTTCACTAGAGATGTGCCTACCACATAGTGCAAATTTATGCTGGTAGTCCTCAAATTGGGCTATGACCTTGGTAGTTATGTCGTGTGGCCGAATGGTCAAATTATGAAACTCGGCCTCTAATGCATATATCTTCGAAGGGGTTTTGTCTTCATACAAAGCGGCTAATGTATCTCATGCATCCTTGGACATCTTAGAGGCCGTGATATGTCCTTTCGTCAATTTGTTACAGGCAAGTAAGAGCTGACCTAAAGCTCTTTTGTCCTTGACATTCCACACATGCCAATTGTCTAAGTTAGTATCCCTATTGGGTTCGGGGTCTGACGCATCTATTACATCATGAAGAAGATTTGTGTAGAGGTATGCACGCATGACATCTTTCCATAGATTGTAATTTTGTCCATTGAGGCATTCATCCTTAGGCATAAAAATACGGGTCACAGAGGGTAAGAAGTTAGCCATAGATGATGAGCTACCTTCACTTTTGGTCATTACAAAGCTTTGAGGATAAAGTTGTTAGAAACACTATCAAAGATACTTGCCAAAAGTACTACATCAAGATAACTGTAAAGCTTGAAATGAACGATTCGATACCACACTTAAAATTCTTGTGGGGGGGGGAGGGCTTAGAGCAGCCTTGCACTTGTACAACACGAAGATAAGACGACGCGAGAGGAGGGCTTAGAGTAGCCCGTTGCACATCACACGAGCCTTAGAGTAGGCTTAAAAACTTGGAGAGAGCTTGTGGGTGGGCTTAGATTAGCCTCCAACCCACAAGTATGCACACACAAAACACTTGCTTCTTATATTGGAGTTACAAAAGGGAGGGGGCACTGAGTGCCAAATAGGATGGCCTTCTAGAGAGAGTAAAAACCTTTAGGTGAGTGCAATAAGGAGTGCCGCCTTGGGTGTAGAACTACCCTTGGGAAATACAAGAGATGTTTTACAATAAAGCAAAATTATACGGTTAAGTGCCCTTGAATCAATATAAAGATAATATGTTTCTTAGTCAATTACAAAGATGTGTTTCAATTTTCGGTTTCCAAAAGATGGCTCACAAAATGCTAAAATTGATGCACGTAATGGGCAGCGAGGAGATCTTAAGTTAGCACTTTAATTAGCACAAAATAACCTTCAATGACTTAATCATTCATGACTTTACTGAATAACACACAATATGTGGTCCTCGTCGATCTGAAATCTTGATTCTCATCCATGTACAATGAACATGTACAGAGAGAATCTGACTTGACGAAACTATAGGCACTGTATGTCAATCCACTTTAATGAAATATCTATATCTATGCAAATGGAGTGCTGCAACACTTGCCACGTATGCCGGATATTATCAATAGTTAAGCTGCAGTTAAGCCTTGTTGTCAGAAATCTTTGCCAGCAGATGAGCTATCTCTTGAATAGATAAGCTATATATGATATATATGAGTGACATTAGTCCATGTGGACCCCTATCTTTGGGCGGCGTGCTTCTCTCAGAGTTCATATAACTTGGCGACGTTCACTCTCCAGAAGAATCCTCAGCCGAATTTTGCTACGCCCTCTCTCAAGAGTCAAATACTCTCTGAGGCAATGTTAGGAAGATGACCCTACAACTGCTGCTGCATTGTCTCTCTCGTTCTCTCCGGGTTTTTCACTCTCGCTTCTTCCTGCTGTAGGATATGACAGGTCGTTTCCTCCTACTGTAGAAGCCGAGAGGTCTGAAATTATCTGCTCTCTGTTATGATAGAGAATGTTTCCTCCACGAGTGTTCTATTACCCGCTCTCTCTGTGTTTGGCAGAGACGGCATCAAGACTGAGTTCTAAATGGACAAAATGCTTGCATTGAGGAGCATATACGCTAGACCATCTGCACTGAATCCATCACAACTTGTAAGGACTAAGGATTTGAATTGTGGAAAAGACATGGCAATGAGTTTCAGGCACTCATCAGACAGCGTCATGCGCTTCAGGCATAGCTCCTCGAGGAAAGGATGTGACGAAGAAAGAGTTCTGATTCATGGCAGCATGAACGCATCCCAATCCTGCTATACAAGGTCAACAGTAGTGAATCGCAGTTTGCCCTTCAACGTTAGTTGGTGCAGCTCTGTGATACAGTGGTGCGTTAGCGCTTTGTGGGTACTCGCTCTCTTGTTCTCTGAGTGGGATAGGAGGCATGAAGAGATGCGATGGTGATGCTTCTCAAACTGTTGCACCTCCTCGTAGTGAGCCTAGATATGGTGACCCTGTCAAATTTGGAGGCAGATCCTCATGCAAGAAACTCAGGCACGCGCTTTGGTGTGATAGTCATATGTCATGCCTTTACCGGTGTAGCAGCATCATATGCGTGCATTTGCTCGAGGATGGTTGTACTGCCACGGGTGATAGGCTTCACAGAGTGTACATGGTTCCTCAAGTAGAAGTCGGACAAAGAAGGATTTGAACCGCCAAACTAGTCTTCAGAGAGCAGAGGAATGATGGCTATGTCTGGCCGTTTCCCTCCTTCTCTCGCTTCGTCTCTCTCTATTGTGTCTCAACTTGAAAGTGCACCTCTTTTTCTATTGCTACTCAACATTGGAACCAGCAGAGAACTTCATCCATAGTGCTGATCTGCACTAGAACATACTTGCAAGGAATGTATATAATGAAGTCTCTCTGCAATCAAGCCCACCTAATGTTGCAGACCACAAGTAGATTGATTGTCCTCCAAAATGAAGAAAAATGTAACTAATTCCACAAAGAGGGTGGGAGGGTGGGAAAAATAGGGTAAAAGGGTGTTCAAGACGATGAAAAAAAATGGGTGGGAGGGTGGGCAAATGGGCAAAATTAATCCCAAAAGAGTAATAGTGATGGAAAAAGCCTCTCTCAATGAGGAGCAAGCAAAGCCACCACCACTCAAGCACCACCACCACCAAAACAATCGCCAAACGCACCAACAAGACCTCTACCTAACGCTCTGATACCATGTAGAGAGTACACACGCGGAAGCAAAATGAAAAGTAAAGTACTCTCACAAAACAAAGAATGTGTGAGACACAAAATGAGTAGACCATGAAATGGGTAAACTCATGTGGATTAGAAATGAGCTTGCCAAGAGCATGGAGTAGGCTCCTCAAGCTTCTAACCAAGTACAAATGAGGGGAGAGGCCCTCCTTATATATATTTGGTAGGGGCTCTCAAAAGTACATCATATGTGGGATAAGTCTCCTGAAAGGAGAATAAATACAACTGGTAGAAGCACATGGCATGGTACCCAAATACAAAGGAAATACAATATAAAATGGAAATAGACTAGAAATGCAGTGCCTCCTGGATACAAAATGGAGATGCACTCATGCGGATACAAATGTAGATGAAGTAGGATCAATCATGTCCTCAACAATACATACACACACACACGTATATATATATATATATATATATATATATATATATATATATATATATATATATATATATATATATATATATATATATATATATATATATATATATATATATATATATATATGGACATACATACATACATAAATACATATATGCATACATACATACATACATACATACATATGACTAAGGTGGTGACTAAGGCATTGGCCTTGGCATAATTTGTCATCCAAGTCACGAAATTCATCATTGAGTGCACATGACAGAGGACCTCAATGATCAAGGTTGATGTAGGTTCTCGGTACTCCCTATGAGGTCACCCATTCTAGTGTTGTTCTACCCAAAGATACCTTAATTAGAAACCTATTACCACTGAACTAAACTCTTGCAGCATATGAGGAAGAGATAAATCTAAGTTTTATATTACCTTAAAACTTTGTTGAGCCCTCAAAGCTTCATTCTTTGCTTTCAAATCCAATTTTCAAGCATGTTCTTCATTAATGAATTTTTTTGTGGGGAGGCTGTATCAAAGTTTTCCCTGACACTCATTCATTTTTTTTAGCCTTAGTGGTTTTTGAGATGAAACATAGCAACACATTCCGTGTGTATACACGATGAATCAAGAGTGTCAAGATTCAAGGACATGTAGATCGTGACTCTTTTTTATCACTACTAATGACTCAAGTCTTGAGTACAAGTGTGCACTAGTTTATGTATGTCCACACTCCACATACGTCGAGGAGTTCCATTGCTCATTTCTTGTGCTATCTATCAACGTCTATTTCCATCTCCAATTTTGATGAAAGGAGTAGTTAGGGAACCTAGTAAATTTCCCTAAAGGAAGACAGGCAGCTCTCACTCTATGAGTATTGACTTGTAACAATGTACTACTCTTTGTCTCCTATGTTCTAAACTTCTGATGTGTGCTTTCTCTTCGTTTATGCAGGTTTTTGAGTCTTAAGAAAAGGGTTGACAGACATTTCTAGGTGTTGTTGGCTAGTTTTTGGGCTATAAATTCAGCTTTTTAGTGCCATTTTATACTGAGCACATAGACATTATGTATGTTTTGGTGGATATTGCTTATGCATGTCCATGTGGTCATTTATATAACAATGAAATTTTTGGCATAAAGCCTTTTACATTGAAAGAGGGCCCTGGTGGGGTTTTCTTAACTAGGAGGCACCCAAATGCTCAGCTCTCTTCGATGATGCAAGTGAAAAACTTACCCTACCTCGCCATAGCTGGAGGCATATGCTAATTGTTATTAGGTGCTCAATAATTCTACATGGGATTCTTTTGATTAAGTGGCTATATTTAGTGGAGCGAATGATTCACTATGCATGTTTGCATGTCAATACTTTCACTTTTATGAGTTTTTTGACACTAGCCATATGCTCATTGTTTAGAGAAGACTCTAGCAAAATTTAACATATTTTTAGTTTTCAGCTATATAGTTGTCAATTTTACTCCTTAACACACTCGTTGGTGTGAGAACATACATTTTAGATTATCCTTTTTGATTGTTCGTTGTTCTTCATTAATGATTTTTTTTTGGTGAGGCTATGTCAAAGTTTTCCCTAACACTTGTTCATCTTTTTTGAGCCTTATTGGTGTTTGGGATGAAACAGATCAACACATCTAAGTATATACACGGCGACTCAAGAGTGCCAAAAGTCAAGGACATGTAAATCGTGACTCTTTTTTCTCACTAATAATGACTCAACTCGAGTACAAGTGTGCACTGGTTTATGTATGTCCACACTCCAGATACATCGATCAGTTCCATAGCTCATTTCATGTGCTATCTATCAACTTCTATTTCCATCTCAATTCTTGATGAAATGAGTAGTTGGAGAACATAGTAAATTTCCAAAAAGGAAGACAGACAACTCTCACTCTATGAGTACTGACTTGTAACAATGTACTACTCTTTGTCTCCTAGGTTCTGAACTTCTGATGTGTGCTTTTTCTTTGTTAATAACTTTTCGACATGGATATGAGATTATGAAGTGCACAATCAAAGTTTGATTATAAACTTGTCGAATAAGATCCATTTTACTTTTCCAAAGAGCCATTTCCTTGCCTTTTTTGAGCCCATATCTATAATCATATTAAAAGAAATAAAACTACATAAAAAGCCGAGATGTAGTCTTATTTCCTGATGGTTGGGATGATTTGCTTTTGAGCATCTTAACTTCATCCTTTGGACTTTCCTTTGTTGAATGTGGCGTTTGGCTCACTTGTTCTTATATCTCTAGCTAAAATGCCATCTTACTCCATTTCTATGAAGAACGTGTGCATGGACCTTGTAAAATGAATGCATACTTTAAGACTTTGAGAATTTTTTAGAAATTCATTTGAACTTGTTTAGGATTGATGAAGCTTTACTAAAGTTGATCAAACCATCTTAGTTAGATGATTACACTGTGCTCCACATCTAACCAAGATCCGCTACCCTCTTTCTTGACTAGAGGACTATTGTGTCCAAGCTAGGATTAAGGTCGTGGTAGAATGCATGTATGAAATTTTCCTTTGGTCTTGTCAACCTAAATTCAATAGGACCATAGCAAATGCCCTACAACAAAATTAGGGTTTACCAATAGATTCAAAATGAACAAAAAATGACAGGCATGGATATATTCATCACAAAAAGTTTGCGATGCAAGTCTTGAGCTTGGACATCAATATAGTGGTAACTAAACGAGTCGAGGAGGGCAAGTTTTGTGTGACCCTAAACAACAAAATTTTTTCAACTCGTGATGTCTATTCCCACCCATATAAGAATGGCTATAGGAAAGGAAATAATTTTTACTATTTTTTGTCATTTTTTTAATCATTTTCATACTCTTAAGCTATTGGTAGATAAAACATTACCTATTTGAATATTGTTCTCTATAATGACAAAGAAAAACCTCGATGTGCATATTCGCACATATAATGATGCAAAAAATATATAAAACAAAACCTCCAACACCATACCTGCATTTTTTGAAGCTCAAACTTCAGTTCATGCATAGCATTATAGGTAAATGAGCTTATAGATCTTCAGTTTTTTTCACCACTCTTTCACTCACTCTTTCACACGAAATTTATACACACAACTAGTAGATCCTGCAAGTCTAGACATAGCGAGTTTTATATTGACACATATTCTATCAGTGAGATAAAATTTTGCTTTTATTTTTCAGTTTTCTTTATTGAAATTGTTAATTATGGACATGCCCACGCACAGATACAAACGTACATACAAACATGTACACACACATACACATAGAAACACATGTACATACAAGAACAAATACACACATACACATACATACAAAAATACATACACACACATATGCATAGGCAAAAATACATACACACATACACAAACATACACACACATATACACATAAACATACAAAGAGACATATACACAAAAATACACAAATACACATACAGATAGATACATAGAAACATATATACACTCACACATATTCACATATATACACACACACATGCAAACACATACACACACATATACACATACATACATACACACATAAACACACACATACACATATACATACACATATATGCACACACATACATACATATGCATACACACATACACACATATGCATACACACACATACACACACACACACACACACACATATATATATATATATATATATATATATATATATATATATATATATATATATATATATATATATATATATATATATATATATACATGACACATAAACTCACAAACAAACAAACATACATACATACATACATACATACATACATCCATGCATACATACATACGTACATACGTACATATTTAGATACATTAACACACTTACATGCACATATAAACATACATACACACACATACACACATAAGCATATGCACGTACACACATATGATCATACACATACATACACCCACACGCACATACATTCAAACATACATAAATACATACATACATAAATAAATACGTACATAGATACATATATACACACTCACACACATACCTACACACATACACACATAAATACACACACATGCAAACATACATACACACACATACACATATATACATACATGTATACTAACACATGCATACATGTATACTAACACATGCATACAAACACAAACATATACACACACACATACACTTACATACCTACACACATAGACACATACATATATATGCACACAACAGATGCACAAATACACACATATATACATAGACAAATACACATGCGTACATACATATAATCAAACACATACACACTCATAGACATATATAAACACATACACACATAGTTTTGTAGTTGGATGAGAAACATTTTTGGATTTTCTTTTTTAGTTTACCCTATATGGATTTTTTTAAGACCATGGTGCCTTGTTTCCTTACATGCTTGCATGCCTTTAGGTTATTCTCTCTTTTGTTTAATATTGTTGGAAACGTTATCTACATTTTTATTCATCATATGGCACTATATACATACATACATACATAATTTCAAGTGAGCACTAGATTGTGCTCTTTGACTAGAGTAGACAAGATTTTGGAATTATACTTCTAATTACAAGATCATCCACATAGAGAAAATAACACAAAAATATGGAAGTGAGACAAGAAGTCCCACAACTCGCGACTAATAAGTATGGATAATTGGACTAGACACGATACAAGAGATCTCATAACTGGTGACTGTAGGAATGAGACATGGTATCTGAATAATAAGAACTTCCTTTAGGGAGATTTACTAGATACAAGAAATATCTTGACAAGATCTCATACTACTCAGCGACACAAAACCAGAGTTAATGTAGCAACCCTAGTGTATGAGTATAAGGAATATCAAGGGCAAAACATAGGCACTGGGTTGAGGCTTGGACAAGCTAACAAATTGCCTATGAGTCTTGAATGATTTATTGACCCTTGATGGCATGCAATTAAAAGAAATATACATAAGGAAATTACAACATCAGGTCGGAGAGGAACAAGTTGGCAAGAGGCGAATGAAGAGAGCAAGCCTCGTTTACCATATGTATCTCAGGTTATGCCACTTGTTGCACATGAGGAAAAAAAGCATGTGAAGGGATGACATAGGATAAGTGGGGGAGAGTGTTGTAGACGATTGAAGACAAGGAAGTAGAAGAAAGAAGTAAACAAGAGTAGGCCCCAAAATTTTCAAAGAAGGGCTACTTTTCTTTTTCTAAAATGCCTTGTAAAACTTCAAGAATCTATGTAATTGTTGTATAGGAGTTCTACAGATGCATGATCCATAAATAATATAACATTATCCTTGTACATTCTTAGGAACTTAGTGACTTATAGAGAAAGTGCCGATCCCTTATGTGAAAGGACTAAACTTAGAGCACATGTATACAAGTCACTTCCAATTCTTTTGTAAAGATGTTTTGGCCATTGTGAAGAACTAACTTTGCAAAATTTCGAATTTGGTTCTTCTTGTCTGTGTATATTCTTCCCCTTGAGCTTGTATGTGTGTTTGAGGTGTGAAATATATGCCTAGATGTATTGTCTATACCTTCCCTATCTCTTTTCATTGTTTTGGTGTGTGTATGTGTGTCTGTGTGTGTGTTGTTGGTGCAACTAACAAGCCTACATTCATGCCTAATTACTAAGGACTACATGTTAGTTTATGCACCTCTTATGGAGGATTAGATATGAACACCCGTTTATCAATTTGGTTGTATTCACCTAGGATAAATATAAAAACCAAGAGAGTAAGTAATCTCGTGAAGTTAAGAAGTTGAATCCATCACTCATATAGTAGGAAGAATGAATTTAAATAATCCCTAAAGTTTAGGATCACTTTTAGGTGAAGGAAAATTCAAATTCAAACTTGAACTATGAGTATAAAGAGACATCCTTTTAGTCATGGGATATAGTGAGCCATTCTAAAAGACTTTGGGCTACATGAGTGAGCACACATTGAGCTCCCTTAATGTATGAGTAGTCCACTACACTTTCCTTGTACCATATGGTGATTAACATATACATTTAGATACATTTCACCTAGTATAACTTTGTCTATTATTCTCTATAGGATCTTCATCATTTTAGTGATTATGTGGAATTGATTTCTCTATATGTACTTCATCATTTGCTATAATTTAACTTGGGATAGTTAGAGTAAAGTGTTTGCTGCTTGTATATCAATTTGCATTAAATTTGGTTAAGGGGAGCTTGAGATATGAATCATAGAAGGTGACTGTGTCCACACATCTTCTAGATCCTGAAATATCAAGATGACCCCCTTCATGTGTTAGAATGTGTGCAAAAGATCTTTAGTCAATTCAGACCAAGTTGTGAGCTCTGTGCAAGACTCTAAGTACTTCTATTTCCAAACTAAAAGGTTTCTTCACATTTCCTACACATGCAAGTTACGTGTTTTGATGCAAATGTTTGGGGATGATGTTCCAACGCACTTAGTGGTTTCAAATGCATTAATGTGAAGCTAAAAGATTTTATTGAGAATCCCTAAGGCTAACTTGGTAGGTGTAGAGCAGGTTTTGTGCAACACTATCGCATCTCTGGAGCACCATCTAGTGGTATTAGAGCAGCAACAAAGCAACATGGAAGATGGATTTCCTTAATCCATAGAAAAATTAGATGGAGGTAACTACTCAGCTTGGTCACTTAGAATGGAAGCTTATCATCAAGGAAGAAACCTCTATGGTTACATATCTAGAGATGAGATGCTGCCAATCTTGAGAATCAAAGGACACCCAACTCAAGAAGAATAAGAGAGGCTAACCATATGGTGCTCAAAGGATGCTCTACCAAGGTCATTTATTCTTAACTTAATCTTTGATTTTTTACTTCCAAACATCAAGACTTGCAAGACCTCACAAGAAACCTAGGATGCTCTTGAAGCATTCTTTTCATCAAGTACCAAGGCAAGAAAGAATCAACTATGGATGGAGTGCATTACACTCAAGAATATGCCCAAGCAAATGGCAACATGGAAGCATTGAAGGACCTATTAGATGAACATGGAAGCATTGAAGAGATCATTTATGAAGAGAAGATAGTAAGGCAACTGATCAATGCAATAAAGGCCAATGACAAATGGGAAGCTTTGACCACATCCATGGACCTTTACATAGACATGCATGTTCCTGATTCCAACACCCTCATGGGGTAATTGTTCACACATGAGGCAAAGCTTATGAAGAATGGAGAAAACTCAAAATGTAATCAATCCTCTACCCTATATATAGATAAGAACAAAAATAAAGATAGCAAAGGCAAAGGTAAAAATCCTAATGATGAGGGCAATACGTCTCAAGCAAACTTTGCAGGTAGAGGTAGAGTCTCAAAAGGAAGAGGAAGAGGAGCAAGACAAGGCAGGGGTAGATCTCAAAGCTCCTCTCCATGTTCCATATGTGGCTTAACTAATCACATTACTGAGAATTGTTTTAGGAGTCCTAGAAATTCAAGAGGAAGAGGTTACAAAACAGGAGGTTATGGAAGCTCAAGAGGTAGATTCCACAACGACAATGGCTACCACAACAACTCATACAACAATAATAATTATCAAGGAGGATACAAAGGAAGAAGAGACTACAATAATTATGTAGATGATAAAAATCAAGAGGATTCATTATTTCTAATGAACATGCCTATGAAGCAAGGTAAAGCAGATGAACTTGTATTTTATATAGACATAGGATGTTCAAATCATGTGAAAGGGAATGAAGCTCTACTCTCAAACTTGAATGATCCAAGGAATAGCCATGAAGTCCAAAAAGGAGATGACACAAGGCATCTAGTGGAAAAGATAGGCAATGTGAAGACTTCAGATGGTAATATGAACCTATTAAGCAAGGTATTGTATGAGCCAACAATCACCCAAAACCTCACAAGTGTAGGTCAGATTGTTGAGAAAGGATTGCAGATCAAATTCACAAAGAATGGAGCATTTGTTGAGGATCGACACCACGGATTCAAGAGGATAGAAGGAGGAGAAAATTCAGGTAGACTATTTACTTTTGAGCTCCAAGTTACTAGGAGCATTCATTGTTCAATTATGTTAGTCAAACCTTATCAAAATTGGAAATTTGCCACAAGATATTAGCTCATAAAGGTGAAAGGGACTTGAAGCAAATCAGTAGGGATCAGAGCATGTTTGTTCTACCAAATATCATCAAAAAACACAAGAATTACAAATGTAGTGCTCATGGAGACCTATTGGCGATAGTCCATACAAACATATGGGGGCCAACCAAAGAGCCATCAATCTCTAGATCTAGGTATTATGTATCATTTATTGATGATTCTAGCAGATGGACAATACTATATTTTATGAAGCACAAAGATGAAGTGTTCTCTTCTTTAAAGAAATATCTAGCACCTGTAGAAAATCATATAGGTAAGACTTTGGAGAGGCTAAGGTCAGATGGAGAGGGAGATTCTTTCTCCCATGACTTGGATTCCTATCTCCAAGAGAGAGGAATCAAAAGAGAGATTAAAAGGTGGTATACTCCAAAACAAAATAGAGTGGTAGAGAGAAGAAATAGAACCATAGTGGAGGCGGCAAGATCAACGCTAAATGAGAAGAAGTTGCCCAATTATCTATGGGTAGAGGCTATATCTACAACCACCTATCTAATCAATAGGCCCCCATCAAAAGCATTGGATGCGACCACACCTTATAAAGCTTCAAATCGAGGAAGACCTAGCCTTGACCATTAGAGAATCTTTTAGTGCCTACCATATGCAATAATATGTTCACAAATTAGAGGCAAGTTAGATCCAAAGGTCAAGAAATGCATCTTTATTGGTTATGAAGTTAATCAGAAAGGTTATAGAGTATATGATCCAAGAAATAAAGGTTTCATTGTAAGTAGAGATCTTGTGTTTGATGAAAATAAATTCTAGTTTGAAGATGATTGTAGGAAAATCAAACTTCCCTATGATCTAAAGGAAGACTTTCCAACATTTTCAAAAGGGAATGAGCACACACATGATGACACAAGTGATTTTGAAGAAGGCCAAAGGACTCTGAGAAGGTAAATCAACTCATGGAACTCTAAAGGCAAAGCCAAAGTGTAAGAGATGAGAGATGTGGTAGAGTCATCTCAACAAACTATAAGAAGGTCTGTTAGAGAGAAAAGGAAGCCAAAAAGGTATGGTTATGACACTTCTTTGGTCACAAAACATTTGATTTACATAGTAGTGGGTACGAACTCAGAAGAACCATCTACATATGAAGAGGCCAAGAAGAAGCTAGAATGGAGAAATGCCATGGAAGAAGAGATAGAATCCCTACAAGAAAATCAAACTCAGGAATTGGAAGAGATAGAAGAACTACAAGAAAATCAGACTCATGAATTGGTTCCCAAGAAACCATCAATGAAGGTCATTGGATCAAGATGGATTTACAAGGTAAAGAAGAGTTATGATGGATCAATTAATAAGTACAAAGTAAGGCTTGTACCAAAGGTTTTGCTCGAACCCAAGTTATTGATTATGAAGAAACATTCCACTTGTTGCAAAAATCCCCACAATTAGAGTATTTATGAGTGTAGCATCTTCCAAGAATTGGAATATCTATCAAATGGATGTTAAAAATTATTTTCTAAATTGTTGGATTTCAGAGGAGGTGTACATGCCTTGCATTAGGATATTGTTTTTGTGGGGTAGGTCCTCTTGCACAAGCATGAGATGGATGATCCCCACCAAAATGCACACATCTCCTTAGTGTGGGCGTTTGCATAGGTTTAGTCCAATAGAATTTTCACCTTTACTAGTTTTGAACTCCCAGCATCTTGGCAACCAATTCATCCAACTCTTCTACATTCTTGGTTTGGGTAGACATACTACTAGAATTGTCATAAGATGTGGTTGGAGTCTGAGGAATCTCTAGATCATCAGCTAGATTATCCTACAATTCTATACACTACCTAAGACACTCATCCAGAGCTTCTAATCATTTCAGAGATACCAAGTTTCTCAAATTCCTATTATTTAAGCCATGAGATCTTTGTGGGTTGTATTGGGCTTTTTGAAGTGGGACATCGATCCATATATTCCTTAAACCTTCAAGTAGCAAGTCTTGCTAGCTTGTTGCTTGCATGTTTAAAGCTATCAATCAAAGGAGAGGTCTTATGCTTTATCCCACTCTTAGTGAACTCACCAATGAACTCTTTCAAGAATTGTTCAATCGTTATAAATCTATTGGGATTCAAGGGTTGAAACCATGCCAAATTTGTTCCCAAAAATGTGAGTCCAAAAGCTTGATATTGAATAAATAAGCCATCTAACTACTCAACTTGCAGTACTTGTTTAAGTTAAGTCATGTGATCATAAGGATCTCTGGATCCTTCATTGTGATTCCTTAGGTATTTTTCTACTTGATAAGGTTTTTTTTCTTGTCCTCTTCCTTGTTCTAGAACTTCCATGATACATGATACTTAGGCTTAGCCATGAAACACAACACTTAAAACTCATGATACTATGCTTGGCTCTAGAAAACACATTATACATGGGTAGACAATACACAATACTCCAGGTCACAATACATGACCTTAGACTGGTGACACATGATAGTTGTGAGTATCCTTGAGACATGATACTTGGGTGCCATGATACGATACTTAAAACTAACAATACATGACATTTGACCTTAAGTGATATGATGCATCACCAAATGATAGTAGATACTTATGTCACATGAGGGCACTTGGCTAGTATGGATGATACACAAGAATTATGTCACATGAGGACACTTGGCTAGTATCAACCATATATGATATTCATCAAAGATTAAACATGATACTCAATACTTGAGTATCATGAGATGATACTTGACTAGACACAATACAAGATACCAAGGTATTGTGATATTTGACTAGGTGTGAGGTGTCGAGGATATAGGAAAACTGCCAGGTATCCATGACACATAGGAATTTACAATCGCAATACCAAACTCAACCAAGCACAATACTTGGACTCATCTTACACCAATTTTAGTTTCGAATTGATGGGTAAGTTCTTTGTGGTCTCCTCTCATCCCCTATGTGTGTATCATAAAAAACCTTAGCTTTCTCTACAAATGTCCTTCACAACATTCAAGATGTGTCATTTGTCCCCATGTCTATTGGTATGGATGAAAATGATATGATCAAAGTATGGAACTCACCTCAAGGAGTTTCTTTTTCAATTTTTAGCACTAGACTTCTTTTGTAAGTCGAGACCTAGGCAACACACGATCCCATGATACCGGTCATTGCTCTCTCTCCATGATATCTCCACTATGAAAATGGTTTTTTATATGGTTTTTGGTTCTAGCGAGTGGTCAAGATCTATGAAATATAAAAATTAAAAAATAACCTACTCCAATGTGGTTTCTCTAACTCCTAATTGTAACTTCTCTAGTCCTAACCTAATCTTAAAGAAATTGTTACAAACACACTAGGTGTATGAGAAAACAAGTGTAAGTAATCAATGGCTTGCCATGATACTGAATCGCTTCGTCACATTCACTATCTTCACAAAGATACTCTAACTATCACACTCAAACTATCACATAGGCACCTTGAATTAGGACCTTGTCTGTAGAAATGTCATAAAAAACATGCGGATTACACTCACAAGGTCCTATGTACTCCTGACAACATGCCCTTGTGCGGCTTTGGGCACTGGGTAAGATTATTATTATTACTATCAATGATTCATTACCATTTTATCTAATCTTCTTCTTTTTCTTTTTCTATTGGATTTTCCTTCAAGTATACATGGCTCAATCTCTTTTATTTGTGGACTCACAATATCTTGATTATTTTTTCAGATTAAGAAAATATTTATATGGTCTAAAGGAGGATCCAAGAGCTTGGAATCATATAATGGCTGCATACCTACAAGACAAAGGATTTATAGTGAGAAATGTAGATACTTCCTTTTTCATAAAAAAATTTCATGTATAATTCATACATATCTCTATATATCTAGATGACATTATGGTAATAGGTAATGATGTTGAAGGCATAGGAAGAATCAAACATCAAATGAAAGAGGAGTTCAAGATACATTATTTAGGGTAGCTGAAATACCTCCATAGTTTGGAAGTCATGATCATAGAGCATGGTATGTATCTTAATTAGAGAAAGTGCATAAAAGGCATGCTCAAAAATCTCAAAATGGAAAATGCAAAGATTACATGTACACCTTTGGAAGTGAATTTCAATTTGAATACTCTTGAAGGAGAACTCATTGAGGATATAATAGCATACCAAAGCCTATTAGGGATTCTCCATTATACTATTGTCACAACAGTGGACATCAACAATGGTGTGTGTTATAAGGTAGTTTATGGACTAATCTAGGAAGCCAGAAATCACCAAAGCAAAAAGAATACTCAAGTATCTCAAAGAAAAAATCAATGAAAACCTATTCTATTGATACACCTCCAATATAGTTATAAAAATATTTTCTAATGTAGATTTTTAAAGATCAAGTTCTTTTGGTAATCTTTTAGTAGCACATTCTAATTTCATATCTTGTTCATCAAAGAAGCAACTTATTTATTATGTCTCATCTACAGAAGCTAAATATAGAGGATTGGCCAATGCAGCTCAAGACGCTATGTGGATTAAGACATTACATGTTGATTTCGAAATGAAGACCAACTGTTGAAGCTCAAGGTCAAGGGCAAAGCATAGGAGCACATCAAAGAGATGGACACACAAGAACAAGGAGGATGTAGGGAGCTCCAAGAAGCATATGTCCGATTTTCAAAAGAAATCCCTATAAAAATAGTGATTTTTATCACTAAAAACTTTTGTAAATCCCATTTCACATTTCTGCAACTCCATTTTGTTGAAGCCAAGGAGTCCTTGAGCTTGAGGAGTATTAGAAGTATCATCCTATGAATTTTCAGAATTTTTAAACTCCGTTTGAGCCCTCAAATAAGCCCTAGAACCTAATTTTTAACTAGGCCGGACACTTGGTCTTGACAGGGCCAAAACTGCTCAAAAAACTATAAAAAGAGCTAGAGAGCTCATTTTTTAGGTTAGGTTGTTGTAGATTTGAGATTTTTTAAGAGAACTCTTTTGTAATCGAAGTCCTTCCATTGTTCCACTCTTTGCTCTTACCTTGTGTGCGTGTGTGTGTATGTGTGTGCATGCTTGTGTGCTTTCACTCACGCCCTTGTGCACTTCACTTGCTCTTGGTCTTCATACCGGTCCTCACATCTCCGTGGATTGATATTTATGAGGTGGATCTCCTCGTGTTGGTGCTTACCGTTGTGCTAGAGTGACACAAAATTTGGCACCATTGCCAAGGAGAGAGCTTTGGGGACAAGCATGTGATGGTAAGACATAGAGTAGCAATGTTGAAAGGTAAAAACTAATCTTTTTTAGTTTAATTTCTGCTTCTTTCTTTTCCTTCATCATCATCATCATCACCATCTTCTCCCATCTTCATAATCATAGATTTTATCATTTTTCGTCTATAGGTTCACTTCGTTTTCACTTCTGGTTGTGAGCAAGAAGTCTAGAGGGGATGCAGAGATGAAATGTTGAAGAATACTCTTGAAACACCCAAAACTGGAGTGAGAGTCATGCGGTATGAGAGGACCTATGTCTCGTATCTCGTGTGCAATATCGTGGAATAGGTGAGAGTTTTTGCATCTATAGGCACATAAGAGTGACAAAGAGGACACAAGGTACACATATCTACAAAACTTTTTGAATGTGGACTTTCAAAACTCCAAGTATCGTGTCTGGTTGAGTTTTGGTATCACGATACTAGAACTCTTGTGTATCATGATACTTGTCAAGTATGGTATTGCCTCCTTGAGGTATCATGAAACAATCAAGGTATCATGTATCATCAAGTCAAGGTATCCTGATCGCGTTTCGAGTGGTATTGTATCGTGAAGCTTGTGGAATCGTATCATGCTTGTGGTATCATATCGTGAGAGCAAGTGGTATCATATTGACTTGAAGGTATCATATCGTGTAGAACTTGGAATGGTATCGCACCTTAGATCTCCTGGTATCGTATTGTCTTGCTAATAGTATCGTATTGCGAGATATATTGTTATCATATCGTGAACCAAGAGGTATCGTATCATGACCACTTCTAGTATCATATCGTTTGATAACAGTATTGTATCATGGAAGTTGGTATCACCTTGGCAGTACCATATCGCCTAAGGTCGTATCATCCATAGTGGTATCATGTATCATGGAAAACAGAGGTATCATATCGTGAAAAATCTAGTATTGTGTATCGTGGTGGTATCAAGTATCATATCGTGAAATTTCAAGAATCACCAACCACAAGTATCATATCATCAGACCTAGTATCGTGTATCAACTATCTTGAAGTAATCCCAAAGAGATCCTATTTCCCTGTTTTAACCCCCAGAACCCTGAACTGGCATAACTTTCTCATAAGAAATCTGTTTTTTGTGATTTTGGGTTTGTTGGAAAGCTCGTTTGGAGTATTTTGAAGTCGACCCTCATGTGGAACTAGGAAACCAAGGGGAATCCAAAGGATTTTGAGCAATACAAAGGGAAAATTTTGGACTTGTAGACAAAGCTTATGAACGTGAGATCTGGTAGACACCTAGGCAAGGATAGATAGAGCATCAAATCATCTAAGGCTAGTGACAACCATACAGCCAAGTCGTGGGCTCAAAAACTTAATGGTTATCCATACGTGCTAAGTTCAAACACAAGTGACTCAGAAATGTCTTTTATCATGGAAAGTCCCACACATAGCTCAGGAACTTCCTATTTGCAAACACTAGAAGGTCCCTATAAAACACAATTGGAGTATATCAAGACCAACCAATTAGGTGCATGCATCTATGAGGATGGTTTGAGATGATCAGTGGTCCAACTCAAAGATCCCGATCAACGCTTTGGACTTGAACACCCAGTGGGCAAGTTCAAAGACAAGAACCCAAGACTCCTAGAGGCAAGTCAGTTTTGACCAGATTGATCACTGCAAATTGGATCCCTCAAGACAACAAAAGCATAGAAATATTCTTGAATAGAGAAACAGAGGAAGCCTTTTGGAGATTCAAGCCAGATAAACCTAGCCCAATAGTCACCATCTATGAGTTCATAGATCCGGAGACACTAGGCAAAGTTGTCTATCTAGATCACACATCAGAGAAAATGTTCTTGGTATCAGAGCATGATAGAGATGCATACACTTGGAAGAGTGAATTTATTTTCCCTCCAGCAAGGTCTAATGTTCTCCATGGCCTCCAAGGAGTAGAATCATCCAAGGCTCAAGAAACCCAGAGGGAAAGAACTAGGGAAAGAGTTGAGGTAAGCTTTGCACACACAGCTGACAGAGACATATCAGGACTTGAAGTTGAAAGACCTGAAAGAGAGACACATTGAGCACATAGGCATCAAATAGATGAACATGTATTTCCATTGCCTAGACCCAGAGAGCATCCAAGAACCCTTAGACCCTCTCAAGTGTTCAAGGAAATGAAGAACTATTTTGATGGGTTCATAGATCCTTATGATCTCGTGGCCGAGTTCAAACAAGTGTTAAGAGCTGAACAGTTTGAGGACTTGTTCACACAGTTTGAGGACTCTCAAGGGTACTGCCTTAGCTTGGTTTCAACCCCTGAATAGTCACAACTATCAAGATATAGGTCAATTGCTAGAGGAATTCATTGTAGAATTTTCCAAGAGTGGCATCAAGCATAACACATCATCCTTGATCCACAATTTCAAGCAGACACCCCAAGAAACAATGCGACTTGCAGGAAGATGGTTAAGACAGTACTTAGAAAGATGCCGAGTTCTAGAGTTACCCACAGCACCCAAACAAGTGGCCTTGTTTTTAGATGGCTTACTAAGCACCAAGTTAAGATCATATGTGTACTTGAAAGAGCATGTATCCATAGAAGAGTGTGTGCCAATGTGTATTGACATAGAAGACAATTTCATTGAGGAGTTACGATTATCCAAACTCTATAAGGATTCTAATAGTTCTACTAGTCATACCTCCAGGACCTCCACTGAGATAGATGAGATAGCTGAGCAGGTTGCCAAGAAGCTAGGCATTCAAAATAGAAAAACACCAAGGGTCACCTCATTGAAGCGATGTTACAATTGTGGAGGAGACCACATGGCTTATGTTTGTCGGATGATAGCTCAACCCCAAGGAAACCTTAATGCTCCATATTGCACCATTGAGAGAAAATACACAAAGCATAGGGCTCAAGATTGTCCATACAATAGGCAGTCCATCAAAAAAAAATAACAGCAACCTTAATAGTAGGGTAGGTATCAGAGTCAATACCAACAACCATATTGTAGGTCACAACAACAATATCAAGCCCCATATAGGCCACAACGAGTCCGAAGAAACCAACCACTAGCTCTTGCCAATGTGATTCCAATTAAATATACAAGGACAGACGAAAACCCTAATAGAGCATTGGTGCCACTAACCCCGTTGGTCTCAAAAAATGACTCTCATGCTCATAGTTTAGACTACTCCCATGAAGATAGTCCACAAGCTTATTACATAACGTCACCTGAGCATACTGAGACTTATTCATATCAATATGAGGCACCACCTATGGAACCAAATCGGGAGCTAGAATACTCCAATTTCATGTACACGAATCCTAATCCCAGGTCCCAATCGAGACAAGTAAGACCACAAGCCCCTAGAGGATGCTTAACGGTGGACTCAAGTTCAAGTAGTAGTAGTGGTGTGGCTTCTATAGATGTAATTACCAGCGCACAATCCATACAACAAGTGAAACCTGCTGAACAATGAGAGTCAAGTGAATTAGGAGAGCCTAGTAAGAGGAAAACAAGAACATCGAAGGATACTAGGGAGAGAACCAATCGTAAGTGGAACAGAAAGCTATCTAAACTAGAAGAAAATCCTAAAAGATGCAAAAAGCAAAATAGAAGATAAGCCTCTCACAATCCCTTGCAAGATAAAACTCCATCCACCCCACCTCATCCCACCCCACCATTCATTGTAAATAAACCCCAACCAGGGTTTGTTCTTGCAGATCCAACCCTAGAAGGCTTGGACATGATGTTCAAGACCTATCAGGCTCATCTTCAAGAAGGCCAATAGCTGCAAACCTAGGAAAGAGCTACCCTAGAGAATATTTAGAGATTGAACAAAAAAATGTGCATAAAAATGGTAGAGCTAGCTCAGGCTATGCTTGAGACCAATCGATTGTTCAACCAGACAAATTCAATCAAGCTAGGTTTGCATTTCGAGGGCTTACTAGAAAGATTAGAGCAGTTGGTAAACAAACCACAGGTTTCTTTACCTCTACAAGCTCAAACCGTTGTTGAAAGAGAAAGCTCACCGCCAATGAAAGCTTATGTTCCTGATTCTGTGAATGATGGGAAACCTCTTTCAATTCAACAATACATTCAAGATTTCTTGCATGAAATACAAGAAGAGAAATGGGCCAAGGAGAAGGGTAATCCCCCTCCTATTCCGGAGATTGATGACCTTCATGATCAATTTCCTGAAGACATTCCATTTATTTAATGAGACCAAGTAGAGCAACAAGAAGATATAATATTAGATTTTGAATCTAATTCTTTGCAAGAGTTTCCACAATTCACAGGCCCATGGGTTTTTGAATCGCTGTAGATTAGAGCTCCCATGATATTGGTAAGAAATGAAGACTCAGTGGTTCCAAAAAACACTGACATCCTGAAGAACACTAAGTTTCAATGTCATCTCACCTTGAAAGAGCTTCTCAAAGTAAAGCTATGGAATCATGTGGCAACTCAAGTTCCAGAACTTGATTCCAAAAGTAGGCTCTAAACAAAAAGTACGAGAGATACCTCTAGACAAAATAGGAGACATGAGTGAAGGTGAAAAAGGTAATACTTATCTTCCAATCATCTACCAAGGTTACACAACCAAAGCTATCCTAGATTTAGGTGTTGGTGTTGCAATTGCGACCACCTCTTTGTGGAAGCAATGGGGCAAACCTGCATTACGACCAACTAGAATGAAGCTTCAAATGGCTGATGGCCATGTTGAAAGACCTCTAGGATTGCTAGAAGGGATAACTCTAACCACTTATGGTGTAGAGTTTGAACACACCTTTGCTATATGTGACTTTGAGAAAAATAATGTCTATGAGATGACCCTAGGAAGGCCTTTCCTACGACAACTACAGATAGTATAGGATTGGGGAACCAAATCCTTGTATTTACAACACTTAGGGGTCACCACCAAGGTCAATCTAAAGGATTATACCTTCAGAGATGTACCACCCCTATAATGGAATCCTATCCACAAAGAAAAAGAAGATTCTATCTCTGTGCATTCTGAAAGTTCACCCAATCCATCATGGATGCATGAGGATACTCACTTCTGGACGTGCAAAGTCGTAGAGGAAGAGGAAAGATGTTTGAAAGCAAGAGAATAAGGAACTCCTCAAAGAGACAGTCTAGTTAAAGACCACCCTACACACTGATGATCTTTCCATATGAGGAAATCGATCTTCATGGTTGGGTTGAAATATAAGCCACCATGGACATTCCCGTCAATGAAGAACAATGGACACCTCATTGTGATGAGGAGGCTTATGATATCTCGGTATTCATGTGTCAGCCCTTGCTAGACGAATGTGACCCTCGTGATGTCATAAAAGAGGAAGACAATGAAGATGATCTAGAGTCCATTGTGATGGATAGTTTCTTTAATTTAGAGAAGCACTAGCTAAAAGACATAGGAAAGTTTACCCAAAAAGAAGAAGAACTTCTCACAAGCATCAAAATTGTAAATTCAAAGGAAGCAAGTGAAGGTGGTCAAAAGAAAAAGAAAAGAAAAGCAGTAAAACAAGAAGAGGAGGAATCATTGTTCGAGGTACTAGAAAATTTCAAGAAATATGAAGTTGAGGATCGGAAAGTTTTGGTATGAATGCCTAAAAGAGAGGCCATCATAAGAGAAGCATATGATAATAAAGAAAAGACCAAGAAAATTTTTGTGACCATTGAAGGGAACGAACAGCGATGTACATACATTGGAGAAGACCTAAGTGCAAAAGAAGAAGCAGAGCGAGTAGCTTTATTAAGGGAATATAGGGATGTGTTTGCATGGCACTATAGAGAATTGAAGGGAGTAGATCTGAAAATATGCTCTCACACAATTCCCATGATAGCTGATGCTAAGCCCACCAAACAAAAGCTCTACACATATAATGACACCTATGCTGCCAAAATAAAAGAAGAAATTGATAGAATAATTGAAGTTGGATTTATCTATGAGATTGAACATACGGAATGGGTGTCCCCCATTGTAGTGTGCCTAAGAAGAATGGAAAATTGAGTGTGTGTATTAATCTTAAAAAGTCAATGCCACTATAATTAGAGAGATATCTATCCACTTTCGATCACCGAGTGTTTATTGGAGCATGTTGCAAGCAAGGAAGTTTATAGCTTCCTTGATGGATGTTCAGGTTACAACCAGGTAGCCATTGCCCCTGAACATGAACACAAAACCGCCTTTGCCATAAAATGGGGAATCTTTGCATTTTGTGTGATGCCATTTAGGCTCACCAATGCACTTGCAACCTTCCAAAGGCTCATGTTTCATGTTGTCAAAGAGTTATTGCAAAAGAACTTAGAAGTCTATGTGGATAATTTATGTGCTCATTCACAAGAAAGAAGATACCACATCCCTAAGCTCAGACAGATCTTCAACAAGTGTAGAGAATATCAAGTGTGTCTGAACCCAGAAAAGTGTGTGTTCATGGTACGTCAAGGTAAGGTCTTAGGTCATGTTGCTTCTAGGAATAGAATATGAACAGATGAGGACAAAGTATGAGCCATAATGGAGTTGCCAAGGCGTTAAGGAGGTACAAGCATTTATGGGCCATTGTGGATATTATCGCAGGTTTATCCACATGTATGGGATCATAGCTAAGCCTCTTTATGCCTTGCTAACAAATTTTAAGTGGAATGATGAATGCAAAAATTCCTTCAATGAGCTAAAGAGACGTTTGTGCACAGTACCAATACTGACCACTCCTGATTCGAGTAAACCATTTCGTGTCCATGTAGATGCATCTGATCATGCAATAGGAAGTGTGCTAGCACAATCAATAGGTGAATGAAATCTAGATTTGCCTATAACATATGTTGGCAGACAACTGAATGCAGTCAAAATAAAGTATACAACAATCGAATGAGAAGGATTAGGCATGGTGTATGTCATGAAGAAGTTTAGACACTATCTATTGGCCAACAAGTTCAAGTTTCTCAGCAATCATCAAGCTTTATTATATTTGGTCAATAAACTTTGCGATAGAGGATGCTTCGTTAGATGGTTTCTCTTACTAATGGAATATGACTTACATCACTTCAGGAGAGCCACCTCAAGGAGTGTCAGATGAATTGCTCGATACTTATTTGTTCAATTTAGAAGTCATTCCTAAATGGGAAAATAAGTTGGTACTAGTCCTAACCTTTGGACCTACAAATAAGAATGCGAAAACAAGCAAAAGATGAAATTGTAAGATCACAAAAATATCAAATATTGGCACAAATTATGTACAAACAAGATAGAGAGGGTGTACTAACTTGTTGTGTAGAGGATGATGATTATAGTAGTTGGTTGCAACAAGCCCATGAAGGATTGCTAGGAAATCACTATTCAAAACAACGAACATTGCAAAATCTAAAACTTTTAGGAGTGTATTGGCTTAGTATGGACAAAGAAATACATGAATGGATTAAGAATTGTCCAATGTGCAAAGAGAGACCCTAGGCTTAGGACTACGCCTTAGTAGGAGAGAACCTATACAGAAGAGGCAAAGATGGTTACTTAAGATTGTACATTCATGAATCTAACTATTTGAAAGTCTTGGAAAATGGCACATAGCAATGTTGCAGGTTGACACTTTGGGTCTGAATGAGTAATTAAAATCATTCTATTCTTAGGACTGGTGGCCCGCTCTTCATATGGATGCACATACCTATGTGAAGAAATGTCATGCATGCCAACATGCACAATATCGGATCAAAAAAGATGAGATGCCTTTGAGGCCAATGATGGGAGGACGTGCATTCTCGAAGTGGGGTATAGACTTTGTTGGTCCTATTAACCCCCCAGCTTGAAACTCCCATGCAGAGTCAATTAGTGTAGCCATAGATTACCTTACCAAGTGAATAGAAATCAAAGCTACAACAAAGAATGATGCTCAAACCATGACTAAGTTCTTATTCGAGAATGTGTTCACCAGATATGGGTTACCAAATATAGTTAGTAAGTTTTAGAGGTACACACTTCTTGAATGAAGTCATTGAAAACCTTCTCCAAGAATTCTTGGTGATACATAAGAACTATGCCCCCTATCATCCACAAGCTAACTGACAAGCGAGAGCACAAATAAGATCCCATGTAAGGTACTGAAAAAACTCGTAAACAATAAGCGCTCTGATTGGGACAAACAACTTCACCATGCTGTTTGGGCTTACAGAGTTACCTACAAAACAGTACTCAATGCCACCCCATTTATGATGGTCTTCGGATAGAATGTTGTGCTACCATAGGATTTCCTAATCCGAACACTAAAAGTATCACAAGAGCACAAGTGGAATGGACACGAGTTGTTCTCTAGGATCCTTGATCTAGAAGGTTTAGGGGAGACGAGGCTACGAGTGGCAGCAGGCATCTATGCTACAAAGAAAAGGCAAAAGGCATACTTTGATGCACACATTAAGGATAAAGGATTGAATGAGGGAGACCTAGTGTTGGTTTATACACTAAAACAACATGCCCATAAATTGGAAAAAAGAGGATATGGACCCATGATCATTAATAGAATTTTCACTAGCGGTGCGGTTCAACTGGCCATGGATGTAGAGTCAAGCTATATCAAGAACCTCTTACAGAGGATATGCTAATGAGACTCAACACTGCTAAGAAGCAAAAAGAAGAAGAGTTCAAGGTTAGAGAAGAAGCACAAGCACAGGTGAGAGAGTGCATTAGGAGAAATAAGTTAAGACGATTAGGCATAGATGCCAATTCGGAAGCCCCCGGACATCACATGGCTATGTGCACCAAAAAGAGCATACATCCTAGCATTATAGATAGAAGACCATTTATCACGGTTGAACTAGGGCACAACACTGCAACTAAGTCAATCAAAGCTCTAATTGATTCTTGGAGCCTCCACTAGTGCAACTACGTACTCATGCTGTGAAGGATTGGGCATGGAAGTCAAGCAATTCAAAGCTTATTTAGAGGGTATAGGAGGCATGGAAACCCCTTGTTTGGGCAAGGTGGAGCTTCCCATCTACCTTCAAGATGACCCAATGATAGTCAAAATGCTAGTGTGTGAAGATGAGGACCTTACAGGACTACTTGTCTTAGGTCAAGACTAGATCTATGACCATGCAGTCAACTTGAACCTAAGAAGTCAACTTCTTCAAGTTTGGGTGCATGAATAATGCATTACATTAAAATTAGAGAGTTGCATGCTAACAAATCCAAGTGTCACACATTGTCTTAGTCCTTCTCATACTAATCATAGCAAGGAAGATGTTGTATCTATCAAAAGCTCTATGATCCAGAAGCACTCAATCACAGAAGAACAATCTCCAAGGCAAGCAGACCCCTCTTCTTGATCAAAGACCAATGCAAGAATAGCAATTAAACCAAAGAGGCAAGTAAAACGGAACAAGAGAACTGCTGTATCAAATAGAAAAAGAGAATTCAAGAAGAAGGTAGTTCCAGGTAGGAACTAGATTTGGGTACAGAAAGGAGAGCAACCACCGATCGTCCAACAACAATTCCCATCCAAGCAGTGCAAGAATGTCAAAAGAAGAACCATGCAATGAGGACAAGCTCAACCACAAAGTATCCGACAAGTTTGGATGCCTAAGAATTTAGCTATAGCTCAACAAGGGCGATTACACATGTGGGTACCCGAGAAGCTCTTATATACACAACAGCCTATGCTCTCCCACATGAGAAAAGTCTCAAGAAGGAAGACAGAGAGAAGCAAGGGCCAATACTAAGCACAAATATTGAAAGAAGATCAACTCAACTCTTCGACACTAGTGAGAAGACAATTATCAAGGGTACGAGTTTGGAAACCAAAAGCATCAGTAGCCCCCATAGAACCAAAGAGCCAACCATTAATAGTACAAAATTTAAGAGACCATCCCGAGATGAAGGGACCAAAGGCAATCTCCATGCAAACAAACATGGTTCTAAAGTGGATCTCTATAAGGAGGGATAATCAGTTGTCATTTAGAAATCCAATGGATACCTCCAACAAAGGCTGCATCAGCATCTGCAACAACATTGAAAGCCTCCACATGCAGCAACCATGTGCCTTTGGCATAACCTTCTCTTTTGCACCATTCAGATCATGCATTTTCAAAGTATGCATTAATATAGGGCCACATTACATGTCCGTGCATAGTCACTATGGAGAATCCATGCACATGAGACACATATGACATATGTAACTTATTTTATTCTATTGGTTGATGTCTTCTTGTTTTGTGACATTGTTCCCAAAAAAAAAATAGAAGAAGAAGAGAAAAAGAAAAAAGCAGAAACAGGTGCATGTGCTCAACAAATCGTATCAATGAATTATCAAGAAGATCATTCATCAACATAGCAAGACATGCCAATTGGTCAAGCACTATGATAAGCATACAACACGAAGAGTGAAGATTGATGGACCTTTCACCATGGTAAGAATGGCTTACTTGGGCAAACCTATAACCATGATAGATTAGGAAACCTCTTCGTCAGCATACTCGTGAGCACTTAGCTCAAGACCCCATTTTCTGCACCATACCATTTACAATGCATTCCCCAAGTACTCATACATAGGGCCAAATTACAAGGCAGTGCTCAAGGCACATATGTTCTTCAACCCATGCACTAACACACTTACCCATTCTTCGCCCATTCTTCATTATGGGTTACGAGTACTTGGCATAAACATTGTAAAAGCCTTGCTTGGAATATCCAAGGGACATAGCGGTGTGGAGGTGATCGCAATCCGGGTGGATCGGGTCCGGACGTGGCACACAAAGGGTATATGAAGCTAATGAATATTGGAAGGTTTAAGGAGATGAAAGTGACATTAATGTTGATTATGGAGAAGAGAGAGATGTTGAAATGATTATGCGAATGGGAATGTAGGAGTGCAAGTTAGATTTATGAACATGACTGATAAGAATGAAAGAGAACCATACACAGGAGATTCTTAAACACTTCCTAATTCTAATCCATATGCATAGTCTTCTTTGGATGATATGTATGCATGACGAGAATAGATGGAATCCTTACACATAAATCAGTTTTGAAAGGAATAAGGGTCCAATATTGGAGCTTCTTATACACTTTCAGAAACTAATCAATATGTATGGGTATGTATGGATTATATGCATGCAAGTGAATTATGATGATGGAGTTTAATCACAAGCTCAATGAAACATCCTCACTGGTTCAACGTAATACTGCAGAGCCTTCTCACACATAGAAGAAAATAGAAGACATCTAAAAATACTTAAGAGACTGAGAGACAAGAGACAAGAGACAAGTGACAAGTGACATGAATTAAAAGGACTAGAATTAAGATACATGTATAAGATCATCGTGATACGTCAAGCTAAGCAGTCTACTAATCAAAGGCAGTTCAGATCTTCAAACCATGACAGTTCAACCGAAGTTCACACGTAAGAAGATGAGTTCCACTTCATTGACCCTATGTATGTCTAGGCTCGTAACGTGTAACTAAAGAAGTCTAAGACTCATTAAAACCAGCTCTAACTCACTCACACGCTCCACCGAGCGTGAGTCAAGATAGAGATGCTGGTTTTAAGAGCCTATCCTAGATTGGAGTTCTAACTTAAATTTGAAACTAGGTACTATACTCATACTAGCCCACCTTGGATCCTCACTCGCTCAACCGAGGATGATCGTCTCAAGGAAACCTTAAGCTATCAAGAGCCCTATGGATGCCTAACAACGATGCTCTAGGATTTTGGAGGGGGGGTTTTATATAGTTTTTTGAATGAATTTGGGCCCTTGGATCTAGAGAAATCAACTCTCAACTCTAGGATCACTACTTTCGATTACAACCATTTGATTAATCAAATCAATGGCTTGGAATTGTTCTTTCTATCAAATCTAGTGTAGAGTGAAATTTAGGTGCCTTCATTCTCCACCATTGGATTTGGGGATGATTTGGACCGTTGGATCAATGCTGACATCAATTCCGATAAGATAAGCCACTATTTTTGGAGAAACTTTGCATTATTGATCTTTAATTGTCAAAAAAGTCTTCTTTGATGAAAAAACTCGTGGATCCTCCTTCCTTTATGCTTTAGTGCATCTCCACCCTTGAATATGAGCTCATCTTTACTGTACAACATGGCTCAATCATATTTTGCCATGTGGTAGCCCTTCAAGCCTTCAATTTTCTTATTCTAGAAAATTACGGTGACCATGAAAACTAGATTTTGTGCTCTTTGACCCTTCAAATATCCTTTTATGAAGATAAAAGTTTGTAGGACTATGTTTTGAAAGGCCTCCTTTAGGAATATGCAAGAAAAAAAACTCTCATCTGAATATTCCTTGTACAAGTTTGGCTACATTTGGAAGCTTGCAAGGTGGCATTAAGGTGTCTAGGAAGCTCTGATAGCCTTGAAACTTTGTACAAATATGTAGCCACATATGGTCTTTATACATGCCAAACAATATGGCTAACAAAAATGCCTATACAAAATTTTGTAGGGTCTAAATGGAAAAATTACATTTTTTACAAAATGCACATGGCATATCAATGTGCTAGAAAATCCATTTTCATGTGAAATTCGGGCTATAGACTGCCTTTGATAAGCTTTACAAGTATATGAATTTTCATGTGATTTGGAGACATTGAAATTTTTGCCCTAATTTCCAAAGTTTGACCAGCTTGATTGCTACCCTATATTTGCTCGATTTCTTCTAAAGTTTGCATGTGAACTCCCTTTGGCATCCTTGATGCATCTTGGACTTCTCAAGGAATTCTGGCTACCTTCACCGAATGTGTTTCCTGTAGGCATTCATGAGTGAGAGGAGAGAAAATCTCGACGACATTTGCCCCTACTAAACCTGCGATTCCTCCGGAAGCGCCATTCTAGTATCTGTGAAAAAAAAAATGTTCTAGGAATCAAATTATTTTATAGGCAACATACATGGAAGGAAAAATTGATCATATGCATGAATGAGTAGGCAACGTGACATGACGCAAAATTTGCATGAAAGAAATAATTGAAACATGCAACATGAATATGCATGAACAAATAGGCAACATATATGCAAATGAACAAGCAACATTGACAACAAGAAAGAAAACAAACAAGCATCAATATGAAGTGGAAGTGGATGTATTGAGTCGTTTTAAGCATCAGTTCCTCTCATCTTGAAGAAAAATTTGTACCTTTTTCATAAAGCAATCTACCTTAAATACGATTATAAACAAAGATTTAGGATTTTCAAGAGACATCTTTCATCTTTAGCTTATTTTAGATCAAGTGTTTTCCTACATAAATATGAATATGCTCTTTCTTTAATAACATGCAAGGAAATCTAAGTAAACTCCACTAATGCATAAATCTGCCTATATAGCCCGTGATTTATTCTACTATGCCTCTGTATCCTCCTTTGGCTTGCTCTCTTTTTTTTTTGATGATGATGATTCGGCAACTTTACGGTTACGATCACTTTTTTGGGGTGGAAGAAAGTGTAAACTTCCTGGTAATATGTAGCAACTTTTTGTTTTTTTTTTCTTCTTTTTGATGACGGGTAAAAATTAAACCCCGATACAAGGTACAACCATTTTTGATGATGGAGAACAGTCGTTTAAACTCCGATACAAGTGTTGTGAGATGGACTAAGGATGTAGAAACATGCAATAGTAGGAACTAGGATTTCAACAATTATGCTTTCGATACAGGATACATATGCATGTTTATATATGAAAGTCATGTCACCAAAATAAACCTCCAAATCTACATGCCCTATCTTTCCACAATCCTAGATTATAATCAATTTCTTAGAAGATAAGTTACTACTTAAGATACAATTTTACACAAGTAGAGAAATCATCATTTGCTTTTTTTTTTTTGACTCAAGTGAGTGGATATGCAATGCAATGCAAAGACTGAAAACAAACATGCATGAAACAAGAACAGAAAAAAATAAAATGAAAAAAAACAAAGCAACATGAACTTGAACATGATATTTTTATATGTTTTTTATTTTTTATTTTCATTTTTTTTATTTTACTACTTTTTCTTTTAATAACATGGATATTCTTGTTTATGAATCGGCCTCATTGTTGACATCACCCAAAATTTACTCGTCATTATCACGTTTCTTGAATATCTTTATCCTTTTACCTACAATCTCGCATTTAACACTTCATGATCGACAACTACTTTCTCTATGTACCCAAAGCGACTTATGACATCTTCAAGCAACAATTTGCAAACATTGTAAGTGGTCTTAGATCGTAGTGCACGTCCCTCTATATGATTAGTTAAGTCTTCTCTTGCAAGTACAATGTAACGCATTTTGTCAATACCTTTAGGCATAGTTACAAGATCTACTACCCACTTGTAGTGAATACAAGGTGGATAAGTAGGATGCAATGGATCTCTATGTTTGACTGAAGAATGAAGTTGACAAGTAGAACATGTAGAAACATAGCTACTAATGGCAAAATACATCCTAGGCCAATAATAGGTACTTCTAATTTTTTCATATGTTCCAAAAAATCCTTCATGACCTGCCCATAATGTCTCATGCATTTCCTTCATTACTTGCAATTGAAGACCTCGTTTTCATAGGACTCGTTGTGGATTCTTAACCTTACCCTTAGCATGTCTCCAAAGAATATAACTGTTACATAGGAAAAAGTTATAAGCTCGTTTCCTAATGTTACGGAATCTATTCATAGTCCAGGTAGGTAATGGTTGTAGTGTACTTAGATACTTTCCTATGTCTCTCCATTCATTTTCATACTCAGACTCATGAAATTTCTCATACTCATATATATGTGGAACATAGTCAACTAAATTCACATTCTTTATTAGATCACTTTCAAGATCATCATCAAATCTAGCTCTCGATAACATATCAGCAACTGAGTTTGACTTACCTAAAATATGAACTAACTCAGGATTTATGAACTTAATATATGAGATCCATCTAAGCATGGCTATATCAAGAGATGAAGAATTGGCTATCATTCGAATGAGAGGCAAACAATCAGTCTCAACTTTGACATTTGCACCAATGAAATATTCTTTGTTTGTTTTCAAAGCTGTTACCATACTCCATAGTTCTCCTTTGATCTGTGGATATTTTTGTTGTGTTTCATGTAGAATTTTGGCACCAAACCTAATTGCATATCTATTCCCTTCACTATCATCTTGACTTATGACCCAACCTATACCAATAGGACTAGTATCAACAGTCAATATAATATGTTTGTTAGCAGAATAGTCTACACGCTTAAGGATGGGAGCTTCAAACAATACTTTCTTGAATTTACGCATAGCTTGAGTGTGTTTGTTAGTTCAAATAAATTTTCGTTTCTTCCTCAACAAGTCATTGAGACAATCAGCAACATGAGTAAAGTGTGGGATCCAAATAACATAAAAGATGCAAGCACCAAGAAATCTATGTACCTCACTCACGTTGTTACATGTTTCAGAAATCTTACTAATGGCATCAACTTTTTGTGGGTATGGCTTTCGATCATAATGGCGGAATAAATGTCCAACAATAAGAACCTCTTTAACACCAAAAAGAGATTTTTCTATGGAAAATGTAAAACCTACCTCTTCAAATCGTTGAAATATTCTTTCACAATCAGAGATATGGTCAAGAAAAAATTTACAACATCCAGATGAATCTAAAGTAATGTCCTTTACACGTTCCTCACTCCCTTTAATTGGAATATCATCAATGAATGGCATAGTTATATGAGGGATAAAATCATGTAAGACCATATTCATAGCACTCATCATATGAGCCACAGAATTAGTCGCTCCTTGAGGTAAGGTACACATTCGCACTAAGCCTAAAGGAGTTTTCATTATGGTTATGTCACGAGTATCAATTGTTAATTGGAATTGGCCATATCCAGAATATAAATCACCCATTGAATAGATAGAATGTCCTGAAAATGATTCAACAAACTCATCTACAATGGGTCCTGTTCCTACATTCCTTATGGTGACTTTATTGATGGGTCGGAGATCTTGAATAAAACATAGTTTCCCATTCTTTTTAGGCACAATGAACCATCGATTTGAGTAAGGTGCAAAAGATGGCTCTAAAATTCTCATGTTTATCTTCTCCTTAAGTAGTTTCATTAGCTCAGGTAAGTGAGCCTTTGAAACTGGTATAGGGCGAAGATTCCATGGAATACGTGGAATAGTAAAGATTATCATGGGTGCAACTAGCTTAGGATCTACACAACCAATCTCATGAGGATACATAGTAAAGGCTTTTCCATGGCTCTGTATAACTCTCTCAAATTTATCTCTCTCTGCTGGCAAAAGAAAGTCATCATCTCTACCAATTTTCACCTGTTTGATTATCTCATCCGTGAATGTATGTCCTATGTTTTTCTTATCCCGAAGAATTGGATCATTTTTCACATCAATATTTTTTTCATTACTTCCTTGAGGTAATGGTTGAGCTATGGGTTTGATTTTTTTGTCTATAGTTTTGTACTTTGTTTCAACTAAGGCATCATGTGTTTGGTTTTAAATCTTGAGCACTTGTCAACATTGAGAGCATATTCCTGGATTAGAGCATACTCATCAAGGGAAGAAAGAAGAATAATATGGGAATTAGAATTTTGTTGAAGACATAACTCTAACTCCTCAAGAGTAGAGAAACAATGAGATGTTTCAATCACATGCTCAATGTTCTCATCATGTTCCATGATTTTGTTGTTTTTATAATTTTTTTGGGTTTTTTGGATAAAAGACTTGGACAATTGACTCTTATGAAGAAAATCTAATCTAGAATGTGGAAAACAAAGTGACAAACTATTGTACATGTTGGTTGGATGCGAGATGTCAAACCAATATCCACTATTGTCCTGCTCAACAATGGATTCTATCCGAAATTTTGATCATATGTAGCTCCAAACATGAATCGAGGTGCACAATCACTACAAGCACGCTCATGACTCTAAGTAACAATAGGTTTCTTTCTAATTGACAATCGATTCCTAGGATGATTCACTCCTACCGTCATGACTTGAAGTGATTGCATTCCATCCTTAGACTTAAATCTAGCATAGGTAGACCCATCATCCATGGCTTTAGTTTCCATATGACTCTCACAAATAAAGGGTTGACCTAAGAGAACTTAATAGGAGCAATTATCTTGAATAAAAAAGTGAAAGTCTTCTGTGATTCCTCCTATGGATATGGGCACACTAGCACAAGCTCCATACAGGGTACCTACACCATTATCTGCAGTTCTCATACGCCATCCACAATCTTTATCTATGGGCCATTGAAACTTATCATAGAATTCTCTTGAAATCACATTGATTTTGGAGCCGGAATCTACTAATGCATTTACAGTGATAGTGTTCTTATCATTTTCCTATTTTAACATGCATCTCTGATGTACCTCTAGACCAAAATTTTCTTTTAAAGTGACTTTCAAGATTGTTTTCATGATTTTCATGGTCAAGTTCAATAGGTCCTAAGAAATTTTTATTAACATTTACTTCATCATCATCAAAGTCCTCTTCATCAGATTCATCAAAGTTTAAGGCTTCATTCATAGTTTGATCTTGATCTAGAGAATCTTGCATCTCAGTATCTAGATTAAGCGGAAAAATCATCCTTTTAATTAGGCCGATAAAGTTATCTTTTAAAACAGGCTTTGCAATAGAGAAAAATTGTTCTAAAGACATAGTCACTTGACTCTTAAGCAAAATATCATCTAAAATCTCCATAGGATCTATTTTTCTCTCAATTTCTGAAATCAAGATGGCTTTAGGTTTTCTCTTTGGTTTCTTTTGTTTTTGCTTAGGATCTTGTTTTTGTTCATGTTCTCGTGTTTGTTCTTCAGTTTGTTTTGATTGTTCTTGTTTATCTAAAGGCTTTGGTTCTATTTTTCTTTGCGTTGTCTTCTTCCCTTCTTGTTTCTCCTCTTGTTTTTGTTCATTGGGTTGTGATTCTTATTTTTTATCTTTGGATTGTGATGTTTCTCCTTATGATTGTTTCTATTCCCTCTGAGGTTTGTTTTCGAGTCACTCTTCTTTCACTAGGCTCAACTTCATCTCCTTTTTGTTTTTCTTCTACATTGGATATATGAGAAATAAGAGATTGATCTTCTATCGGTGCTTCCTAAGCCGTTATTCTCCTAATTTCATCTCATGCTCTTACTAAAGCCTCTATGGAAAAATCACCTTCCTTTGTCGGTTTACTTGATTCTACTTGTTGCTCATCAAGAGCTTCTAGTTTCACTCCTCTAGTTCCTACATCCGTTATGGTTATATTTTCATAGTGTTTTTTCATTCCTCCCTTACCATAATTTCCTTGCAAAGGTAGCCTAGATCGATAGTCACAGATTTTCTTGTCTATGTCTATTACTAGTCGTTGCTCCTTAGCAGCCTTCAATAGTTCACAATCTCTCAAAAAGTGCTCTAACGAATCACACCAAGGACACCTACGTGGGCCATGCACAAAACCATTTTGATTTGAGGATTTTGATTAACTTGTGGTGGGAAATTTTGAAATTGAGGATTTTGTTGATAAGGTACTGCTTGAACAGTATAATTAGGATATTGAAAAGGCAATTGTATTTGAGGAGCTTGGGGAGCAACATGTGGTACTTGAGGTGCAAGAGGAGCTTCCATATTGTATAGTTGATGATTCTAAAAATTTTGATTTTGAGGATTTTGAAAAGCTATTTGAGAAGCTTGAGGATACATGTTTTGATACATTTGAGGATTTTGCACATGAGGATGAGGATTTTGCATTGAAGGATTATGCATTGGAGGAACTTGATATGCTTGAGTAGGAGCTACTTGTGGATTTTGATTGGTAGCTATAACATGTTGATTAGGATCTTGAAAAGACATTGGACTCATTTGATTTTGGAAAGTTTTGGTGTAATTAGATTGTAAAGCATCTATAGTCTTGGCCAAATTGGATTGTGTAGCAATATGACTTTCCATTTGCTTAGTGAGAATTTCCACTTGAGATTGTTCAACTACACTTTTATTTGGCTCTACTTTAAAACCTTGAGTAGGCTCCATCATTTGAAGAATAGGAGTAGAGTCAAAAATCATAGCATGGGATTGTTCTGTAACTTTCTCCTTAGTTTGTGGAAGGCTAGCTTGAGGAAGACTAGTTTGCTCATAAAGCAAGGATTGTCTTTGATGTCTTTGGGCTACAACCTCTACTACTTTACGCACTTTTTGCCAATTGTCAGTAAGACCATAGCACTTATCTGGTTCTTCTAATCGCCGTTCAACTTCCCTACGAGTTTCAGGATGAAGAAGCTTAAGAAAATTGATCACAAGATCAGATTCCAAAGTTATCTTATCCTCATCAGGAAGTTGTTCATAGCGTCTAATATACTCATTTTGTAAGTGAGTAATAGAGGTACTAGGCTTTGTTGAATTGACCCATCGTAAGAATCCATCCCGATTATGTTGGCTATAATCTTCAAGGTAGAATTATTTGAGCATCTCCTTTCTAAAATCACTCCAAGGAAGACTATCATATTGAGTGACACGGTTTATGATAGAGCTATCAACAATTCGTTCAAAGAATGATATCAAAAGATCTTCGGGAAGACCAAAAATCATAGCTTGCTCTTCAAAAAAATCTAAGTAGCTTGTGATGTTGATGCCATTGAATTTTCCCTTCTCTCTCAACATAGAAGAGACTATTCTTTGGCCTTGTTTCTCAACAATAAGGGATTTGAATCCTTCCTCCATCTTATGTGAATAAGCAAGTGATGCACGATGCTCTAGATCTCTCACAAATGCATTTACTTCATGATGAAGATGTGCACGATACTGTGAGAAATATAGTGCAACACTCAAGATTGATGATCACAACCTCCCAACAAGATCAGAAGCAAATGCCACGAAGCGTTTCACGTCGGGTTCAAATGTGGAGGTGATCGCAATCAGGGTGGATCAGGTCCGATCGTGGCACACATAGGGTGTATGAAGCTAATGAATGTTGGAAGGTTTAAGGACATGAAAGTGAAATTAATGTTGATTATGGAGAAGAGAGAGATGTTGAAATGATTATGGGAATGGGAATGTAGGAGCGCAAGTTAGATTTATGAACATGACTGATAAGAATGAAAGAGAACCATACACACTAATCAAATTTGGAAGGAAGAATGGTCCATTGAAGGAGCTTCTTAAACACTTCCTAATTCTAATACATATGCATAGTCTTCTTTGGATGATATGTATGCATGACGAGAATAAATGGAATCCTTACACATAAATCAGTTTCGAAAGGAAGAATGGTCCAATATTGGAGCTTCTTATACACTTTCAGAAACTAATCAATATGTATGGGTATGTATGGATTATATGCATGCAAGTGAATAACATGCTCACTGGTTCAACGCAATACTACGGACCCTTCTCACACATAGAAGAAAATAGAAGACATGTACTTAAGAGACTGAGAGACAAGTGACATGAATTAAAAGGATTTGAATTAAGATACATGTATAAGATCGTCGTGATACATCAAGCTAAGCAATCTACGGATCAAAGGAAGTTCCGACCTTCAAACCATGACAGTTCAACCGAATGTCACACGTAAGAAGATGAGTTCCACTTCATCGACCCTATGTATGTCTAGGCTCGTAACGTCTAACTAAAGAAGTCTAAGACTCATTAAAACCAGCTCTAACTCACTCACACGCTCCACCGAGGGTGAGTCAAGATAGAGATGCTGGTTTCAAGAGCCTATCCTAGATTGGAGTTCTAACTTAAATTTGAAACTAGGTACTATACTCATACTAGCCCACCTTGGATCCTCACTCGCTCAACCGAGGGTGATCGTCTCAAGGAAACCTTAAGCTAGCAAGAGCCCTATGGATGGCTAATAATGATGCTCTAGGAGTTTTGAGGGGGGTTTATATAGTTTTTTGAATGAATTTGGGCCCTTAGATCTAGAGAAATCAACTCTCAACTCTAGGTTCACTACTTTCGATTACAACCATTTGATTAATCAAATCAATGGCTTGGAATTGTTCCTTCTATCAAATCTAGTGTAAAGGAGTGAAATTTAGGCGCCTTCATTCTCCACCATTGGATATGGGGATGATCTGGACCGTCGGATCAGTGTTGACATCATTCGGATAAGATAAGCCCCTATTTTTGGAGAAACTTTGCACTATTGATCTTTAACTGTCAAAAAAGTCTTCTTTGATGAGAAAAATCGTGGATCCTCCTTCCTTTATGCTTTAGTGCATCTCCACCCTTGAATATGAGCTCATCGTGACCGTACAACATGGTTCAATCATATTTTGCCATGTGGTAACTCTTCAAGCCTTCAATTTTCTTATTCTAGAAAACTACGGTGACCTTGAAAACTGGATTTTGTGCTCTTTGACCCTTCAAATATCCTTTGATGAAGATAAAAGTTTGTAGGACTGTTTTGAAAGACCTCCTTTAGGAATATGCAAAAAAAACTCCCATCTGAATCTTCATTGTACAAGTTTGACTAAATTTGGAAGCTTGCAAGGTGGCATTAAGGTGTCTAGGAAGCTCTGATAGCCTTGAAACTTTGTACAAATATGTAGCCACATATGGTATTTATACATGCCAAACCATATGGCTAATAAAAATTCCTATACAAAATTTTGTAGGGTCTAAGTGGAAAAATTACATTTTTTACAAAATGCACATGGCATATCAATGTGCTAGAAAATCCATTTTCATGTGAAATTTGGGCTATAGACTGCTTTTGATAGGCTTTATAAGTATATGAATTTTCATGTGATTTGGAGACATTGAAATTTTTGCCCTAATTTCCAAAGTTTAACCAGCTTTGAGTGCTACCCTGGATTTTCTCGATTTCTTCTAAAGTTTGCATGTGAACTCCCTTTGACATCCTTGATGCATTTTGGACTTCTCAAGGAATTCTGGCTACCTTCACCGAATGTGTTTCCTGTAGGCCTTCATGAGTGAGAGAGGAGAGAAAATATTGACGACAGCGGCTGCAACATCAATACCTATGGAGTAATTCACACTCAAAGCAACCAACAATTTTTGGGGAAGCTCCTAAATACAGGATCATGCAGGCATCCACGGCAGAAGTACATATAAAGCAAATAAAACTTGCGAAGGATGTCGAGGAAATGAAGAACCAGACAATCAACCAAGATACATTGGAAGATGGACCACTCTTGTTGATACATGAGGGACACTACCTCTCAAAGTACTGCATGGAACAACCACTCCATCAAAGGTCTGTCAGGGACGATAGACTCGAGGGGGGGGGGAGTGTTGAAGCTTAAGGTCAAGGGCAAAGCATAGAAGCACATCAAGGAGGTCGACACACAAGAAGAAGGAGCATGTAGGGAGCTCCAAGAAGCATATTTCAAATTTTCTGAAGGAATCCCATTTCACATTTTTGCAACTCCATTTTGTTCATGCCAAGGAGTCCTCAATCTTGACAAGTATTAGAAGTAACATCCTACCAATTTTTATAATCTTTAGACCTTGATTGAGCCTTCAAATAAGCCTTGGAACCTAATTTTTAACTAGGCTAGACACTAGGTCTAGATAGGGCCAAAACTGCTCAAAAAACTATAAAAATAGCTAGAGAGCTCATTTTTGAGGTTACCTTGTTGTAGATTTGAGCTTTCGTAAGAGAACTCTTTTGTAATCGAAGTCCTTCCATTGTTCCACTCTTTGCTCTTGCCTTGTGTGCGCGTGTGTGTATGTGTGTGCATGTTTGTGTGCTTTCACTCATGCTTTTGTGCACTTCACTTGCTCTTGTTCTTCATACTAGTCTTTATGTCTCTGCTGATTGACATGTATGAGGTTGATCTCCTCACATTAGTGCTTACTCATTGTGCTAGAGTGACACCAAGTCTTCACATAGTTGGTGATAACATGAGCTATTTACATCATGCAACAACACCCTATTCATCATGTATGGAATAAACACATTGAGGTCTATTATCACTATGTTAGTGAGAATATTACAAGCAAGCTTTCATATATCTCCACTCAACAACAATATGGAGACATGATAACTAAAAGATTTGGATGCGGTACAATCAACTAGATTCAAATCAATGACTATCATGGAAAAGGGAAGCATCTTAAACTTTTGATTCTATTTGAATTTCTATATCTTATGTTTGGTTCAGCATTGGGTGAAACTAATGCTTCCATTGCATTTAGAACATTCCAAGACCCCAAGATTGACTATCTATTTTCTTGATTTTGAGACTTGAAGGTCTTGTTTTGAGTTGATGACATCATCGATGATATCATCAATTCATAAACACCCTTGAAAATGCATATAAGGAAGGGTTGGCCACATATTCATAGTCTTGTGGATGCCCCTCTTGGGAGCTAAAGGAGTCATGATCAACAAGTTATTACTTTCAAAGTTCCAGTTCCAGTTCTCTTCTTGTTCTTTGTTATAGTCCTCGTTAGTCTAGTTCTTGGACATCTAGCCTTCTCCTCGTAATTTCATCGTACGAGATCTTGTCAATTTATTTCTTGTATCTAGTTCATCTCTTTGAGGGGAGTTCTTGTAATCCTAATATCTTGCTTCATACCTGCAGCCCCACGTTGTGGGATCTCCCTTATAATCTCTAGTTTAGTTATCCATACCTATCAATCCGGAGTTGTGGGATGTCTTGCACGAGTTACATATTCTGGTATGGTTTTCCCTACATGGGTGTCCTTGTAGTCAGAAATATATTTCAAAAATCTTGTCTAGTGCAATCAGAGTCAAGAATCTAGTGCTCCCTTGACATTTCAACAAGACTCTCACTTCAAGTCACTCTAAAGAATTATGGACTCCATATCCATGTGAGAGTCAATTGTTCAAGAATTTACTTAAAAGTATGAAATTTAATTTGAGTGATGTATATAAGAAACTCCAAGATTTGGAAAGGAGGCTATGACAAGGTGATCACTTAGTTGAAGAATTCACATGAGACTTCATATATTTATTTTAAGGATCCATATATCAAGAAGACTATCTAATTAATCGATTTCTAAGTGGCCTCAAAGATGAAGTGAAGTATCTATTGTTGTCCATTCTTCAAGGAGCTACCTTGGATGATGTTACCAACCACACAACATTCAATGTGAGAGTCAATTTTTCAAAGAAAGACAATTCTAAACTAGCTAGAAGTGTTGAATATTCAAGGCAATGTTCTTCAAGAATTGGAATCAAGAATCTTTGAAGCCCAAGAAGTCATTACAAATGATATGGAGAATACATATTATGAAGATAACAAGGAGGTAAAGGACAAGAAGGAGATCATGTTCAATCAAGGAGGTGTGCTTACTCAAGGCTCTCCATCAAAGATCTTGGAGATATCCCAATGTACTACTAGAAGCTCAAAGAATCTATTGCATGAAGAACTTAAGGAATCTCAAGAGAGACCCAATCCTTCACTACCCCTGAAGATGGATCATGAAGAATTCAAGGTTGAGCATGCCTTAGATTCAAGATTTTCTAGTCGAAGATTGGAATACCTTATTCATTCAAAAGGGTGTGACATTAGTGATCATACTTGGTACGGGTTGGCCTCTTATATTCTTAGTATTATGGATGCTCGTCTTGGGAGCTCAAGAAGTCATGAGTGCAAAGTAAAGTAGTTTCAAAGTTTGAGTTCCTGTTCTTTTCTTGTGCCTTGTTCTAGTCCTATTTAGTCTATTTCTTGGACATCTAGCCTTGTCCTCTTTTAATCTCATAGTATGAGATCTTGTCTAGTTATTTCTTCTATCTAGATCATCTTCTTGAGGGGAGTCTTTGTAATCCAAATATATTGGTTCATACCTATGGTTCTAGGTTGTCGGATCTCCTGTATCATCTCTAGTCTAGTTATCCATACCTATCAGGCCTAGGATTTTGCGACATCTTATATCGGTTACATATTCTTGTATGATTTTCCCTACATGGGTGTTCTTGTAATCAAAACTATATTTTCAAAATCTTCTCGAGTCTAATTAGAGAGAAAAATTTAGTGCTCCTTAACAATGATGGGACTCGGAGAATGCAAAAGAATGAAGAAGGAAGCATCTTATTTTGAGAGTGAGTTTTTAATCATATGTCAAGCCTAGGTTCTTTACCATATTCATGGACTACATCTGACTTTGACAAACGCATGTGTGTGTATATTTTTATTCTTAATTCATTCCTAAGGATAAGTTGCAACATATTTTTACCTATTGTAAAAGTATTTTATGATGAAAATTTGAGTCTCAAGGTAGGTCTAAAGGGAGCCTAAATCCACGAGTGACACCTGAAGTCGAAATTGAAATAAGTAAGCAAAAATGGATTGGAATCTTTTGGTAGAATCAATCAACATCTATCAACTAAAATCAAGGAGAATGGTGATGAATATTTCAATGAAGATGTCATGGAGTACAACATAGCTCCTACTCATTTTTAAAGTGAATACTATACTTTTTGTCTATCCATTAGCTTCCTCCAACACCTCCAAGCATTGTAGTTTACATATGAATCTATATACTGTGTTTCATCATCATCTTTAGCTACTATGTATTAATGTCTATCTATTGTTCAAGTGTTGGCAGTAGTCAAAGAAGTGAAGGATTCACAAGACAAGGAAGCCTACGAAGGGAGTCGCAGCGAAGAGAAAGCACAAGCAGACACAATAGTCAAAGAAGATCTGGCAAGTAGGCCATTTAAATTTTTCAGGCATCAAAGAGTTGGGCACACAAGAAGAAGGAGCAAGTAGGGAGCTCCAGGAAATGTATGTCAAAATGTTAGAAGAAATCCCTAAAAAAATAGTGATTTTCATCACTAAAAACCATTGTAAATACCATTTCATATTTTTGTAGCTCCATTTTGTGCAAGCCAAGGAGTCTTTGAGCTTGAGGAGCTTTAGAAATACCTACCTATCAGTTTTCACATTTTTTAGACTCTGTTTGAACCTCCAAATAGGGTAGAGAACCTAATTTTTAACTAGGCCGGACACTAGGTCTGGACAAGGCCAAAACCTAGTCAAAAACTATAAATAGAGTTAGAGAGCTCATTTTTGAGGCTAGATTGTAATTGATTTGAACTTGTATGAGATTTTTGAAAGTAATCTAAAGAACTCCATTGCTTCTCACTCATTGTCTTGCTTTGTGTGCACGTGTGTGTGTATGTGTGTGCATGTCAGTGTGCTTCGCACTCACGCACTTGTGCCTTCACTTGCTCGAGGTCATCATACCATCCTCACGTCTTCCCGGATTGACATTCAAGGAGGTGCTACTCATCACTGAGCTACACCAAATTTTGGTGCCGTTGCCGGGGATCGAGCTTTCAGGACGAGCGTGTGATGGTAAGACGTAGAGTTGAGGCGTTGGAGTTATAGGTATTTCCTTCACTTTCATCTATTTTCTTTTCTTTTCTTCACCATCTTCATCACCATCATCACCATCACCATCTCCATCATCGCGAAAAATTTCAGTTTTTTGGTCATATCACCATACCCATACCATTCCCCTCATTTCACTTGTGAGAGAGAGCGAGAGAGCATTTGTGTGCTTGTGATTTTCTATGTTTTTTGAGATTTTCTACAGGAATCAGCATCCCCAGCAGCTACACCAGCTGCAGCAGGTAAAAATTTGACTATGCAGGTCCCGAGGCATTGACCTCTGTCAATCGCGACCGACAGAAAAAATGATCTTTTTGCTAAACAAAGTACATAATCATGATCTAAATGCCTAGAGCTTCCCAAATGTGTGCTTGAAATTTTAAAATTCCTCAGTTTTTTGTCAATCGCGATCGCCCTGTCAATCGCGATCGACAAACCACGACGGACACATGCCGACGGCTCTGTCAATCGCAACCGACACGTCAATCGCGACTGACAGAACCTACGCGTGACGTGTCAATCGGGATCGAGCCATCAATCGCGATCAACCAGTCAATCGCGACTGACCGCCCCGATGGACCTGTCAATCGCGACCGACCCAGTCAACAATTGCTTGACCACGACGGACAGACCCTCACGACAGACCTGTCAATTGCAACTGACACATCAATCGCGACTGTCAGAGTCAACGACCGACTGGCCACGATCGATTGAAAATCTGGGCCTCGTGTCAATTGCGATTGACCCATCAATCGCGACTGACAGCCACGACGGACCTGTCAATCACGATCGACACGTCGATCGCGACTGACCTATCAATCGCGATTGACAGAGCTTGCGAACGCGATTGACGGGCAAATTTTGGCCAATTTTTTAGGGTAAAAAATAGTGGTCTAATTTTTTGGCAAATTGTGGGGAACTCTTAAGGGTTAGTAAAGCATTGTGAGGCCTATACCCAGAGCATTTCGAGAAGTCCTGTTTGCCTGTTAATCTGTTCTAAATCCTGTTTTAGCCCCAAAACCCTGAACTGGCATAACTTCCTCATACGAAATCCAATTGCTGTGATTTTTGTTTTCTTGGAAAGCTCGTGGGGAATACAACCAAAACTTCCACTGGTTACGGTAAAATTTATATCAGGATTATTGGATAGGATAATTTGAAGTTGACCATATCTAGGGATAGGAAAACTCAGGGTCCCTAGGGATTGTTTTCCATAGTGGCAAAAGGCAATTGGGTCTGTGAATTACATGCATGAAAGTAATCTGTTTGTCAACTGAATTCAATTCTTGAGCTAGTTGTGGACTTTTTCAGGTTCTTTGAGAGCATCGAAGGGTACTCGAAGCAAGAGTAAGTGGGAGCTTGGGAACACGCTTCCTGGGCATACAAGGGCAACCAAGGGAAGAAACTTAAGGTTGGAAATTCTCAACACCCTCTGTCAATCCCTAGCAAAGGCTAAGTACGGATAGAGGTTTTGATTAATTAGGAACACGTTAAGAACAACCAAGTCCAAGAACTCTAATCACTCAAGTGCAAGTGCTAGGAGATTACAATTGCGAAACAACCTAAGGGAAAAGAACTTAAATTGAGCGACCACACTCAAAGTACGATAAAGTTCAAGTGTTCCTTGCGACGAAGATTAAATGGACAAGAAGTGACACCCTAAGGGCAATTAAAAAAGAACAAGTGACTAATACAAAAGAACTCAGCAATGCAAAGTGTACTTGGGAAAATTTGAGATCATTCAATTGGGCATATGAACCTTAGATCAGGACGACACCTAGGGAGAGATAGACAAAGTCCTAGATCTTCAGAGGCTAGTGTCAATCATACTGCTAGGTCTTGGGCCCAACAGTTGAGCCAACATTCGTACTACCCTAGCTCTGAGACTAGCGAGTCTGAGAGGTCCCACGGTATGGAGAGACCTACAGGAAGTTCTGGAGTGCCATATTTACATAGGGTAGAAGGCCCTTACAAGACGCAACTCGAATACCTTAGGACCAACCGATTAGGTGCTAGCATCTATGAGGACGGCCTAGGAAGATCTGTGGTCCAGATCAAAAACCCTGACCAATCCATTGGACTAGAGCACCCAGCTGTCAAGTTTGAAAACGGAGCATACCTAGACAAGGAAGGGACAATATATGTAGTCACCAGTCACCCAGATAGGACAGATGAATTTGGGAATGTGATCTCAGAAGCGGATTTAGGTGACCTGGAGCAAGGAAACATGGGTGTAGAACCTCGAACCCCCCGAGGCAAATCTGTTCTCACTAGGATTATCACACCAGAGTGGATTCCCCAAGACAATAAGAGCATAGATCTACTCCTGAACCGAGAGAGTGATGAAGCCTTTTGGAGGTATAGATCTGATCAGCCGAATGAGGTAGGAACAATCATGATATATGAGTTCAAAGATCTTGATAGTCCAGGTAGAGTGACCTACTTGGATCATGCTTCAGAGAGGGTCTTTGTGGTTACAGAAAATGATAGGCATGCTTACACTTGGAAAGGTGAATTTATTTTCCCCCAACCAAGATCGAATGTGTCCTTTGGTCACACCGGAGCTGGAACATCCCATGTTCATGGAAGTCAAAGAGACAGACATAGAGATAGACCGGAGGTAAGCTTTGCCAACCCAGTGGGAAGAGAAAGAACAAGAACTAAAACAAATAGAGTGAAACCTGAGGGACTTAGAGCCCCAAGGAACCAAAGGAATGCTGATGATTTCCCTCTTCCAAGGCCTAGGGAACACACCAGGATTTTGAGACCGACTCAGTTAGTTAAGTCCATGAAGAATTACTTCGATGGCACAGGAGACCCATATGATCATGTGGCCGAGTTTAGGCAAGTCTTGAGAGCTGAACAAGTTGAGGACCTGTTCACGCAATATAATGCCTTTGGTCTAACCCTTAGGAACACAGCCCTTACGTGGTTTCAACCATTGAATGAGAGACAGTTCAAGAGCATAGACCAACTCTTAGAGGCTTTCATCACCGAATTCTCTAAAAGTGGCATAAGGCATAATACTTCCTCATTGATACACAGCTTCAAGTAGACCCCTCAAGAGACGGTGAGGCTTGCAGGAAGAAGATTTAGGCACTATCTTGAGACATGCCCTGTTCCTTAGTTACCCACACCTGCCAAACAAGTGGCTTTATTCTTGGATGGATTGCTAAGTACCAAATTGAGGTCATATGTGTACTTGAAGGATCCTAGGACCATAGAAGAGTGTGTACGCATGTGCATTGACATTGAGGATAACCTAGGGGAGAAACTAGAGCTTTCAAAAATCTACAAAGATTCCGATAGTGCTTCTAGCCTCTCTTCCTCACTATCCACATCAATTGAGGAACTTGCGGAGAAAGTAGCTCAAAAACTAGGTGTCTCTAGTAAACAAATTCCTAGATTTGCCCTAGTAAAGAGGTGCTATACTTGCGGTGGTGACCATATGGTGAACGCATGTCCCATCATGGCTCAACCCCAAGTGAACCCTAGCAGCCAATACTGCACCCTAGAACGGAGATACACAAATCACACAGCACAAGACTGTCCATACAATAAGCAAGCGGTTAGACAAACCTACCCTCAGCCCTATCCACAACAGGGAAGATACCAGAACCAGTACCCTCCACAACAATATGGTAGACCGCAGTAACCCTATCAACAACCCTACCAACACCAACAAAGGCCACAACCTGTGTTAGCTCAACAACCTCCAACCCCCCTTAATGTGATTCCTGTAAAGTATGCAGCTGCAGAAGAGAATTTGAATAGCGCTATAGTGCCAGTAACACCATTGCTTTCAAAAAGTGATCCCAGTGACCATAGCTTTGATTCTACAGATATTGATAGCCCTCGGGCTTACTACATGCAATCTCCTGAACATGGCGAGTCCTATTACAGTGAAGAACCAAGTGAACCTAGTTGGGAGCCAGAATACACAAATGTAATGTACACAAACCCTAACTCTAGACCCCAACCTAGGCAGGTAAGACCCCCATTCCCTAGAGGACCATGCTACAGATGTCAGGGAGATCACCTCATTCCTGATTGCCCCTTACCTCCACCTACACAACCCCAGTCAGTGACAATTCAAGGATTTTGCCAAGATTGCGGGAAGGAGCATCTCTTACGAGAGTGCCCAAAGAATCCCAATAATATGCCAAAAATAACTCCAATTAACGTTATTGGGTTAGTTGTAGACTCAACAGGAAGTGTCACTTCCACTGCACCAGTGCAAGTGGTCACTAGGGCCCAGGCCTTGCAACAGAACCCAGGAATAGGTCAAGGGAAGAGTGCAAAGGTTAGTGAAACCGAGAGCATAGCCAAGAAACTATCGAGAGCCTGGAGGGATAGTCGAGAAAGAATGAAAAGACAATGGTCTAAAAAGATGAGCGACTTAGAAGAAAGCATAAGAGAAACAAAAGCCAAAATTGTTGAACTCACCTCTCAAACAAACTCTCACATACCACCACCCCCCTCATTTCCATCACCATCTAACCCACCATCTGTCCCCCTACCTCAGACCATCCCACCAACCCCTAGAGTAGGATCAGTATCAGCTGACCCCACTCCTGAAGACATAGACATGATGCTTAAGGCATATAAGGCCAGAATCCAAGAAGGGCCAAATGTGACGGAGCATGACAAGTGCTACCCGAGAGCTGACCTAGAGATAGAAAGAACAAAGTTTGCGCAAAAATGGTCACATTGGCTCAGACCATGTTTGAAGCCAATCGTCTCTTCAACTACTCTGGCTCAGCTAAGACACAATTGCACTTGGATGGACTCCTAGAGAAGTTAGAGAGAATAATTGCAAGATCTACCAAGGAAGAAAAAAATGAAGGAAGAGATGAGGCAAGCAAAAGAATAAGCCTTCCCCCACAAGAAGCTTTTGTGCCCAATTCCACTGAACCAGACACCTCCTCTTCTATGAATAGGTACACACCAGAATTCCTACGAGAGATTCAAGAAGACAAATGGGCTAAAGAAAGTGAAGTCCCTCCTCCCATGAACTTGTGGATGACACGCATGATCAATTCCCACAAGATATTCCCTCCATTTATGGAGAGCAGGAGAGCACCCAATCTCAGGAGAGATTAGACTTTGAGTCTAATTCTTTACATGAATTACCCCACTTCACAGGCCCATGGGAAGCCAAGTCGACTTGTATGAGAGCACCCACAGTCATGGTAAGAAACGAAGACTTAGTCATACCTAGGAATACGGAGGTAGTGAAAAACACTAAAGTGCAGTGCAACCTCACTTTAGAAGAGCTACTCAAAGTTAGGCCAGAACTATGGAAACATGTAGCCAAACAAGTAGCAGAGATAGCAAAACCCCATTCCCAGGTAGGTTCTCATAGAACGGTGGCAGAAATTCCTCTAGACAAGATAGGAGATATGAGTGAAGGTGAAGAAGGAAACACCTATCTTCCCATTACCCATCAGGGGTACACAACTAAGGCAATTCTAGACTCAGGTGCAGGAGTTGCTATTGCTACCACTTCCCTATGGAAGCGGTGGGGCAAGCCAGCACTCAGGCCCACGAGGATGAAATTGCAAATGGCTGATGGTCACATAGAAAGACCCTTAGGCTTGCTGGAGGGAATAACTGTCACTACATGTGGTGTAGAGTTTGAGCACACGTTTGCTATCTGTGATTTTAGCAAGAACCATGCCTATGAGATGATTTTGGGAAGACCATTTATGCGATAGTTGCAAGTGGTCCAGGATTGGGGAACCAATTCCTTGTATTTGTAACACTTAGGTGTTACGACCAAAGTCAATCTCAAGGATTACTCTCATAGAGATGTCCCTCCTATCCAATGGAATCCCATCCATAGAGCTAAAGATGATACAGAGTCAGTGCACTCCATAGGATCAGGATCCTCATGGATGCATGAAGACACTCACTTATGGATGTGTAAAGTGGCAGTAGAAGAGGAGAAGAGAGAAAAAGCCAGAGAGATAGGTGCAAAGAAACACACAGATCCATTCAAGACCCAGCCTATGCACCTGTAGTATTTCCTGATGAAGAATTTGAACCCCATGGCTGGGCAGAAATCCTAGCAACCATGGATGTAGCCATCAATGAAGAACAATGGACACCACACTGTGATGAGGATGGCTATGACATTTCAATTTTCTCCATAGAGCCAATCATGGGAGATGTAGTTTTAGAAGAGTGTGAACCTAGCCCTCATGCATTTGAGGATGCGAGCGACTCCGATCTAGAGTCAATCATTATGGACCCACCTTCTGCATCAGATGAAGAATACTTCTATGAAGTAGAATTTCAACCCCAGAGACATGGAGAGCATACAAATGATGTAAGGTTGGCCACACAAGTGACCCCTAAGGATGAAGGAAAGAAAAGAAAGAAGAGAGAAGTCACACTAGAAGAGGAAGAATCCTTGTTTGAGGTCCTTGAAAACTTTAAAAAGTATGAGATAGAGGATAGAAGAGTCATGGTAAGAATGCCAAAACGCGAGGCCCAATTAGGAGAGGCCTACGATAACAAAGAAACCACCAAGAAAATAGTGGTAGCCATGGAAGAAGGAGAGGAGAGATGCATGTACATAGGCCATGACCTAACCGAGGAAGAAGAGCATGCGTTAATAGCCTTGCTAAGAGAATACAGAGATGTATTCGCTTGGAGTTACAAGGATTTGAAGGGTGTTGACCCAGACATATGCTCACACACAATTCCCATGACCTCAGACGCAAAACCCTCTAAGCAAAAGCCATACACATATAATGATAATTATGCGGCCAAGATCAAAGAAGAGATAGATCATCTGGTAGAAGCTGGATTTATCTATGAAATTGAGCACATTGAGTGGGTATCCCCCATTGTAGTGGTGCCCAAGAAGAATGGAAAGCTACGTGTATGCATTAACTTGAAGAAGGTTAATGCAGCCACAATTCGAGATAACTATCTGCTTCCTATCACAGAACATCTCTTAGAAAGAGTAGCAGGCAAGGAAGTGTACAGCTTCCTTGATGGATTTTTGAGCTACAATCAAGTAGCCATAGCTCCAGAAGATCAGCATAAGATAGCTTTGGCCACAGAGTGGGGCATATTCGCTTTTCGGGTAATGCCATTCAGGCTGACCAATGCCCCTGCAACCTTCCAAAGATTGATGTGTCACATGTTTAAAGAATTCCTGAGGAAGAATTTAGAGGTCTACGTTGATGATCTCTGTGCTCATTCCAACATTAGACAGACACATATACTAGAACTCAGGCAAATCTTTGACAAATGTAGAGAGTATCAAGTCTGCTTGAACCCAGAAAAGTGTGTTTTCATGGTCAGGCAAGGCAAGATTCTACGGCACATAGTGTCAAAGAATGGCATATCCACTGATGAAGAGAAAGTGAGAGCCATAGCAGAGTTACCTAGGCCAAAGAACGTCAAGGAAGTACAAGCTTTCATGGGGCATTGTGGTTAATACCGATGGTTTATACACATGTATGCCATCATAGCAAAGCCTCTGTACGGACTTCTGACCAACTTTGAGTGGACTGATGAATGTGAAAACTCCTTCAATGAGCTCAAAAGAAGATTGTGTTTAGCACCAATCTTGACCACACCGGATTGGAATAAGCCCTTCCATGTTCATGTGGATGCATCCAATTATGCTATTGGATGTGTACTTGCACAACCTACGGGCGAAGGCAATATGGATCTTCCAATTGCCTATGCTAGTAGACTGTTGAATGCGGCTGAATGAAACTATACAACCACTGAACGAGAGGGATTAGGCATGGTATATGCAGTTAAAAAGTTTAGACACTATTTGCTTACAAATAAGTTTAAATTTTTTACTGATCATCAGGCATTGTTATACTTGGTAAACAAGCCATGCAATACCGATAGATTAGTAAGATGGTTTCTCTTGCTAATGGAATACGACTTTGAGGTTGTGGTGAGGAAAGGGAAGACTCACTTGAGAGCAGACCACCTCTCTAGGCTCACATCTGGAGAAGCCGCACAAGGAGTATCAGATGACCTTCCTGATGCTTACTTGTTTAATTTGGAAGTTGTACCCCAGTGGGCTAAGCCATTAGTGCCAGTACTGACCTACGGGCCTAATCACCTAGTCATAAACACTCAAGGTACAGAGGTACTAAAAGCCCAGAAGTACCATATCATGGCAGGAAGCATGTACAAACAGACAGATCAAGGGATATTGGCTTGTTGTGTGGAAGAGGACGAGTACGCAAAATGGTTGCAATTAGCACATGTGGGTGCATTAGAGCAACACTACTCAAAGCAAAGAACTTTACAGACACTTAGGAGATTCGGAGTGCATTGGCCTACTAGGGAAGCTGATGTCCAAAAGTTGTGCAAGGAATGCCCAATCTGTTGCACTAAACCACCTGTGGAACATTCCACTCTTTATCAAGTTTCCATAGTGCCAGATTGGAGTGAACCATTAGTAACCTTCCTTAGGACGAGACCATTTCCTCAAGATATGGCATTGTCTAGACGAAAAAGTCTAGAACAAGAAGCCTTAGATTACTCACTCATTGGTGATAATCTATATAAGCGTGGTAAAGATGGTTACCTGAGACTATGTGTCCATGAGAGTGAATATCTCAAGATCTTGGAAACTGCTCACCAAGGTGTAGCAGGAGGACACTTTGGACCAGATCGGGTGATCAAAGCAATCCTATTTGCAAGATTATGGTGGCCGACCCTTCACATGGACGCACATACCTATGTGAAGAGGTGTGATGTCTGCCAGCGAACTGAGTATCCTATAAGCAAAGATGAGATGCCACTAAAACCTATGATGGGTGGACGTGCATTCTCTAAGTGGGGAATAGACTTTGTAGGTCCTATTAATCCCCCAGCCAAGGGTTCACATGCTGAATATATCATTGTGGCCACAGACTATTTAACCAAGTGGGTAGAAGTGAAAGCTACCACAAAGAACGATGCTCAAACGACAGCTAAGTTCTTATTCGAGAATGTATTCACGAGATACGGGCTACCTATAGAGCTAGTTAGTGATAGAGGGACTCACTTCTTGAATGAAGTTATTGAAAATCTTCTCCAAGAATTCTTGGTAGTACATAAGAAGTCTGCCCCCTATCACCCACAAGCTAATGGCCAGGCTGAGAGCACAAATAAGATCCTATGCAATGTGTTGACTAAATTGGTGAATAATAAACGCTCTGATTGGGACAAACAGCTACACCATGATGTTTGGGCATACCGAGTGGCCTATAAAATGGTACTCCAAGCCACACCCTTTCAGATGGTATTTGGTCAAAATGCAGTGCTACCTGTGGACTTCTTGATTCCCACATTGAGAATAGCACAGGAGCATGAGTGGACGGGCCATGAACTCTCTTCAAGAGTTTTTTACCTCGAACGATTAGGTGAAACAAGACTAAGAGCTGCATCAGGAATATATGCAGCTAAGAAAAGGCAGAAGGCATATTTTGATGCTCATGTGAAGGATAAAGGATTGAAAGCAGCGGACCTAGTTTTAGTCTACACTTTGAAGCAACATGCAAGAAAATTAGAGAAACGTGGCTATGGACCTATGATCATAAATAGGATCTCAACGAGTGGAGCAGTACAACTAGCCACCTTAGAAGGTGATATTCTTTCGAGCTACATCAGCGGGTGCAGAGTCAAGTTGTATTAGGAACCTCTCACAAAAGAAATGCTAAGTCGACTCAACACTGCTAAGAAACGCAAAGAAGAAGAAAAATGAGTTCGAGAAGAAGCTCAAGCAGAAGCTTTAGAACACATCAGAAGGATGAAGTTGAGACGGCAGGGTAGGGATCAACCTAGGACAGGTGCCTATGAGGATCCAGGATATCATGTGGCAATGTGTGAAGTCTCAGGAATAAGTTCCCAAAGAATAATCGATCGACGTCCTTTTGTGACCTTAGAGATAGGACAAGGAGTTAGTGCAAAACTTGTGCGAGCATTGATTGACTCAGGTGCAACCACTAGTGCGGTGAGACTTTCTTACTGTCGAGAATTGAAATTAAAAGTCAATCCTATAGAAGCATATCTCATAGGATTGGGAGGTGTGGAAACCCCTTGCATGGGCGAGGTGGAACTTCCCCTCTCCATTCAAGATGTTCCAACGACAGTTAAGGTACTAGTGTGTCAAGATGAGGATCTCACTGAGCCTCTGGTCTTGGGTCAAGACTGGATCTATGACCATGCAGTCAACTTAAACCTAAGAAGTGGACTCCTTCAGGTATGGGTAAATCAGAGTCGAATTATAGTTGAGTTAGATAATGGAGCACTCAAGGAACTAGAAAAGGCACAGACTCCTGGTCCTTCCAGGGGTACATATGAAGTTGACCATGTTGTTCTTGTCCAAAGCTATGTGATGCAGAGGAATGGTGATCTCAATAAAGAAGTCAAGGACTCAATGGAACTCCCTTCTTTTCCAAAGGCCAAAGGGAGGCAGCAACCAAAGGCAGATCAATTACTGAAGACTACCTATGCTGGAGGCCAAAAGAACATGCGAAGTAGAATGACTCAGCCATTGAAACAATTGTGGGTGCGAAAAGGCGAGCGGCCTATGACAGTCAAGCGACAACAATCATCTCAACTTCCTATTAGTAATCAATGACATGATACTAATAAGAAGACTTCCAAAACTTCTTTTGAGAAAGTGAAATCTATCTGGGTGCCCAAGAAGTCGATGAAGGCTAGCCCACAATCAAGACAAATTTGGGTGCCTAAGGCTTGCTTACGGGCTCAACTAGTCACACACAAATCACACCATACACGATAGGGTTCACTCACTCAAGGACCCGTTACCCACTCTTGTTTAATACACACGAACACACAGTCGCCCAGAAGCACGCACAGACTCACTTATAAATGGGTCCCGAAAACGCCTCATTCCCAAGCAGACATACTCATAAAGCCCTCCAGAGTCTCCACTAAACCAAAACAGAAAGCCATCCATTGTGTTTGGGAGCCTAAAACTTGTAATAAAACCCCTGAACCCCAGGTGTAAATTCATCCTCACTTGCTAACTACATCACTCACACACTGCATCTTTCCATCTAGCTCGTAGGACTATCCATTCATTAACTACACAAACAATCATCGAGCACTCACTGACCCACTAACCTATTACTCACATCATGATAATGTTGTAACGGGGACAAAAAGTGTTCTATCTTGTCCATTACAATATTAACGCATGATTCTATATTCTCACAGAACCAGCAAGCAAGCAATAACAATGGCAGAAGCACGAGGCACCAGTTCCTAGGCAGGGTTTAGCGCACAGATTGTGGACATTGAAACCCTCCTCCTTGAACCACCACTCAGTGAGAGGCCTCAAGAACTTCAAGCGGTGCATGTGCTCCCAATTCACGACCCTCCTCAGGGACACACTTCTCAAGTGGGGAAACACGCTCATTGGTTTAGTGATGTCGCAGGGCCATTGGGTGATGGCACCTACTTCTGGGAAGCAGAAATTGAGTTCAATGGCAAATGGGGACGCTACCATTTCTTCACTCGTGAATTTGAGAACTATCAGAATGCAGAAGTGATGCGATCGGTATGGACCAAAGCGGGCTTGGACCATTTCAGGGCACATTTGCCTAAGCCAGATTTCCTACGCTGCTCCTATTTTATCATTACTATCACTCCTAGCAGGGCCAAGGAAGGCGATAGTACTTTTGTGCTACCCTCACTATTGCCATGCCACGAACTCAAGAGATTCAAACTGACCCTCAATTTGGTACGGGCAGCATTGAACATGCAAGGCATGCATATTCCCACTGAGAAAGAAACAATGGTTCCAGGCAGGATGAAGCATAAGGATCTCAACAAATTGAAGGACATGGTAGCAATGACACCTACCATTGCTCTCCACCTACGAACGATCATGCAGCATTTTGCTTTTCCCGCCCAAGAACGATTCACTATGCCACCAAAAAAGATATGGTTCAGCTTGTACTTGGCGGAGACAGAGAATCTCACCATCAACATACCACACTGGATTATTGATCAAATACACCTAGCCCATCAACGGTGGAATAAGAAACAGAAAAATGTACTACTTCTTGGATGTTGTGCTCTCACAAGAATAATTTACAGGTGCTTAGCGTACGACGTGCCCATTCAAAGAGCACTAGTATGGTCCAGGGCCCAAGAGTTCCAAAGACGACTATCAACGGCGGGTCCTCCATCGAAGAAGATGAGAGGGGGAGTTCAATTACCATGCGCTCAACCAAGGGGAGCCACTACCACACCAGAGGTGACCCCTCCATAAACGAGGCGTATCGGACCATTTACCATTTGCCTACCCAGACCAAGTGTAGAAGGACCCAACCTGGTGTTCCCTCTGTTGGAGTTTATTGATCTCCAAAGTACAGCTAGAAGTAGGTGAAACCCAACAGGACCTAGTTGACTTTTTCACAAACTTGTATGCACAGACCAATTTTCTTGCAGAGCAAATTGCTCTTTACTCACTTGGAATTTTCCAAAAATGTTTCACACACATAAACTAGACTCTAAGAGCTTTCCAACAAGATATAGAACACCTCAAATGGATAAATACACAATGAGCTATGACCTCTGCAATATGCAGCTTTAATGGAGACCTTGAAACAGAGATGAACCTGAGGACACACATCACTTGCAGAGACTACTGCTCTTAACTCAAAACTCCAATGACTTTGAAACTTTCCAGAATACAAGTAGACTTACAGATCTTTCTAACAAGCCAAAGAACACATGATTTGGATACATACACAAGGAGATATGACCTCTGCAAGTTTGAGGTTTAATGGAGACCTTCAGCAGGGATAAAAAACAGAGAACACACACTACTTGCAGAGCGTATTGCTCTCAGCTCACAATTCCAATGATTCTGAAAATTTATAGGAAGAAAGTAGACAGTAAGAGCTTTCCAATGAGCTATCAAACATGTAATTTGGATATATAATGAGGGAGATACAAGCTCTGCAATCTCTGCATACAAAACTACAGCAGTGTAGAGATACACATATGACTCTCTTGGACATCCCACAAGATCACGACTTTTCTCCTCTTTTTATAGCATGGGAAACTAATCTAAAACCTTCCTAATACATCTAAATTCGTGGTAGACACTTGGATGGAGGTATTACATGACTCAAGTGCTCAAATAAGCAAAGTATTGATGGACTTTGAGAACTAGCCACATCGACCTTCCACTAGGACACCACTGAAGCTCCCTTGTGACTCACTAATTTGACTCACCATGTTCTAGAACTCACGTGGTATTTTTGCTACATTTTATGAATAATATGAGCCTTCTTGAAGTATTTGAAGACTTCCCAAAGGTATTTACATAATTTGTAACTTGTACCCTACATAAAACAAATGTTCGCAACATTCTCCCCCTCAAGTTTCAAAGGGTATTTCCTTCATGCCAAGAATATAGTTGAATCTTTGAAGCTTTGGTCCATCCAAGGATTTGGTGAAGATATCTGCAACTTGATCCTTTGTTCCAACAAAAGAAACCTGCACTTCATTGTTCATGGCCTTCTCTCGAACATAATGATAGTGAACCTCTATATGCTTTGTTCTAGCATGAAAAATAGGATTTGAGGTCATATGAATGCTGCTCAAGTTATCCCCATATATCAGTGGTACATCAACCTGCACATTCAAGTCATGAAACAACTTTTTAAACCACATAACCTCAGTAGTAGCCAATGCTAAACCTCTATACTCAGCCTCTGTAGAAGATAAAGCAACTGTAGGCTGTTTCTTTGAACTCCATGTTAATGTCTTGTTTCCTGCTATTACCACATATCCACTTGTGGATCTTCTGTCATCTTTGCTTCTAGCCCAATCTGCATCACTAAAGACTTTAAGAGTTAGATCAGCATCATGACTATAAAATAATCCTTCGTTCATGGTACCTTTCAAATATCTAAGCACTCTTTTCGCTGCATGCATATGAGGTACTCTAGGTTCATGCATAAACTGTGACAATACTCCCACTGCATAACATATATCAGGTCTAGTTTTTGTTGCATAAATCAAAGATCCTACCATGGATCTATATACATTCATATCATGCAACTCATCACCTTCCTTTGCGCTTAGCTTTACATTACATTCCATTGGAGTAGAAACAAATTTACATTCCTGCATACCAAACCTTTTCAGCATATCACATATATACTTTCTTTGTATCAACCACATACCTTCATCGCTATACACAATTTCAATCCCAAGAAAGTATCTGAGCAAACCAAGATCTAAAATTTTAAATTCCTTTCCCAAATTACCTTTTATCTCATCAATTGCTTTTGCATCATTCCCTGTAATCAACAAGTCATCCACATAAATGCATACATAGACACACATGCCATCTACATGTTTTACATAAAGTGAAGGATCAGCATGACTCGCTGTGTATCCTTGCAGCATAAGATACTTTACCAACCTTGCATTCCATGCCCTTGGTGCCTGCTTAAGACCATACAATGCCTTCTTTAACCTGCATACATGATTAGGACATTTTGCATCCACATAACCATCTGGTTGTGACATATACACTTCTTCATTTAACTCACCATTAAGAAAGGCATTCTTTATATCGAGTTGATATATATTCCACCGTTTACTTGCAGCCAAAGCCAACAAAGTTCTCACCGTTGCCATATTTGCTACTAGACTAAATGTTTCCTCATAGTCCACACCTTGAGTTTGATTATATCCTTTTGCTACAAGTCTAGCCTTATATCTAGACACACTACCATCACTATTTCTTTTAATCTTAAAAACCCACTTGCAACCAATTACCTTTTGCTTTGGTGTACTTGGAACTAAATTCCAAGTCTTGTTATCCTTTAGTGCTTCCATTTCTTCTCTCATTGCTTTCTCCCACTTTTCATCTCCTTTGGCCTCATCATAACATGTGGGTTCATTTTCCTGCTCAACTTTTGTCATAAAAGCATAATGAGTATTCATGAAAGATTCATAAGTATACCTTTGAGATTGCTTACTTACTCTTGAAGTTCTTCTTACCTCCAATGTAGATGCTCTTCCTTTCTTATTAGGAACCTTTGATGATTCTCCATACTCACATACATCACTAATTTCCTCTCCTTCATCATTAACTTCAACAAGTTTGAGTTTACCTTTACTTTTAACACTTGGAGGTGACTCTTGCCTTAATCTTCCATTGAAAGGTGATCCTCTTTCTTCATCTAAACCACTCCTTTCATCATTTAAACTTCCTGATGGCTGAACTATGCATTCATCTCCTTCAACCACACCTTCTTCATTTTCATCCATGACCTGCAAACAATTCTTATCTGCATACCATGAAAGTGATTCATCAAAGTTTACATCTCTTGACACAACAACCTTATTGGTATGAGGATTATAGCATCTATATCCTCTTTGAGTATCTGCATAACCAATAAATATACATTTTTCTGATTTCGCATCAAGTTTAGATCTCACCTCACTAGGTACATGTACATAACATACACAGCCAAATACTTTCAAATGACTTACACTTGGTTTCCTTCCATGCCATACCTCATATGGTGTCAAATGATGAACTCCAGCAGTCGGAACTCTATTCATAATGTAAACACTTGTGCTAACAGCTTCAGCCCAAAAATAATTAGGCAAACACATATCATTAAGCATGCTTCTAGATGCTTCTGCTATGATTCTGTTTCTTCTTTCTGCGACTCCATTTTGTTGTGGAGTATACCTGCATGTAACTTCTCTTTTGATACCTTCATCATACAAAAAATCAGTAAAAGCTTGAGAGAAATACTCTCCTCCTCCATCGGATCTTAGCTTCTTAATATACCTTCCTGTTTGCTTTTCGACATATGATTTGAACTTCTTGAAACAATCAAAGACCTCACTCTTATGTTTAATAAAATACACAAATGTCATTCTACTATGATCATCAATGAATGATACATAGTACTTATTACCAACCAAGGATGCCTCTTTAGTAGGTCCCCACACATCTGTGTGTATGAGATCTAGCAAACCATCACTTACATAGCTTGAATGCTTGAAAGGTTGTCTACTCTGCTTACCCATTTGACATGCTTCACAAAGATGCACCATATGTTGCTTAGTAAGATCAGGTAATCCTTCAACAATCCTCTTCTTTGATAGCTCCTTTAACCTGTGTACATTCATGTGTCCAATCCTTTTGTGCCATAGATCAAGCTCTGCTATTCGATGCATACCATAAGAGAAATAGTTTGTATGATTTGGGTTTACCTTGAATGTAAACAATCTACCTTGTTTTTGACCTCTAGCAATTAACCTCCTTTGCTTTGGATCCTCAATGAAGCAACCTGCATGATTAAATCTCACTTGTAGACCTTTTTCTACCATTTGACCAACCGACATCAAATTCTTAGTGATCGTTGGCACATAAAGTACATCCTTCAAGCAATTTTTCTTGCTCTTATCCTGCATAACAACATCTCCAACCTGCATAATCTTATGTGTTGTATCATCTCCTGTTTCAACATGACCTTTACATGACGGATTATGCATATTAGAAAACCATGAAGCATCATGAGACATGTGATTAGAACAACCACTATCTACATACCATACATCGCTATTGCAATTCATCTTAGTTTCTACATTCATCATAAGAAGAGAATCATAATCATCACTTTTACCTTCAACTGCATAATTTCCTTGTTGTTTACCTCTTCTTGAATAGCCTCCTCTTCGATTACCACCTTGATTATTTTCATTTTGATAACAATCTTTGGCATAGTGTCCATACCTTCCACATATATAGCAATTGTTCTTATTATCTTCACTCCTTTGTCTTTGGTTGTAGTTGTAGTAGCCTCTCGTACCTCTAGCGCTTGATCTTCCTCTTCCTCTTGTGTTGAAGAAGCCACTTGAAGTCCTTTGATCATCGCTCCTTCTTCTTCGACCTCTATTTGAACCTCTTCCACCTCTGTTTCCACCTCTTGATGATCCTACATAAAGAGCTTGTCCTTGAGATCCTTTTTGATTTGAAGTAGAACCATTTAGATTCATCTCCTCCGTGACCATAAGGGCAATAAGTTGATCAAAATCTGGTAATTCTCCTCTGACATAAACTGAAGTAATGAAGGGTTTCCATCTCTCATCATCTTTGAGTCCGTTGAGAGTATGTGCAACCAAGTCGTCGTCCTCCACATGAGCTTGAATTGATCCTAGTTGATCTGCAATCTCTTTAACTTTCAATATGTAATCATTGACCGATGTTCTTGTATCTTTCTTTATGTTATTCAACTCATTTTTGAGTTGAATCTTCCTTGCTCTTGTACCTGTAGCATACAACCTTTCCAATGCAAGCCAAACATCTCTACTTGTGTCTAGATCTTGTATGTGTCCTACCATTGAATCTTGAATATTTTGTGATAAAATGAATATAACCCTTTTGTCTCTCTCATTCCAAAGTCTAAACTCCCTCAATTGTTGCTGATTTGGGTCCTCTGGTAATGTGGGTTTGATATCTGTGCCGTCAATCAAACCATACAAGCCTCTACCTTGCAAGTATGCTGTGATTCTAAACTTCCATGCTTGATAATTGGTCTTATCAAGCTTCTCTATTTGTGCATGTTGGTCTCCCATAATACAAATGCTAAGCTTCCTCCTTTAAGCCTCCTTTCCAATGTGTGTGATGAGAAGAAATATAATATTTACCTTGCAAATGAGGTATGTGCACCTTTCTTTGCTTGGATGTTGCTTCAGATGCCTCCTTGCAATCTTCTTCTACCTTTGTGTAGTGTTGATGATGAACTGCTTCCTTGATAGCTTCAAATTCTTCGTCAAGGTATGATAACCTTCTCCAAGCCTCCAAGTACTTGCTCTGATACCAATGTTGGAGTTTATTGATCTCCAAAGTACAGCTAGAAGTAGGTGAAACCCAACAGGACCTAGTTGACTTTTTCACAAACTTGTATGCACAGACCAATTTTCTTGCAGAGCAAATTGCTCTTTACTCACTTGGAATTTTCCAAAACTGTTTCACACACATAAACTAGACTCTAAGAGCTTTCCAACAAGATATAGAACACCTCAAATGGATAAATACACAATGAGCTATGACCTCTGCAATATGCAGCTTTAATGGAGACCTTGAAACAGAGATGAACCTGAGGACACACATCACTTGCAGAGACTACTGCTCTTAACTCAAAACTCCAATGACTTTGAAACTTTCCAGAATACAAGTAGACTTACAGATCTTTCTAACAAGCCAAAGAACACATGATTTGGATACATACACAAGGAGATATGACCTCTGCAAGTTTGAGGTTTAATGGAGACCTTCAGCAGGGATAAAAAACAGAGAACACACACTACTTGCAGAGAGTATTGCTCTCAGCTCACAAATCCAATGATTATGAAAATTTATAGGAAGAAAGTAGACAGTAAGAGCTTTCCAATGAGCTATCAAACATGTAATTTGGATATATAATGAGGGAGATACAAGCTCTGCAATCTCTGCATACAAAACTACAGCAGTGTAGAGATACACATATGACTCTCTTGGACATCCCACAAGATCACGACTTTTCTCCTCTTTTTATAGCATGGGAAACTAATCTAAAACCTTCCTAATACATCTAAATTCGTGGTAGACACTTGGATGGAGGTATTACATGACTCAAGTGCTCAAATAAGCAAAGTATTGATGGACTTTGAGAACTAGCCACATCGATCTTCCACTAGGACACCACTGAAGCTCCCTTGTGACTCACTAATTTGACTCACCATGTTCTAGAACTCACGTGGTATTTTTGCTACATTTTATGAATAATATGAGCCTTCTTGAAGTATTTGAAGACTTCCCAAAGGTATTTACATAATTTGAAACTTGTACCCTACATAAAACAAATGTTCGCAACACCCTCCGATTCCATCGGACTTGGAGTTCCCACAGGGTTACACCCTTGCTGATTTGACAGATGAAGAAATTGCCCGTTTGATCAATGAGTCTAATCTGGAGACAGAAGCAGAGCAGACGCAAGGACAACAACCCACTACTACAACTTTAGCCCGGACCCAACCAGGAGTAGTCGAAGTAGAAGAGGATGAAGAAGAGATAGGACAAGAAGAGGCAAACGAGGGGTATGATCAAGAATATGAAGAAATTTCAGAACTAGCAAGTGCCTCGGCATACTCGGCCCAAATAAAAAGATTATACGAAACCATGAAGCGGGTCCAAGAGCAACACAAACTGTCGCTCGAGACAGGAAAGATGATCATGAGACAAATGTTAGCCGAGGAAGGTGTGGATGACATGTTTATCGAATCAATGAACCTGCACGCTGACGCGGTAGGTTTAGATGAGGCTGTTCATGCAGCCATGGCTTATATTCATCGATTTGAGAAACGAGTGCCTACCCGTCCCATGTGATCTGGCAAACAAATCCACATCAATGTATCGGAACCATGAGGTAACACACAAACAGAAGAACATCAGGTCGAACCACTCTCACCACCCACCTCACCTCTCACTACACAAGTCACCTCACCACCTGGCACTACCATGCCTATTTCTGCCATTACGACAGTAGTCATGGGAATTCCCCTCTCTCCCGGCATCCAATTCGGAGGAATTACCATGCCCACCTTCACAACACTCTTCACAAATATCACATCCACCCCACCCACTGTTCCCATCTACACGGTCACACAGACGTTCGACACAATGGAAACATCACCAGCCACAGCACCACTCCCACCCCCCACGCAGCCTCAATCTCCCATACCCCCTCCACCTACCTCACCACTTGACTCCACAGCATTCACAACTCCCTTCCCCTTCCCCATTCCCCCTGCATCTTCATCTTTCCCTGCATCGTTTAATGTAAATAGTATATTCATGGCATTACATCAATGCGTGTATCAACTTCAGAGTGAGTATTAGGCTCTCGAAGACCGTCATCATCAACTGACTACGAATCATCAACAACTATAGAGACGGCTTACAATTATAGAAGAAGAAAATGCAGACCTCAATCAACGTTACACCACACTCGAGCAAGCGCATCAAACCCTCCTGGAGACACCCCAACCATCACAAGAGCCAGGTGCAAACAACTCGAAGCCTTACTGGAGGTCTACCAAACAGATAATCTGAGAGTCCGACAAAATTTGACTCTACTCAAAAAACACATGGCTACAACCCTTGAAGAAAACAAGCGTCTGCAGAAGCAAAACGAAGAAAACCTGGAAGCTGCCATGGAAGGCTCTCCCCATGAAATCGACCCAGAACAATTCAAAGCAGTTCCCTCAGAAACAATGAAAACAATCTTGAAAAGCTATGCCGATCTATTAGAAGCACATGAAGATTTCGAAAAGGAACGGGATGAGCTACGTTGCCAGCTCAGGGAACAGGAGGCACAACCCAAATTCATAGAAATGACCTCGACTTCAGCGGAAGTAAAGGCATTAACAGAGCAGGTGGCGGAACTGCAGAAGAAGTTACTGGAATATGAAAGACAGCTCTCTCCAGTTGTAGAACCAGAGCCAGATGAATTGGTACCCATTGAGGTGGACGAAACATATGAGGAACCATATGTTCCTATGCCGATGCCAGGTGGTCAGCAAACCTCAGAAGGAATGGACACCTTGGAAGTCGAAGTACCCGAATGGCTCCGGACACTAGAAAAAACAGCTACAACCCATGAAGATCGAGTGGCGATCCAAAACCAATCAATGGCCAAATTAGAAGACACCATCATAAAGTCAGAGTATTTCCGCAGTATGCCTCATCATAGATGGATCGGCACCAACGACGATCAGTATGTGCCATACTGTGTACTCCTGGCAGATTACAACGCAGAGATCCAACGACGATGTGGCAAGCCTCCAACTTTCGCCACACAATTTGGGCCCGATGATAGCCCAGAGAGTGCTAAAAAAGGATCCATTCATCAACCCACCTGGAGGATCCGTCTTCTTAAGGCCTACCCAGAGATGGTTTGTACTTGGACTAACATGCCACTCTTTATTAAATACAATCCTTGTTATGTTCCAGTCTTCCGCAGACGCACCTGGCCCGAGTTTACCATTGCTGTCAAGAACATCAAAGGATCTGCAAAGTGGTTAAATTATGTTTATCTAGCACCTCCACAAGGACCTCCCACTGTGAATTATATGATTTCTACCATCCGTCACTGGAGCATTTGACTACAGAATACCCCCGATGTGATGGCCCAAATGGGCATGAAAATATTTGAATTAATGCTGATCACATTCAGGACATTCAAGAACATTAAAGACCCCCACTTCTCAGGATTTGGCTTCCTTACAGGCAACCAAGATCTGGTATACGACATGAGCACCACCCCATCAATAGAGGTAATATATGCTTGGCACGCCAGAATCAAGTACCTCCCAGCGTGCTTTAAACAGACATTCGAGGAGATGTTCGTAACAAGATTCTGGGAATATCACTCAGAAATATTTGTACCCAGGCCCTCACATCTCCTCCACTTATTCGTTGCGGAAAGAACCATCCATTGAGAACAATTGCGGGTGCCACATCCAGACGTCCCAGGACCAGTGAATTGGGATGCATTGTTAAGAGACCTAGCACGGGGGCTACGATTAGAAGAACACCACCTCGCTTTCGATGTTGTTCAGTATTATGTCCAACGCACAGCTAGGCAAGGGTCTGTCAGAGACGACAGACGCGAGAGAGGGGGGGGTGTTGGCAGTAGTCAAGGAACTGAAGGATTCACAAGACAAGGAAGCCTACGAAGGGAGTCGGAGCGAAGAGAAAGCACAAGCAAACACAGTAGTCAAAGAAGATCTGGCAAGTAGGCCATTTAAATTTTTCAGGAATCAAAGAGTTGGGCACACAAGAAGAAGGAGCAAGTAGGGAGCTCCAGGAAATGTATGTCAAAATGTTAGAAGAAATCCCTACAAAAATAGTGATTTTCATCACTAAAAACCATTGTAAATACCATTTCATATTTTTGTAGCTCCATTTTGTGCAAGCGAAGGAGTCCTTGAGCTTGAGGAGCTTTAGAAATACCTACCTATCAGTTTTCACATTTTTTAGACTCTGTTTGAACCTCCAAATAGGGTAGAGAACCTAATTTTTAACTAGGCCGGACACTAGGTCTGGACAAGGCCAAAACCTAGTCAAAAACTATAAATAGAGCTAGAGAGCTCATTTTTGAGGTTAGATTGTAATTGATTTGAACTTGTATGAGCTTTTTGAAAGTAATCTAAAGAACTCCATTGCTTCTCACTCGTTGTCTTGCTTTGTGTGCGTGTGTGTGTATGTGTGTGCATGTCAGTGTGCTTCGCACTCACGCACTTGTGCCTTCACTTGCTCGAGGTCATCATACCATCCTCATGTCTTCCCGGATTGACATTAAAGGAGGTGCTACTCATCACTGAGCTACATCAAGTCTATTAAATTCTTAAAGTCATTGAAGTAATCTATCATCTCATTGTCTCCTTCAATGCTTGGATCATAAAGATAACTCCTTTATATCTTGTGTATGCAACATTTTGATCATTTGAACATTGTTTGTAGACACATGCATTAGTTTCTATGACTATGTATATGGATTTTCTACTTTCTAAAATATTAGGATCACACTTTTGAGTCTTTAATTATATTTCTCACTCTCTAGAAATTAAGGAGCACTTAAAGTTTTTTGTAATTTTTAATAAATATAAGGTTTTCTCTTCATGCTCAAAATTTGAAAGTATTCTCTCCTCAATCACAAAATTGAGATCAATTCTCCAAAGCACAATCTATGTTTTCTCACATGTACAGTACTTACACCGATATAATTTATGGATACTTTTACTAAGATTTACCAAATTTATCTTTCAAGAGTGATGGTACATTTTTTTGCTTCCCAAATCACTCATTCATAGGCATTGGGGTTTTGTTCATGTATTAATCTTTATATATATGTATTGTTATTGTTGTATTAGGTCAATCTTGTATATTATCTTTATGTAATTGAAGAAATAGAAGAAGATTATTCATCCTTGCCTTGATTTGTTTGTGCTCCTCTCTTTCTGTTTGGGAGTGTGTGAGAAATACCTTCTTCATCTCCTTTCGTTTAACATGTTATCAAAGATAGTGTGGCTATAAAGAGCTCATGAAGAAGGCTGAGAGTGAAAAGTACATGAGTAGGCATGGTGAGTGTATGATTCAAGAATGATATCATATTACTACAAAATATGGTGCAAAGGAGATATTTTCTAGAGTTATCTCTTTTGGGTCACGTTCTTTTTCTCATAACTGAGTTTCAAGGCCATTTTAACCTTTGTTTTTAGCCCACAAAGTGGAGCCCAAAGAAGAAATAGGTTAGTTTGCAAAATTATAACCTGCATTCTGTACTAGAATTTCATGCAATTCCATCAAATCTCCTGCAATTTGAGATCTACAATTTCATTCAATTCCATGTACTATTGATTAAAAAAAACTATGTTTTTCTAAGATCAAATAGTCAAATCAGAGTGGGAGGGTGTTCGAGCAAAGGTACTACTTCTACTATTTTTGGACTATTGTAAATTGCTATAGAAATAGAAAATGCTAATGGAATGAGTCAATTTGTCAGTGATAAGTTGGACAAGAACAAATTTCATGCTTGGAATTTAGAATGAAGAATTTGCTAATTAAAACAGGCCACTCAAAGTACATCAAAGGACACAATGAAAGCCGTGTGCACTTACTAAAGACAAATTACACTATGGACCAGTTAAGAGCATATGAAGAGTGGAGTTAACGAGCATACAAGGTAATGTATTTGTTGTTTTTTAGCATACAAGATAGCATTATTGGGAACATACTAGATGCCAAAACTCTAAAATAGTCTTTGAATAGTTTGGTCACATCATATGAAACCAATACAAATGCATGAAACATGCAACTCTAGAATGAGCTACACACATTAGAGAGAAAGAGCATGTTGGTAAATGAATAAACATTAAAATTGAAGATCATATGTGATTCACTTGCATCTACTTTCATCACTATACATGATTATGATGATAAGGTTGAAGTGTGTGCTCATTGTTTAAAAGCACCATACAAGTAGTTAAGAATTTCTATTCAAACTAGGAAGATTTTTTCAAATTTTGTCGATCGTGTTTGTTTTGATAATTAAAGAAAAGAAACTTGTTAAAAACTCAAAATCCCAAGCAAAAGCTAGTTTTGAGCAAGTATTCTACTCTAGTAGAGGAAGTGGCCAAGGTACAGGCTTCAAAAGTGGAAGAGAAAATAATAACAAAGAGCAAGGTCAACAACATACTAATGCAAGATGTAGAGGACAATTTTGGGTTAGGGAAGCTAGAGAGGCCATAAATGTTTCTAAAGAAATGATTCAAATAATTATTGTGAGCGATGCTAGAAGTGTGGTAAACTACTTTACTTTGAATGTGATTGTAGGTTGAAGAATCAAAATAACAGAAAGCAACAAAACAAGTGCAGATGATTCAAAGAAGATGTTCCTCATCCAATATCACATGATGAATAAAATTGTTGCTGATGTCTCAAAACCGAATGATAATGTAAAATATCTTGATTCAGGTGCTTCAAATCTCATGACCAATCATGCAAAATGGTTTAGTAGTTTGGAGAAAATTGTAGTTTTTGGATTTGTTGAAATCAGTGATGATACATCACATCCTATTGATACAGATGAAACATTGCACTATTCATGGACGATTAGAAGGAAAAACATCTTGTTGATGTATTGCATGTTCCCAATATAAAAAAGAACCTAGTTTTCACAGGAAAAATGTTCCTCTAAGTTAGATTCGTAGCTTTTAGTTCTCCAAACTCCACGAAGAAGATGGGATTACAATATTCTCTCTATGATTTATCTTTTACAAGAAGTAAATGATCTAACTTTACAAGCAATGGGTCATGTGGTCCTTCAAGAGTTTGCATATAGCTTCTTCAATGCCTAGCCAAGTGTGAAGGCTTGGCATTTGCACCAACAGCTCCCCCTCAAGTCAAACATCTTGGCGTGTTCCTCTTCATTAACTCTCTTGAATGTCCTAATATCCAATCATAGCTTTAAACCTGTAAAGTTTAGTACCATCAAGTGCTTTGGTCAATAAATATGCACATTGTATATTAGTGGACACATATGCTGTGAAGAGATGGATAGGTATGTGCTTGAAGATGAAGAGGTGTTGCAAACTCCTTGATCTACACTAGCCAATTGAACTCCAGGAGTATATGGTGGGCCCTTTTAGCTTTCCAATGGATGTTTTATACACCCTATGTACCTTGGAAGATCACTCTCAAAAAGATAGATCAAAACAGATAAGTTGGAGTTAGCTCAGAGGTGAAAAACTTGCTAATTTGGTTCATACACATGTCCAGTGTTTTGCATAATTCTCTGGGCACAGCAGCAATTAGCTTAATTCCTCTTGGGGAAGTCTAGGTAGCTTAAAGAGCTAACTTTCAAGAGTAATCTCATCAAAAATAATAAACCACACACTGAGAATGAGTTTTAACAAGTGATGACATCATCCCGATTTTCACGGGCTGCTATAGTTTGAGACTAGTGAGCAGAAAAATGAGCATAACTTCAAATGTAAGAATCCGATGATTATGAAAATTTGTATGGTTATACAAGACAATAATTTGAATCCAACAAGATTTAAATCATTGAATTTCAGTAAGTAACCACTGAGAAATGGCTCTGACAAGGTGAGTTAAAAATCGGGTACCTGACAGAGAAGTGAAGATGAACAGACCCTGTTGACTTCAAATGAACATAACTGAAGATTGCAACATCCAAATGACATGAAAATTTGTGAGCATATAGTAGACTTATAGAGCTAACTTTACCGATGCACCAAGTTTAGAGAAAAAATCTCTGCAATCTGACTGAGAAAACGGAGAGTAATGGCAGTGAGTAGTACACTTCACAAGAACATGGAAATATGAACCCAAATGATCATGAGAATGAAAGTATATTGCTTGTACAATACAATGGACTTACTGATACATATGTGTGCCTTGTAATCACACCTTGATATGGCATAAAGCTCAGCTCTTGGAGGTCTTCACATAGGTCTCTCTAACCACGACTAAAACTGCCATCTGTTTATAGTTGAGTTTGGGAGGCTAACTTCCCTCAATCACTCTCCAATCAATCAATGATTGATTTGAATCTCTACCTACCACAAATCACGAATTCGTGGCTCCTCTTTCACTTTTTGATCATGTGGACTCAACCACTTAAGATTCTTTCACTTTTACATTAAGTAAACTCTTCAAAAGTTACAAGAGGTAGTTCACAAGTGAACTTTACATAGTCTTCATTTTGAAGCTTCTTTTATGACTTTGTGGGACTCAAGCCAATACTTAGGCTTTTCATAGACTTGCTCCAACAGCTCCCCCTCAAGCCAAGTATGCTTGAGGTCTTCAATCTTCCAAGATTACCTGCAAACCTATCATAGCCTTGAATTTGCAAAGCTTTGTACCATCCAATGCTTTGGTTAGAATATCTGCACATTGTTGATGAGTGGACACATATGATATTTGAATCTCTTTGCTTAGAACCTTCTCTCGTACATAGTGATAATGATCTTCAATATGTTTAGTCCTTGCATGAAAAATAGGATTAGCAGCTAAGTGAATAGAACTCATATTTTCACCAAAAATAGTTGGAGTTCCAAACTCCAATCCAAGATCTTTAAATAATGTCTTCATCCACATAGCTTCGTGAGTAGCTATGGCAAGACCTCTATATTCAGCTTCAGTAGAAGAGAGAGCAACTGTGGGTTTCTTCTTGGATGACCATGAAATAAGCTTTGAACCTGCAAAGGTAAGATAACCTGAAGTTCTCCTTCTATCTTCCTTGGAGCCAGCCCTATCTGCATCAGAAAATAGCTTCAAACCTAAATCAGATACATAAGGATAATAAAGTCCTTCATTTATGGTTCCTTTGAGATACTTGAGAATCCTTTTGGCAGCATCCATATGTGGTTTTCCTTGGTGTGTGCATAAATTGACTTATCACACTCACACTGTAACATATATCTACTCTTCTCAATGTGGCATAGTTGAGACTGCCCACTAGACTTTGATATGATGCGATGTCCTCTATGAGTTCACCTTCATGTGAGCTCAATTTGTGATTGACCTCCATTGGAGTACCTGCAATCTTACAATCTTGCATCTTGAATTTTGCCAACATGTCCTTAATGTACTTTCTTTGAGTGAGAAACAAACCATGATCTTTGTAGACAACTTCCAAACCTAGGAAGTAGGTAAGTGAACCCAAATCACTTATCTTGAACTCTTCTCTCATCTGATCTTTGATCTTCTTCATACCATCTGCATCATTTCCTGAATATAATATCATCTACATATACACATAAGTAGATGACCTCAGAATTACTCTTTTTGATAAAGAGTGAAGGATCTGCCTTGCTTGGTTGAAAATCTTTGTCCTGCAAGAATGAAACAAGCCTGAAATTCCAAGCTCTTGGAGCTTGCTTGAGACCATACAATGCTTTGTTAAGTTTACACACATAGTCAGGATAAACTTTCTTCTCAAAACCAGGTGGTTGTGCCATATATACCTCTTCTGTTATCCAACCATTCAAGAATGCATTCTTTACATCTAGTTGAAGTATCTTCCAATTCTTGGAAGAGGCAATACTAAGCAAAACCCTAATAGTAGGCATCTTTGCCACAGGAGAGAAGGTCTCCTCATAATCAATTCCCTGAGTTTGTGCAAAGCCTTTTGCTACAAGCCTTGCCTTATACCTGTTAATGGAACCATCAGAATTCTTCTTGAGTTTATAGACCCATCTTGAGCCTATTACCTTCATGGATGAACTCTTGGGCACCAAATCCCAAGTGTTGTTTTCCTCAAGTGCTTCAATCTCTTCCTTCATTGCATGCTTCCATTCTGATTTTGCGTTGGCCTCTTCAAATGATGATGGATCCTCTTGGTTTATGTCTTGTGCTATGTAGATAGAATGTTTAGTTACTAATGAGGTGTCAAACCCATACCTTTCTGGTTTATAGATCTTCTTAGGCCATGATGTGATGATTCTGCCTCATGTCCAAGTTCCTGCAATTTTGCTTTACCTTTGGACTTCCATGCTTTGATCTTTTCCATATGAGATTCTTCATCATCCTTCGAGGTGTCTTGTTCTTCAATCTTTGCTTGTTCTCTACCAAGCTTTGGAAAATCTTCTTCAAGATCATATGGTAAATTGACCTTCCTGCATGAATCTTCGTACCATGAATTGTTCTCATCAAAAACTACATCTCTGCTTACAAAGAATCCTTTGTTGGTAGGGTTGTATAACCTGTAGCCCTTTTGATTGTTGTCATATCCAATAAATACACACCTTTCTGCTTTTGGATCCATCTTGCCTCTAACCTGTGAAGGAACATGAGCAAAAGCAATACATCCAAAAATTTTACAATGATCTAAGCTTGGTCTTCTTCCATTCCAAGCCTCATATGGAGTCATCCCATCAAGGGATTTTGACGGCAACCTGTTAATCAAGTAAGTGGCTGTAGATACAGCCTCAGCCCATAAGTAATTAGGTAAATGCTTTTCATTTAACATAGACCTTGCAGCTTCAACAATTGTCCTATTCCTCCTTTCTGCCACTCCATTTTGCTCAAGAGTGTACCTTGTAGTTACCTCTATTTTGATTCCTCTTTCTTGAAGAAAAGAATCAAACTCATGGGAGAAGTATTCTCCCCCTCCATCTGACCTTAGCTTTTTTAGTGATTTACCTGTTTGATTCTCCACAAGAGCCAAATATCTTTTGAAACATGAAAAAACTTCATCTTTGTGTTTCATAAAGAATAGGATAGTCCATCTGCTGCAATCATCAATAAAGGATACATAGTACCTTGATCCAGATATTGAAGCTTCCTTGTTAGGTCCCCATACATCTGTATGAACCAACTCCAAGAGATCTCCATGCATATAACCTTTCTTCATGAATGGTAACCTGTGAGACTTTCAAAATTGACATGCACTACACTTATAAATCATATGTTGTTTTGACAAATTAGGGAGTCCAAGTACACTTTGGTCCCTGCAAATTTGCTTCAATGACCTTTCACCAATATGTGCTAACCTTTTGTGCCATACTTCCAATTTTGTGAGTGTTTGACTACCATAATTATAGAGAGCAATGTTTCTAGTGTCTTGTAATTCAAATGTGAACAATCTACCTGTCTTTTCACCTTTTGCAATTCTTCTGAATCCTTGACTTGGATCTTCAACAAATGCTCTTGCTTTTGTGAACCTGACCTGCAACCCTTTCTCTACTATCTGCCCAACACTTATCAAATTCTTTGTAGTGGTAGGGACATAGAGTACCTTACTGAGTAGGTTGATGTTTCCATCAGGTGCTTTGACATTGCCTATTTTCTCCACAGGATGTCTTGTGTCATCTCCTATTTGTACCTCATGCTTATTCCTTGGATCTTCTAAATCTGATAGGAGTGCCACATTTCCTGCCACATGATTTGAACAACCTGACTCTATGTAGAAAACATGCTCATCAGATTTACCTTGTGGCATAGCCATGTTCATGATCAATAATGAATCCTCTTTGTTTGAGTCTTCTGTGTAGTTATTATAGTCTCTCCTTCCTTTGTAGCGTCCTTGATAGTTTGAATGATTGTAGTTGTTGTAGTTGCCATGATAATTGTTGAACCTTCCTCTTGAGTACCCATAACTTCCTCTATCGTATCCTCTGCCTCTTTGATTCCTGGAATTCCTAAAGCAATTTTCAGTTGTATGATTAGTTAATCCACAAATAGAACATGGGTTGGAGTCTTGGGATCTCCCCCTGCCTTGTCTACCTCCTCTTCCTCTACCTCTGCCATGTCTTCCTCTACCTGCATAGTTAGCTTGATATGTACCTGCTTCATCATCGACTTTCTTTGCCTTTCCTTTGTTATCTTTGGACTTGCTTTTATCAGTGTATAAAGCTGAAGATTGATTACCTTTAGAGCTTTCTCCATTTTTGATAAGCTTTGGCTCTTGAGTAAGTAGTTGTCCAATGAGTGTATTGAAATGAGGTACATGCATGTCCATGTACAAATCCATAGCTGTGGTGAATGCTTCCCACTTGTCATCTGCCTTCAAGCCATTGATGACCTATCTTACAATTTGCTCTTCATCTATTACCTCTCCAATGCTTCCCAACTGATCCGCTATGTCCTTGAGCTTTGCGACAAAATCAGTCACATTTTGTTTGGGAGCCTTCTTGAGAGTTGTGAAATCCAGCCATAGTTGATGCTTCCTAGCTTTGGTACTTAAAGAAAAGAAAGCTTCAAGTGCATCCCACACTTCTTGAGATGTCTTACAACCTCTAATGTGAGGCAACAAAAAATCTGAGATAGAGTTGAGGAGATAAGACCTTGCAAGTGCATCCTTGGAGCACCATGTGCTCAATCTTTCTTGCTCTTCTTGTGTTGGTTGACTTTTGTTCCTCAAACTTGGCATAACTTCATCTCCAGCCACATAACCATAAAAACTTCTAGCTTGGAGACAAGCTTCCATCCTTAATGACCAAGCTGAGTAATTACCTCTGTCCAATTTGTCAATTGATGAAGGAAATCCATCTGCCATGTTGTCCAACCTTGCTCTGATACCACTGTGAAGAGATGGATAGGTATGTGCTTGAAGATGAAGAGGTGTTGCAAAATCCTTGATCTACACTAGCCAACTAAACTCCAGGAGTATATGGTGGGCCCTTTTAGCTTGCCAATGGATGTATTAGACACCCTATGTACCTTGGAAGATCACTCTCAGATAGATAGATCAAAACAGATAAGTTGGAGTTAGCTCAGAGGTGAAAAACTTGCTAATTTGGTTCATACACCTGTCCAGTGTTTTGCATAATTCTCTGAGCACAGCAGCAATTAGCTTAATTCCTCTTGGGGAAGTCTAGGTAGCTTAAAGAGATAACTTTCAAGAGTAATCTTATCAAAAATAATAAACCATACACTAAGAATGAGTTTTAACAAGTGATGACATCATCCCAATTTTCACGGGTTGCTACAGTTTGAGACCAGTGAGCAGAAAAATGAACATAACTCAAAATGTAGGAATCCAATGATTTGGAAAATGTGTATGGTTATACTAGACAGTAAGCTGAATCCAAAAAGCTTTAAAGCATTGAATTTGGATAAGTAACCACTGAGAAATGGCTCTAACAAAATGAGTTAAAAAATCGGGTACCTGACAGAGAAGTGAAGATGAACAGACCCTGTTGACTTCAAATGAACATAACTGAAGATTGAAACACCCAAATGACATGCAAAATTTGTGAGCATATAGTAGACTTATAGAGCTAACTTTACCAAGTTAAATCACTGAAAATGATGCACCAAGCTCAGAGAAACAATCTCTGCAATCTGACTGAGAAAAGTGAGAGTAATGGCAGTGAGTAGTACACTTCACAAGAACATGGAAATATGAACCCAAATGATCATGAGAATGAAAGTATATTGCTTGTACAATACAATGGACTTACTGATACATATGTGTGCCTTGTAATCACACCTTGATATGGCATAAAGCTCAGCTCTTGGAGGTCTTCACATAGGTCTCTCTAACCACGACTAAAACTCCCATCTATTTATAGTTGAGTTTGGGAGGCTAACTTCCCTCAATCACTCTCCAATCAATCAATGATTGATTTGATTCTCTACCTACCACATATCACGAATTTGTGGCTCCTCGTTCCCTTTTTGATCATGTGGACTCAACCACTTAAGATTCTTTCACTTTTACATTAAGTAAACTCTTCAAAAGTTACAAGAGGTAGTTCACAAGTGAACTTTACATAGCATTCATTTTGAAGCTTCTTTTATGACTTTGTGGGACTCAAGCCAATACTTAGGCTTGTCATAGACCTGCTCCAACATATGCTAGTTGAATTTCCTTGCTCAATAGCTTCTCTCTCATATAGTGGTAATGAACTTCTATATGCTTGGTTCTTGCATGATAGATAGGATTTTCTACAAGATGTAAAGAACTTGTATTGTCACCAAAGATTATAGGTGAGTGGGTGTGAAGTCCCAAATCTCACTAAGTAATCTTATCCATATGGATTCTTGAGTAGCATTGACTAATCCCCTGTACTCAACCTCTATTGAGGATAAAGCAACAATAGGTTACTTCTTGGAAGACCATGAAATGGTCTTATCACATGCAAAGGAAAGATAACCTGAGCTACTCCTCTTGTCATCATTACTACCTACCCAATCTGAATGTGAGTATAGCTCGGTGTCCAAATCTGAAGTATATGGAAAGTATAAACCTTCATTTTGAGTACCCTTGAGATACTTCAAAATCCTCTTGGCAGCTTCCAAATGAGGTGCTCTAGGTTTGTGCTTTAGTTGACTTAAGACACTTACTCCATAAGCAATATCAATCCTTGTCAATGTAGCATAGTTTAGGATTCCTACTATTCTTTGATATCTTGCAATGTCTTCATGCAAATCACCTTCATTACCACTTAATTTATGATTTACCTCCATAGGGGTGCTAGCTATCTTGGCATTTAGAATTTGTATAGACCAATTCAAGTCCAAGAAAGTACTTTAGTGACCCTAGATAACTGATTTTGAACTCCTGCATCATTTGGTTCTTGATATGTTTGATGCCATTGGCATCATTACCTGTAAGTATGGTATCATCAACATACACACATAGGTATATCACCTCTGAATTACTTCTCTTGATAAACAGAGAAGTATCTACTTTGCTCATGATGAATCCTTGATCTTGAAGATAGGTAGTCAACCTATGATTCCATGCCCTAGGTGTCTGCTTCAATCCATAAGGATATTTGTTCGATTTGCACACAAAATTTACCTTGCTTGCGTCTTCATAACCAAGAGGTTGAGCCATCTAAACCTCCTCTAAAATCCAGCCATTAAGGAAAGCATTTTTTACATCCGATTGGTACATATTCCAATTCCTTGATGCAGCCACACTTACCAATACCCTGATGGTTGGCATTTTGGCCATAGGTGAGAAAGTCTCTTTATAATAAACACCTTGGGTTTGTGCAAAACCCTTAGCCACAAGTCTAGCTTTATACCTATTTATCGATCCATCTGGGTTTCTCTTGATTTTGTAAATTCATCTAGAACCAATTACCTTCATTGATTCCTTCTTTGTCACTAGCTCCCAAGTATCATTCTCCTTGAGTGCTTCTATTTCTTCATGCATAGCTTCCTTCCATTTTGCCTTGGTCTTTGATTCTTCTTATGAAGTTCATTCTCCAAATGATAAATTCTTAGCAAGATATTTGGCATGCTTAGTAACTAAAGAAGTGTCATACCCATATCTGATTGGTTTCTTTCTTTCCCTTTGTGATCTCATCAGAGCGTGGTTGGATGATTCAGGTAAGTCTTCCAACCTCTTCATCTTGGCTTTGGCCTTTGATTTCCATGCCTTGAATTATTCTAGGTTGATGATGTCCTCATCATCTGGTTTGATGTCTTCAATTTGGCTTGGCTCCTCCTTGGTGAGGCTTGGAAATTCCTCTTCCAAGCCATATGGCAACTTAACCTTCCTACATTCACTTTCAAACCAAGAGTCATTCTCATCAAACACAACATCTCTACCGACCATAAAACCCTTGTTGGATGGATTATAAAACTTGTATCCTTTTTTATTTAAATCATACCCTATGAAGATTCACTTCTCTACCTTAGGGTCTAGCTTACCTCTGATCTGAGATGGGATATGCACATAAGCAACACATCCAAAGATTCTGCAATGATCAAGTGATGGCCTCCTACCATGCCATGCTTGATATGAGGGCATCCCATCAAGTGATTTGGATGGCAACCTATTAATAAGATAGGTGGTAGTAGATACACTCTCTGACCACAAATAGTTAGGTAACCTTTTTTATTAAGCATTCACCTGGCTATTTCAACAATCAACCTATTTCTCCTCTCTGCTACCCCATTTGGCTCAGGGGTATACCTTGTAGTAACCTCCCTTTTGATTCCTCTATCCTACAAGAATGCATCAAATTCATTTGAGAAATACTCACCTCCTCCATCTCACCTTAGCCTCTTTAGGCTTCTTCCTATTTGGTTTTCCACAAGTGCAAGATACTTCTTAAAGCAACTGAACACTTCATCTTTGTGCTTCATAAAGTACAAGATAGTCCACCTATTGAAATTATCAATGAAAGACACATAATACCCTGAGATTGAAATAGAAGGATCCTTACTTGGTCCCCATACATCTATGTGAACAAGTTCCAAGTCATCTTCATGCATGTGTGATTTACCAAACTGACATGCACCACATTTATAGATCGTGTTGCTTGGATACATTAGGTATCCCAAGCACACATTGATCTCTACATATTTGCTTCAAGGTTCTCTCACCAATATGGCCTAATCGTTTATGCCAAATCTCAAGCTCTGATGTTTGAGCCTTGTAATTGTAAAGTGCAATGTTCCTAGTTTCCTCAAGTTCAAATGTAAATAGTGTGCTTGTTTTTTCTCCCTTGGCAATTCTCTTGAATCCATGTTGGGGATCTTCCACAAATGCTCCATATTTGTTGAACCTAGCCTGCAAACCCTTTTCCACAATCTGTCCAACACTCATAAAGTTCTTGGTGATTGTAGGTACATAAAGAACCCTGCTCAACAGATTTATATTCCCATGAGAGGTTTTGACATTTCCTACCTTGACCATTGAATGCTTGGTGTCATCACCTTTTTGTACTTGGTGCTTTCCGTTGGGTTCCTCAAGGTCAAAGAAAAGAGGTACATTGCCTGCTACATGGTTTGAACAACTTGAGTTCATATAGAAGAGGTGTTCATCATTCATACCTTGCTTTGAAGTCATTTTCATAATCAAAAGGGAATCCTCTTGATTCTCTATGTAATTGTTGAAGTCTTTCCTTGATTTGTAGCCTCCTTGGTAGTTGTTATTGTAATTGTTGTTGTAGTTGTTGTTGTAGCCTTGAGTATGATTAAATCTTCCTCTTGAATGTGAGTAGCCACCTCTTTGATATCCTCTTCCTTTGTGATTCTTGTAGTTCCTATAGCACTCATCTATAATGACAATCCACATATGTTGCATGGAGAAGAGTTGAAAGGTCTTCCTCTACCTTGCTTACCTCCTCTGCCCCTTCCTCTTGAGTTCCTACCTCTCCCTGCATAGTTAGCTTGAGAAGTAGTACCTTGATCTTCAATCTTTTCACTTTTCCCTTTCTCTTTAGACTTTCCTTTATCTATGTATAGGAGCGAAGAGTTGTTACCTCTTGATAAATCTCCACTTTTGTTGAGCTTGGCCTCATGGGTAAAGAATTGTCCCATGAATGTGGTAAGATCTAGAATCTGCATGTCCATGTATAAGTCCAAAGCAGTTGTGAAGATTTCCCATTTGTCATCTGCCTTGATGCCATTCATTACTTGCCTCACTGTTTGCTCCTCTTCAATCTCCTCTCGTATGCTTGCAAATTGGTCGCCCACATGTTTGACTTTGGTCACATACTTTGAAACACTTTTCTTGGATTTCTTCCTTTGAGTGGTAAACTCAATCCACAATTGATTCTTTCTTGCTCTTATATTAGAATAAAAGTATGAAGACAATGTATCCCAAGTCACTTGGGATGTTTTATAGTTTCTAATGTGTGGAAGAAGGAAGTTAGAGATAGAGTTAAGTAAGTATGAGCTTGCTAATGCATCTTTGGCACACCATGAGTTGAGTCTTTGAAGCTCCTCTCTTGCAGGTCCTCCTTTGCTTGTAGAAATGGGCATCTCTTCATCTCCTCAAATGTATCCATAGAGACTCCTTCCTTGTAAGTATTTCTTCATTCTCAAGGACCATGCTTGGTAGTTGTTCCTATCCAATTTATCAATAAAAGAAGGGAAACCATATCCCATTTTACCTCACTTGCTCTAATACCATTGTGGGGAAAGATGGTTGGACACCTCAAGAAATGAGTTGGTACTGCTAAACCCTGCTTACTACTTGCCCTATTTTACTTCACAGTTGTGTTTTAGGCCCTCTTAGCTTCCCAATGACACTAAATAAGTGCCTACTTACTTTGGAGATGATGTTTCAAACAATTAGATCAAAACATATAAGTTTGTAACTAGCTAGTGACAAAAAGCTTACTATTTTGGTCTTGATATCTGCTGGCTATTTTGCTCAGTACTCACAGTACAATAGCAATTAGAAAACGTCCTTCTCAGGGTATCTAATTTGCTTATGATTCCAAGTGGAATCACTTAAAATGATTGACTATACACAAAACAATCAATTTAACAACTGAAGCCTTACCCTTGACTTTTTAGGAGATGTGTAGGGAATGACTAGTGACTACTTCGAGGCACTTTTCTCCCAATCGGCTGAACTAAATGCCTTCAAAATCTTTCAGCTTGAAGTAGACGTTGCACTTTTTCCAAGAAGCTATAGATCATGGAAAATGGATAATAACTTACTTACATTAGGGGAAAAAATGAACCCTGAATGGGCCTTTTAGATTAAGGAGTGATTAGTGATGGACCAATCAGAAGAGGGTGGTGGCCACAGTCTATGCCCTATAAAATACTAGGCTGAAGGGGGAAGAGGGGACATATTTCTCCCTTATTTAATGAGCTACCTCTAGAGAGAGAAGGAATCTCGTAACTTTGTTGGGCCCAAAAATTCAAAATTGCTAAAAAGTTAAAAAACTCATCATAACACCTGAAAATGGACCCCCCATTACTTTTTAGGGTCAAAAGTACTCTTTTTGACCCCAAATTCAAAATCCGTGCATGTTTTGAGCTCAAAAAAATGGGTTTTTTCAAAAATACTCAAAAAAGAGTTATTTCCCTCCTAAACCTCACATTTTCATACCTAGGTCCCAAAAAGTCATCTTTTCCCACTAGTTTCACTCTGTAGCACACCATTGAAGCTCCTCTTTCTACACTTCAATCTACCTGCATCTCCTATCTCGAATTACTATTGTTGCTTGAAGACTTTTAGCTTCAATGGCAATAGCTAAAGCGTCTAGGCGACCGAAAGATGAAATCCTCAGAGTAAGATGTCACAATATCAAGGCCACAGATGGACAGTGGCTATCACATGAGTACTCCAAAGGTGCATGGGTGTACATGCAACCCTCTAGAGTTGGGCCTCATCGAGTTAGAGATCGTGGAAACTTAGATCTTCATTGGAAGGGAAATTTACTTGGCTTCAAGAAGCACAGAGACAATGGGATGGTTGCTATTGTACAACATGTTTTTACAATGGCAACTATGAAACTTGAAAACTCTAGTAGAATGAGATATCCTGTGAATTGTAAGTATTACTCTACAATATTTTATGTTTTCTTGTGTCGGATATATTTCTGAACTATTTAGATATGTTTTTGTTTGTTTCAGATATATTTCCTTCTACTTTGCTGGAAGATCAACCACTTCATAGTCTTACAGGTACTTTCCAGGCATTGCATGCAGATGTTGGTGCACTAGTCTTTCCAGAAATATCTCCTGCTCAACTTTACCATGTTAGAGTTTTCTTTTACACACATAGATATGTTGTACCCTCTACAATGAATGGTTTTGGAAGGTTAGAGAGAATTGAAGTACATTCTCTTCTTAGCTTGGAGCGGCCAAAACCTGGTATATGGTCCGTATCATCTTTGAAGCAAAAGATGGTAATGGATATACATAACTCTTTGAAATTCACAAAAGTGTCTAGGTCTGTAGGTTTGCACTGGTCTTTTCCCATTCATATTTTTGTATATTTATTCCAAGGATTCTCATTCCAAGAGACTTCCACCATGTTCATGTGTAAAGATATCACATATGAGCAAGTCGAAAGTCTTCTTGGTGAAGATTGGGGTTTGATAGAAGGAATTGCAAAAGGTGATAAATATCTTTGTAAAATAGGTGGAACAGGTATAGAATTTTGATATTTGAAACAACGTACTTCATTATACATCAGATTCTACTATGATCATTGGATGTGCAAACTTGGCAAATGGATACCATTTCAAAGTTCAGAGGGATCTTTACAGTCATTTGAAATAAAGCTTAGATTGCCCAATAATGAAACAGAAACTGTTTTAGTGAATAATCATTGGGCCTTGGCTAATCTGAGAGAACACTTGATGATTATGGGGTTTGAAGGACTAACTCAATCCAAATTCAAAATTTGAGGACATAAGGTGAGAAATGTTTCGGGCTTTTGTTAAAGTAATCTTTTCATTATTGTTTATTTTACTTTAATGACTTCAATTTCTTGCAAATTGATTACAGGTGGGTAGAAGAATGGAATACAAAATGAAAGTCCCTGTAGATTGGAGAAAAGATGGAACAAAACTCTCATTCTCATAGTTCTTTTGCAACCTGATAATGTCACTTCTTGGGCCCCAGTCATTGTATCTCATAGTTTTTTCACTTTCAAGAACCTTGTAAAAAGTAGGACAATTGATTCATGTTAGATATTGTATATACCTTCTTCTCTGATCCCTTCTCTCCTACTAAGATATCTAAAAATCCTCTTGATCTAGAATTGTTCTAGAAATACTTTACATCATGGATGAGCATCACAAATTTTGTGATGCGTTCTTGCATTTGCAAGCACTTCAAGTTGTACAATCATTGATACCAATGATTTGTAAATTTTGTAAGATTTGATATTTGTAATGAAAACATGTTTACTCTCACATTTTTGTAGTCTACAACTCTGCATTTATAATTTCTCTTGGTGATTATTCAATTTTTGCTTTTATATAGAGTACGTTCAAGTTCACAATAATTGATATTTTATTGGTTAATTTTCTCAATAGATGATCATTTATGAAGTTTGAAATACAAAGGATATAACTAAAAAATGCCATTCATGTTAGATATACTCAATACTTACTCCTCAAGTACCACAAATGATCCATGGTGCTCTAAGTTATAAGGCCCCCATTATGAGGAGAAACCACTTTGAGAGTACAAACATCCATGGAACCTTAACTTATAAGTTATATGAGTTTTATATGTGAAAATTTATGGTAATAAATGGTCTTTGTGATTGATGCCATGAAATAAGTGGGGCATAAAAGTTTTGCCAATTTGAATGCCATTCAAGCTGAAAATAAAGGCCCTCTGGTGCCATGGAATTTCCCCATAGAACCTTAATGGGAGGAGTTCAAAGGGGGATTTCTGCCTTATGTGGGGTATAGAGGCACAACAAGAATGCTACACATGAGGATATTATCCTAAATTATACTTTGCAAACTATTTTATCTCATGTGACTATGTTTGTTTATATTGGCTCCCATTGTAGAAGTTGTATATGCATGGATCACTATAGAGTAAGTGACTTGTTAGAAATAAGTTCCACGACTCTAAAAATCTAAATAATAAAGTTTCATATCCACTAAAAATAACCTTGCATGGCATCAAAAGTATCAAAAAAGAGGAGCCATAGAAACATGGGATATGTCTTCGCAAAAGTTTTGTAGAGGCCTAATGTGTGTTTATATGGATGAACTTTTTTTGTGCTTTTGAGGCCATGCAAGTTTATTTCTAGTGGATATGAAACTTTATTATTACAAATTGAATGTCCATGAAACTCATTATGTGCTCAACTCAATTTACCAATGGAAAAATGACTTTATAACCATAAATGATTTGCTCTGCACACATAGCATGTTCACTTGAGTGCATATGATTGTGAACATATGATATAGATCAATGTGGAGTTGAGCATGTGTAAGAAAGGTTATGAAAAAATATATTACCAATGAGATAATTCTAATTACAAAACATCTCTTCAAGAAGAATGATCACATAGTCATATATGCTCGTATCTAGTTCTTGGGTTGCATAATTTTCCTAAAATTTGCAAGAATTAATACTTATTTCCACCATTTGATGACTTTGCATGACCTCAAAGCACCAAAAAAGTTTTATATCTCATGAATGGTTTAGATTTTGGAGAAATAGATGCTACCATCATGTCCAGAACATGCAAAAACCCTAAGATTGACTGTTTATTTGTCCAATTCTGACATCTAGAGCCTTGGAAACCTCAAAAAGCACCAAAAAAGGGGCAGCCACAGAAGCGCGGGATTGGCCTCTGCAAAACTTTTGCAGAGGCCAATCCCGCGCTTCTGTGGCTGCCCCTTTTTTGGTGCTTTTTGAGGTTTCCAAGGCTCTAGATGCCAGAATTGGACAAATAAACAGTCAATCTTAGGGTTTTTGCATGTTCTGGACATGATGGTAGCATCCATTTCTCCAAATTCTAAACCATTCATGAGATATAAATATTTTCATAGAATTTATGGTTTTACAATGGTTTCCTTTGTGTTTATGACATCATCTCCCTCTCAAAGCGATAAGCTCCATGCGAAGTAGCTATGTAACTATGATATTTTTTGGAAATTGAATCTTCATAGTTATTGGTCTTCTTAGAGTTCTTTATATGTTGTATTGGAACACGATGATGATGGTACTAGAAAGGGATTGTAGTATATCTAGCTAAAGAATCAAGGGCATGATTCTCATGATGGATATTACTCCTTTTCTGACTCAGATGATGATCTTTTGATGTGGAATGGTGATCGTGGAAGTCTTAAACCCAGCTTGTATCTTCTTCCTAGGACATTTGAATATGATGTGGTTAGTGACAATACAACTCCCTTCTTTCAAATTTTAGGTTCATGGACCTTATTATATGCACAACCTAGTTGAACAATGCAAATACTAGTTTTGATTCTAAGGGATTTGTTTTGCACACATACACTCTTTAACAAGTTGATACAATTATGAACATATGATATAGATCAATGTGGACTTGAGCATGTGTAAGAAAGATTATGAAAAGTAGATTATCATAATGGAAATGTGATTTTACAAAATGTATCTCATCAACAAGAATGATTACATAATCGTGTATGGTCCCATCTAGTTTCTTTGGTTGTATGGTCATCACCTTCACATGAGCTACACACAAGTCAATATCTTTCAAAATAGAAGTAAGGAATGCATCTCCTTCCTCTTGGATGGCTTGAAGTGCTATTGATTATATCCAAAGTCTAGTGCATTAACTTTGAATCACTAAGGATTGATAACATTTGCTCACTTTTTTGTTGCTTTTGCATTAGGAGACACTTTAGGTTGTGCTACATATGATCTATGATGTGGTTGGTAGTTCTTATTCATTTTACATCTATGCCTTGATTGACATTGTGACACAATTTATGGCATATGTTTCTTTTCTCATATGTGGGTAGTGTTCTTTGACCTTCTAGTAGTGACTTTATAGCCTCTACTTGATATGATGTTGGAATATGCATATGTTTCATGATGATTCCTTGAAGCTCTCCTTTTTGGATGACTTGGAATGGTTACTTCATGCATGTTTCATCAGACATGTTCCATTTGGAGGTAGATTGAGTTCAAATGGTTCATCACCAATGATTAGTGGATCTATTATTCCCCTTTGTGCATGTCCTTAGAATCTTTTTATGAATGGTCACATCTGTGGCAGTTGATCTTCATCATGCTCACAAGAATGATTCTATGGATGAGGGTATGAACTATTTTGATATTCTTAATCGACTTCACTCTGTCATATTGAGCCACTCTATGATTGTATGGTGACCTCTGTTGCATGTAGACCACTTCATCCTCTCTGATGGAGCTTCATCCAAGGTGGTCATTATGTACCTTGAGCATGGATAGGATATACCACAAAAACTTGTTAGTATAAAATAATCAATGATGCCTCTTATGTAACTTGAGTTCCAAGTTGAACCCTAAAACACTTTTTGTGCATGACATTGATCATGATGCAAAGGACTTGATGATAACCTCCAATTTTCACTTGCAATATTGTGTTGTAATTTCATGAAAACATTTCTAATAGTCAAACTCTTGCAAAAGTTTTTTGAAGAAAAGCAAGTGAGTATTATTCCAACGAGTCAACATGCATAGAACCACTAATATGACATGTAATTTTTAAGAAATTACTATTAGATCTATAGTGGGAATTTTCCATCACTACTGTACTAGAATCTTGACTGATAAAAACTGATACATCAAAATTCTCCATATGACAATATAACATGTAATATTTCAATGAATAAAATGAGCACAATTTAAAGAAACAAACAACATCTGAATGTAGAATGTACCTTACCTTTCACTATTCCAAGTCATTGATGATTAGTATCTTTAATATGAATTTGAGCCTATAACCACAACATGTAGAAAAAAGATAAACATATATAAAATCAAATTCAAAAGGGATATGAAAAGAATATTGGTAGAGGTAGATTTTATTCTAGAAGAAGAACATTGATTTTTGAATCCTCTATAGATTAAAAATTTATTTATTTATTGTTTTGTACAAACAAAAGCATATGTATATGAGTTCTTCATAAACTAAGGATTTGATTTCTTCATTGACTCCTTAGTCATGGTTGCATGCTAAACATACCTAGGCATATTTTCTTTTATGTGTAAGTACTATGTGGAAATATCAATCATGTTCTCTTTATAATTCATGTTCCTAATGAATAACTTCTATAATCATGGCGAAATGCTTCCACACACATTTTCCTATCCATACTGTGTAATATTGGTGTCATAATTCTTTTGAAAAGAAGGAGAAGTAAGAGAAACTATTAACAATTTAAAGTGCTTCTTTGGTGTTGATGAAGTACTTATTTCGTAGATGAATTACCTATGCAAAGGAAATATTGGTTTAATTCTTTTGCAAATATGAGAATCAAGAAAAATATATACCTCATTAGAAGAATATGGTGTCTTTGTCCTCCAACTCCACATGAAAGAACTTCGAATGATGGTATTGTGTGCTTTTCCTCCTGAAAAATAGTAGATGAATACTGGAAAGTAAAATGAATAGTACATCTTTGATCACAAAGAAAGAATGAACCACCTACTTGGACATGCATATTGTCATCTCATGGGAGAAAAATTTCTTTGTGAGTGATTCTATTATTGTTACATCTTCTCCTTGGAGGAAATTGTGCGAGAACCCCATGGCTGCTAGAATTCAAGAGGTAAGAGAGAGAAAGATAGAAGAGAATCAAAATAACATGTATAATGGACTAAGAAGTATCTGTACATAGAGAAAATTACTTTTTTGATATGTGTATGGGTCAAGGTGAGGTTTTCCATTCTATGTGAGTGAAAATGAGAAAAATTTGAAAAACTCATTTTTTGAGGTAGGGAAAGTTACGAGTTTGATGATGTGGCACTTTACTTTTGGAGCAGTTTGAAAAAAGAACTATTTTGAGTGATTTTATTAAAAAATCCATAAAAAAAAGTAACTTCTGACATGTATATTAAAAAATGGGCCCTTTTTAGTAAGCAATAACTAACTCTGTGACTTTTAAAAAAAAGTTATTTTTTTATTCACAAAGATGGACGGATTTGATGATGTGTAAAGTAGAATCTCTCTCTCTTTCTTTTGCAGAAGAGAGAGATGACCCTACTTGGGCCTAAAAAAAAGCCTAGTCTTGCCTACTAAAAAGTGCTCTATTAAATGCACTTTGTTCCCTCAAGCAAGAACAAGATTAGGCTTAATCCCTTAAAATTAGGAATCCTTACAAGGCCCATGCAGGGTTCATTTTTTCCCCTAATGAGATATGATCATCACAAGTACACTATTATGAGTAGACATAGCAAAGAAGGAGATGAACATGATCAAAATGTAATGTATTATGTAACAATGTTATACATGATCATAGGCATGAATATGATTCCCAATGATGGTGATAAGAGTAGGCTATGATGTAAGCCTCTCAAATTCAACAAATGATCTACAATATGCTGAATAATGGGGGGCACAAATCCTTGAGTTCTCAACTGCCTTATATAGTGACTTTTCTCCAAGTTTGAATTTTGAAATTCAAATAGAGCTCCACCGAAAAGTGTTCCTCTAAGTTAGGAATGATTACTCTAAGTGGGATTCGTAGCTTCTAGTTCTCCAAACTCCACAAAGAAGATGGGTTTACAATATACTCTCTAGGATTCATCTTTTACAAGAAGTAAATGATCTAACTTTACAAGAAATGGGTCATGTGGTCCAAGTGTTTGCATATAGCTTCTTCAATGCCCAGCCAAGTGTGAAGGCTTGGCATTTGCATCAACAAGGATGTTTACCTTAAACGTGCAAAATTCCTAAAATGGAATTGACACGTTTCTAAAAGGTGTAGGCATTATTGTGGACAAAAGGATTTGGCACAAAAGAATTGGACATGCAGATTCATAGAGGATGAGGTTGATGTAGTAAAAGGATCTTGTCAATGCGCTACCAAATTTCATGCTTGTAGAGATGCAAAAGATATGTGAAGCATGTTAATTTGGTAACCATTTAAGGGCGTTACTTTTGCAAAGAGTAGATCTATGGAAGGTTGCAGATCTTATATTACATTTACTAATGAACATACATGAAAAGTATGGGTATATGTCATGAAGGACAAGATTGAGGTTGTTGGGGTTTAGCAACACATATCTACTGACTTCATCACAAACTCTTAAGAAACTAATCTCAACATTAATCCTTACACAAAAGAGAATACTCACAAATAGTACTTCAGATTCACCATTTTCTTGCTGCATCAACACAATGTCAGGCTAAATTTGCTCAGATAGACATAAATTCAATATGCGCAGAACAGGTTAGTCAAAATAATTCATTAATATTCTTCCAATACCAGATATTACAAGATAGAAGAGATCATGTTCACCAAAAATGACAATACTGGAACAACACTAATTAGATTCAATCTGCACAATACAATCTATGATTCTCTGTTCTTCTTCTTCTCATCAGACAGGTATGTCTCTCTCAGATACAATCCCCTTAAAAACAAGAATACAACAAACTATATTCTTGTAACATCAGTGTAATCAGAGTATAACTACCTATTAAAACTCTGAGTCACCATAACTTTGGATACAACAACATTTTGCCTGAGTTACGTCCGATTCAGCAAACACTTAGAAATCCGATTAACTACTTATCTTCAGAGTTCTATTCCCTCAACACCTAGCACTGCCTGATGGGGGATTTTGCAAAAATCAAACTTGGATTCACAATCCCTTGATCAATTAGTACTATGCTAAGCTCTGTGTGCATATTTTCGTATTGAATCATATCTAAAACTATTATATCCTCATGAACCTTCTCTGCTTCCTCGTGCATTTCCTTTTGATCTAGGGACACTTCTAGAGTTAACTCTTCCTTCTGCAATGTCGTCTACTCAACTTGATTCTACAAATCATTGTCTAAAGTCTGCTGCACCAACTTTGCTTTTAAGTCTACAATTTGCTACACCAATTTTTTCTTCTCAATTTTATTTTGCTCAATAACCTCTAATAATTGACTCTCATACACCTAAGCAAAACCCTCATGCATATGTTCATAAGGATATCTAATGACTGCCCCCATTCTGTCCTTAATGCCACTCCATAAGTCTTGCATACGTTTGTGCACCTTCTCGTTCAAAATAGTCATATCCATTTCCGTCATTAGAACGAAACCCATTTTGACTTCTTTGTTTTGCAGCATTTGTCTCTCTAATACCTGCAATGACTTGATCCTAGAATTTAACGATTCATTTTGAACCTGCAATGCTACATTTACCGGAGATAAATTTTTTATTTCCTTATTTACCACTTGTTGCATTTTGTTTGTTCATTTTTCAAACTCTTGCAAGGACCTCTTCACTTTCACAATTTCAATTGCCTGCTACTTCTGCACTTCAAATAGAATTTTTTTCATTTTTCTATGAATTTCTCTACAACTCTTTGTGTAGATCCTAGACCTGTGTTTGCTATGTCTGATATTCTTTAGAATTGAGAATTTCATTTAATAGCTTCTGCGCTTTTAATAATGCATCTTGTTTTACCATGAACTGATAGACTTCATCTAGTTTTTGATGTGCTACCTGCATCTCTTTATTGACCTCCAATGTTGACTGAGGCAACTATCCAACATGTAGCTTATCAACTTTTTTCTTTAAAATAGGCTCAAACTTACTCTTCTTGGACAACTTTAAGCTCTTGCCCATCATCTTATGCTATTGAAAATCATCTGATATATGAATGGGTGTTTCATGAAAACGTGTGACCTTTGAAGTCTCCTTCTTCAACTTCTTGATTGCAGATGCTACCTCTAGTGCCCCATACCCTGCCTTTAACAATGTGCTATACATATCATCCTATTGTTCCTCAATGATAATGTACTGATGGTCCTCATGTTTACTAACAAGTGCGGCAGACTGCTATACTTGTACATTCAGCCTGACCACTTCTTCTCCACTTTTGGTAGAAATTGGAATAATGCAGCTAAATACGCAGCTAATTGACTATTTAATTGTGTTTTTCTTTTGTCTGATAAAAAGATCTCCCCATACATTCTATCATAAAGCCAGTGTGCCCAGCTGACTTTTTCCCCCTTCTCAGCCCAACGCAATGGTGTGAAATTTTCTTTAGACATAAAGTCATACTTGACAATAAAGCATAATCTTTCTAGGTACCATTTTAACTGCTCTCTCCTAGCATACGATGCATTCTTTAGCATGTAGTATTGGCATCCTCCCTCATGAGTTCCGAACTCTTTTCATAAAGCTTCTTCGGGGCACTTGGCTATTGACCCTTCGTTTTCCTTACTATCTCAATCTCCCTTTTGGCATAGTAATTGAGCTTCCAATTTTCCTAGGGCAATGACATAAAACCCAAGAATGATATTCTTTGCAACCATATAGAATTAAGTGGATCACTGACATCGATTTACACCTTAAAACTAGTATATAGATCCATTAAGGACTATGTTAATTTACTAGCTGAAATGGGTGTCTAAATTTCTTCATCCTCCTCCTGCAAAAGGCTATAGGTGTATTTAGCTGAAGACTCTTCCTTGTGCACCAAGGTATTCTTTCTTCTCGGTTGCCCTCTCATATTTGCAATGTGAGTGAAATTGGAATACTGAGGCTAAGCTGACCGCCTTACTTTTTGGCATGAGGACTCATGCTTCAGATACACCAATCGACTCCGACCACACTGGTGTGAGAGCAAGGGTTCTTATAATGCAAATGTTGATGTACTTTACTTAACCCCTCCATGATGTAAAGGGTCAGAAGAAAAATTCACCATTAGGAAAGAAAGTGAACCCTGCATGGGCCTTGTAAGGATTACTAATTTTTAGGGATTAAGCTTAATCTTGTACTTTGTTAAGGAGACAAAGTGCATTTAATAGAGCACTTTTTGGTAGGCTGAAGTACGTTTTTTTTTTTTAGGTTGAGCTAGGATCTTCTCTCTCTTCTACACATAGAGAGAGAGAAAAATCACTTTCCACCTCATCAAATCCATCCATCTTTATGAATAAAAAAATAACTTTTTTGAAGAAGTCTCTTTTTCAGCTATTATTTATTCAAAATGGCCCATACTTTTATGTATATGTCAGAAGTTCTTTTTTTAATCTTGTTTTTATAAAAAATACCATAAAAAAATATACTTTTTAAAATCACTCCAAAATGTAAGTGCCACATCATCAAACTCATAACTTTGGTTGCCCCAAAATGTGAATTTTTGAAAAAAAAGCTTATTTTCCCTCTTACACACTAAAAACATTCATTTTGACCTATCCACATACCAAAACACACTTCTTTTATTGGACACAGCTACTATACAAGCCGTTCCAGCCATCTCTGTGCTTCTTCATATTCGGTGCTGGAGTTTTGGAATGTCATGGTGCTCACATGTATTACAAACATGACAGCAGCACTACAAAGTTAAAAGCCAATCTTACACAACTAAAAGAGTCTCCACTTGGGATGAGATATAGGAAATGAACATTATCATCCTTTCAAGCTCCTTCAACTAGTGGTGGAGCACAAAAGCGACGTGTTTACGCACTTAGGTATGTGTTTTTCCTATTTATTTATGTTAAAGGACTTTTAGATTGAGTTGCTTATTGTGTAGGTCATTTGTTGAAGATGCCACTGTGTCCTCAACAATGGAGGATCAATTGAAGTTTCTGAATTCTTGTGTTAGCAGCAAACATGTGCTTATGATTTTGGATTCACCAATAGGAAATCACATCAAAACCCAATTAATTAAATATTTTGCAAGCAACTTAGAAGATATTATTAGTCCTAGTGAGGTACAGATGGTATGTGATGAAGCAGGTGTTAGTACTAGAGCATACACTGCATTGTACAATCTTTTGAAGCTAACTCTGCAAAACAAAGGTATTTTCAAAAGCATTTTTATATGCCCTTACAAGGTATCTCTGAGGAAGAAGATGACCAATGAGGATGTAGCCAATACTCTTAGCAATTACGTGCATATAGAAGATGTTATGCTTGCATCCATTTATCATTCATCTACATCAAAGAAAGAGTTGAAAAACGCATCTAGAAAGGGATTCATCTACACAAAGTACAGCAATATATTTGTCAATTTGGAGAGGCTTCAAAAGGAAATGGTTAAATTTTACAAATCCAAAATTCAAGGTATATCCATTGTTGTGATAATGACATTCATAGTATTTTTATTAATATAATGTTTGTTATTTGATGTAGATTGTGGTTCCAAACTTAAGTGTGTATTGAAGCTAAACAAATGTCAAATCATAAAGGGATGATGTATGGAGAGATTTAGTGTGACATGCATGAAGGAAGCTATGTCCCATGCCATTATTGATGAAAGCGAAGAATCTACCCATCACTTTACATGTAGTGTCCAATACGAGAAAGATATATGGTGGTTAGGTGCTATTAAAGTATCTAACGAATCCAATGATGTTCTTACATGGATTCTCCGTAGGACGCCATGGATCATAGAGGTGATAACTTCTGAAATTCATGGTGCCAAAATCACTGTAGAAGGCCTAGGTGATTTTGAACTATAGTGGCACTTAGGTGGAGACTTAAAGACTATCAAATGCATGTTAGGATGCAAACAAGGTCTCTATCCTTGTCCATATTGCACACAAGGTTATAAACGAACAAAGAGAAAACGAAACAACATAGATGATTTAGCTGACGACATAGATGCATCTCCATCTACTGAATGGGATATACCTTTAATGAGGTGTCCCATGTTAGGTACACCTAGTCGTGACATGTCAGATAAGGATTGGAATCCCATTATTCTGTTCCCTTTAGTCAATGTCCACTTTTTCACTTTGCATGCCTTCATGAGAATTTTTGATAGACTATTGAAGCTCCATATGGAATATGACTTTGCCATGAAGCGAGTTGATAAATCTATTCAAGCTATAAAGAAATTGGAGGAACTACTTAATTCAATTGGTTTTCATGGTGGAAAAATAACCCTAGTTGTTAAGAAAGTTGGAGAATATCAAGATAGTTTGCAACAAGTGTCAATGACAGGGAATAAAGCAAGAGATTTTTTTAGAAGAGGTACTAGCACTCAAAATAATGAACATTATGAGCTATGGAAAGACCTATGCATGATCACAACCAACAATGAATCTCAAGTTGATCTTTGTAATAAGAGAAAGAAGGTTTGATCAAGCTTTGATAAGTTGGTAGGCTTACTAGGTTTGACTAGGTCTAGTGCTATTCAATGTTAATTGTTTCAAGCGACATTAGGGGAGTTCACCAAGTGTTTCATTCAATCTTGGGGAGAGAGCAATATAACACACTACATTGTAAGTGTAATCTTCTTCTAAAAGTTTTCATTGCACTTACCTTTTTCCAATGTACTTAACAATTCTTAGCAGATTTTATTTCCACATGGCGCTTATTTCATGCATCGATTTGTGTCGTTAGAGATTTTCAATACTCAAGGAATGGAAAAGTCACACTACAAAGCGAGGGGTATCTACTTCAAAAACACGCGACATGGTGGTGGTCCAAGGCAATCAAACTACACGGAGGAGATGTTTAATTGGTTTTACCGACTATATTCTCGAGAAAGCTTTTTGTGGAACGACTTAGGGATTAAAAATTGGCAAAACTTGCGAGAAGGATGCAGCACAACATTGCTAGTGAGAAATGGAATTCATCATTAGGACCTCTCCATCATGCTTAGTGGCGTGCTAGGAGACTATGAGAAGGCTCAGCTTGGAAGTAAAGTGAATTCATTATTTCCCATTATGTGCTAAAACGTATGATTATTGTAATCTTGGTTTCAATGTGTTATTATTTATATTATAATATTTTGTATGTTTTTAAACAGGTTTTGTCCATTCTAGTGTGAAAAATAGTTGTAAAAAAATTTAAATAGAGAGAACTCACTTCATTTCACACTTTTTGCAACTCAAGAGAATCGAACACACCAAGCAAACTACAAGGAAAGATCACATGTTCTTTCCTAGCCCTCATCTAGGGATGCAATGCCCACCATGTTTGCAACCCCCCCAAAGACCACGAAGAGGTTCCCAGAGCACATCTGTGCCTGTGTCACATGATGGCACACCACCTGGGAGCAATCCATTGCGAGAACATGAAGTGCCCAATAAACAAGAGTATTTCACTCCAAGACAATCAGAGTCAGATTCAGATGATGAGCCACCAACAAGGACACCCATCAAGGCAAGACCCAAACATAAGCTGATGAAAGGGTTGTATCAAAGAGCGATGAGGAGTCATCCCGAACTGACGAAAGCAAAAATAACCACCATGGAATGATGTGCACATTCCTACGAGCCATAGGGTTTCACATGGAGGCAAGACACTTCCACAAGGACAAGGGAAAATACCAACAGAGGAGCAAAGACAACAACCACATCGACAAAAAAATGTGCAAGATGAAGCTGGACCCTCACATCGTGTACATCGGAGAAAGAAAAACTATCAACCACAACGTAGACCTCAAGAGACCCGAACATACCTCCCAATGCAAGAGCTCCACAAAGACAAAGGAGGCACTGTAGGGCTTTTGCAGAGATATGACACTATCAGAAGTCTCTTGAACTACTCAGACCACGAAGAGCTTTTGCAAGGGTAGCAAAAGAAGAACTACAAAGCTACTGTGCAGGTCTACGAATACAAGGGATAACACTTGAAGCGCTTCAAGAGGCAACTGAGGCCTAGCTCATCTCCATGCTTGAGGACTCTAACCTGTGTGTTATCCATGCCAAGAGAGTAACCATACAACCCAAGGACATTTAGCTAGCAAGAGGAGTTAGAGGAAATAACCCATGACATGTGTATATTGTACCTTTTGGTATGCATACTTTGCAATGTAATACAATGGTTAATAGAAAATTTTGTTTTTACCTATATGTTCTTTGTGTCTTTTTTTCTCTCTCTCTCACTCTCTCTATCTTTGAATCTCCACCATAAGTGTATGCAAATAACTTTTGTTTCAGTCAGTTATATATGGAATGAGTTGAACGTGCATGCATTTGCCTATTGTTTTTTGACTAGATATGTACATGTTGTACATAATATTTCCCCAGGGGTCATCTTCATGCAAAAAAAACCCCAGCCAAAGAAACATGGGATTCAGCCCTACAAATTTTTTGCAAGGTTGAATCCCACGTTTCTGTGGCTCGGGTTTTTTCTTTGCATTCTATGGCCTTTTTTATGCACCCTATGTATAGATGAGATGTTAAGAGTGTATAATACAAAGGTTAGTCACTCGAGGTAATCTTTGGCTTGCTCAGACTTCAGTGTATAGTTGATGCCACCCATAAGAAAGATAAATTGAATAATATCATACTATCCTGCAATTTGGAGCCCTCATAAACACTCAACAAAGGCCAAAAAAGCCCCGGCCACAAAAACATGAAAATCATCCCTACAAAAGTTTTGCAGAGCTGATTCTTGTGTTTCTATGGTCGAGGCTTTTTTGGCTTATTTTATGTCTTTTTAAGATACCACAAATCATAGGCAACACTTAGATGAAGGAAAAAACTTAAATTTACATATAATTTGTGGAGACAATGGTAGGTTCAATTTATGAAGCACATTTCATACAGAGGACTAGACAAAATAGGAAAAACTAAAGTTTGTATTATCCAAATATTTACATCATTTCTTAGGTGCCTTCAATTTCTCTACAAATTTCTTTCTCCTTTGGAGAGATTGAGGCAACTAGTAAGTCAATACAGATCTTGATATTACATGGGGGTCTTGCATTCCCAGACCCATGGCAATACCTATTTGGCCTAGTAATTTTCCTCTAAAGTTAAGTCCTAACGTATTTACAACTAAGGATTTCCAATCCAAAATGACACAATTAGTGCCTTGGGTAATTGTACATAGACACAAAATTTTGCTAAGGGCCTTTAAGCACCAGGTCATCAAGTGCCCATCCGGGCTGTAGTCTTTATGTATGATAACAAAATCATCCTTTTGCAACTTTCCAAGTAGTTTTCCAAGGATGAACCCCTCCCGCGAGAAGCTTGATCCCCATCGGATCTTACCACGAACTTGTCCAGCTCAATTGCTTCTTGTTAAGAAAGAAAATGAGAATTCGAGCTCTTACTTTGTTAACTTAAATTATTCATTCATTTAATTTAATTACCACTTACATCATAAAGCTTGTCTTCATCCTCCCCTCTTCCAGGGGCATCAAGATCAATGCTAGTGTGGGCCATGCCACTCTGCTCTGCTACAAGGGATGTAGGAACTTTCTGCTTCATTATCCTCTCCCATGCTATGCTGAACTCCTCCGTAGTAGTATAATTATTGTCATCATTTAGGATATTTGAACACACCATTGCCATGGTGTCTATCACAGAATCTGCAAGTGGGATGGCCTTCTTTTCAAGTGTGTCAGATGTGTTGTCAAGCAGAACATCTGAAATTGTGGAGAAAATACTCAGGCATTCATCTAGATGTAGACCGAATGCCTTCTCAATATCATGAAGAAGAAACAATTCCTCTCCATCCACAATGATGATGGAGAGATATTCAATTTTGACCTCTTGTAATGGGGGCTTAGAGGGGTTTCAATTTGAAGGGGGGCCTCCTCCATGCTTGATAGCTCACGTAGTTTGTCCTCAACACAACCACCGAAGTTTTGGTGGATTGTAATTCTTTCTTTTACAAAATTTATGGCCTCTGGTTGAGGTTCATTCTTTTCCTTAACAAATCCCCCTATGACAAGGTTGGGGAGATCAACACATGTAGATTTCAGGCTCCTCATTGACAATAAAATATGTTGTTGCAATGTAGGAAAGGAAATTTGTACCCATCCTCTTCTTTTTGTTAAGTTTCTTTATTAATGGCATAGAGTCATCTAATAAGTGCCCTGCATTTTTAGTAGTTGCCATGAAGCGCTTAAGGTGCTTCATGAAGGTAAAAAGTCACATGGAACCCATTTACCCTCATAAGGTGGTATTTCTATAGAGTAACACAAGATGTAGTACTCAAGGAACTCTATGATTTCCTCAAGCACATCAGAGTTCAGTTGAATTGTTTTATCGAGATCAGGGACTCTAGACAATAGGTCAAACAAGTGTGTTTGACCTTTGAACTCAATTGATTCTAAGAACGCATTGAAGAGTTCTGTAGAATGTTTGGGTTGCAGGGTATTGAAGGTTGAGGCAGCCATCGGACGTGATACTAGCTTGTGTGCATGCTCTATGAGTGCTTCTAGCTCTTCTTGGTTGCAAAAGTGAGAAATGAGAGAATAAGTGTTGCTTTTATAAAAGTTTCAAATTTTTTAAGTGAGTGGGAGCCATTTTAAAACTAAAATTGATACCTTCAAATAAAAGAATCATGCACAGAACTCTCAAGAAAAAACTTTGCCTCATAAAAAAGATTGAACAGAATCATTAAGTAGAATAAGATACACCACATCTACACAATAGAAAAAATAAATTCTTAGAATTTTAAAATTATAACAAATTGCCATTTGAAAAATCAAAGATTTGGCAAATTGTACATCATATTGAGATCAAAAAATTTTACATGCTACATGTCTTGCATGTTAAATACATTGTAGCAGAGGAAGGATTATGAATGGAAAATAGGTTGAGTGTATAGTCTAGCACTCAAATAGTTCTTGAGCTATGACAATGAAAGTTGAGTTCCATCCACACTCCATTCAGGAAGGAATTTAATTTTTTCCTCCAAGCTCTTATCAATTTGCAGACAATAGAAAACTTTTAAAATAAAATATTTGAATATAAAAATTTGTATAAACAAAAGAAAAAGTACCATATGTTGTTTACCTTATGCCATTGTATTCTGAACTTTGATTGATCCAGATCCTCAAATCCCATTATTACTAGATGTTCTCTCATGTTGGAAAGAGTCCAATGATGATTTACTGAAATAACTTCCATTTCATTGTTGGGTAGATTTATCTTAATTTCAAATGAAATTAAAAAATCATCAAAACTTTGTAATGGTATCCATTCAGCAAGTTTACACATCCAACGATCATAATAGAATCTAATGTATAATGAAGTACAATGTTTCAAGTATCAAAATCCTATGCCTATTGTACCAAGTTTACAAAGGTATCTATCCCCTTTGGTGCATCCTTCTACAAGTCCCCAATTTTCACCGAGTAAACCCTCTACCTGCTCATACGTGATATCTTTTAACAAAAATCTGAAATAAATGTACAAAACAATGAAGAAAAACACACCAATGTAATCCTATAGATATTGAGACTCTTGTAAATTTCAAAGAGTTGTGTATGTCCATCACCATCTTATGCTTCAAAGATGTTAATGTCCATATATCAGGTTGTGGCCACTCGAGCTTCAAAAGAGAATCTACCTAATCATCTCTAACCTACAAAAATCATTTGAGGAAGAGGGTACAACATATGTATATGTGTAAAAGGAAACTCTCTCACATAATTGTTGAGCTAGACGGGCTTGTGGAAATACTATCAACCCAACATCTGCATGCAATGCTTGGAAAGTACCTCTAAGACTATGAAGTGGTTGTTCTTCAACCAAGGTAGAAGGAAATACGTTTACAACAAAAAACTACCCAACTTAACAAGGTATATTATGAAATTTGAACAGAAGTCAATGAGTAATACTTATAGTTGATAGGATATCTCATTTTGTTTGAGTTTTCCAATTTCATGCTTAAACTTGTGAAAACATGTTGTACAATGGCAATAGTTTCACCATTTTTGAGCTTTCTAAAGCCTAATAACTTGCCTTTCCAATGAACATCCAAGTTTCCACAATCTCTTACATCATGAGGACCAACACCAGAGGGTTGCATGTACACCCATGCACCTTTATAGAACTCATGTCCTAACCAAATTCCTTATATAGCCTTGATATTGCGACATTTTATCGCGATAACCTCATTTTTTGGACGTCTATGAGATTTAGGTTTCTCCATTGGAGTTCAGGCTATGGAAGTGATAGTAGGAATTCAAAGAAGAAGATGCACAAAGAAAGAAATGGAGACGGAGGAGCTGCAATGGTGTGCTAGGGAAAGAAAGTAGTGGAAAGAGATGAATTTTTGGGACCTGGGTATGAAAATGTGAGGTTTTGGAGGGATAACATTGTATTTTGAGTTATTTTTGAAAACGTCACTTTTTTCAGGTCAATTCATGCACATATTTTGATTTAGAAGTCAAAAATAGCACTTTTGATCCTAAAAAGTGGTTGTGGGACCATTAAATGGTGTTATGATGAGTTTTATAACATTTTGAAATTTTTGAATTTTTGGGCCTAGGTAAGTTACGAGATTCCTTTCTCTCTCTAGAGGTAAAACCTGAACATAGGGGAATTGTATCCCCTCATCCCCCTTTAGCATAGTGATTTATAGGCTATAGGCTGTTTCCATCACCCTCCTCTCATTGGTCCATCACTAATCACTCCTTAATCCAAAAGAGCCATGCAAGGTTCATTTTTTTCCCTAATGCATAATAATTTAAACTTAGTCCACTCCTTGAGGCTATTATTTAAAATGCTTGTCTGCCCTTAGTTTTTCCCTAAAAGAATTCCGAGTGTGTTAAGTCCGATTGAGCATACTCCAATCCACCAACATCTTCCTATTGTTCCAGAGCGAACCAAAAGCCGATTATGTAACATCCGATTTTCTCAATTTGACGAAGCAAAATCTCATTGATGGAACATTCAGCCTCCGATTAGCACATGAAAACCATTGCATTCTCAAGAAAGCACTTAACATAATCATGGACCAACAAATATCAAGAAAACATGCCACCATTGAACAAAATGCAAATAAATAGGCCTTCTTACTTCTGTGATCACTAATGTTGTTGATCCGATTATCAAAATTAAGCATCACCTGCACCAAATTAGCTGAAAACCAATCCATATGTGGAGGTTTCCCTTGAATGTTTTTCAAACTAAATCCATTAATATGTTTGTCCATCCTTGTACCGAATACATGTGCTACCAAAAAAGTCCCTTGTCCTAAACCCTGCACAATCGGATATGGACCTTTATATCTCAAAGTGAGCTTTTTGGATGTGTTCCTAACTTAGAATTATACACCATGACCCAATCTCCAACCTGAAATATCTTAAATTTAACATTCATGTTAACCCAAACTTGTCTCCTTCTTTGGATCACCTCTATTATATATGCATTGTTAGTCGTTAAACTTCCGACTTCAGACTCAAAACACTTTCAAAAGTCGGACGTTCCCAAACCCTTCAATCTTTACTCTTCCATGTTCAGGTAAATCAATTGGCAATACCGAGATAATTAATATTAAGCTACCTCTTAGCCACGTGGGTTCTTGGGAGTGGTAGGGGTCTATTAGACAGAGGCCCTGTACTATTTTCCCAACTTCTTACACAATCATAAATGCTCTATCGCGTCTTAGCTCAGTACTTGACTCTGAATACTGATAACTGTTCGGCGTACCGAAACTTAGAACTTCCGGACTGGACCTGCTATAGCAACAGAGTAGTAGTCTGTTTCTCACTTATAACTAATAGAATACTCAACTTCATTAACCGAATGCCACTCAATAGGCACTTCTTCGTGACAGATAGGTATACCGAACAATAACACAATAGACAGCTATACTCGAAGGTATGCAAACTTACCATATGCCAAACTCAAGCAACAAGTTCCTACCAACAGTCGACTCATCAAAAACTTATCATTGTTTCCACTCGCGTTCAGACCATTACCGATACGAGTCCTTCCTGTGATCGGAATCAACAGTGAACGCAGACTATTGTATCGAACCTGGTTACTTAACAAAAAATGCTAACACGCAAATAGTTCGCTTCGGCCTTACACAGTCCCTTGTTCAATGGAAGACTGATAAACAACACTTATTCCGTGATAAAATCCCGAACCACATATAACTATCACCAAATAGATTCACAACACAATACTACCGAGTCGTAACTCTGCACTACAGGGAGAATAGTGGAATAGACAGATCCGAACAGAACAGAACAGTGCTCAATCTTCTCATCGACATATCACACACAGATTCAACAGTATGCTCACAATTTCCCAAAACGGGCTCCCTACCACTCTTTTCTCATTGCCTTATGTAGAAGATTTGTTACAAGGGTGCGCGAATCTTTAGTTTCACGCGCATTTCAAAAAGATTCTTTTACATTTAAGACGTCTGTCATAGTACATTTGTCCTTTTTCGGCGACCGTCTAACACTGGCACGCATGGTGGACTCGAACCCGCAGGTTCCTATGGTTCTGCTACGAGACCTTCTAAATACATGCTTCGGGCGAGCCTAAACGTTCGGGTAATTTTCTTTTTAATGGTTTCTATCATCTGAACTAGAGTAGTCGGTTCTAATAACTGAGCGTCCGTTCTAACGGAGCTAAGAGCTATGGCTTGGGTTAACAGAATTTCGGCCTGGGTCTGTAAGAAGGCCTCTTGTAAACAAAACTCATTGGATAATGCAGCGTCCCGGGATGTCTTTATTTCGGTGACTTTCTTCTGCATATCAGTGACTCGATCATTCTGATTTCGCAACTGGTTATCTAGTCGCTCGAGTTGCACGTTCTGAAATTCGATAGTTTTGTAGTATGCATCTCGTTCTCTGCGAGCATTTGCTAGATCCTTTTGGTATTTGGCTTCCCTGGTTAGTTGGTGTCTCAGCATATTGTTCGCCTCGTCCAAGCATTCCTGGGCTCTTCATAGCTTGTCTTCAACTTGTTTTGATTCTCGCTGCTGTTCCTGATTCTTCTGGATTATCTCCTACAATTGTGCTTTCGTTTCTTCTACCAATTCTTCGAGTGATGTGCTGATATCTTCCTTTTCCTGTAGCGCGATCTTCAGTTCCCTGATTTCTTCTTGGGCTGCGTTCAATAGTTGGTCTTTGGCGGCAAGTTGCTCCAATGCGTCATCCCGTTGCTGTATCAGTGCCTGTTGTGCCGAAACTTGGCCTTGGAGATCTGCTAATTGCGTCTGTAATTGATGATTCTTTTCTTTTACGGCATCAATTTCTTCTTGGAGAGGGATGATGTCGGCTTCCAGTAGGTCGACCTTGTGTTGCAGGTCTTGACGAATCGTATTTGTGACATCGCTAAGCTGCACTGGAAGTTGCTGAGAAAGGGAAATAAGCATTTGTCCCATGGCAGCAAGCTCGGAGAAGACCGGAACGGAGGGAAGGAGAAGTGGGTGTTGTGGTTGCGGAGAGGTTTGGGTGTGGATTTGGGGGGATGTCGGGGGTGAATAATTGAGGGAGGATGAAGAGGATGCCGAATTTGGTGTGGGAATGGGGTTGACTGGTGGAGGTTCGTGAATGGCAGAGTCAGTGTTTGTTACCTGATTTATTGGTTGTTGTTCATCTGCATTGTTGTCGATTGTGGATTCGACGGCCTTCAGAAGTGTGTTTAGTGCATCCCTAGCGGACTGCTGCTCGTCTCTCTGTTGCTCTGAGTCTTCTTCGGTTGAAACGGTTTCTGTTTCAGTTCGATTCTGTTGGTCTTGTTGGTCTGCCGATGATTCATTGTACATTGAGGTGGCTGTATCATGGAAGGTCGCTTGCTCCGCATCTTCAGCATCTTTGTCTTTTCCGGCAGAACCTTGTGCCTCACTTTCTGATGAGCTGATTCTGATTCTTTTGCGGCGGAATAACTGGTTTATTTCTTCGTCTTCGTCTTCATCGTCTTCGAGTGGTTGTACCGATTCTTCATGCCTTGGAACCGGTCCTTGGGGTGCTGGTTGTGCGGCAAGGATGGCTGGGAAGAGGAATGATATGATATGGGGAAGGCGAGAGTGCGGGGTGGTTCCCTTTTTGACTTGCTTCATTATAGCTACACACTCTTTATGAATTCTATGGAAAAAGTACGAGGCGAAGTTCACGGGTTCTCGGATAGCTAAATCTAAGGCGGAATAGAAGGGGCGGGAAATACTGTAGGTTGGTTTCTGAAGGTTGAGGATGGCAACTAGAAATTGCAGAGCAGATCTTTCGGGTTCGGGGCAGTAGAGAATGGCATATTCGTTGGACGAAGATCGGGGGAACAGTTCGGTCATGCGGGCGAGGGGGATACTAGGGCCATTTCCTCGGCCTTGCGGGGAGAGGCGGAAGGCTTCAGAGAATGCTTGGAAGGTGATGACGGTTCACGAAAGTAGCGAGGGGAAGACCCATTGGCGTTCGGTGGCGGGGGACTGGGCAATGGCAGAGATGATTTGCGCGAAGAAGGGATGGGCTTCCACTGAGTGCCAAGGCAACTCAGCGAAGTTTGCCAACCCTTGCATGTTTGCCAACCCTCTGCAACGCAGGTATTCACCTACCTCGGTATGGATACCATCACGGAAGGCAGCATAATTGGCTATCGCTTCCATGGTGTTTGCTGATACAGACGATGAACACGAATACAGAACGCAAGAGGTCGCACAGAACACTAACACACAACACAGTAGCGATTTTTGGCGTTGCCGACAGGGTTAAGTAGGAACAACATGGTGGGGAGGGAAGGGGGTGGGTATCATTGTGCGGTGCGGGAATGATACGGTTTGCATGCTGGCATGCGTGCTTGAGTGACTGGTAAGGGGGCGGCTGGTAACATAAAGATTTTACAAAACACGGCTATTTATAAAAAGGGATAAAGAAAAAAAGAAAAAGATTACACAAAACGCGGCCCACCGCCGAATAATTTAATGCGGACTAGTAGCGTGATGATATGGCCGCAACTTCGACCCATTGATTACTTTTGGAAGTGGATTTCCTGTTAATGTAATCAACCGAAAAGTTGTCGGACCGATTTGTTCTGAGATCTTGAAAGGGCCGAACCATCGTAGTTTGAACTTTCCTGCTGCTCTATCCGACTTTGCATTATAGAAGAGTACAAGCTGACCTACCAAAAAGATTGGAGTCTTCAAATATCGATCGTGTGTCTTGGCTTGCCTTAGTTGTACTTCACGCATGGTTAAAAAGCTGAGCCATCGGTGCTCATCAAGTTCTCTGAGTGCATCCATTCGTGCTGTCAGCGAATCTTCCGGTAGCATCTTCTGAGTGATTGCTACACGCAGACTTGGGATGACTACTTCCATGGGTGCTATTGCTTCTAAGCCATAAGCTAGTTTGAAAGGTGTCAATCCTGTTGTTACCTTATAGGTAGTTCGGTATGCCCATAATACTGCAGGTAGTAGTTGATCCCATCTTTCCGGTGCTTCCATGATCAGTTTCCGGAGGATATTCAACAGAGATTTGTTTGTACTTTCGGCCAAACCATTGGCACGAGGATAGTAAGGAGAACTAAATTTATGTGTGACCTCGAACGAATGTGTAAGTGCCTTCATTAAATTGTTTACAAAATGAGTGCCTTGATCTGAGACAATTTCCAGTGGTAAGCCAAAACATGGAAAGACATCATTCAGCAGACATTTTGCTACTGCAACCGCTGTAGCAGACCGTAAAGACCAAGCTTCTACCCATCTCATTGTGTAGTCTGTACAGGTTAGTATGTATTTGTTGTTACTGAAGACTGCTGGAGGTGTGATCGGATCGATAAAATCTAATCCCCATTTCTGAAATGGTTCTAATGGCATGACTGGCTGCAAGGGAAAGAAGTGTCGTTGCAGCGGTTGTCCAGACCTTTGACAATTATCGCAGTGTTTGACAAATTGGGCCACATCTCTGTATATTGTTGGCCACCAGAGACCTCCTTGCAGAATTTTCCGATGAGTCAAATCTGTGGCAAAGTGACCACCAGTAGGGGTCGAGTGAGCCATCGTGATGACTGAGTTAATTCCATGCGGAGGAACACAGCGAAGTAGGATTCCGGTGTGATCTACATAATATAGTTCTCCAGCAACTAACCGGAATCGGCGGCTAAAGACTGCAATTTTCCTTCGGACTGCTTGTGATTCGGTAGTCTCATCGGGCAGTGGTTGGCTGTCTGGGATGGAAAGCATCCTTCGGTGAGAAAAGTTAGCATCTGATCATAATATGTAGGTGGTGCTTGTGATTCGGTAGTCTCATCGGGCAGTGGTTCAGAACTATAGACCGCTGGAGTCATGTCATCTATGCCTATCGGAGCTTCACCGAAATCTAGGCGCGATAAGAAATCTGCTAAGGCATGTGCATTTTCGGGTCGGTGGATGACTTCATAGTCGAATTCCTGCAAGAGTAGCACCCATCGTGCTAATCGTCCGCCTAAATGCTGCTGTCTTACTAGATAGACGAGGGCAGCATGATCCACATGGAAGGTGAATTTCTGGCCTAGTAGATAATGTCTGAACTTTTTGATGGAGTAAATTAATCCTAGACATTCTCTTTCAGTGGTAGAATAGTTCTTCTCTGCAGGTGCAAGCCTTCTGCTGGCATAATAAACGGGGCGAAACCACTTATGTGTTTGCTGCATCAGAATACTGCCAATCGCAATATCTGAAGCGTCGACAAAAACATGGAACGGATTGTCCCAGTCCGGTGGTTGTAAGATTGGGGCCTGCGTCAATAAATACTTGAGTCGATCAAATGTAGTTTGACATTCTTGAGTCCATTCGAAATGTCGGGGAGTTTTTGTGATTAGCCTGTTCAGTGGTACAGCCAGATGAGCAAGCCACCGTAAGTGTCTGCCGTGCCACCGTACTTGACCCATAAAACGCATTACTTCTTTTGGAGTGGCGGGTACCGGGGCTTCTAAAATTGCCGAAATCTTATCTGGATCTACTCGGATACCTTGTGCAGATACAATATGACCAAGTAGTTTGCCACACGAAACCACAAACACAGATTTGTTTGGGTTAAGACAGAGTCTGTACTCTCGGCACTTTTGAAAACAGCATCGTAGATGAAGCAAATGTGCCATCATCTTACCAAAAATCGAGAAGTCATCGAGATATTCTTGCATAAATGAAGTGAGATAAGGAGAGAAAATCTCCTGCATACATCGCTGAAATGTGCTTGGTGCATTTCTCAATCCGAACCACATTACGGTGCAAGCAAAGACATCCCAGTTGGTAATGAATGTGGTTTTTGGTATATCCTCTTCGGCCATTCTAACCTGATTGTAACCGCTGTATCCGTCTAAGAATGAATACATTTCATGACCTGCTACCCTATCAAGCATGGTATCCAGAAAGGGGATCGGGAAAGGATCCGGTACTGTTGCTGCGTTTAATTTCCGGTAGTCTACACAGATTCGCAGTTGCTTATTTTTCTTTGGCACGATCACAATTGGTGAAATCCATTCAGCATGTTCTACTGGTACGATGAATCTGACTTTTAATAATCTATCAAGTTTGGCTTTTACCTGTGATGCATAATTGGGATTCATCCAGTAGCTAGGCTGTTTGTTCGGTTTAGCTTTAGGCTTCAACATGACTCTATGCTGATAGATGCGCGGATCTAATCCTTTCATGTCTTTGTAATCCCATGCAAAGACGTCTGAGAATTCGCGAAGTAGTCGAATCAAATCAGCTTTAAATGTTTCCGGTAAGTTTTGCCTTATCTTTACAGGTCGCGGATGCTCTTCGTCTCCTAGATTGTACGTGGTCAACTGGTCTTCGAGAACATAAAATTGTTGAGGTTTCTCTGTATCGTCTGTTGACTTGAACGGTGGTTGTAATTCATCGTTATGTGTTGAGACAATATCTTCCTGCTTAGCTTTTTCGGTGATAGGTACAATTGTATAAACTGAAGTGTTCCAGTTATCTATAACGGACTGTAGATCAACAGTCCCTAAGGACATTAAATCAACGTTATTCTTCAGAAATTCCTCTTCTTCATCATCTGATAGTCCATCTAACATGTGGACTGGTTCAGCAAAATATGTCTGGCGTGAAGTTCACAAGGTTGTATAGCATCTAATTTTACCACATATCTACGATTGGCATCTTTGAATGTAAGCTCTTGTGCAGACCAGTCCTGTATTACCTTCGCATGCTTCAGCCAAGGTCGACCGAAAAGAAGGTTGTAATCCAAAGTGGATTCCGGCAGATCTAGTATAACAAAGGTCATTTTGAAGGTCGTACCTTGTAAAGTAATGGGTACATTCCGCACAAGTCCTACGGGATGGACTCTAGATTGATCTGCCATTCTGACAAAAAATTGAACTGGTTCGATTTCGGTCCATCCTAACCTTTTGCATAATGCCACAGTCGCAATGTTTACACCAGAGCCTCCATCAATTAATACCTGCGTAATCTTATGATTCTTATACCATACTATAATCAAGGGAACTGAATGATCAACCGTAGAATCAGGTTCCGCTTGAACTGCTGCTGTCGCCGGAATACAAGACGGCACCGGACTGAACTGTCGCTGGAACTGTTGTCGAATCCCAGGTACTAATGCCAGAAGTTGGCCTAGAGGCAGGGTGATAGATGCCTTGGATAAAATTTCCCAGGCCTGTTGGTTGTCTTGCTCCTTTGAACTTGAGGTCTCTGCCGATGCAGAAGTATCTGCTGGCATGTCTACTGCTGATGATGGCTCCGCTGCTGCTTCCTTTTGTTGTGTTCCTTCCTTTGTCGACGAAGCCTGGGTCACCGGAATAGGTTCTGGGAATACTGGTGGTTCTGTTGCGGTCCAGTGACTAGCCTTGTTATACATCCTATATTGTTCTCGTATCCCCGGTTCGAATATTTCTGTTGTCGACTGCAGTTGTTTATCGGGTCGGGTCTGGACTGTAGCAGTCTTTGTTTCTACTGGTGTGATTTGTACCATGTTGGCCATTGGGTTTTGTCGTTCCTTCTTCCTTTGATCATACTCAGCTGCATCTTTGCAAAATCTTCTAATGTGTCCAAATTCACCACAAAAATGACAGCGTGGTGGTGGTAAATTGGGATTTTCCGGTGGTGGTCCGTTCTGCTAGCGGTTTGCATTATAATTGTTGTTCCTCTGTCCTCGGTAGTTCCGATATCCTTGCGGTTGATTGTTTCTCAGTTGTGGAGGTACATATTGGTTCGCTGGCTGTCCATGTTCTTGAATAACTGCATTGACCGTTGCTGTTCCCTGTACTCTGGCGTTGTAGACAAAGTTTCCGGTGGTGTGTCTGGCAGTGTTGTAGATAGCGCAGAACGTTTGATTTAGTGCACAATTGGCACTAGTATGACCTGAATTTTTGCATGTGATGCAGTATACTTGTCTGGTTATATCTTCAGCCTTATTTTTGTTTGTTTTTAACCACTCCAGGTCTTCTGTAAATCCACCGACTTTGGATTCTAGTTGTAGAGCCATTGCAATGACTGCATCCAGCGTCATCGCTCCGACACATCTTATGATCATGATCTGCTTCAGTTGTGGGGTTAAGCCATTGATGAACCACTGAGTGATGACATCATTAGGTAAGTTAGCGTGGGCCTGTGGTATCTGCCGCAAGTGTGTTCTAAAAAGTGTAGCATAATCCTGGACAGTCTGATTTGCCTTCTGACGATTGTTTTGTAAATAATCAAAGATTTCGACGGGATTCTTCTTTAGCCTGAATCGTTGCAGAAAAGCGTCTCGTACTGCGTCATAGGTACCGAAATGATTAATATCGTATTCCGTAAGCCATGTGGCTGCTTCATTGACCAGTGTAGATTGAAAAACAATGGCCTTATACTCCTGATCCGGTGGATGGTTAAGAACTGCATAACTTATCTCGAAAGTGCGTACGTGAGCATCCGGATCATCTCTTGGGAATCCACTAAATTTCGTGTATGTTACTCCTGTTGGAGGCGGCCTTGGTTGACATAACTGTTGTTGCTGTTGTTGTCCGTTCATTGTGAGTGTATTAGGCCTTCCTTCTGTATCTCGAGGTTGATTGGTTGAACTATCGGAACTTGTATCGCCGGATGGTGTGCCTTCCGGTGTGCTGTTTTTACTTAGGATGCTTCGGATCTCTGCTTCGAACAGCTTTCCTTCCTTCTGGATGTCCAATATCCGAAATCTTTCTTCCAAGCACGATGGTTGGGCTGAGGATTCCGCAAAAAATGCTAAGCCTTCGCCGGCAGTTGGTGATTCTATCACCGGAATATCACCGGAATGAACCGAAATTGTGCCAGAATGCAGTGTTTTTCCGCTTTTACCGATTTCTTTTCCTAGAGTGTTTCTGATCGTAGATAACTCTGAATCTTTATCCAAGATTGTTAAACTGGTTTCCAACGACGTCTTGGTAGATTCTGGAATTACTATATCTTTGATAGGCTGGGTAGCACCAGAATGTACCAAAGGCGTTGATCGTTCCGTCGGAATATGACCGGAATTAATTCTAACGTCCTTAACTTGCTTGACCACTGGGTCAGACCGCGTTATATCTTCTTCTCCTAGGGTTGTCTTTAGCACTTTACGTGCTCCAGCCTTATGGTTCTTAGGATACGTTTCGCCAAACTGAGTAAACGGCATGTATCATTGCGCAGTAACACTATCTGAGCAGTTTGCAACATGTTGGCAGCAGTCAGGGAACCGAAGGAGCCACATGACAAAGAGGGTCGGAACGAAGAGATAGCACAAGCAGACACAGTAGCCAAAGAAGATCTGGCAAGTAGGCCATCTAAATTTTTCAGACATCAAGGAGTGGAGCACACAAGAAGAAAGAGCAAGTAGGGAGCTCAAAGATATGTACGACAAACCAACAGAGAAAATCCCTACACAAATAGTGGTTTTAATCACTAAAAACCATTGTAAATACCATTTCGTATTTTTGTAGCTCCATTTTGTGCAAGCCAAGGAGTCCTTGAGCTTGAGGAGCCTTAGAAGTACCTACATATCAATTTTCGTGTTTTTTAGACTCCGTTTAAGCCCTCAAATTGGCCCTGGAACCTAATTTTTAACTAGGCCGGACACTAGGTCTGGACAGGGCCAAAACCTAGTCAAAAACTATAAATAGAGCTAGAGAGCTCATTTTTGAGATTAGACTGTAAATGAAATGAACTTGTAAGAGCTTGTTGAAAGTGATCTAAGAACCCCATTGCTTCTCACTCTTTGTTTTGTCGTGTGTGCGCGTGTGTGTGTATGTGTGTGCATGTTTGTGTGCTTCTCACCCACGCACTTGTGCCTCCACTTGCTCGAGGTCTTCATACCATCCTCACGTCTTCCCGGATTGACATTAAAGGAGGTGCTACTCATCACTGAGCCACACCAAATTTTGGCGCCGTTGCCGGGGATCGAGCTTTGAGGACGAGCGTGTGATGGTAAGACGTAGAGTTGAAGCGTTGGAGTTATAGGTATTTTCTTCACTTTTATCTATTTCCTTTTGTTTCCTTCATCACCATCATCATCATCATCATCACCGTCTCCCACCTCCCTCTCCATCATCGCGAAAATTTCAGTTTTTTGACTATATTTCCTTCCTTCTTCCATTTCCCTCATTCCACTTGTGAGAGAGAGCGAGAGAGCAATATTGTGTGTGCTGTTTTTGCATGTTTCTTGAGTTGTCTTGCAGGTACAAGCTGCATCATCTTCTCCAGCACTTTGCGCAGGTACGAAAATCTTGGCAACTGTGTCTATGTCGCCGGTCTCTGTCAATCGCGACTGACAGAAAAAATGCTCCATTTGCCAAACAAAGTGCAAAACCATGATCTACAGGCCTAGAGCTTCCCAAAACTGTGTTTAGATTTTTGAAATTCATCAGATTTCTGTCAATCGCGATCGCTCTGTCAATCGCGATCGACAAACCACGACGGACAGACCTGTCAATCGCGATCGACCAGTCAATCGCGATTGACAGCCCACGACGGCTCTGTCAATCGCGACCGACAGAGTCAACGACCGATTGACCACGACGGACAGATCATGCGCGTGACACGTGTCAATCGCGATCGAGTCATCAATCGCGATCGACCCATCAATCGCGACTGACAACCCACGACGGCTCTGTCAATCGCGACCGACATAGTCAACGATTGTTTGACCACGACGGACAGACCCTCGCGACCGACCTGTCAATCGCGATCGGCCCATCAATCGCGATTGACAGAGTCAACGACCCTTTGACCACGATTGATTGACTTTTCGAGCCACATGTCAATCGCGATCGACACATCAATCGCGACTGACAGCCACGATGGACCTGTCAATCGCGATCGACACATCAATCGCGACTGACAGCCACGACGGGCCTGTCAATCGCGATCGACACATCAATCGCGACTGACCTGTCAATCGCGACTGACAGAACTTGCGAACGCGTTAGAAGGGCAAATTTGGCCAATTTTCTAGGGTAAAGAATAGGGGGCTAATTTGGTCAACTTGTGGGACAAACACTCGGGGTTAGCATTGCATGTTGAGGCCGCAACCCAAGTAATTCAAGAATTTCTGCCTGCTTGATTAAACTGTTTTGAAATTAAGATTAGGATTATTAGATAGGGTTTCTAGAAGTTAACCATACCCGAGGTAGGAAAACTGAGGGATCCTTGGGACTGTTTTTTATAAAGGCAAGGGATAACTTGGTCGGTGAGTTACATGCATGAAAGTGGTCTAGTCTGTCATTTGAATGTAAGTCTGGAGCTAATCTTGGGACTGATGCAGGTCTATTGAGAAGCAATTGAGAGCGTCCAAGCAAGGGCTTTGTGCAAGCTTGAGAATCAACTTCTCGAGCACTAAAGAGCAAGGATCAGCAAGAAAGGTCGGAATATTCTCAACTCCCCTTCGTCAATTCCTAGCTTAGGCTAAGAACGACCAGAGGTAGGAGTAAGTCAGGGCGACGATAGGCAATTATCAAGTTGAAGAATACCTAAACTTTCAAGTTCAAGCTAAGAACATAATCTTTGTACTGTCCAGAACTTTAAAGGAAAAGAACTTAACGTGGAACATTCAACTTTAAGTGCGGAACTACACTCAAATATACCTTACAACGTGATATCAGACAAGAATGTTAACACGGTAATCAACTAAAAAGAATCAAGTAACTGATACTAAAGGACTCTACAACGAGGTTGTACTTGGGCAAATTTGGGTTATTCAATCAGGCTTATGAACCTTAGATCAGGGCGACATCTAGGGAGAGATATACAAAGTCTTAGGTCTTCAGAGGTTAGTGCCAATCATACTCCGAGGTCTTGGGCCCAGCAGTTGAGCCATCATTCGTATTACCCTAGCTCTGAGACTAGTGAATCAGAGATGTCTCAAGGCATGGACAGACCTACGGGAAGTTCAGGAGTGCCATACTTGCACAGGGTAGAAGGCCCGTACAAGATGCAGCTGGAATACCTTAGGACCAACCGATTAGGTGCTAGCATCTATGAGGACGGTCTAGGAAGATCCGTGGTCCAGATTAAAAACCCTGACCAATCTATTGGACTAGAGCGCCCAGCTGTCAAATTCGAAAACGGAGCGTACTTAGACAAGGAAGGGACAATATATGTAGTCACTAGTCATCCAGATAGGACTGACGAATTTGGGAATGAGATCCCAAGAACGGACTTAGGTGACCTAGAGCAGGGAAGCATGGGTGAAGAACCAAGGACCCCCCGAGGCAAATCTGTTCTCACTAGGATTATCACACCAAAATGGATTCCCCAAGATAATAAGAGCATAGATCTGCTTCTGAACCGAGAAACTAATGAAGCCTTTTGGAGATATAAATCTGATCGGCCAATTGATATAGGAACAATCATGATCTATGAGTTTAAGGATCCTGATAGCCCAGGCAGAGTGACCTACTTAGATCACGCTTCGAAGAGGATCTTTGTGGTGACAGAAAATGATAGGCATGCTTACACTTGGAAAGGTGAAATTATTTTCCCCCAACCAAGATCAAATGTGTCCTATGGTCACCCTGGAGCGGGAACACCCCAAGCTCATGGAACTCAAAGAGACAGAAGTAGAGATAGGCCAGAAGTAAGCTTTGCTAACCCAGGGGGCAGAGAAAGAACGAGGATGGAAACAAATAGAGTGGAGCCTGAGGTACATAGAGCCCCAAGAAATCAAAGGAATATGGAAGACTTCCCTCTACCACGACCTAGAGAACACACCAGGATTTTGAGACCAACTCAGTTAGTCAAGTCCATGAAAAATTACTTTGATGGCACAGGAGACCCATACGATCATGTGGCAGAGTTTAGGCAAGTCTTGAGAGCAGAACAAGTGGAGGACCTATTCACACAATATAATGCCTTTGGTCTAACCCTTAGGAACACAGCCCTCACATGGTTCCAACCATTGAATGAGAGACAATTCAGGAGCATAGACCAACTCCTAGAGGCTTTCATTATTGAATTCTCTAAGAGTGGCATAAGACATAATACCTCCTCACTGATTCACAGCTTCAAGCAAACCCCTCAAGAAACCGTGAGACTTGCGGGAAGAAGATTTAGGCAATACTTGGAGAGATGCCTTGTCCCTGAGCTACCCACACCAGCTAAGCAAGTGGCTCTATTCTTGGACGGACTGCTAAGTACCAAATTAAGATCATATGTGTACTTGAAGGACCCTAGGACCATAGAAGAGTGTGTACGCATGTGTATTGACATTGAGGATAACGTAGGGGAGGAGTTAGAGCTTTCCAAGATATACAAAGATTCAGATAGTGCCTCTAGCCTCTCTTCCACGCAATCCACATCAATTGAGGAACTTGCAGAGAAGGTAGCTCAAAAACTAGGTGTCTCTAGCAAACAAATTCCGAGATTTGCCCCAGTTAAGCGGTGCTACACTTGTGGAGGCGACCATATGGCGAATGTCTGTCCCATTATGGCTCAACCCCAAGTTAATCCTAGTAGCCAATACTGCACCATAGAACGAAGGTACACCAATCACACCGCGCAAGATTGTCCCTACAATAAGCAAACCGTGAGACAGACGTACCCACAACCATACCCTCAACAAGGAAGATACCAGAACCAATATCCACCACAGCAGTATGCTAGGCCTCAACAAACCTACCAACCACAATATCAAGCCCAGCAAAGGCCTCAGCCTGTGTTAGCCCAACAACCTCCAGCTCCATCCAACGTGATCCCTGTAAAGTATGCCGCTGCAAAAGAAAACCTGAATAGAGCTATAGTCCCCGTAACACCATTGCTTTCAGAAAGTGATCCAAGTGACCATAGCTTTGATTCTACACATGTCGATAGTCCCCATGCTTACTACATGCAATCTCTTGAACATGGTGAGTCCTACTTTAGTGAAGAGCCAAATGAACCCAGTTGGGAACCGGAGTACACCAATGTAATGTATACAAACCCTAACTCAAGACCCCAACCTAGGCAGGTAAGACCTCCATTCCCAAGAGGACCGTGCTACAGATGTCAGGGAGATCACCTTATTCGTGATTGTCCCTTACCTCCACCTATGCAACCCCAGTCAGTAACAATTCAAGGCTTTTGCCAAGAGTGTGGAAAGGAGCATCTCTTACGAGACTGCCCTAAGAATCCTAATAATATGCCAAAAATCACTCCCATTAATGTTATTGGGTTAGTGGTAGATTCCACAGGAAGTGTCACTTCCACTGCACCCGTACAGGTAGTCACTAGAGCTCAAGCAGTGCAACAAAACCAAGGGATAAGCCAGGAAAAGAGCCCAGACGCTAGCGATATTGAGAGCCAAAATAAGAAGAGAACAAGAGCTTGGAGAGATAGCCGTGAACGTATGAAAAGGCAATGGGCAAAGAAGATGAGTGAACTTGAGGAAATTCTACGAGAAACCAAGGCCAAAATCATAGAGATCACATCTCAACCGCTCTCTCACACATTCCCACCGCTACCATCCCCATCACCCTCCATCCCTCCACCCTCTAATACACCCCACGTAACCCACCCACCACCCCAAGCAGGATCAGTATTAGCTGATCCCACTCTTGAAGACATAGACATGATGCTTAAAGCATATCAGGCCAGAATCCAAGAAGGGCCAAATGTCACGGATCATGACAAGTGCTACCCTAGAGCTGACCTAGAGATAGAAAGAACCAAGCTTTGCGCGAAAATGGTCGCATTGGCTTAGACTATGTTTGAAGCCAGTCGCCTTTTCAATTACTCGGGCTCAGCCAAGACGCAATTACACTTGGATGAACTTCTAGAGAAGTTAGAGGGCATAATTGCAAGATCTACCAAGGAAGAAAAAAATCAAGAAAGAGATAAAGCAAGCAAAAACATGACCCATCCCCCATCGAAAGCTTATGTGCCCAATTCCACTGAACCAGACAACCCCCCCTCCCTAGAAAGAATAGAGAATCTAATTGCACAATCACAAAAGGAACTCGCCCCTCAACACCATGACAAGGCTAGTGAAAGAGTAGGTCTTCCTACCCAGAAAGCCTACGTGCCTAACTCTACGGAGCCAGACACCTCTTCTTCTATGAATCAATACACACCAGAATTCTTGCGAGAGATTCAAGAACAGAAATGGGCTAAAGAGAGTGAAGTTCCTCCTCCCATTGAACTTGTGGATGACACACACGATCAGTTCCCACAAGACCTTCCTTCCATTTATGGAGAGCAGGAGAGTACCCAATCTCAAGAAAGATTAGACTTCGAGTCTAATTCTTTACAAGAACTACCCCATTTCACAGGCCCATGGGAAGCAAAGTCCACCTGTATGAGAGCACCTACAGTCATGATAAGAAACGAAGATTCAGTCATACCTAGGAACACAGAGGTAGTGAAGAACACCAAAGTGCAGTGCAATCTCACTTTGGAAGAGCTGCTTAAGGTTAGACCAGAAGTGTGGAAACATGTAGCCAATCAAGTGCCCGAGATAGCAAAACCTCGTTCCCAGGTAGGATCCCAGAGGACAGTGCCAGAAATACCCTTGGATAAGATAGGAGACATGTGTGAAGGTGAAGAAGGGAACACCTATCTTCCCATTACCTACCAAGGGTACACCACCAAGGCAATTTTAGACTCAGGTGCAGGAGTTGCAATTGCCACCACTTCCCTATGGAAGTGTTGGGGCAAGCCAGCACTCAAGCCAATGAGAATGAAATTGCAGATGGCCGATGGTCATATTGAGAGACCCTTAGGATTGCTAGAAGGAATAACTCTCACCACCTGTGGTGTCGAGTTTGAGCATACATTTGCTATATGTGACTTCAGCAAAAATCATGCCTATGAGATGATCTTGGGAAGACCCTTTATGCGACAGTTGCAAGTGGTACAGGATTGGGGAACCAATTCTTTGTACCTGCAGCACCTAGGTGTTACGACCAGAGTGAATCTCAAAGATTACTCTCATAGAGATGTTCCTCCCATCCAATGGAATCCCATCCATAGAGCCAAAGATGATATAGAATCAGTGCATTCCATAGGGTCAGGATCCTCATGGATGCATGAAGACACCCACTTATGGATGTGCAAAGTAGCAGTAGAAGAAGAGAAGAGAGAAAAAGCCAGAGAAGTAGGTGCAAAAGGAACACATAGATCAATTCAAGACCCAGCCTATGCACCTATAGTATTTCCTGACGAAGAATTTGAACCCCACGGCTGGGCAAAAATCCTAGCAACAATGGATGTAGCCATCAATGAGGAACAATGGACACCCCACTGTGATGAGGATGGCTATGACATTTCAGTTTTTTCCTTAGAGCCAATCATGGGAGAGGCAGTATTAGAAGAGTGCGAACATAGCCCTGATGCAATTGAGGAGGCAAGTGACTCCGATCTAGAGTCGATCATTATGGACCCACCTTTTGCATCAGATGAAGAATACTTCTATGAAGTAGAATTTCAACCCCAGAGGCATGGAGAGCTTACAAACGATGTAAGGCTAGCCACGCATGTAACTCCTAAGGAAGAAGGAAAGAAACGAGAGAAGAGAGAAGTCACACAAGAAGAGGGAGAATCTTTGTTTGAGGTCCCAGAAAATTTTAAGAAGTATGAGATAGATGACAAGAGAGTCATGATCAGAATGCCTAAACGAGAGGCACAATCAGGAGAGGCCTATGATAACAAAGAAACCACAAAGAAAATTGTGGTAGCCATGGAAGAGGGAGAAGAGAGATGCACTTACATAGGACACGACCTGACGGAAGAAGAAGAGCAAGAATTGATAGCCTTGCTAAGAGAATACAGAGACGTGTTCGCTTGGAGTTACAAGGACTTGAAAGGTGTGGACCCTGACATATGCTCACACACCATGCCCATGACTTCAGATGCCAAACCCTCTAAGCAAAAGCCATATACATACAATGATAATTACGCTGCCAAGATCAAAGAGGAGATAGATAGACTAGTTGAAGCTGGATTTATCTATGAAATTGAGCACACTGAATGGGTATCCCCCATTGTTGTGGTGCCCAAAAAGAATGGTAAATTACGTGTATGCATTAACTTGAAGAAGGTTAATGCAGCCACAATTCGAGATAACTATCCGCTTCCTATCACAGAGCATCTCTTAGAAAGAGTAGCAGGCAAGGAAGTGTACAGCTTCCTCGATGGATTTTCGGGCTACAATCAAGTAGCCATAGCTCCAGAAGATCAACATAAGACAGCTTTTGCCACAGAGTGGGGTATATTTGCCTTTTGTGTAATGCCATTTGGGCTTACCAATGCTCCTGTAACCTTCCAGAGACTAATGTGCCATGTATTTAAGGAGTTCCTGAGGAAGAATTTAGAAGTCTATGTTGATGATCTTTGTGCTCATTCCAACATTAGACAAACCCATATTCCTGAACTCAGACAAATCTTTGACAAATGTAGAGAATATCAAGTCTACCTGAACCCAGAAAAGTGCGTTTTTATGGTCAGGCAAGGCAAGATTCTAGGACACATAGTGTCAAAGAATGGCATATCCACTGATGAAGAGAAAGTGAGAGCCATAGCCGAGTTACCTAGGCCAAAGAATGTCAAGGAAGTACAGGCTTTCATGGGGCATTGTGGGTACTACCGCCGGTTCATTCACATGTATGTTGTCATTGCAAAGCCCATGTACGAACTTCTGACTAACTTTGAGTGGACTGATGAATGTGAGAATTCCTTCAATGAGCTTAAACGGCGATTATTTTCAGCAGCGATCTTGACCACACCAGATTGGAATAAGCCTTTCCATGTTCATGTTGATGCGTCCAATTATGCTATTGGGTGTGTACTCGCGCAGCCTACCGGTGAAGGTAATATGGATCTTCCAATTGCCTATGCTAGTAGACAATTGAATGCTGCTGAACGAAATTATACCACTACGGAGAGAGAAGGACTAGGCATGGTGTATGCGGTTAAAAAGTTTAGACATTATTTGCTTGCAAATAAGTTTAAATTTTTTACTGATCATCAAGCTCTACTATACTTGGTAAATAAGCCATGCAACATAGGTAGATTAGTAAGATGGTTTCTCTTGCTAATGGAATATGATTTTGAGGTTGTGGTAAGGAAAGGGAAGACTCATTTGAGAGCAGATCACCTTTCTAGGCTCACATCGGGAGAAGCCCCACAAGGAGTTTCAGATGACCTTCCCGATGCTTACTTGTTTAATTTGGAAGTGGTGCCGCAGTGGGCTAAGCCATTGGTACCAGTGTTGACATACGGACCTAACCACCTAGTAATAAACACGCAGGATAGAGAGGTAGTAGAAGCCCAAAAGTATCACATCATGGCAGGAAGTATGTACAAGCACACAGATCAAGGGATCTTGGCTTGTTGTGTAGAAGAAGACGAGTACACTAAATGGTTGCATTTAGCACATGTAGGTGCATTAGAGCAACACTACTCAAAGCAACGAACCTTACAGACACTAAGGAGACTCGGAGTGCATTGGCCGACTATGGAGGCTGATGTCCAAAAGTTGTGCAAGGAATGTCCAATCTGCTGCACTAAACCACCTGTGGAACATGCCACTCTTTATCAAGTGTCCATAGTGCCAGATTGGAGTGAACCTCTAGTATCCTTCTTAAGGACGAGAACATTCCCTCCAGACATGACTCTGGCTAGGCAAAAGAGTTTAGAACAAGAAGCCCAGGATTATTCACTCATTGGTGATAATCTATACAAGCGTGGTAAAGATGGTTACCTGAGAGACTGTGTCCATGAGAGTGAATATCTCAAAATCTTGGATACTGCTCACCAAGGTGTAGCAGGGGGACACTTTGGACTAGATCGGGTGATCAAGTCAATACTATTTGCGGGCTTTTGGTGGCCAACCCTTCACATGGATGCAGATACCTATGTGAAACGGTGTGATGTGTGTCAAAGAACTCAGTATCCTATACGCAAAGATGAGATGCCACTGAAACCTATGATGGGTGGACGTGCATTCTCTAAGTGGGGAATAGACTTTGTAGGTCCTATTAATCCCCCAGCCAAAGGTTCACATGCTGAATATATCATTGTGGCCACGGATTATCTCACCAAGTGGGTAGAGGTAAAAGCTACGACAAAGAACAATGCTCAGACTACTGCTAAGTTCTTATTTGAGTATGTATTCACTAGATACGGGCTACCCATAGAGCTAGTTAGCGATAGAGGCACTCACTTCTTGAACGAAGTTATTGAAAATCTGCTCCAAGAATTTTTGGTAGTACATAAGAAGTCTGCCCCCTATCACCCTCAAGCTAATGGCCAGGCTGAGAGCACCAATAAGATCTTATGCAATGTACTGACGAAATTAGTGAACAATAAACGCTCTGATTGGGACAAACAGCTACACCATGCTGTTTGGGCATACCGAGTCGCCTACAAAACGGTACTCCAAGCCACCCCCTTTCAGATGGTATTTGGCCAAAATGCAGTGCTACCGTTGGACTTCCTAATACCTACACTGAAAGTAGCACAAGAGCATGAATGGACGGGTCATGAACTCTCCTCTAGACTATTTGACCTTGAACGATTAGGAGAAACAAGACTGAGGGCAGCTGCAGGGATATATGCAGCTAAGAAACGACAGAAGGCATATTTTGACGCCCATGTTAAGGATAAAGGTTTGAAGGCTGGCGACCTAGTACTAGTATACACGTTGAAACAACATGCGAGGAAACTAGAGAAGAGAGGCTATGGACCCATGATTATAAACAGAATCTCAACAAGTGGAGCAGCGCAACTAGCCACATTAGAAGGCAACATTCTTCCGAGCTACATTAGTGGATGTAGAGTCAAGTTATAATCAGGAACCTCTCATAGAGGAAATGCTAAGCCGACTCAATACTGCTAAGAAACGCAAAGAAGAAGAAAAGCGAATTCGAGAAGAGGCCCAAGCAGAAGCTTTAGAACGCATCCGGAGAATGAAGTTGAGAAGACAGGGTAGAGAGCAACCTCGGATAGATGCATATGCAGACCAAGGATATCATGTGGCTATGTGTAAAGTTTCCGGTATCAGCTCTCATAGGATAATTGATCGACGTCCTTTTATAACCTTAGATATAGGACAAGGAAAAAGCGCAAGGACTGTAAGAGCCTTGATTGACTGAGGTGCAGCGACTAGTGCTGTTCAATTGTCTTACTGTCAAGAGTTGAAATTAACTGTCAATCCTATAGAAGCATATCTCATAGGATTGGGAGGTGTGGAAACCCCTTGCCTGGGCGAGGTGGATCTTCCCATCTCCATTCAAGACGAAGTGATGACAGTCAAAGTACTAGTGTGTCAAGATGAGGACCTCACTGAGCCTCTTGTCTTGGGTCAGGACTGGATCTATGATCATGCAGTCAACCTCAACCTAAGAAGTGGACTTCTTCAGGTATGGGTAGACCATAGCCGAATTACAGTTCAATTGGAAAAGGAGGCACTCAAGGAACTAGGTAAAGCACAAACTCCTGGTCCTTCCAGGGGCGCACCTGAAGTTGACAATGCTATTTTTGTCCAACACTGTATGATGGAGAAAGAGGCTTGTCTCAACAACGGAGCCAGGGAGAGGACGGAACTCCCTTCTTTTCCAAAGACCAGAAGGTTGCAACAACCAACGACAGATCAAATACAGAAGAAGGAGAACACTACCGATACTGGATGCCAAAAAAGGGAGCAAAGCAGATTGTTTCATCCATGGAAACAAGTATGGAGGCGAAAAGGCGAATTCCCTGTTCAGACCAGGCCAAACCCACGCCCAAAACCTCTTATTAGTAATCAACAACACGACACTAATAAGAAGTCCTTCATTAATTTTTCTACAAAAGTGAAGTCTATTTGGATACCCAAGAAGTCAATGAAGGCCAGCCCACAATCACGACAAATCTGGGTGCCTAAGGCTTGCTTGCGGGCTCAAATAGCTACACCACGGCCGCAACCAGTACAACATGTTTCACTCACTCGAACATCTGAGGCCCACTCTTACACCTCACGCACGGACACATATTCTTCCATGAGCACTAGTAGAATCATTGGTAAATGGGTCCCTAAAAAGCCTCATCTTCAAGCAGATACCCCTATCAAACTCTTCAGAGTCTCCACAAAATCAAGATCAAAGCCCATCCACTGCCTTTGGCAACCTAAAACTTGTAATAAACCCCCGGACCCCAGTTGTAAATCCATGCCCACCTACTAACTACGTCACTCTCACACTACATCATTCCACTTAGTTCTTAGGTCCAACCAATTCCTAACTACACACACAAGCACCGAGCACTTATTAACCTACTAATCTCTCCCGGACCTCATGATAATGTTGTAATGAGGACAAAAACGGTTCTAACTTGTCCTTTACAATGTTAACACATGTTTCTATATTCTCGACAGAACCAGCTAGCAAGCAATAATGATGGCAGAAGCTGGAGGCACCAGTTCCCAGGCAGGGTCCAGCGCACAGATTGTGGACATTGAAACTATTCTTCTGGAACCGCCACTCACCGAAAGGCCTCAAGAACTTCAAGCGGTGCATGTCCTTCCTATCCAGGACCCTCCTCAGGGGCACACTTCTCAAGTGGGGAAACATGCTCATTGGTTCAGTGATGTAGCAAGGCCATTGGGTGACGGCACCTACTTCTGGGAAGCAGAAATTGAATTTAATGGCAAATGGGGACGCTACCACTTTTTCGCTCGGGAATTCGAGAACTATTAGAATGCAGAGGTAATGCGATCAGTTTGGACCAAGGCAGGCTTGGATAGATATTTCAGAGCACACTTGCCTAAACCTGATTTTCTACGCTGCTCCTATTTCATAAGTACCATAACTCCTAGCAGGGTCAAGGGAGGCGATAGTACTTTTGTACTACCATCATTGTTGCCAGGACACGAACTCAAGAGATTCAAACTAACCCTCAACCTGGTACGGGAGGCATTGAACATGCAAGGTATGCACATTCCCACTGAGAAAGAAACAATGGTCCCGGGTAGGATGAAGCATAAGGAGCTCAATAAATTGAAGGACATGGTGGCAATGACGCCTACCATTGCTCTCCACTTACGAACTGTTATGCAACATTTTGCTTTTCCCGCACAAGAACGATTCACTATGCCCCCTAAGAAAATATGGTTCAGCTTATACTTGGCAGAAACAGAGAACCTCACCCTCAACATACCGCACTGGGTCATCGATCAGATACACCTAGCCCATCAGCGCTGGAATAAGAAGCAGAAAAATGTACTTCATGGCTGTTGTGCCCTAACAAGAATAATTTACAGGTGCCTAGCATATGACGTGCCCATTCAAAGAGCACTAGTGTGGTCCAGGGCCCAAGAATTCCAAAGGCGACTATCAACAGCGGGTCCTCCATCGAAGAAGATGAGAGGGGGCGTCCAATTACCATGTGCTCAACCAAGGGGAGCCACTACCACACCTGTGGTGACTCCTCCGCAAACTAGGCGTGTTCGGCCATTCACCATTCGTCTTCCCAAACCAAGTACAGAAGGATCCAACTTGGTGTTTCCCCCCATTCCATCAGACTTGGAATTTCCACAGGGATTTACTCTCAATGACCTCACGGATGAAGAAGTTGCCAAACTGATCTACGAATCTAATCTTGAAACAGAAGCAGACCAAACCCAGGAACCACACCCCACCACAACAACACCAGTCCCGACACAACCAGTCGTCGTAGAAGTCGAAGGAGATGAACAAGAGGCAGGAGGAGAAGAAGAAGAAGCCGACGAAGAGCAATATCAAGAATATGATGAACTCTCAGAGCTAGCAAGTGCCCCAGCATATTCGACACAAATAAAAAGATTGTACCAAACCATGAAGCGAGTTCAGGAACAACACAAAATGTCACTTGAATCAGGCAAGGTGCTCATGAGCCAACTATTGGCCAAGGAAGGTGTGGACGATATGTTTATCGAAGCCATGAACCTACACGCAGAGGCAGTCGGCTTGGATGAGGCCATACATGAGGCCATGACATACATTAATCGATTTGAGAAACGTGTGCCTGCCCGCCCTAGGTGATCTGGAAAACAAATACACATCAATGTATCAGAACCGGAAGGCAATACACAAACAGAAGAACATGAGGAGGAACCACTCTCCCCACCCACCTCACCTCTCGCTACACAATTCACCTCACCAACCAGCACGATCACGCCCTTTTCTACCACTACCACAGTTGTCATGGGAATTCCTCTCTCTCCCGGTATCCAATTTGGAGGAGTTTCCATGCCCACCTTCACGACACTCTTCACAAATATCACTTCCACCCCACCCACTGTCCCCATCTTTACAGTCACACACACATTTGACACAATGGAAACATCACCCGCCACAGTACCACCCCCACCCCCCACACAACCTCAATCTCCCATACCCCCTCCACCAACTTCACCACTTGATTCCACAACATTCACAACTCCCTTCCCCACCCCCATTCCCCCTGCATCTTCATCTTTACCTCCATCTTTTAATGTAAATAGTATATTCCTGTCATTACATCAGTGTGTATATCAACTTCAGTGCGAGTACAGGGATCTCGAAGGCCGCCATCAACACTTGACAACGAATCATCAGAACCTACAGAGGCAACTTACAACGCTAGCAGAAGAAAATGTGGAACTCAACCAGTGCTATACAACTCTCGAGCAAGCCCATCAAACACTCCTGGAGACACCTCAACCATCAGCAGAACCCGGTGTCAAAAAACTTGAAGCCTTGCTAGAGGTGTACCAATCAGATAACCTGAGAGTCCGGCGTAATTTAACTCTACTTTGCAAGCATATGGCTACAACACTTGAAGAAAATAAACGGTTGCAGAAACAAAATGAAGAAAATCTGGAAGCAGCCATGGAAGGTTCCCCCCATGAGATCGATCCAGAACAGTTCAAAGCGGTTCCCACAGAAACAATGAAAACCATCTTGGAAAGTTATGCGGATTTATTAGACGCACATGATGATTTGGAAAGGGAACGAGATGAGCTACGTAGCCAGCTCAGGGAAAAGGAGGCTCCAACCAAGGTAATAGAAACGGCCTCGACTTCAGAGGAAGTAAAGGCATTGACAGAGCAGGTGGCTGAACTCCAGAAAAAGTTACTAGAATATGAAAGGCAGCCCTCCCCAGTTGTAGAACCTGAACCGGAGGATTTAGTACCCATTGAGGTGGATGAAACATATGAGGAACCATACGTTCGTATGCCAATGCCAGGTGGTGCACAGACCTCAGAAGGACTGGACACATTAGAAGTTGAAGTACCTGAATGGCTCCAAACACTCGAGAAGACAGCAACAACCCATGAAGATAGAGTAGCCATTCAAATCGAACTATGGCAAAGTTAGAAGACACCATCATTAAGTCTGAATACTTTCGAAGCATGTCTCATCATAGATGGATCGGCACCAACGATGATCAATATGTGCCATATTGTGTGCTCCTTGCGGATTACAATGCAGAGATTCAATGCAGTTGTGGCAAACCTCCCACTTTTGCCACACAATTTGGGACAGAGGATATCCCAGAAAGTGCAAAGAAAGGCTCCATTTATCAACCAACCTGGAGAATCCGTCTTCTTGAAACCTACCCAGAAATGGTTCGTACCTGGACTAACATGCTCGTTTTTATTAAATACAATCCTTGTTATGTTCCAGTATTCCGCCGACGCACTTGGCCAGAGTTTATCATTGCTGTCAAGAATGTCAAGGGTTGCGCGAAGTGGTTAAATTATGTTTATCTAGCACCGCCACAAGGCCCTCCCACTGTAAATTACATGATTTCTACCATCAGACACTGGAGCACTCGACTATGGAATACCCCCGATGTGATGGCACAAATGTGTATGAAAATCTTTGAACTAATGCTAATCACCTTCACGACGTTCAAGAATATTAAAGACCCCCACTTCTCAGGTGTCGGATTTCTTACACGAAATCAAGATCTGGTGTACGACATGAGCACAACCCCATCCATAGAGGTAATATATGCTTGGCACGCCAGAATAAAGTACCTCCCAGCTTGTTTTAAACAGACATTCGAGGAGATGTTCATAACGGGATTTTGGGAATATCACTCAGAAATATTTGTACCCAAGCCATCACATCTCCTCCACTTATTCGCTCTGGAGAGAACCATCTATTCAGAACAACTACGGGTGCCACATCCAGACGTACCAGGACCAGTGAATTGGGATGCATTATTAACAGATCTAGCACGGGGGCTCAGATTAGCAGAACATCACCTCGCTTCCGATGTTGTCCAATATTACGTTCAACAAGCATCTAGACAAGGGTCTGTCAGGGGCGACAGACGCGAGAGTGGGGGGGGGGGTGTTGGCAGTAGTCAGGGAACCGAAGGAGCCACAAGACAAAGAGGGTCGGAACGAAGAGATAGCACAAGCAGACACAGCAGCCAAAGAAGATCTGGCAAGTAGGCCATCTAAATTTTTCAAACATCAAAGAGTGGAGCACACAAGAAGAAAGAGCAAGTAGGGAGCTCAAAGATGTGTACGACAAACCAACAGAGAAAATCCCTACACAAATAGTGGTTTTAATCACTAAAAACCATTGTAAATACCATTTCGTATTTTTGTAGCTCCATTTTGTGCAAGCCAAGGAGTCCTTGAGCTTGAGGAGCCTTAGAAGTACCTACATATCAATTTTCGTATTTTTTAGACTCCGTTTAAGCCCTCAAATCGGCCCTGGAACCTAATTTTTAACTAGGTCAGACACTAGGTCTGGACAGGGCCAAAACCTAGTCAAAAACTATAAATAGAGCTAGAGAGCTCATTTTTGAGATTAGATTGTAAATGAAATGAACTTGTAAGAGCTTCTTGAAAGTGATCTAAGAACCCCATTGCTTCTCACTCTTTGTTTTGCCGTGTGTGCGCGTGTGTGTGTATGTGTGTGCATGTTTGTGTGCTTCTCACCCACGCACTTGTGCCTCCACTTGCTCCAGGTCTTCATACCATCCTCACGTCTTCCCGGATTGACATTAAAGGAGGTGCTACTCATCACTGAGCCACACAACAATCTGGCTCTGTTGCTACTGTCAGTCAATCGAACGGTAAACGGGATGTTTGATTCTGACAAACAGCTGACACTCTAATGCCACCTTCCCACAAATAAGTGGCAATCTGATGCCACTTTCCCACAGATGGCGCCAAATGTTAGTCGTTAAACTTTCGACTTCAGACTCAAAACACTTTCAAAAGTCGGATGTTCCCGAACCCTTCAATCTTTACTCTTCCATGTTCAGGTAAATCAATTGGAAATACCGAGATAATCAATATCAAGCTACCTCTTAGCCACGTGGGTTCTTGGGAGTGGTAGGGGTCTGTTAGAAAAAGGCCCTGTACTATTTTCCCATCTTCTTACACAATCATAAATGCTCTATCGCGTCTTAGCTCAGTACTTGACTCTGAATACTGATAACTGTTCGGCGTACTAGAACTTAGACTTCCGGACTGGACCTGCTATAGCAACAGAGTAGTAGACCGGTTCTGACTTATAACTAATAGAATACTCAACTTCATTAACCGAATGCCACTCAATAGGCACTTCTTCGTGACAGATAGGTATACCAAACAATAACACAACAGACAGCTATACTCGAAGGTATGCAAACTTACCGTATGCCAAACTCAAGCAACAAGTTCCTACCAACAGTCGACTCGTCACAAACTTATCATTGTTTCCACTCGCGTTCAGACCATTACCGATACGAGTCCTTCCTGTGATCGGAATCAACAGTGAACGCAGACGATTGTATCGAACTTGGTTACTTAACAAAAAATGCTAACACGCAAATAGTTCGCTTCGGCCTTACACAGTCCCTTGTTCAATGGAAGACTGATAAACAACACTTATTCCGTGATAAAATCCCGAACCGCATATAACTATCACCAAACAGATTCACAACACAATACTACCGAGTCGTAACTCTGCACTACAGGGAGAATAGTCGAATAGACAGATCCGAACAGAACAGAACAGTGCTCAATCTTCTCATCGACATATCACACACAGATTCAACAGTATGCTCACAATTTCCCAAAACGGGCTCCCTACCACTCTTTTCTCATTGCCTTATATAGAAGATTTGTTACAAGGGTGCGCGAATCTTTAGTTTCACGTGCATTTCAAAAAGGTTCTTTTACATTTAAGACGTCTGTCATAGTACATTTGTCCTTTTTCGGCGGCCGTCTAACATGCACTTACTAAGCGATCCTCCTCCAGTTGTAGAAGATATAGACTCCTATGTTTGACTGATAACTCTAGAGACATCTTTTCTATTGTTACAGGCAAACTTGGAACCACAAACTCCATTGGAACCACTGCTTCTAATCCATACACCAATCTGAATGGTGTCATTCCAATGGTTACCTTAAAAGCTATTTGGAATGACCACAATGCTAAATCTAGCAACAAATCCCAACTTTTGAGATTATCATGAACTAATTTCTTAAGAATCATTAGTAAAGTTTTATTAGTACTTTTTGCTTGACCATTTTCCTATGGATGATAAGCTATAGACGTTTTATACATAATCAGATGTGTTCTTTTTAATTTAGGAATAATTTCATTGAGAAAATGAGCTCCTCTATCACTCACCAATTCTACAAGACAACCAAATCTATCCATAATGTTGTGGTAGAGAAACTTTGCTACTCTAGCTGCCCCGTTATCTTTAAGTGCTACTACTTCCACCCACTTTGTGCAATAGTCTGTTGCCACTATAATATACCTATTTCCTCATTGAGTAATTGGCTTAATGTGACCAACAAAATCCATCCCCGATTTTTGAAATGGATCTAACACTAAAACTGGATGATCCGACATTCTATTTGAATTACCTGGTTGACCTCTTTTCTCGCAAATGACATACCTTTTGGGAAATTCATGAGCATCACTTAATACTTTAGGCCACCATAACCTAGCTTGTAGAATCTTTCTACCTGTAATATGCCCTACTAGATGTCCTCCTAGTGCTCCTAAATGGTCTTCCTGCAAAATAGGTGGTTGCTCAAAATCTGGCACACATCATCTAATTACCTGATCCACCCATTTTTATATAATGCACCTATTATCACCAAATATGGCCTACTTTTCAAAGCAAGCTTCTTTCTCTGATCAAGTGTAAATTGTTGAGGCAATATTCCATCTCTTAAGAAAGTTAACAATTGCTTATACAAAGAATTAGAGTCAGCAATCTGAGCATTAAATGATTCTACATCTGGAAAGTCATCATTCCCTCCCACTAGCGCTTCTCTTGACCCCAAGATACTAAAATAATCACTCATGGCATGCTCTTTACCTCGAGTATGACCAATCACAAAATCAATTTCTTGTAATAAAAGCATCCATCTTGCCAATCTTCCTATCAACAGAGGCTTCTTGATAAGATATACCAAAGCTTGATGGTCTACATGGAAAACCACTTTATTACCATACACATAATGCCTGAATTTATTCAAAGCATATACCATTGCCAACACCTCACATTGAGTAACCAGATAATTCCTTTCTAGCAAAGACAATACTCTGCAAGCATAATGAATTGGTCTATACCATCCCTTTTCTTTTTGCTACATCAACAATTCTCCTATTGCTACATCCGATGCATCTACAAATATGTGAAAAGGTAAAGGCAAATCCGATGGCTACATAATTGGAGCTACTGAAACCATCTTTTCTAATAACTAAAAAGCCTTCTCTTGAGCTTGACCCCATAAAAAGGGAACATCTTTTCTTGTTAAATGTTTCAATGGTAATGAGATATTTGCCAAGTACCTTAAATATCTAGCATGCCATTTAATTTGACCTACAAGACTCATTACTTCCTTCACATTTTTTGGAGCTTTAGCTATCCTAATAGCTTCAATCTTCTTGATATCAATAGCCATCCCCTCTCTTCAGATAACATGACCCAATAAAATGCCACTCTTCATTGCAATGGATTCAACACCATTCTAAATTTTCTGCATCTGCCGAAGCAAGGATTCAGATGCAGTAGGTGTTGCACCTCTTTCCAAATACTAAAATATGATCCACACATACTTGCATAAAATCTTGAAAATAAGGCTAAAAAACTCTATATACCACATAATTAAATGAAGGTGGTCCATTTTTTAATCCGATGCTCATAACTCTAAATACATATGCTCCAAATTCTAGAATAAATGTTGTTTTGTGTTGATCCTCTTCAACAACACGAATCTAATTATAGCCAAAAAATCCTTCTAGAAAGCTATACATTTCATATCCAACTACCGCATCCAACACCACATCACAAAATGGCATTGGGAAAGGATTTGTCATTGTAGCTACATTTATTTTCTATAATCCACACAAATCCTCAACTTCCCATTCTTTTTTGGAAAAACAATAATGGGAGATACCATGTTACTTGATTAATCAGTTTAATGAATCCAACTGCCAATAACTTGCCGATCTTGTCCTTAACCTATTTTTCAAAATTGGGATTCATGTGCTACCTTTGCTGCACAACCAGAACTGCATCTATTTCAAAATTAATCCTATGTTGATGTAAATCTAGGTATATGCCTTTCACTTGTGAATAATCCCAAACAAATATGGGAATATACTCCTTTAACAAAGAAATTAGATCTTCCAAGAAGTAACCTTCCACTTCTTTACTTACTCTCATGATTTTTGGTTCAACATTAGCCCTTAGATTGATTTCCTAAAGTTCATCTTCCTTCACCCTTCTAGACCCTGCATACTTTTTCTCTTATATTTTTTCAGCCAAATTTATCACCTCCTTTTTGTTCTTGATAACAAAATTTGTGGGGCGCCTCCCTGGTGCAAGCATTGTTATCGGTCCATTGAAGATGTTGGTCACATCTAATTTACTTGTCCCAACTCTAGTAGGCTTTGGTAGATTGTCAGAAAGAAAATGAGACTTCAACAGAATATCAGCTGCAAACAAGCTCTACTGGGAGAACTGATTGGCTGCTCTGCGACCCTCTGGAATGCCATCAGAAGGGAGGTCCTCTAGAAGATCTGGCACGAAAGATGTGCTTATAACTTTGGTGACTCTCCCAAAGTGTATTCGATTGAGATCGTTGTTCCTCCTGAGTAAAAGAATCACCAACTATAAGAAATACCCCCTTTCAGGCATCATAAAGTGCTTCTCCTAATTAACAACAAGCTTAAACCCAAGTGGGCCCCACACAAGGTTGATGAGAGGGTGATTAACATTCTTCGTAATACCATCTAAACTTTGTGAGATCTACCCCTACTCTGTGGGAGTTGGGGGGTCCCATGGGCACTTGTCCCCTTCACTTGTACTTTTCTTTTCCTTTATTTGATACAAACCTGTAAGAGTAGGCTAAGGCCGAACTTCCCTTTTATTAAAGAAAAAATATTTGCTAAGCCAAAATTTCTACATTCAGCTCAAATAATTGTCTCAGCTTTGTTCCTTCCATTGTATCACCTACTCCTTGTTCACTACTATTTTCCAACAATTCCTCCTCTTTTCAAAGCACTCCTTCCACACCAACTTCCAATACTAGAATCACAATTGGATTTGCCTTCAAAAATTCTTCCTCTTCATCATCTTCTATCTCCTTTGCTAGACTAATGGTCTGAGTCATTCGAGGTTTTTCTCTTACTGACATATTCATTCTTCCTTTCATTGGTATTGTGACATGCATTTTACTCTTCATTATTGTTGATATATTTAGGTAGTGATGTGTGTGAACACACTAGGACCACCGAGGCACTTTTTTCCCTCTTTAGGAGGTTTTTTCTGCCGGCTTGTACATATGCCTATGCCCTAATGGGCTACTAATCTTTGTACATTCTCTAGTAATACATTCAGTATTGTGTGTTGAGCTCCAAGCTTCTTCTTCTTCCTTGTGCTGTTCGCGTGCTTCCGCAGACGTCTAACTCCAACAATTGGTATGAGAGCACGTCATCGCTTCATCTAGGGTGCCGTTGACACTCCTCCTGTTGGAGTCTCAGAATCGCACGAATTTTGGTGAGCATACTCAGTGTGTTTTCAAGATCAAAACATCTTCGTTTTGTGGTGCCGAAATCGCGATCTGAGCTCGTTTCGGCCTCCCAACGCACTATCAGAGTGCTTGTGCAGGCTATTTCATCTTTTTGTGCTAAAGTTATATTCCAGTTTCTGTTTGCCAGTATAAGTGTCTCGAAGTCTGCTACAGGTCTAGCAAATCTTGTCTAGGCAGTTCTATTCATCTTTTTGAGATACAGTCAGTTTTTTGCATCAAGGTATTTTAGTCACCGGCCATGGCTGAAAGCAGTGATGTATTTCGTATGTTGGCTGTTGAGGACAAGTTGGATGGTACCAACTACCCATTATGGGCTTATATGATGCAACATGTAATGGGGAGCAAAAGGATTGTGAAAGACGTCCTGTTACACCTCTGACTACAGGTAGTGCACATACAAGTGCTGGAGCTGATGAAGATGGTGTTGAAGATGATATTCCGTAGATTCCTGTTTGTGCTGCTGTTTTTGCTGCACCTACTGCAGAGCAGATTCGCTAGGATGGCAGAGATGCCCAGACACATGCATTGATAGCCTTGTCTGTCAAACGTGCCATTATTCCTCACATTCGCTCTTGTAGAACAGCTAAGGATGCTTGGGATACACTTACCACATTGTACCAAGCTAGGAATGAGGCTCGTGTTTCTTACCTCCGAAAACAATTGGAGAGTGAGCACATGAATGAAGGTGATTCTAGGGACAGTTTCCTAACGAAGATCAAAGACTTGAAGGAACAATTGATTTATGCTGATGAGGTTATACCAGATAGCTCACTTGTGTAGACCGTTCTGAATGGTCTTCCTGATTCATATCAGAGTTTTGCTTCTACTCTTCGGTTGATGATGAAAGGCAATCCGAATGCCTTATCATTTGAGGAGTTAGTCTCTGTTTTGTTGCAAGAAGATCAGTCTAGGCAGAACAGGTCCATTATGCGAGTTGCAGATCAAGCTTTCCTGGCTAGTCAGAAGGGCAAAAGAAAATGGAGCTCTTTAACTAGTAAGCAAAAATCTGCTAATTCTACATATTCAAAGAAGGAAGATAAAGATGAGAAGAAATCAGAAAAGCAAAAATTGTTTTGTAAGTACTGTAAAGGGAATGATCATATCATAAAGAACTATCCAAAACTGGCTGCTAAAGAGGCAATGAAGAAAGAGGCTGGAATGGTTGTTGCAGAGGCCTCTACACCAAAAACAAAGTCTGCTAATCTTGTGCAGGAAGAAGAATGGGCGTTTACTATTGTTTGTAGTTTTGACCCATCTTCTCATGAGCAGTGCATGTCTGCAGTAGACTTAGATGTTTGGTATTTTGACAGTGGGGCGACCAAACATATTACCTTGCAGCGTAGTTTCTTCTCTTCACTCGAGCCTGCCTCTACATCGAATACTGTTACATGCGCCAACAACTCCTCTTATCCTGTTATGGGAGTTGGTAAGATCATTTTGACTACTGCTGATGGTAGTTCTTTCACTTTGTCAGATGCTTTATTTGTGCCAGGGATCAAGAAGAACCTGTTATCAGTTTCTGCATTAGCCAAGATTAGCTTGGTTGTGAAATTTGTTGATGACAGGTGTACAGTTCATGATCTGTCAAATGGCGATAGGATTATTGCTTCTAGCATTTTATAACGTGGGCTGTATAAGCTCATAGACTATGAAAGATCAGTAAATGATTTGGCATGTGCAGTAAATGATTCTCAGGTTATGTCAGATGCAAAGATTTGGAATGCACGCTTTGGTCATTTGAATTTTGCTAGTTTGCTACGCCTGTAGAAATCTGAAATGGTGTCCTCTTTGCCCAAACTTGAGGCACCTAGAAAACATGTGTGTGAAGGCTGTATTTTGGGCAAAATGCAGTGTTTGTCCTTTCCAAAAGATTGTTTAGTTCCGGCTACTTAGAAATTGCAGCTTGTACATAGTGATGTTTGTGGTCCTATGCAAACACCTTCGTTTGGGAATTATCTTTACTCTGTGACTTTCATTGATGATTTTTCCAGGCATGCATGGGTATATCCATTGAAGGCAAAGTCCGAAGTGTTCATGTGCTTCAAACAGTTTTTGGTTTTGGTTGAAAATCTGTCAGCATGTAAAATGGGCACCCTTCGTTGTGATCGAGGGGGGGAATATATGTCTTCTGATTTTAATGCATTTCTAACTAAGTGTGGGATAAAACACCAGTGTACAGTGCCGTATACACCTCAACAGAATGGAGTTGCTGAACGAAAGAACAGGTCACTCATGGAGATGGCAAGGTGTATGGTCAAGAGTCAGGCTTTACCACATAGTTTCTGGCTTGATGCTATCATGTGTGTAGCATATGTACTAAATAGGTGTCCCACTAAAGCGCTGTAGTCTATCACTCCATATGAGGCTTGGCATGACCGCAAGCCATCTGTTGCTCATCTGCCTGTTTTTGGTTGTTTGGCATATGCATTAGTGCCTGAACAACATCGTAGAAAATTGGATGATAAGGCAGTAAAATGTATTTTTGTTGGGTACAGTTCTGAAAGTAAAGGCTATCATCTATATCATCCACAGACTAAACGCATTATGGTTAGCCGTGATGTTGTCTTTGTGGAAGATTCTATTCAACCATTGCTTTCATGTACTAAGGAGACATTTGTTAGCTCCAAAGACATGTATGATACTTTGATGCCTCTTTTTGCAGGTGGATAGTCTAGTGTTGGTCCTAATGAGGCAACTTCTCAGCCTTTGCAGGTTTCATATGATGATGCAAATCATTCCATTTTTGATGCAGATTTACATGATGCACTTGTTGATGAGAGAGCTGATATTGAGCAGGCAAAAACTATGCCAAAATGGCTGGTGCAGACTTTGCATGATAGCAAATTAGATGCACCTTTGTCATATTGTACTCGTTCAGGCTCTCATAGTGCCTCCTTTGCATCAGATTGCTATGCTATGGCTGCGTCTAGTCTCTGTGATGAGAATGAGCGTGTTTCTTTTGGTGAAGCACAAAATTTAGAAAATTGGATGGCTGCTATGCAATCTGAATATGATGTTATAATGAAGAATGGTACATTTTCCTTATGTGACTTGCCTCCTCGCAAGAAGGCCATTGGCACTAAGTGGGTATACAAGCTGAAGCATAAACCTGATGGTATAGTTGACAGGTATAAGGCTAGGCTTGTTGCAAAGGGTTATGCGCAGGAAAGAGGCATTGATTTTGATGAGACCTTTGCACCTACATGCTCTATGACTACTGTTCGGAGCATTTGTGCACTTGTAGCCCATCATGGTTGGAATGTACATCAGTTGGACATTAAAACAACATTTTTTAATGGTGACTTGCATGAAGAAGTGTATGTTTTTCAGCCCCGTTGCTTTGTGCAGAAAGGGCATGAAAACCAGGTGTGCAGGTTAAAGAAGGCATTATATGGTTTAAAGCAAGAACTACGTGCTTGGTATGAGAAGATACATGCCTATCTGGTTGCACATGGTTTTGAGAACAATCCAACTGAAAGCACCTTATATGTTAAGCATGCTAAGGATGTGCTTCTGATCATTGTTGTCTATGTTGATGACATGCTGCTCACTGGTCCTATTGAGAAGCATATTGCTGATTTCATGGCTGATTTGCATGCCTCATTTGAGATGTCTGATTTGGGGCATTTGCATCACTATTTGGGCATTCAGTTTATGCAAGTTGATGGTGGAATGGCTTTGTGTCAAACGAAATATATTGACACATTATTGTAGCATTTTGGCCTTGAAGACTGTAAGCCTATTGCCACTTCTATGGAGACAGGTTTACGATTGAGTCTTCATGATGCTGGAGATGCATTTGATGTTGTTCTTTATCAGCAGGATGTTGGATGCTTGATTTACTTATGCATTACTTGGACAGATATTCAGTTTGTTGTCTCATAGATGAGCAAGTTTATGCATTGCCCGGAGTCATGCATTGGAAGGCGGTTAAGCGCATCTTTTGCTACTTGAGTGGTACTCAGCTACTTGGGTTGTTTTATCCCAAGGGGGGATCACTATCGCCAGATTTGCATGCTTTTTCTGACTCAAACTGGGTTGGTTGTTATGACACTCGTGTGTCCACTAGTGGTTTTTGCTTCATGATTGGTAGCTCATGTTTATCTTGGTTGAGCAAAAAGCAGCCTACTGTGGCCACCTCCAGTTGTGAGGCTGAGTATAGGGCAACTTTCACAGCGATTGTTGAGTGTGTGTGGTTCAGATGCCTTATGACTGATTTGGGTGTTGGCCAGTCTTCTGCCACCACCATCTTCACTAACAGTCAGAGTGCACTGGTAGTTGCGAGGAACCCTCTGTTCCATGCTCGCACTAAGCACATTGAGGTGCATTATCACTATGTCAAGGAGAGGTTCTCTGCTGGGGAGATCAGCTTGGCATATGTGCCCACGTAGGAGAACATTGCAGACCTTTTCACGAAGGCTCTTCCTAGGGAGAAGTTTGAAGCTTTCCGCAAAGCTTTGGGCTTACTTCCTTTTGTGGAGTGATTTCCGCATAGCTTGGCACTTCCTTATACATGAGTGCCAGCTCGTTGTTCACCGCATCACTCCCAAGGGGGATTTGTTGATATATTTAGGTAGTGATGTGTGTGAACACACTAGGACCGCTGGGGTACTTTTTTCCCTCTTTAGGAGGTTTTTTCCCCCCTTGTATATTTGCTTATTGCCCTAATGGGCTACTGATCTTTGTACATTCTCTAGTAATACATTCAGTATTGTGTGTTGAGCTCCAAGCTTCTTCTTCTTCCTTGTGATGTTGACGTGCTTCCTCAGACGTCTAAATCCAACAATTATAACAACCATGTTTAAACCCCAATCTTGCTTAACCTTGGCCAACCTAAACCAAGGTCTCCCTAACAACATCGCATATGGATATGTAGATTCAAACATTCAAATTACCACAAAATTAACCATGAATGAAATCCATGCAATTACTATCTACTATTGCTTCAGAATACCCAAGGGTTGAACTCATGTCTGATATGCCATCTTAATTTGAAAAGGTGTTGGATCTAGAGTCCCATTCCCCATTTCCTTAAATATGTGTTCAGGTAATATATTCACTCCTGAACCACCATCTAGCAAAACTTCATCAAATTTTCTTTGCTTATATTGTGCGTGAATTACTCCTACCACAATGTCCACATCAATTGGATCAATACTATTGGCTGATGTTGAAGGTATCTTTGTAGTCGTTGGTTCTGATTGTTGCCCAACCAGCCGTTTGAACAAATTTTCTTTAAAAGCTAGTACTATTGATAACAACTGATCCAAAGTTAATTGTAAAGGAGAGTTAATAATAACCTCAAACTAGTCATTCTCCAACTCTTGTTAAGCCTTCATCCCATCATCTTTCTTTGGTTTATGAATGGGCATTAAGACCCCATCATCTTGCAATAAAAGTTCACTTTTTTCCTACTTTTTTTGATCCTCTTAGATCTGTTTCTGTACTTGGTCCTGAATCTGCCTTTGCTCATGCCAATCAATAGGACCTTTATTTCTTGATCTTTTGATTGCTAAAACTTAGACATCCTTTATCTTGGCACATTTTCTATAGTCACAATTCCATTGATCCTCATGATCCTTTCCGTCGCTTTTTTATGTACTCGTACTTGGATCATTTTGAAATTCTTGATCCTATAAATCAATAACAATAATATTCACTTGAGCAACTTGTTGAGCCTGTTGCTGTTGTTGCCCTTGCTGGTTATTTTGATTGTACCAAATAAATGTTATACCTCTTTCCTCTTTAATCTTAACCCATAAAGGATAATCAGGACCAATCCAATGATCTAGTGGTGAGCAATACCCACATGGAATCACTCTAGCTGGTCATCCCTCATGATTTCCTTGTTGATGGCCTTCGTGGTTTCCTTGCATATTTCCTTGATCTCTCCATGGAGGTCTCCCTTGCTGCTACCTCTGAAAACCACCACATCCTTGAATCTGAATGGCTTGATTTGTTGCACCTTCATTATTAACTCTATTATATTGTCTTGAACTTTTCATCTATGCTTTAGATCATACCAGCATTGGCTTGTGATATGACCTTCTTTATCGCAAATCTTGTGAAACCTTTTCTCCATAGGAGCAATTATTGAGTATCCATGCTTCTTTAATCAACTGATGAGAGCTTCCTCTTTACTCTAGTTTCCTTTTTGTTTGTGATGCCTTCATACCACAACCTCTTCATCCTCACTCTATGATTCACAATCACTCTTACCTTTCTCTCATTCTAATTCTGAGTTGGATTCACCATCAGAACTGGAATCACTATCCTTCTTCATTGTTCTACCAAATCTCTTTTCTACTCTAGTAGCTGCTACTACCAACTCATCAAAACCATTGGCTATATGAATACTAGCCACAACATGCCTAATACTGCTTCTTAATCCTTTGAGAAAATAACTTACTTAAATCTCATGAGTAGGTCTCTCATTAACTTGTGATCTTTCTAGTAAAATTCTAAATTTTAATCATAATCTTCCACCAGCACATTCTTTTGTCTGATGGCTCTAAGTTCTCTAAAAACATCAGAGGGAGTCTTTTCCCTTCTAAATCTTGCAAGAATGTTATTTTTAAAGCATTATAAGTAGCAAAATGAGCCATACCATGTTGATTGAACTAGCTCATTGCTTTTCCTTCTAATGTGGCTACAAACAATTGTAATTTAACTGCATCATTGTATATTGATGGATATCCACTTGCTATCCACTTTATCTTAAATTGAGTAACGTGGCAATCAACATCTTCCTTTGATCCTCCTCTAAAGTGTGCTGCTTTTACTTTAAGATTAGGAGGTGGTTGTACCATGGGCAATGGCTGAGGCGTACCCCTAGTTCATTGCCTGGTCATCCCAACAAGTGGGTCAAATTGGAGTCATCTTCTAACTTCTGCAACTGCGTCTGTCAGGATCAATGCCCCTAGTATTCCACCCACCAACCTTGCTTCTACTGCACCTGTTCCTCCTTCCTCCTCTTCAACTTCAAAATTGGAATCTTCTTGTGCTTTATACCAATCATATGGTTCAGAAAATAAATCCATGTTACCCGCTTGTGCTTGCGAGCATGTGTAATATACTTTACCAAATCTTTACCTTCTTTTCGACATGCATTTCTTGCTTCTTGAGCAAGCATAGTAGGAGTGCCAAATGTGTTGGGGTTTAACAAAACATACTGACTTCATCACAAACTCTTTGGAAATTAATCTCAATATTAATATTTACTCACACAAAAGAGAATACTCACAAACAGTACTTCACATTCACCATGTTCTTCCTACGTCAACAGAATGTCAAGCTAAATTTTCTCAGGTAGACATAAATTCAATACGCATAGGAGAGGTTAGGCAAAATATTTCATTAATATTCTTTGAATACCAGATATTACAAGATAGAAGAGATTGTGTTCTCAGAGAGCGAAGGAGGTGGAGAAGGGGAAGAGCGGCACGAGGTTGGATCAAGCCCCACTAGGTGTGAGTGCATCATCCCCCATCCGGCTAGCGGCATCTACATGGTGGGTGCCTCGCCCTGGTAGCATGGTCATTTTCTCGTAGGCCTATGCCTCGAAAGAGAAAGGTCAGATTGCACCGAATGAAGGACGTAGGGTGAATGCATCACGAATATGGAATGGCAAATGCAGTTCTCTCTAAAAAATAAATCACTAGTACTCGATGTGCCAAATAAATGACCTATGCTCAATGATGGTAATGAATATAAAAAGGATGTCACCAAGTGACTCTAAATAATACAAAAAGATTCTGCTACAATGTGGATCACTCAATATAAGATAGTCACTACATTACAGTGCGAAAGGATGCCCTTCAACTTCTCTTTGGTCTTTGCAGTAGGATCTATGTTTCACTTTAGTTCTTTAGTCTGTGTAACTCCAAAAGCTTTACTTCAAGCCTTCACCGCAAGAACTTTTCTCCCTTTTACTTCAAATCATGCAACAACCTGGAGAGACTCCGCGATGTAATGCTCCACTTTGGGTCTTCAAAAACTTCAACTTTACTTCATATAATATTCTTTAGAACATGAGAATCTTGGAGTTGGAAAGAATCCGTGGGGATAATGCTTCACTTCGGTCTTCAAGAACTTCAACTTTACTTCATATAATAACTTGAAAAAGATCAATCAAAAACTGGAGAAAAATCGGGGGTATAACCTCTTTATCTCTCACCCATTTCATGGGAATCTAAAAGCCAATCAGAAACTCTTCTCTTCACTCTTCTTCAAATCATGCACATCAACATCTGCAAAGAATCCACTGGGAAAGAAGAAAAAACATTGTTAGTGTTTCTCTGAAATTCATTAAAAATACACTCATTATCCCTTTAATTTGATCAATTTTCGCTTTCATATTTCTTCTATTTTCCTAGTCTTGTGAGTTTTCCTTCGTCTATAATTCATTCTTTATAATTATTTCTTTACTAAACAAAAATAGTGTCTCGAAGTATCAAAATAAAATCCCATTCAGATCTCCCTTTTTCTTTGAGAATTAATGCTTTGCATGTTCTCTTTGCCATTCACCCCCACTTTAGTATTTGCCTTGCCAATACTAATTTCTCTTTACCCGCCCTTCTTTATGTCCATGGTATCAACGTTTTGGGATCCCTTTCCGAATTTTTATTTACCATAGAGATTCCTTTTGCATCTTTTAGCAATTTCCCTATACCAACCTAGGTGACTATTTCCTAAATCACACATCAATGAAGCCAATCGGTTGTTCTTATAATCCATAACAATTGTGAAGTTTGTTAGCATCTCTGCACAAACAACACTAGCAGTATAGCATGAGAGCCCATTTGGTGGCCACTTTTGTTCGGAACCATTACAGTTAGATCCTTGAATAGGCAACAACGGATTTCGAAGTTTTGAAATTGGCTTGAGAGAAATAAAGCATCCTTCCTTTTCCAAGTATTGCAAACATGTCCTCCATTTGCTGATCATCAAATCCCTAGTCTGCACTATTTGGAAACATCAATTTTGGACCTCCTACCCCCATCTCCAACATGAGTGGCACTTCCCAACCATTCACTTTTGCTAGCTTATGAGGCACTCTATCATACAAATAGATTGCTTGCCATCATATCCCCTCTCCATGTGATAATGCTTCATAATTTTAGGATCATATAATGACAATGTTCATCGCTACATGTCATCTCTACAATGGAGTCATAAAATATGTCAAATTTAGAGAGCCCTTTTTCCATCGTCTCTCTCTCTCTCATCATCTACCCTTTTTTTATTTCTACAATACCTAGGATGAGTCGTCTCTCTCTATCTATCTCTCTCTCTCTCTCTCTCTTCAAACTAGTTCATCGGCCTGCACACGATACTTAAACATTGCCTCCAGTCAACTGCAATGTCGCTCTGTGTGTGATCCCTTCCTTCTCTCTATCTCTCTCTCTCTCTCTCTCTCTCTCTCTCTCTCTCTTTCTCTCTCTCTCTCTCTCTCTCTCTCTCTCTCTCTCTCTTTCGAGTTCATCTTTCTACACCAACATGTTCATTTGGCACCATTGAATTCCTCTAGGAGCGCTGATCTTTTTCATAATGGCCATCTCTGTGTGTGTGCCTCTCTCTCTCTCTCTCCACTCCATTTTCTCTTTTCTCATGATCTGCTTTTGTGTATGCACCTCCATACCCGTCGACGTCACCCAATCTCACTCCCTCGTCTTGAACGGCCTTGTTTCTGATTTGTCCATTTCTCTTTCATCGGTATGCATTGAATCTTCATTGTCCCACCATTCGTGTGTTTTTCTCTAAATGGGTGTCCAACCTCTCTCTCACTCTCCCTCTCCCTCTCTCTCTCTCTTTTCTCTCTCTCTCTCTCTCTCTTTGTCTCTCTTTGTCTCTCTTATACTTTACAGAATATTGGAATGTTAAATGGGTTTTAATGCCTTGAGGTTTTTAATGTGTTTTGTGTTTTGATTTAGTAGGTGAAGATCCATGACGGTGTGAATGCGCATGGACTTATTCAAATTATTTTGGACATATTTAAAAGAATATATTTACAAAATAGTCATTTTTAGAAGATAGTATTTTTATTAATTTTTGTAAATAAAGCAAAAACACGTTATTTAAAGTGTGGCCCTCATGTATCTTCAATTCAGGACATAATAAGAAATACCTTTAAATACACATACTCTAATACCAGTGTTGCCCTTCCAATCCAGTAGACACACAAATGTAGAGGATAGTACGGAAACAAAATCACACAAAAGTACTCAAAAAATAGGAAGAGACAAGAGATGACAGTAGATTGGGTACAATCTCCCCCCACATACTATGATGGACAACTCTATCATAATTGAAGTTTGTTCATTAACTAATTCTGACCCATCCTTTTCCACTCATTTGATCCTAAATTGAGCAAATCTCCTCCAAATCCTAAGCTCTTTATGCTATGGAATTCTCTTTCAGAACTCTTTTCATAAAGTGGCTACAAGCCGTACTTTGGCTTTAATTCTCATCTTCTTCAGAATTTTGAGTTTGCCCATTAATCTTCAACAATCCTCTTCCAAGCAACCTTTTAAAGCACAACCTATTAGGAGGAACTTGGAAAGCTATTCCAAGGAAGGGTGGATCAACTTCAACACCTACACACTCCTAAAAATTAATTATTGAACCTCTAGATGGTTTTTTTTTTGTCAACTTATATGCATCATTGCCCTCTTTCTGCATCAAATTACATATAGGACATGCAATTTTGCATAGTACCTAGACTAGACACGTAGTTTCAACATGGATTCATCTTCTGGAGTGCATATATTCTTCTTGTAGGGATAGGTAAGTATTTTCTTGTAGGTTAGCGAGAAGAAAAATATACATTTGTCAGGGTGTGTAATCCCCTTATTGTCTACTTGTACTTATATATTGTGCCTGTCGGCACCAATATCATGGGAATTGCTTGTCCTGATTTTTCTGGTTTTCAAAATTTTGCCATTATGCTACCAAAAGTTTTAGCAAATTAGTATGGAGATGCATTCAACTATATAGAACATACTAAAAGCTTCTTACTCCATTGAGAAAATGCTTGTAATTTCTTTCAAACTGTATGGTTTTCCAAAGTTTTCTTATCACATCAAGATATTCATTTTTGTAATTACTTTTGGATTGCATTTAGGTTCCAAAATAGACTTTAACCTTGCTTATCATTCACATACATTAAATTCCAATTTTCCAATTCCATGCATGTGTTTTTACATGGAACATGCTTATGATTGTTCACTTATGGGACATGTAAGTTGTCATCCATGTCTAGTTTATTATTATCAACTAAGGTCAGTTGCTTGTCAACTAGGAGGCATGTTATACTGTATGGAATATTGGAACGTTAAATGGGTTTTAATGCCTTGATATTTTTAATGTGTTTTGTGTTTTGATTTAGCAGGTGAAGGTCCATGAGGGTGTGAACGCGCATTAACTTATTCAAATTATTTTGGACATATATTTTTAGAAAATAGTTATTTTTAGAAGATAGTATTTTTAGTTATTTTTGTATATAAAGCAAAAGCCCGTTATTTAAAGCGTGGTAGATTTCTTTGTTGGGAGATAGACCCACCCATTTTTCATCATTTTTCAGATTCATTTTTTTTTCTTCAGATGATGAAGATTCTGGTAGAGTTATTTTTGTATATAAAGCAAAAGCACGTTATTTAAAGCGTGGTAGATTTCTTTGTTGGGAGACAAACCCACCCATTTTTCATCATTTTTTGGATTCATTTCTTTTCCTTAGATGATGAAAATTCAAGACATAATAAGAAATACCTCTAAATACACATTCTCTTATAGAGTTATCCATCAGAGTATGTGGGGGGAGATTGTACCCAATCTAGTGTCATCCCTTGTCTCTTTCTATTCTCTAAGTACTTTTGTGTGATTTTGTTTCTGTACTATCCTCTGCATTCATCCGTTTGTGGGATCCAAAGTGCAACAGTCTCTCTCTCTCTCTCTCTCTCTCTCTGCCATCGCATCGCATCTCCAGAGCAGTATCTCTCTCTCTTTTTCTCTCTGTCTCTCTCTCTCTCTCCCATCGCACTGCATCTCCAGAGCAGTACCTCTCTCTCTCTCTTTCTCTCTCTCTGCCATCACACCATATATCTAGAGTAGTCTCTCTCTCTCTCTCTCTTTGTCTCTCTCTCTTTGGTTTTCTGGGCATGACTTCATCCCCAGCAGCTGTTAGGAACATCTTTACTTCCTCTCTGTTTCATTAATTTCTTTTGCCACTGGAGTTCATCACCTCTTTCTCTCTATCTCTATCTCTCTCTCTCTCTCTCTATTTCATGCTGCTCTGGTGTTCTCTATAAAAGTCAAAAGTCCTAGCGATGGGTAAGAAGAAGATTAATTTATCTATCCTGCTCTCTATCTAACCATATAATTGATTGTTCAACAGTCATATGAAGCATTTTCTTTGACCTAAGTCATGTGATCTATGACTATTTTGAGCACTATCCTACGCGTGCTGTCTTTTTCTCTCTAGCTGGTTTGCTAAACTCAAACTCGTGTGTATGCATCTCTATCTCTCTCTAAAGAGTGCAAGAATGACTTCATTTTTGCTCTCATGACACAACACAAGAAATAATTTGATCATGTCTAAACAGAACTTAATAGAGCATGAAAGAGCTCATTTCTCTTTTAAAAAACCATAAAACAATAAGAAATTACTCGATTCTTTCATCTCTGTGCTTGTCATAGTAGAGAAATACTTTTCCTTCTACAGCATGAGAGGAGATCAGGGAGATGATGTCTCTCTTTCTCTTCCTCTTTCTCTCCTTTCTCTCTCTCTCTCTCTTGGCATGGTGGCCAGAGGTGGTGAGCTTGAGAGGTGGCCATGGAGAGAGAATCAACATCATATTCATAAAGCATGGATAATAAAAAGTAAAGCATGAAAAAGAAAACATGAACAAGGAATTGAGTGAAGAAGAAAAGGCAAGGATCATACCTGGAGAGAATCCACCAAGAAAACCAAATGAGCATGGGCCATCTATTTATAGGTTTGCCCTAGGGGTTCTCTCTAGAATCATCTAACCTCCCTTTTAATCCTTTCTATTTTCAGAATATTCTTACATGTTCTTTTCTATTTTTGGAAAATCCCATCTTGTATTTCTATTTTAGTTTTTCTCTTTTTATTTTCGGAATTTCTCTTCTTTCCATTTTTTTCTTTTTCTTTTTCCCTTTTTATTTTTGGAATAAGGTTTGGTTTCACACCTATGTACAGGATAAAAGGCAAAAGTAAGGTTCCAACCTAGGGTTTTAATCGTCAACCACATCAATAAAGGGGTTTATTTACACTTATGGGGTAAAATTCTAGGTTTTCTAAGGGTTTAGGTTAGGTTTCCATGGGTAAAACTCAGGCTTTCAAGGGGTTTCAAGGGTCAAACCTAGGTTTTGCAAGGGTCACCTAGGTTTCAGGGGTTTAGAGATAGGTTAGTGAACTATTTACAAATATATAGGTCTAATGTACTCACACGACATAGTTTCTCACCAGGTCATCAATCAAATCAACCAGAACTGAACATTTTCAAGACTCTTATCATGTTCTTATAACCAAAACAACATCTTATGATCAAAACAACAATGAAATAGACTTCGAGAAAAAAAAAATCTTAATGTACACTTCCCTGAGGGATTTCATCCCGATATCTGCCCCCACTAAACTTGCACATCGTCCCGATGGACCAACCTGCAAAATCCAATCAAAGCGTATCAGGATTCTTTTGAAAACTCTTTTTAATCTTTATGTTTTTCTTTTCAAAATTTGAAACGTGATCTCATATATTCCATCCAAGTTTATAAAGACTAGTGCAAATTTTAGAAAATTAAGCAGATGCAAGCTTCACAAATGTCTTAGTATGTTCTCATTTTTGCAATTAGACAAGTAACCATATGAATAAACTGTAGGCTTTGTAGATCTTTCATTCGTTCAACGCGTTCAGATCCAATAAATTATCATAAGTACTAGCATATAGTAAGTTTTACTAACTCAGTTTGTAGAAATATGCCCTGATTCCCCTATTTATCTCCTACCACCAAACTCTCCATCATATCTTTTTCTTTTCTTTAAATTTTTATTTTTTTCTTTTTTTCTTTTTCATTTCTTTTCTTTTTACACTTCATCTTAGCTCAACACTTCTTCTTTTTTTATTTTTATCTTCACAAGTCAGCCTGTGCTCAAATTGGGTTTGAATCTTGGACTTGTCTATCGGGCCAAGTTTATCCCACCTGTCTATCGACCCGACATAGCACACAACACAAAACATCAGCCCTACATGAAATCGATGTTCGCTGGTGGCTCTGACCACCCGACTAGAGTGACTCCATCCACCCACAAACCCATGCAGGTGCATGGCAACTGATAGGTCTAGCCTATGATGAAACTAGCGTCAGCTTGTGGCCTTGATCATCGAACCAAGGTTGTTCCACCCACCTACTAGCCCATCACAGCACACTAACAACATAAGCTCTTACATATACAGATGGCTTGAGTATGAATGTGTTCTCTCAAACATGATGTATCTGGAATAAATAGTAGGACTCAAAGAATCCCACTCACTAAGCGTCCAAATCTATCAGCATATACACACACTCAGTTTAAGCATGCATCACATTCCCAAGCTTTCACTCCCAAAAGTCTCTAGTTTGCTAACTCATTCTATTCATACCATTTCTAGTCGTTCATGCTTCATGAAAAACCATAAATTTTTTTTGCTTTATTCATTCTACATAATTTTCTTAAACTTGTACAGATCTTTCATACATTTATTATACACAAAAATGCAATGCATATGCTCTTTTAGAAAGAAAAAACAAAATCAAATTGGAAACATTTCACGTAGTATTTTTGCTTCATTTTCATTGTCGTTCAATCCAGCTTTTCTTCATTTTTCTCGATTTATTGTTCTTCATCAGCATCAACATGAGCCCTTGTGTCATCAGCATCCTCAAGCATCATCATCATCATCATCATCATAATCATCAATCATCATCATCAATCATCATCAGCAATCATCATCATCTTCATCAATCATCATCATCTTCATCCAATAACTCTTGATCATTCTCATACATTTTCATTATGATTCTTCTTCAATCCTCCTTCAATATTTGCAAATATATCTTTAAAAGAAAAAATTTACTTCTCTTGATCTTTTCCAATGTCTTAGAAGGCTTTGCAATTTTCCTTACATTTCCCTCGATTTGGTTGATAACATCACCAAGCAATTGTCTCTCTACTTCATTAACTCGTTTATCATATTTATTATCTTCTTGAGTTTCTTCTTCAATCTTTTCTAGTTCAATCTATTTATCAAAGTTTAATTGAGAGTCTGATTTTTTAATTTTCTCTTGATCAAATAGATCCACATTAGTCAAAAGTTTTTTATCAAATGAAACATATACATCCTGGTCTTTTTTTTATTTCTCTTGAATTTCTCTATCAGATTCTCTTTTATTGATTTATGTTTGTTCTCTTAATATATGCTCAATATTTTGTTTTTCAACATTTATCTTTCTACTTTTGGTTTCCTCATGAGGTTTCTCTAGACTCTGAATAAATAACATACTCATTTGTTCATCAGATTTTTTATCTTCATGATTTGTTGGTTTCCATATCTTTTGAAACAACTTTGATCTAGTTTTGGTCTCTTCAAAATATTCCTTCATTCCACCTCTTCCTACATTCAAATGCAAAGGTTATCTATCATGTATTTACAAATTTTATTTTCATGTTCACTTACTAGTCTATGTTTGCATGCACTTTCATATGCTATGCAATCCCAAAACATATGTCCAAACTGATTGCACCAAAAATATCATATAAGTCTCTTCTCAAGCCAACTTGATTTTCTAGTTATCTCTCTAGGAATGGATCTTCGAAGATCAAATGGTTGTTTGTGTGCATATATGCCTTGGACTTTTACCTCATGTTCATGGTCAAACTTCAATGTTTGTAGGTCCTCAACTTCTTTGGTCAACAACTCAACCATATGTTTCAATTCTGAAATCTCATAATCCATTTCCTTTCTTACGTCTTTAATACTTATCCCCATTAGCTGAATAGTGTCAAATATTGCATTTATCGTTTGCATTAAGGTCATAACAATACCGAATTAAAATTTTATAGATTCACTTGTGTTAATTTTTATTTCTTTAACTCGCTCTTCATATAGTTTGAAATGTTGTTCAATCATTTCCTTCATTTTAATCTTTCTCGTGATATGATCTAAGCTACGAAAAAATTATATTCATAATCTATGCATCAATGGAAAACTGCACACTCTTATGATCTAAATTTATGCAAAATGTGGATGACCAGACCCAAGTAGATAAAAACAATCCTTTTGTTTAGGTGTATGGAACAATGCAAATATTCAAAGAACTTTAAATAATGGTACATGGAGATCTCTATCTGATGTCGAGGTTCTTGTTTTCTCTTCTCAAGGAGTAGGTGGCATGTCGAAGATCATCGGGACACTGCCTCTCTTCACATCGGGTTCATGTGTCGAAAAGCAAAGGAGGTCAAGAAGGGGAAGAGTGGTGTGGGTTTGGATTAAGCCCCACTGGGTGTGAGTACATCGTCCCCTCTATGGTGAGTGGCATCTACATGCTGGGCACCTCACCCTGGTAGGGTGGTCATCATCTTGTAGGCCTACACCTCAGAAGAGAAAGGCTCGATCACATGGGATGAAGGATGTAGGGCGTATGCGTCACAAATTTAGAATGACAAAGAAAATGCTCTCTCAAAAAAATAAATCTCCACTAATCGATGTGCCAAATAAATGACCTCTGCTCAATGATGGTAATGAATATACAAATGTTGTCACCGAGTGACTCAGAATAATACACAAAGATTCCACTACAATGGGGATAGCTCAATATAAGATAGTTACTCTGCTAGATTGTGAAAGGATGCCCTTCAACTTCTCTTCACTCTTTGCGATAGGATCTATGCTTCACTTCACGTCTTCTGTCTTTGTAACTCCAAAAGCTTTACTTCAAGTCTTCACAACAAGAAATTTGCTCCTCTTTACTTCAAATCATGCAACAACCTGGAGAGAATCCATGGGGTAATGCTTCACTTTGGGACTTCAAAAACTTCAACCTTACCTCATATAACATTCTTCAAATCATGAGAATCCTAGACCTGGAGAGAATCCTCTATGATAATGCTTCACTTTGGTCTTCAAGAACTTCAACTTTACTTCATATAATAACTCGAAAAAGATCAACCGGAACCTGGAGAAGATCAATAGGGTAAAAAATCTTTACTTCTGAGCAAATCATGGGAATCTGGGCCAATCAGAAACTCTTCTCTTCACTCTTCTTCAAATCCTGAGCATCAACATCTAGAGACAATCCACTAGGAAAGAAGAAAGAAACATCGTTAGCATTTTTGTGAAATTCATAAAAAATACGCATTATCCATTTAATTTGATCAATTTTTGCTTTCATATTTCTTCTATTTTTCTTTTCCTCTGAGTTTTCCTTCATCTATAATTAATTCTTTATAATTATTTCTTTACTAAACTAAAATCATGTCTTGAAGTATGAAAATAAAATCCCATTTGGATCTCCCTTTTTCTTTGAGAATTAATGCTTTGGACATTCTCTTTACCATTCAACCTGAGTTTAGAATTTGCATTTCCAATACTAATGTCTCTTTACCCCCCCCCCCCTTTCTTTATGTCCATGGTATCAATGTTTTGGGATCCCTTTCTGAATTTTTAGTTACCACAGAGATTCCTTTTGCGTCTTTTAGCGATTTACCTATTCCAACCTAGGTGACCATTTCCTAAATCATGGATCAATGAAGCCAATCTGACTGTTCTTCTAATCTAGAACAATTGTGAAGTGTCTCACCATCTTTACACAAACAACACCAACACTATAGCATGAGAGCCCATTTGGTGCCCACTTTTGTTCAGAAACATTGCAGTTAGATCCTTGAATAGGCAACTAATGATTTCGAAGTTCTGAAATTGGCCTGGGAGAAATAAAGCATCCTTCCTTCTCCAAGTTTTGCAGGCATGTCCTCCATTTGCTGATCATCAAATCCCCGGTCTGCACTATTTTGATACATCAATTGTGGACTTGCTACCCCCATCTCCAACATGAGTGGCACTTTCAGACCATTTACTTTTGCTAGCTTATGAGGCACTCTATCATACAAATACATTGTCTGCCATCGTATCGCCTATCCATATGATAATGCTTCATAACTTTCAGGATCATATAATGACAATGTTCGATCCCTACATGACATCTCTACAATGGAGTCATAAAATATGTCAAATTTAGAGAGCCCCTTTGCCATCTCTTTCTCTCTCTCTCTTTCTATCTCTCTCTCTCTCTCTCCCTATCTCTCTCTCTCTCTCTCTCGACTTCTTCATCTGCTTGTGCAAGATACTTTACCACTACCTCCAATCAACTGTAGCACTGCTCTGTGTGTGATCCCATCCTCTCTTTCTCTCTCATTCGTCTTTCTACATTGACATGTTCATCTGCCCCCATCAAATCCTCTAGTAGTGCCAATATTTTTCACAATTGCCATGGCTCTCTCTCTCTCTCTCTAACTATCTCTCTCTCTCTCTCTCTCTCTCTCTCTCTCTCTCTATCTCTCTCTCCACTCCACTTTCACTTTTCTCCCGATCTGCTTTTGCGCATGCACCTCCATATCTGCCGACATTGTCATTGAGATTTTCTCTCCTCTCTCATTCATGACAGCCTATAGGAAACACATTCGGTGAATGTAGGCAAAATTCCCTAAGAAGTCCAAGATGCACCAAGGATGTCAAAGGGAGTTCACATGAAAACTTTGGAAGAAATTAAGAAAATTCAGGGTAGTGGTCAAAGTTGGTCAAATATTGGAAATTAGGGCAAAAATTTCAATGTCTCCAAATCACATGAAAAATTCACATACTTTCAAAGCCTATCAAAGGCAGTCTATGGCCTGAATTTCACATGTAAATGGATTGACTAGCACATGGATATGCTATGTGCATTTTGTAAAAAAATGTAATTTTTCCACTTAGACCCTATAAAATCTTGTATAGGAGTTTTGCTTAGCCATATGGTTTGACATATATAAAGATTCTATGTCGCTACATATTTATAAAGTATTTCAAGTCTATTAGAGCTTCCTGGACACCTTAATGCCACCTTGCGAACTTCCGAATGTAGTCAAACTTCTATAAGGGAGATTCAGATGGGAATTTTTGTGCATATTCCCAAAGAAGACCTTTCAAAACATAGCATTACAAATTTTCATCTTCATCAAAGGATATTTGAAGGCTTAAAAAGCACAAAATTCAGTTTTCAAGGTCACCACGGTTTCCTAGAATAAGAAAATTGAAGGCTTGAAGGGTTGCCACATGGCAAACAATGATTGAACCATGTTATACGATTAGGGTAAGCTCACATTCAAGGGTGGAGATGCACTAAAGCATAAATCAAGAAGGATCCACAAGTTTTTTTCATCGGATAAGCCTTTTATTGATGGTTAAAGATCAATAATGCAAAGCTTCCAAAAACAATAGCTTATCTTATCCAAATTGATGTTAGCATTGATCTGACGGTCCAGATAAACCCTAGATTTAATGGTGGAGAATGAACGTGCATATGTTTCCTCCCTTTGCCCTAGATATCATATAAAGAACCAATCCTAACCATCCATTTGATAAATCCAATGGTTGTAATCAAGCTGATCTAAGAATTGAGGCTTGATTTTTCTAGATCCAAGGACCCAAATACATTCAAAAAACTATAAAAACTCCCTCCAAAATCATAGAGCATCATTGTTAGGCATCCATAGGGCCCTTGCTAGCAAATGGTTTTCTTGCGACGATCACCCTCACTTGAGCGTGTGAGGATCCAAGGTGGGCTAGTAAGAGCATAGTTCCTAGAATCAATTTTTAGACTTCCACTCTAGGATAGGCTCATAAACCCAATGGTTTCTCTTTCTTTGCTCACCCTCAGTGGAGCCTGTGAGTCAGTTAGAGTTGGTTTTATGAAGCTTAGACTTATTTAGAAACACACTATGATCCTAGAAAGATATAGGGTCAATGAAGTGGAACGTGTTGTCTTATGTGTGACATTCGGTTGAGCTGTAATGGTGAGAGGGTCGTGTGGACTACTTTTCACTAGTAGAATGCTTAGCTTCATGTGCCACAACATTCATGTACATGTATGTCATTACATTATCGTTTAGTTCATATCTCTTGTCTCTTGTCACTTAGTCTCTTTTATGCTTTAACATGTCTCCTTCTATCTCTTTCTATGTGTGAGAAGGTTCCACAGTCTTGCATTGAACCTGTGAGGATGATCCATTGAGATTGAAAAAATAAACTTCTATTCATTCATAGATCATGATCCACATGCATTCTTACCATCCATAAACATCCATGCATATGTTTGAGTTTTGAAAGTGTATAAGAAGATCCATTCTTGGACCATTCTTCCTTTTGAAATTGATTCACGTGTGTGGTTTTCTATTTGTTCTCATCATGCATACATCCACAAGAATCCATGCATATGATTAAATTTTGAAGGTGTATAAGAAGCTCCATTCTTGGACCAATTACATCAAAAATTTCCAAATCAAATGAACCCAATTTCTTTTCAAGAGCCTAATCAACATGTTATAGTTGTCAATCAAAATCCACAAGTAGCTCCTACTCAAGCATATCAAGATCCTCCAATGCATAATCCTTCAATGCAAAATCATCATCCTCATGTGCAAAATCCTCAAATTTATTAAAACATGTATCCCCAAGCTTCTCAAAAAACTTTTCAAAATCCTCAAAATCAAAATTCTCAAAATCATCAACCGTATACTATGGAAGCTTCTCTTGCACCTTAAGTACCACATGCTGCTCCCCGAGCTCCTCAAATACATCAATTGCTTATCAAAATCCTATTTATCCTGTTCAAGCAATACCTAATCAACAAAATCATCGATTTCAAGGTGGGTTTGGATCCACCATGCATGCTAGTGTTAGCAACCGGTGTGGAGAAACTATTTGTGTAATCACCATTCTTATTTCCGATGTAATAACGGAGATATCAAGAGATTTTCAAAAATTGTAATTTCCTCTATTTCATATTCGAGAGGTTCGGAACGGTGTGAAGCCCTTATCCTTACCCATTTTCTTACGAACTATGATCTCAAGTTTTTACACAATTGGATTCTGGAAGTGCCAATTATGTAACAAGCAGATATGAAGAATGATGAAGAATGAAGTCAGTATCCGGAAGCCAGATTGTTACTATGATACTATAATGTAATCGCGTCCATATTGTGTAATTTAGAGTCTATTTTACTTTGAAGTTATGATTCTGGATACATTGTGTATTATAGATTGTCTATATGTGCACTCAATATTATTGAAGTAAAGGAACAAAAACGCATGTTTACGAGTATTTGGATTCATAAATCCCCGTTACCAAACCTATACACTGGGGTACTATTAGTTTGTAGGTGACTAGTAGGCTAAACAATTTAATGCATGTTTCTTTTCAATCTTTGCATTGCATTGCATATCCACATCGCTTGAGCCATAATGGCAAATGATGATTTCTCTACTTGTGTAAAATTGTTTCTTAAGTAGTAATATATCTACTAAGAAATCGATTTTAATCCACGATTATGGAAAGATAGGTCATGTAGACTTGGAGGTTTATTTTGGTAACATGAGTTTCATATATAAACATGCATATGTATCCTATATCAAAAGCATAATCGTTGAAGTCCTAGCTCTTGCTTCTACATGTTTCTACATCCTTTGTCCACCTCACAATACTCTTATCGGAGTTTAAACGACTCTTCTCCGTCATCAAAAATGGTTGTACCTTGTATCGAGGTTTAATTTTCCCTGTCATAAAAAAAAAAGGCTGCTACATGTTATCAGGGAATTTACACTTTCTTCCATGTCAAAAAAGTGAATGTAACCATAAAGTTATCGAATCATTATCAAATAAATAAATTAATTAAATTAAAAAAAGAGTAAGCCAAAGGAAGCTAAAGCATGGGCTAAATAGGTAGATTTATGAATTAGTAGAGTTTAGTTAGATTTTGTTTTTGTAATAGAGAAAGAGCATATTCATATTTATTTAGGAAAGAAGTTGATCTAAAATAAGCTAAAGATGAAAGATGTCTCTTGAAAATCCTAAATCTTTGTTTATAATCATATTTAAGGTAGATTGCTTTATGAAAAAGGTACAAATCTTTCTTCAAGATGAGAGCAACTGATGCCTAAAATGACTCAATACATTCACTTCCACTTCATATTGATGCTTGACTGTTTTCTTTCTTGTTGTCAATGTTGCTTGTTCATTTGCATGTATGTTGCCTATTTGTTCATGCATATTCATGTTGCTAGTTTCAATTCTTTCTTTCATTGCTTCATGTCACGTTGCCTACTCATTCATCCATATAATCCATTTTTTCTTCCATGTTTCTTATGTTGCCTATAAAGGAATTTGATGCTTGGAAATTTTTGTTTTTCAGAAACATTATAGTGGCTCTTCGGCGAGAGGAATCGTAGGTTTAGTGGGGGCGAATGTCATTGAGATTTTCTCTCCTCTCTCATTCATGAAGACCTATGGAAACACATTCGGTGAAGGTAGTCAGAATTCATTGAGAACTCCAAGATGCATCAAGGACGTCAAAGGGAGTTCACATGCAAACGTTGGAAGAAATCAATCAAATCCAAGGTAGCAGTCAAAGCTAGTCAAATTTTGGAAATTAGAGTAAAAATTTCAATATCTCCAAATCACATGAAAATTCAGATAATTTTAAAGCCTATCAAAGACAGTCTATATCCTGAATTTCACATGTAAATGGATTTTCTAGCACATTGATATGATCTGTGCATTTTGTAAAAAATGTACTTTTTTCACTTAGACCCTACAAAACCTTGTATAGAAATGTTTTTAGCCATATGGCTTGATATGTATAAAGATCATATGTGGCTACATACTTGTACAAATTTTCAAGGCTATCAGAGCTTCCTAGATACCTTAATGCTACCTTGCAAGCTTCCAAATGTAGTCAAACTTGTATAAGGGAGATTCAGATGGGAGTTTTTTTTTGCATATTCGTGAAGAAGACCTTGCAAAACATAACCCTACAAATTTTCATCTTCATGTGTTCCTTGAGTAGCTTTGATGTGAACCTTTTCCCTATACATGGGCACTTTTTACTCTAGTGCTGGCTAGAGGTTTTTTCCCCATGTTACCACATACTTGATACTCTCATATGTGGTGGTACTTTGTACTTAGGGATATTATTCAGCTCTTACTTCAGTTCAGTTCATCGATCAATAGAGAGAGCTATAACAGCCATCGTCTTCTCCGTGTGTCTTGCTGCGTTTGTGCTCTTTGTGTGTGCTTCTCGTGTGTCTCTCGCACTTCTACACACACCCAACAGTGGTATCAGAGCAGGTTCACCATCTTCTCAAGTTTCGGTTTTTCACGTCGCGACGCGCGCACTTTAACAGTGCAAATCGACTTCGGAGCATAGAAGTGTGAATTTCAGCAGCCCAGAAACATTTCCACCAGGTGCACTGGGGTTTTACCCCCATTTAGAAGCCATTCGTGCAGTCAGAATTGCCATCAGAGTGACGGTTTGTGAGCTGAAATTTCAGCACTCATTTCAGTTTTCGTCGAAGTGAAGATTTTGTCACATTCTTGTTCCTTAGTGAAATGGCGGGGAGCAATGACTTGTTTGGCATGCATCAAGCTGAAGATAAGCTTGATGGGACCAACTACCCGATGTGGTCTTACATGATGAAGCATGTTCTTGTTGCAAAAAAACTTTGGAACATAGTGGCAGATGTAGATCGAAGACCGGCAGGTGCTTCTAGTTCATAGTCTACTGTCACAGATGGAGCTTCTTCTTTGAGTACTGTGGTTTCTCCTTCTCCACCTACACAGGAGCAACTTAGATGGGATGGAAAAGATGCTCAAGCTCATGCTTTGATTGTGCTTTCAGTGAAGCGTCATATAGTTCCACACATTCGGTCATGTTCTACATCACGACAGGCATGGGACACTCTTGCTTCTTTGTATGCCGTGCGTAATGAAGCACATGTTGCATTCTTGAGGAAGCAACTTGAGGATGTATGTATGGCTGAAAATGAGTCAGTGGATGTGTATGTGACACGCATCAAGGACTTGAAAGAGCAATCGGCAAACATAGATGAGATCATTCCGGATGCATCACTCATTTCTACATTGTTGAAAGGATTACCCGAATCTTTTCAAAGCTTTGCTACTACACTCCGTTTGGTTGCAAAAGGATATCCTAATATGTATGCATTTGATGAGGTTGTGTCTCTTCTTTTGCAAGAAGAGCAATCTAGAGTGAATAGGAGTGGTTTGATTGAGGGAACCCAAGCACTTGCTATCTCACAAAAGGGAAAAAGCAAGTATGGTTCAGCTTTTGGTTCATCAAAACCAAAGCCTCAAGCTTCCTCTTCCACTCATTCCTCTAATGATGGTGATTTGCAAAAGAAGAAGACATGCAAATATTGCCGGAAGGCTGGTCATACTATTGATGAGTGTAGAAAGCTTGCTAAACGCAATGAAAAGAAGAAGGAATCGGGCATGTCTATTGCTGAAAATTCAGCAAATGCAAAGAATGATGAAGCTAACATGGCTCAAGATTTTTGGGCATGTGTTGTTACATGTCATTATGATGCTTCTTTACATTCTAAATGTATGGTTGTGAGTGAGGCTGATTCGGATTGGTTCTTTGATAGTGGTGCTTCAAAGCACATAACATCATGCAAAAGATTTTTTGCCTCTTTGAAAGATGCACCTAAAGGAGGACATGTGGTGTGTGCAAACAATGCCTCTTATCCTATCATTGGAGTAGGAGAAATTGAGCTTACGGCTGCAAATGGAGGTGTGATTCTCTTGAAAAATGCATTGTATGTGCCCGGTATCAAGAAGAACTTAATTTCAGTTCCATTGATTGCCAAAGCTGGACTTCATGTACACTTTGTTGATGATAAGTGTATGGTTCATGATTTCAGCAATGGCGATGTTATTGTGATGTCCGGTACATTATGTAATGGTTTGTATCGCATGGATACATACAAGAGGGCTGCCTCGAATGCCTTAGTTGCTCATACTTCTTCCATGGCTGAAATGGAGCTTTGGCACGCTCGTTTTGGTCATTTAAACTTCAATAGTTTGCTCTACTTGCAAAAGAAGGACATGGTTATTGGCTTGCCTACACTTGAGTCCATTAAAAAGCATGCATGTGAAGGTTGCATTCTTGGAAAAATGCATCGTGCATCTTTTCCAAAAGATAGTCACACACACACTACAAGAAAATTGCAACTTGTTCATAGTGATGTATGTGGTCCGGTCAAGACTCCATCTTTTGGGAAGCATGTATATTTTGTTACCTTCATTGATGATGCTACTCGCCATACATGGGTGTATCCTATGAAAGCAAAGAATGAGGTATTTTCTTGCTTCAAAGCATTTTTAGCTATGGCTGAAAATGTTTCTTCACAAAAGCTTTCGACTCTATGCACGGATCGTGGTGGTGAATACATGTCACATGAGTTTAATGCTTTTCTTCGTGAAAGAGGTATTTCACACCAATGTACGATGTCATATACACCTCAACAAAATGGTGTTGCCGAGCGTAAAAATAGAACTCTACTTGAAATGGCATGATGTATGGTTAAAGGAAAGCATCTTCGTCATAAGTTTTGGATGGAAGCGGTCATGTGTGCAAATTATGTGTTGAATCGCTGCCCTACAAAAGCATTGAGAGTCATCACTCCTTATGAGGCTTGGAATGGTCATAAGCCTATGGTTAGTCATATGCATGTGTTTGGTTGTTTGGCATATGCTCTTATGCCATCACAACAACGTCACAAACTTGATGACAAGGCAAAGAAATGTATATTTGTTGGTTATAGTGCTGAAAGTAAGGGATATCAGTTGTACCATCCATTGACGAATACAATTATTGTGAGTCGAGATGTGGTATTTGCTGAAAATTCAGTTTTCCCTCTACTTGAATGCAAAAAACTGCCAACAGTTAGCTCACAAGATGTGTTCAATACGCTCATGCCTTTTGTTCCAAAATGGTGCGCTTGACTATGGCCATGTAGAGCAACCAACTGAGGTTCAAAGGGCTGAAAAATTCCAGCCAAATAGGGCTGAAAATGCAAAGAATTTCTAGCCAAACATGGCTGAAAAAATTCAGCCAAAAATTGCCAAAACTGTTGGAAATTTTCAGCCACATATGACTGAACATTTGCGTCCAAATATGGCTGAAACTCAGCACGAAATTCAGCCCACACATGATGTACATATTGATGATGTATTACATAATGAACGCATGTCTATCAAGAGTGCACAATCTATGCCAAAGTGGCTGAAACAAACTTTGCAGGACAGCAAATTGAGTGCACCTTTACTTGGTAGAACAAGATCAAGCTCTCACCATGCATCAAATAATTTTGTGGATTATTCTCTTATTGCTACAACATGTAATGAAGAGCCACTTTCTTTTGAAGATGCATGTGATGATCCACAATGGATGAGTGCTATGCAATCAGAAATGGATTCCATACATAGGAATGGTACTTGGGAGTTATATGAATTGCCAAAAGAAAAGAATGCCATTGGTACAAAGTGGGTTTACAAGATTAAGAGAAAATCTGATGGTAGCATTGATCGCTACAAAGCTAGATTGGTTGCCAAAGGATATGCGCAACAATATGGCATTGACTATGAGGAAACATTTGCACCTACTTCACGCATGACTACCATTCGTACCGTGGTTGCATTGGCTGCCCATCGAGGTTGGAAAGTGCATCAATTGGACATAAAAACAGCCTTCTTGAATGGAGATTTGCAAGAAGAGGTCTATGTGAAGCAACCTCTTGGATTTGCTATGAAAGGGAAAGAGCATATGGTTTGTCGCTTGCATAGAGCTTTGTATGGTCTCAAGCAAGCTCCACATGCATGGTATGACAAAATACATAAGCACTTGATTGCTCTTGGCTTACATGTAGTCCGATTGAAAGCACACTCTATGTACACAAAAATGGGGCTGATCTTAGAGTGCTTGTTCTTTATGTCGATGACATACTCTTGACTGGGTCATGTGATGCAAAACTTGACACTCTTATGGCTGATTTGCAGCACACTTTTGATATCACTTATCTTGGTCTTTTGAGCTACTATCTTGGCATCCAGTTTGTATCCGTTGGGGGGGGAATTGTTATGCATCAAGGAAAGTATGTTGAAAAACTACTTCAGCGTTTTGACTTTGAGGATTGCAAGCTAGTTTCCACACCAGTTGAGACAGGATTTAGATTCTCAGTTGAGGATTCCAGTGATGCGTTTGACACTTCTCTTTATCAGCAGGTTGTGGGATGTCTTATATATGCATGCAACACAAGGCCGGATATACAGTATGCAGTTTCCCAGTTGAGTCGATTCATGCATAGCCCTGGCACTAAGCATTGGCAAGCGGTGAAACGTGTGTTTAGATATCTTCAAGGCACTTTGAGCTTAGGTCTCTTTTATGGCAGAGATGTCCAACCATGCTTGCATGCTTTTACAGATAGTGATTGGGCTGGTTGTTATGATACTCGCGTGTCCACTAGTGGTAATTGCTTTTTCCTTGGAGACTCATGCATATCTTGGTTGAGTAAGAAGCAACCTATAGTGGCGACATCGAGTTGTGAAGCTGAGTACAAGGCAGTTTTCACAGCTACAGTGGAGTGTATATGGCTGAGACGCCTATTGATGGATCTTTGCATGGAGATTGATGCTGCTACGCATATTCTCACAGATAGTCAGAGTGCTTTGGTTGTTGCACGAAACCCAGTGTTTCATGCACGGACCAAACATATTGAGGTGCATTATCACTATGTGAGAGAGGGCCTTCATGCAGGAGATATTGATTTGGTATATGTGCCTACACAAGATAATGTGACGCACTTCTACACACACCCAACAAATGCTACCTTGCAAGCTTCCAAATGTAGTCAAACTTGTATAAGGGAGATTCGAATGGGAGTTTTTTTTTGCATATTCGTGAAGAAGACCTTGCAAAAAATAACCCTACAAATTTTCATCTTCATCAAAGGATATATGAAGAGTCAAGGAGCACATAGTCCTGTTTTCAAGGTCATAGCAGTTTCCTAGAATAAAGAGATTGAAGGTTTGAGGGGCTACCACATGGCAAACAATGATTGAACCATGTAATACGGTCAAGATGAGCTCACATTCAAGGGTGGAGATGCAGTAAAGCATAAAACAAGGATGATCCATGAGTGTTTTTCATCCAATAAGCGGTTTTTGATTGTGAAAGATCAATAATGCAAAGTTCTTCCAAAAATAACAGCTTATCTTATCCAAATTGATGTCAAAACTGATCCAACAATCCAAATCAACCCCAGATCCAATGGTGGAGAATGAGTGTGCCTAATTTTCCACCCGTTGCTTCATATATCATATTAAGAACCAAAACTAGCCATCAATTTGATAAATCCAATGGTTCTAATCAAAAGCAGTTGATCTGAGGGTTGAGAGTTGATTTCTCTAGATCCAAGGGCCCAAATTCACTAAAAAGACTATAAAAAATCCCCCTCGAAACTCATACAACATTATTGTTAGGATCCATAGGGCCATTGCTAGCACATGGTTTCCTTGAGAGGATCACCATCAGTTGAGCGTGTGAGGATCCTGTAGAGAGTACGCATGCGGAAGCAAAATCAAAAGTAAAGTACTCTCACAAAACAAAGAATGTGTGAGACACAAAATGAGTAGACCATGAAATGGGTAAACTCATGTGGATTAGAAATGAGCTTGCCAAGAGCATGGAGTAGGCTCCTCAAGCTTCTTACCAAGTACAAATGAGGGGAGAGGCCCTCCTTATATAGATTTGGGAGGGGCTCTCAAAAGAACATCATATGTGGGATAAGTCTCCTGAAAGAAGAATGAATACAACTGGTAGAAACACATGGCAAGGTACCCAAATACAAAGGAAGTAGAATATAAAATGGAAATAGACTAGAAACGGAGTGCCTCTTGGATACAAAATGGAGATGCACTCATGTGGATACAAATGTAGACGAAGTAGGAGCAATCATGTTGTCAACACCCCCTCCGCAGCTCCATTTTGGAGTGCCTAGAGGCTGCTAGGGTATGTGAGAAAAGTCCACCAGGAATGTATCAACAACAGCAGCAGGAGCACCAGGAAGTCGACATCTGGGAATCCATAGCCTCCAAGTGGTATCGATCATGCGGGATTGCCAGGTACTCCATAATATGTCCACCAGATGGATCAAGCAAATGCTCCAGAGGTACGCCACCAACGAGGTACACGAGCGGAACAAGATCTCACTGGACGAGATCACCTCCATGCGAGATAGGTAGGATGTCTCCATGTGGTATGTAGGAACCTCCAAAGCTTTCACCATGTCCACCACACTATGTGGAGTGCCAAGAAGTAGGTCCTGCAAGAGTGAAACATAAAGCATGAAGCATAAAATTATAGTCACATGGGAGTACATTTGTATGCTGAGGTCCTCCATGGAGTGTACAAAGTCTTGATGTGTGTTGGTAGAACCTTGGAATCCCCCTGTGAATCGAGAAGCTGGCTCACAATAGGATCCAACTGAGTGATGAATCCAGGTTGATGCAGGAGAAGGTGTGCTCATTGGTCCACAAATATCGATATGGACTAATGCTAAGGGTTTATTTGTAGAAATGGATGCTTCTTTAGGCAAAGAGAAATTTATTTGCTTCTCACATGCTTTGCAATTCAATTCCACTTGTGCGATCTTGGGTAGACCTATGACAAGATGATTGGAAGAGATCGTAGCTAAGTAAGAGCTATGTCCAAATCTACAATGCCACAAGTTAAGACTTGAATCCTTGGCCATAAAACTTGAAAGCTTGTAGAGGCCCTTATCTTCATATCCTTGAGCTATCACTTCATTGGAGTCGCGATCAATCACTTAAACTTTGTTATGATCGAACTGAACCGTCATATTGCACTTTGTGATGGCTTTGACTAAAAGAAGATCTTATAGAGGCTTGGTACATAAAGAACATCTTTTAATGACTTGGCCTCGCCTTCAAAGTTGATGACATGAACTTTGCCTCTTCCTTGGATTTCAATGCACTTGTTATCTCCAAGGTAAACTTGTCCTTGATGCTCTTCTAACTCATGGAAATCATCTTTGTCATGGCACATGTGGGATGAAGCACCACTATCAAAAATCCATTCTTTCTTGGGAGTGGTTGCCATAAGTGCTTTGTGTTCACTTGTGAAAAATAGGTCTTCACTTGTGTAGTGAGAATGATGTTCACTCTTGGAATTAGACTTAGAATTGTCCTGGTTCTTTTTCTTGAAGCAATATTTTTCAATGTGGCTAGGTTTTCCACAAAAATTATAGGTGAACTTCTTCGATGAATTATGCAATCCTTGCTCAGATCCATTGCTAGCATGATGACTTGTGGTTTTGCCCTTATTGACTGGGCCTTTGGTCTTCATGGCTGACTCTTGTAAGGAAGTTGATTGGGCTCGCGAGTCATGAAGGAGCAATAGTCGATGAACCTCTTCCCAAGATAAGACTTGGCCACGATTATACAAAGTTGTGACAAATGTCTCTTACGACTTAGGTAACTTGTTGAGAAGCCTAATTTCATGTCTTCACTAGAGATCTGCCTACCACAAATTGGGCTATGACCTTGGTAATTGTGTCATGTGGCCTAATGGTCAAATTATGAAACTCGGCCTCTAATGCATATATCTTCGAAGGGGTTTTGTCTTTATACAAAGCAGCTAACGTACCCCAAGCAACCTTGGACGTCTTGCAGGCAATAATATGTCCTTTCGTCAGTTTGTCGCAGGCAAGTAACAACTGACCTAAAGCTCTTTTGTCCTTGACATTCCACACATGCCAATTGTCTAAGTTGGTATCCCTATTGGGTTCGGGGTCTGACCCGACTACTACCTCATGAAGAAGATTCGTATAGAGATAGGCGCGCATGACATCTTTCCATCGATTGTAATTTTGTCCATTGAGGTGTTCATCCTTAGGCTTAAAAATAGGGGTGAAAGAGGGTAAGAAGTTAGCCATAGATGATGAGCTACCTTCACTGTTGGTCATTACAAAGCTTTGAAGATAAAGTGTTTATAAACACTACTAAAATCTTTCTCAAACGCACAAGGTTGGAAGATAAAGTGTTTAGAAACACTACCAAAATCTTTGCCAAACACACAAGCTTGGAAGATAAAGTGTTTAGAAACACTACCAAAGGTACTTGCCAACAATACCACTTCAAAATAATTGCAAAGCTTGAACGACTCGATACCAGATTGAAAAACTCCTTGGGGAGGGGGGGGGCTTAGAGTAGCCCTTCACTTGCAAAACACCAAGATGAGTCGACGCGAGAGGAGGGGGCTTAGATTAGCCCGTTGCACACCAATTGAGCCTTAGAGTAGGCTTAGACACTTGGAGAGATCTTGTGGGTGGGCTTAGAATAGCCTCCAACCCACACTTGCACACACTAACGATTCTTCTTCTTATAGTCTTGATTTACAAAGATAGGCACTTAGTGCCAAATGAGTGCCACTATGGGTCTCAAGAATGTTGCTACAAAGAGCAAAATGACCCTTGGGTGTGACAGGGATTTGATGCTTCACAATGTTTAAAATAGCTCAAATCATAAGTGAATAAAATAAAAGTAAGATTGGTTGTTTGAGGGACCTATTTGTGATACGAGTGGGATCAAAACACTCAACTGACCACGTGTGACTATAGAGAATGCACTTGTAAAATGCCATTTAACAGAGAATGTGGAAATTTAGGAATTTATTTGGAGTAAATTGTCAGTCATTGATTAAGGGCGGAACTAATGCGTGGCTAGTTCATCAATGATGGCACCTTAATTCGGACTTTCATATCATGGCAGGAATCTTATCCTTGATGTGGGCCAAAGCTCGTGAATAACTATGAGAACGTTTTGATGATATTAGTCGATGGGTTTTCCTTGTGACACCATGATTGATGTCAGATGGCAACTTAGATCATTCGATCGTTTGTCCTTCTTCGTCCTTCTTCGATCTGGCTTCAGTGCTCACCACTTGTCCTCATGCAAGCAGATCCTTTGGTTTCCTGGTCTCAACCAAGCGCTACATCTTCACTCTAGACACCGATTGCTCACCTACCAAGATCCAATCAGAGAGAGAGCTTCCAGCCTTGCAGGAACGAACAGTCGATAGGACGTGAAGCTCCTCCTCTCTCTCTCTCTGCGGTTGCCAGAGAAGTCAGCGGGGCCTGAGTGGGTGAGCCGATAGTTCACAGAGAGGTATGTCCTGCGATCCAAGCTCAATCAACAAGCGTAGTCGCCCCCCAAGACTCGGTCAGACTCAGATTCTGCAGGTCACGTGGAGTTGGGCAGTTGATATGGGCTCTGTGTGCACATCACAGAGAGTGTAAAGAGTTCTTGTTTGGTTACAGAGGCTCATGCGGAAGGCAATGATTCCTTGCGGGATGAAGCGTTCGCAGGTGTCCGAGTCCGTTTCTCGATGTGTGGGCTTTGAGGCTTGTATCTTCATCGAAAAGAATCTCATGCAGAAGTATCTTCATCTGGTTTCTGCAAAGGAAAAGGCATTATCGATGAGAAGCACAAGGAACTTGTATGATGGCGAACGTGATTCAGAGAATTGAACACAATGCTCTCTCTGTATCCTCTTATATGCTATTAGATCATACTTTTGGATACTAGCTCAGATGAAGAATTGGAAAATACTACTATGTACAAGAAAATTGTGAGAATTTTGATATATCTCAAAATTACAAGGTTTCATCTAAGCTATACTGTAGGACGTAAAAGTCAAGTTATCCAATTCTTAGGAAACCACATTTAGATTCTTTGAGGCACACTCTATATATGTGAGTGCTACTTTGGATTATGTAGTGTTTTATGGAGGTGGTGTAGATTGTGGGTTCATGGATAGAGAGATGAAGATTGGCATGGTAATGTTCTAGGTAGAAGCTCTACTTGTGGTTTTCTATTCTGACATTGACGTTTTGTTATTACATGGAGTAGTAAGAAGAAAACCATCGTTTCTTTGTCGAGTACAGAGGCTGAATATAGAGGTGTTGCAATCAAAGCATGTGAGGCACATGGCTCGATATGCTACTAGGAGATCTGGGTGTAGAAGTGAAGAAGGCTATCATCATTTATTGTGATAATTCTAGCAACATACAATCATCATGAAATCCTATTTTTCAATATAGAACAAAGCATATCAAGGTTCAATATAACTTCATCACCAAAAAGGTATTAGCAAGTGATATTGATCTTTTTTATGTGAGGATAGATGTGCATGTTGCTGATATTTTCTCTAAAGCACATGGAGCACATAAGCTAAAGAGGTTTTGAAAGGTTCTTGGATTATAGGACATGATATTGAGCTTGAGGGGGAGTATTGAGATATCAAGCTCAACATGTGATGATGGAGGATGACATGTACCATTTCTCATTTCTCAGATAGATATAATTGTTAGGTTGATATATGTAAAGGATAATTTTAGTGGGATTTACCATATTTAGGTATATAGAGTGATGGTACATTTTGTTTCTTGCTAGCTCACTGATTTGTGAACATTAGGTTATTTTTTTATTTAATACTCTTTATTTATCATACTAGTTCTTGTATTAGTTTCTTCTTGTATATTCTCTTTATGTAATAGAAGAAGTAGAAGAAGATCATTCTTCCTTGCCTCAATCTGTGTGTGCTCCTCTCTTTGTGTGTGAAATTGTGTGACAACTCATTTCCTTATTTCCTTTGTCGTGGCATAAATAACAAGTAATTCCTCCTAACATAATCTTTGTATGCTATGATTCTTTTGATTTTAAGAACGTTTTTTGGCTCACAAGAATTTCCTTTGTTAAAAATTGAGTTTCGAGGCAAACCAATATTTAGTTTTGAGGGAGAAATAGATTATCACTCTTTTGTAAAGAGGAATTAGAACCCAATCCTGGTCTACCTTGCATGAACTAATGAAGAAACAAGTGTACAAGTGAAGGGGCATAGTGCCCATGGGGGCCCCTTATCACAAAAGCAAGGATAGGATGGGGGAAAGGCAATAGTGTTGGAGCAAGCCTATGACAAGCCTAAGTATTGGCTTGAGTCCCACAAAGTCATAGAAAAAGCCTTAAAATGAAGACTATGTAAAGTTGACTTGTGAACTACCTCTTGTAACTTTTGAAGAGTTTACTTAATGTAAAAGTAAGAGAATCTTAAGTGGTTGAGTCCACTTGATCAAGAATGGAAAGAGGAGCCACGAATTCATGATTTGTGGTAGGTAGAGAATCAAATCAATCATTGATTGATTGGAGAGTGATTGAGGGAAGTTAGCCTCCCAAACTCAACTATAAATAGATGGCAGTTTAAGTCGTGGTTAGAGAGACCTATGTGAAGACCTCCAAGAGCTGAGCTTTATGCCATATCAAGGTGTGATTACAAGGCACACATATGTATCAGTAAGTCATTGTATTGTACAAGCAATATACTTTCATTTTCATGATTATTTGAGTTCATCTTTCCATGTTCTTGTGATGTGTACTACTCACTGCCATTACTTCAGTTTTTCTCAGTCAGCTTGCAGAGATTGTTTCTCTGCACTTGGTTCATCATTTTCAGTGATTTAACTTGGTAAAGTTAGCTCTATAAGGCTACTATATGCTCAAAAATTTTCATGTCATTTTGATGTTGGAATCTTCAGTTATGTGCATTTGAAGTCAACAGGGTATGTTCATCTTCACTTCTCTGTCAGGTACCCGACTTTTTCAGTCATCTTGTCAGAGTCATTTCTCAGTGTTTACTCATCCAAATTCAGTGATTTTAAGCTTGTTGGACTCCGATTACTGTCTAGTATAAGCATACAAATTTTCATGATCATTAGATTCTTACATCTTGAGTTATGTTAATTTTTCTACTCACTGGTCTATTTCTATAGCAGCCCGTGAAAATCGGGATGATGTCATCACTTGTTAAAAGTCATTCTCAGTGTGTGGTTTGTTATTTTTGATGAGATTACTCTCTAAAGTTAGCTCTTTAAGCTACCTAGCCTTTCCCAAGAGGAAGTAATCTAATTGCTGCTGTGCTCAGAGAATTATGTAAAACACTGGACAGGTGTATTAACCAAGAATAGCAAGTTTTCACCTCTGAGCTAACTCCAACTTATCTGTTTTGATCTATCTTTTTGAGAGTGATCTTCCAAGGTACATAGGGTGTCCAATACATCCATTGGCAAGCTAAAAGGGCCCACCATCTACTCCTGGAGTTCATTTGGCTAGTGTAGAGCAAAGATTTTGCAACACCTCTTCATCTTCAACACATACCTATCCATCTCTTCACAGTGGTATCAGAGCAAGGTTGGACAACATGGCAGATGGATTTCCTTCATCAATTGACAAATTGGACAGAGGTAACTACTCAGCTTGGTCATTAAGAATGGAAGCTTATCTCCAAGGTAGAAGTTTATATGGTTATGTGGCTGGAGATGAAGTTATGCCAAGTTTCAGGAACAAAAGTCAACCAACACAAGAAGAGCAAGAAAGATTGAGCACATGGTGCTCCAAGGATGCACTTGCAAGGTCTTATCTCCTCAACTCTATCTCAGATTTTTTGTTGCCTCACATTAGAAGTTGTAAGACATCTCAGGAAGTGTGGGATGCACTTGAAGCTTTCTTTGCTTCAAGTACTAAAGCTAGGAAGCATCAACTATGGCTGGATTTCACAACTCTCAAGAAGGCTCCCAAACAAAATGTGACTGATTTTGTCACAAAGCTCAAGGACATAGCAGATCAGTTGGGAAGCATTGGAGAGGTAATAGATGAAGAGCAAATTGTAAGGCAGGTCATCAATGGCTTGAAGGCAGATGACAAGTGGGAAGCATTCACCACAGCTATGGATTTGTACATGGACATGCATGTACCTGATTTCAACACACTCATTGGACAATTACTTACTCAAGAGGCAAAGCTTATCAAAAATGGAGAAAGCTCTAAAGGTAATCAATCTTCAGCTTTATACACGGATAAAAGCAAGTCTAAAGATAACAAAGGAAAGGCAAAGAAAGTGGATGATGAAGCAGGTACATATCAAGCTAACTATGCAGGTAGAGGAAGACATGGCAGAGGTAGAGGAAGAGGAGGTAGACAAGGCAGGGGGAGATCCCAAGACTCCAACTCATGTTCTATTTGTGGATTAACTAATCATACAACTGAAAATTGCTTTAGGAATTCCAGGAATCAAAGAGGCAGAGGATACAATAGAGGAAGTTATGGCTAGTCAAGAGGAAGGTTCAACAACTACCATGGCAACTACAGCAACTACAATCATTCAAACTATCAAGGAGGCTACAAAGGAAGGAGAGACTACAATAACTACACAGAAGACTCAAACAAAGAGGATTCATTATTGATCATGAACATGGCTATGCCACAAGGTAAATCTGATGAGCATGTTTTCTACATAGATTCAGGTTGTTCAAATCATGTGGCAGGAAATGTGGCACTCCTATCATATTTAGAAGATCCAAGGAATAAGCATGAGGTACAAACAGGAGATGATACAAAACATCCTGTGGAGAAAATAGGCAATGTCAAAGCACCTGATGGAAACATCAACCTACTCAGTAAGGTACTCTATGTCCCTACCATAACAAAGAATTTGATAAGTGTTGGGCAGATAGTAGAGAAAGGGTTGCAAGTCAGGTTCACAAAAGCAGGAGCATTTGTTGAAGATCCAAGTCAAGGATTCAGAAGAATTGCAAAAGGTGAAAAGACAGGTAGATTGTTCACATTTGAATTACAGGACACTAGAAACATTGCTGTCTTTAATTATGGTAGTCAGACACTCACAGAATTGGAAGTATGGCACAAAAGGTTAGCACATATTGGTGAAAGGTCATTAAAGCAAATCTGCAGGGACCAAAGTGTACTTGGACTTCCTAATTTGTCAAAACAACATATGATTTATAAGTGCAGTGCATGTCAATTTGGAAAGTCTCACAGGTTACCATTCATGAAGAAAGGTTATATGCATGGAGATCTCTTGGAGTTGGTTCATACAGATGTATGGGGACCAAGCAAGGAAGCTTCAATATTAGGATCAAGGTATTATGTTTCCTTTATTGATGATTGCAGCAGATGGACTATCCTATTCTTTATGAAACACAAAGATGAAGTTTTTTCATGTTTCAAAAGATATTTGGCTCTTGTGGAGAATCAAACAGGTAAATCACTAAAAAGGCTAAGGTCAGATGGAGGGGGAGAATACTTCTCCCATGAGTTTGATTCTTTTCTTCAAGAAAGAGGAATCAAAAGAGAGGTAACTACAAGGTACACTCCTGAGCAAAATGGAGTGGCAGAAAGGAGGAATAGGACAATTGTTGAAGCTGCAAGGTCTATGTTAAATGAAAAGCATTTACCTAATTACTTATGGGCTGAGGCTGTATCTACAGCCACTTACTTGATTAACAGGTTGCCTTCAAAATCCCTTGATGGGATGACTCCATATGAGGCTTGGAATGGAAGAAGACCAAGTTTAGATCATTGTAAAATTTTTGGATGTATTGCTTTTGCTCATGTTCCTTCACAGGTTAGAGGCAAGATGGATCCAAAAGCAGAAAGGTGTGTATTTATTGGATATGACAACAATCAAAAGGGCTACAGGTTATACAACCCTACCAACAAAGGATTCTTGGTAAGCAGAGATGTAGTTTTTGATGAGAACAATTCATGGTATGAAGATTCATGGAGGAAGGTCAATTTACCATATGATCTTGAAGAAGATTTTCCAAAGCTTGGTAGAGAACAATCAAAGATTGAAGAACAAGACACCTCAGAGGATGATGAAGAATCTCACATGGAAAAGATCAAAGCATGGAAGTCTAAAGGTAAAGCAAAATTGCAGGAACTTGGACATGAAGCAGAATCATCACATCATGGCCTAAGAAGATCTATGAGGGAAAAGAAAAAACCAGAAAGGTATGGGTTTGACACCTCATTAGTAACTAAACATTCTATCTACATAGCACATGACATAAACGAAGAGGAGCCATCATCATTTGAAGAGGCCAAAGCAAAAGCAGAATGGAAGCATGCAATGAAGGAAGAGATTGAAGCACTTGAGGAAAACAACACTTGGGATTTGGTGCCCAAGACTTCATCCATGAAGGTAATAGGCTCAAGATGGGTCTATAAACTCAAGAAGAATTCTGATGGTTCCATTAACAGGTATAAGGCAAGGCTTGTAGCAAAAGGCTTTGCACAAACTCAGGGAATTGATTATGAGGAGACCTTCTCTCCTGTGGCAAAGATGCCTACTATTAGGGTTTTGCTTAGTATTGCCTCTTCCAAGAATTGGAAGATACTTCAACTAGATGTAAAGAATGCATTCTTGAATGGTTGGATAACAGAAGAGGTATATATGGCACAACCACCTGGTTTTGAGAATCAAGTTTATCCTCATTATGTGTGTAAACTTAACAAAGCATTGTATGGTCTCAAGCAAGCTCCAAGAGCTTGGAGTTTCAGGCTTGTTTCATTCTTGCAGGACAAAGGCTTTCAACCAAGCAAGGCAGATCCTTCACTCTTTATTAAAAAGAGTAATTCCGAGGTCATCTATCTATGTGTATATGTAGATGATATTATATTGACAGGAAATGATGCAGATGGTATGAAGAAGATCAAAGATCAGATGAGAGAAGAGTTCAAGATAAGTGATTTGGGTTCACTTACCTACTTCCTAGGTTTGGAAGTTGTCTACAAAGATCATGGTTTGTTTCTCACTCAAAGAAAGTACATTAAGGACATGTTGGCAAAATTCAAGATGCAAGATTGTAAGATTGCAGGTACTCCAATGGAGGTTAATCACAAATTGAGCTCACATGAAGGTGAACTCATAGAGGACATCACATCATATCAAAGTCTAGTGGGTAGTCTCAACTATGCCACATTGACAAGAGTAGATATATGTTACAGTGTGAGTGTGCTAAGCCAATTTATGCACACACCAAGGAAACCACATATGGATGCTGCCAAAAGGATACTCAAATATCTCAAAGGAACCATAAATGAAGGACTTTACTATCCTTATGTATCTGATTTAGGTTTGAAGCTATTTTCTGATGCAGATTGGGCTGGCTCCAAGGAAGATCGAAGGAGCACTTCAGGTTATCTTACCTTTGCAGGTTCAAAGCTTATTTCATGGTCATCCAAGAAGCAACCCACAGTTGCTCTCTCTTCTACTGAAGCTGAATATAGAGGTCTTGCTATAGCTACACAAGAAGCTATGTGGATGAAGACATTATTCAAAGATCTTGGATTGGAGTTTGGAACTCCAACTATTTTTGGTGACAATATGAGTTCTATTCATTTGGCTGCTAATCCTATTTTTCATGCAAGGACTAAACATATTGAAGTTCATTATCACTATGTACGAGAGAAGGTTCTAAGCAAAGAGATTCAAATATCATATGTGTCCACTCATCAACAATGTGCAGATATTCTAACCAAAGCATTGGATGGTACAAAGCTTTGCAAATTCAAGGCTATGATTGGTTTGCAGGTAATCTTGGAAGATTGAAGACCTCAAGCATACTTGGCTTGAGGGGGAGCTGTTGGAGCAAGCCTATGACAAGCCTAAGTATTGGCTTGAGTCCCACAAAGTCATAGAAAAAGCCTTAAAATGAAGACTATGTAAAGTTCACTTGTGAACTACCTCTTGTAACTTTTGAAGAGTTTACTTAATGTAAAAGTAAGAGAATCTTAAGTGGTTGAGTCCACTTGATCAAGAATGGAAAGAGGAGCCACGAATTCGTGATTTGTGGTAGGTAGAGAATCAAATCAATCATTGATTGATTGGAGAGTGATTGAGGGAAGTTAGCCTCCCAAACTCAACTATAAATAGATGGCAGTTTTAGTCGTGGTTAGAGAGACCTATGTGAAGACCTCCAAGAGCTGAGCTTTATGCCATATCAAGGTGTGATTACAAGGCACACATATGTATCAGTAAGTCATTGTATTGTACAAGCAATATACTTTCATTTTCATGATTATTTGAGTTCATCTTTCCATGTTCTTGTGATGTGTACTACTCACTGCCATTACTTCAGTTTTTCTCAGTCAGCTTGCAGAGATTGTTTCTCTGCACTTGGTTCATCATTTTCAGTGATTTAACTTGGTAAAGTTAGCTCTATAAGGCTACTATATGCTCACAAATTTTCATGTCATTTGGATGTTGGAATCTCCAGTTATGTTCATTTGAAGTCAACAGGGTATGTTCATCTTCACTTCTCTGTCAGGTACCCGACTTTTTCAGTCATCTTGTCAGAGTCATTTCTCAGTGTTTACTCATCCAAATTCAGTGATTTCAAGCTTGTTGGATTCAACTTACTGTCTAGTATAAGCATACAAATTTTCATGATCATTGGATTCCTACATCTTGAGTTATGTTAATTTTTCTACTCACTGGTCTATTTCTGTAGCAGCCCGTGAAAATCGGGATGATGTCATCACTTGTTAAAAGTCATTCTCAGTGTGTGGTTTGTTATTTTTGATGAGATTACTCTCTAAAGTTAGCTCTTTAAGCTACCTAGCCTTTCCCAAGAGGAATTAATCTAATTGCTGCTGTGCTCAGAGAATTATGTAAAACACTGGACAGGTGTATTAACCAAGAATAGCAAGTTTTCACCTCTGAGCTAACTCCAACTTATCTGTTTTGATCTATCTTTTTGAGAGTGATCTTCCAAGGTACATAGGGTGTCTAATACATCCATTGGCAAGCTAAAAGGGCCCACCATCTACTCCTGGAGTTCATTTGGCTAGTGTAGAGCAAAGATTTTGCAACACCTCTTCATCTTCAACACATACCTATCCATCTCTTCACAAATAGAATGGTGATGAACCAAAGGTGTTAAAAAATCTAGGTTCAAGGGATTGATCGGTGGCAATAATCCAATCAATTGCAAACTCATTAAAGAGAGTTACAAATAAGTCTAATAACCTTTTCATGCCCCTCAAGGGGGCCCATTTGCTTTGGATCTTGTTGTTCCTAGAAATATGGGAGGGGACTTCTCACAGTCACAAATTCTTCTACCTAAAAGGCCAAGGGATTTTTTAATTGACCACTAATTCAGAGGGTTGTTAAAAGTGGTTGTGCATCTTTCTTTCCATATCTTTCAGAGAGCCTCTCCGCTAATTGTGCATCACAATGCAACACAGCAACCAATTGCTTCTCCAAGTAAATCTTGTGTCGAGTTTATTTGACTCTATAAAGCCAAGAACCTCTCCATGGAGTGCCAAAACAAAGAAAGATGAGAAATCCCAAGTCCTCTCCACCATGGAGGCAACCCTTACACCATGGAGGGTACTCATATATTTTGTTAGGTTTAAGTTTAATCTGAATTCCTAGATGGAGAATTTTCCACATCAAAACTACTTCTTAATTTTCAATGAGGGGATGGCATAGGGCCATGAACTTAAAATCCCATCTGATACTCCGCCAATTTAGAGAATACTTTCTATTAAGCGAGATGTGAAACTCTAGATTCTTCTTGAAACTACAATTTTTTTCCAAGCTGACACTATTGTGCCATTTTATGCTCTTGATCGGAGGGGGATCTTGAGCATGAAGGAGGCTAGACTTTGAGTTTTCCATACCATAGATTTTGTTTCCTAACAAGCACTAGTCTTCATACTCCACTCTCCTTACTGGGTTAATGTCCTAAAATATGATTAGTTGCTGTCTCTATTGGTTTCTAAGGTGATTCAACAAACAAAAACCTTTGTTCCATAATGTGTTCACTCTTTAGAGGTTTGCTAAATGTTTTTCTTGATCTAGAACCTGATTGAATTGCTTTTTCTATTAGGGGTGGGACACTTCCACTTCTCACTGATCTTGTTCTATTGTTTTATCTTGTTACACCTTTTCCACAATGAACAAACTAAGTCTGGGCCTTTGGCAATAATAAAATAAAGGGGGAAACACCAACATGAATACATCTTGACCCTTCCAACTAAGTAGATTCACCAACATAGTGCACTTTTGATTATGTAAATCACCTTGGTCGAGGAGATATCCATATTGCTGCAATCTTTAATCAACCATTTGACACTATCCTATTGGCCAAATTTTTATGTATAGAATGCCAAGCCTATCCAAGCTTGAACTAACACAAATAGCCCATTTTATTTTGGAACGCTTCTCCCAAGGGGATGACTTATCTAAAGAAATCATTACAATTTTTTTTCTAGCCTATCTAGACCTTTGTCTTTTCTCTCTAGGAAGATAAGAAATAGATAACCAATGCCGTGAGGGACATATTGACCATCCTAGCATGCTTAGACAAGTTGATTCGCATTCCTTTCCCATAACCAAATTTTTTTGTCAAGATTTGTAAGAGCTGTGACCCATCATTGGCCCATTCTAGCATCAAAGTCCATCGAAATACCTAAGAGAAAATATTTGACCATTGGATATCACTTACACCCTTGGTCCAACATGACTTGTGGAGGGTTCCAAATAGTATACTTGAATGAGATTTTTTATTGTTTTATTCTAGATCCAGAGGCAAGATAAAAGGTATTTAAATAATGCCAAAAGGTGCCTATACTCTCATTATCATTATGTAAGAAAGCATTTTTATAATCAAAGAACATTCTCACGAGTTAAGGCATTGTGGTAATACAAGCTCTTGGACTCATCTAATATGGGAAAAATCCTTAACCAAGCAACTAAGGTCGTGAACAAGAATAAAAAAGAGTAGCAAAGCGATGGGGTTGCAGCCTCAAATTGAACTTTTAATTTAATTGATTGAAAGAGGTGTTGGTTAATATTTATGTGACTTAAGCATTTTCCAGAAGTGTCAAGACAATCTTGATCAGCTTTCAGACATAGCCAAGGTCTTTTAGATATTGAAAAATGAAGTCCCACTCAAGTCTATCATAAGCTTTATTGAAGTGGGTTTCAAGAAATAGAACACCTTGAGAGGATTTCTAGGCAAAGAAAAGTCCTTCCAAAATATCAATAATAGCCTCAAGCATGGATGTGCCCTTAATGAACACTTCTTAGTCTTCATTGATCCAAGAGCATAGGTAGCAAGCAATGCGATTAGCAACGAACCTGATAGAGATCTTATACCACATTCATAGCACTGTAACTGGCAAGAGAAAAGCTCCTCTTCATATTTTATCCTTTCTTTTAATGGTTTAAGTAAATTAACTCAACGTATTTTCCCAAGAAAGTGATAAATTAATAGATGCTTTCTATGGATCATGACTAATTTTCTACCTAGCCGAAAATAAGTCATCAAAGGGAGATAGCATTCTAATGTGTGATACCAATCGATAATTTTTCCAATACACAAAATTACATCTTAGTTTTGGACTTATTTTTTTGTCTATTGAATGCTCTCATGATCATTTCTTTTTTTAACCCTTCTTGGTGCCATTTTTTAGAGTAAAATTAAGGTGTTTTTGTTGGAGGTTGTGGTCTACCAAAGCACATAAACAACACAAGGATGAAGGAGAATCTTGAAGCACAACATAACATTTAATAATTCACCAACTGAAACTACAAAGATAAGTAACCCATTAGGGTAATAGGCATATATAAAAGCTGAAGAACAACACACCTAAAGAGGGAAAAACCTGCCCTAGAGGTGTTGGCTGTGCTCACACATATCACTACCAAAATATGTCAACAAATGTTTTATGGGTAACAATGAGCTGCCACTCATGTATAAGGAAGTGCCAAGATATGTTGAAAGATATCAATCCACAAAAAAGAAGTAAGCCCAAAGATTTGTAAAAAGATTCAAATGTCTACCTAGGTAGATCCTTTGTAAAAAGTAATGCAACCTTTGCTTATGTGGGTACATATGCCAAATTGAACTTTGTAGCATAGAAACTTTCCATTACATAATGATGGTGCACAAAGATGATGAGCATCTCTTCTATATTGATTTAGGTTGTTCCAATCATGTGGCTGGAAATGTACTTTATTCAAAATGTCAAGACTTCTGTTGGTAACATGAACCTCTTAAGTAAGGTTTTGTATGTGCCAACTATAACCAAAAACCTAATTAGTGTTGGACAAATTGTTGAGAAAGGGTTATAGATCAGATTCACTAGGCATGGAGCATATGTGGAAGATCCTCAACAAGGCTTCAAAAGGATTGCTAAAGGTGTGAAATCTGGCAGATTATTTACATTTGAGATTGAAGACACCAGGAAAATAGCACTATTCAATTATAAACATCAAACCCTATCTGAGTTAGAGATATGGCACAAAAGGTGAGGACACATAGGAGAAAGGACACTAAAGCAAATATGCAAGGATCATAGTGTACTTGGCATTCCCAACGTGACCAAGCAACATATGATATAGAAATGTGGGGCATGTCAATTTGGTAAAGCTCATAGTCAACCATTCAACAGAAAGGGGTACATGTATGAGGACTACTTGGAGCTTGTACACACTGATGTGTGGGGTCCTAGCAAAGATCCATCAATCTCAAGCTCAAGGTACTATGTTTCATTTATAGATGATTACAGTAGCTGGACAATCCTATAATTCATGAAGCATAAGGATGAATTATTTACATGTTTCAAAAAATATTTGGCACTAGTTGAAAACCAAACTGGTAAAAGATTGAAGAGAATCAGATCTGATGGAGGTGGTGAGTACTTTTCACATGAATTTGACTCATTTCTACAAGAGAGAAGCATGAAGAGGGAAGTAACAATAAGATATACTCCTGAACTAAATGGAGTGGTAGAGAGAAGAAGCAAGTTGATAGTTAAAGCTACAAAGTTAATGTTGAATGAGAAGAAGCTACCTAATTACCTATTGGCAGAGGCTCTCTCTACACACAATTACTTGGTCAACAGGCTCCCATCCAAATCCTTGGATGGAATGACACCCTATGAAGCTTGGAGTGGTAGGAGACCCTCATTGGACCATTGCAAAATATTTGGGTGCACTACTTATGCACACATTTTCTCACAGATTAGAGGGAAGCTTTACCCTAAAAGTGAAAAGTGTATATTCATTGGGTATGACCCAAATTAGAAGGCTTATAGGCTATACAATCCCACTAACAAAGGATTCATAGTTAGTAGAAATGTAGTATTTGATGAAAATAGATTATGGTTTGAAGATGATTGTAGGAAGATCAAGTTACCTTATGATTTGGAAAATGATTTTCCAACTCTCACTCAAGAAGATCAACAATTACCAGAAGACATCAATTAAGAGGATGGAGAGAAAATTTATCTCAAGGTTTTGAAGTCAAAAGGCAAGGCCAAGATGAAGAAATTGAAAAACATTCCAAAGTCCCCCATTCAAGCACTCAAGAGATCTCAAAGGGAGAGTAAAGGCCCATAAGGTATGGCTATGATACATCATTAGTCACCAAAAATCCTGTGTATGTCACCAAAGACTCTTTGACAGAAGAACCTTCTTCATTTGAAGAGGCTAGTAAAAGGAAAGAATGGAGAGATGCCATGCAAGAAGAGGTAGAAGTGCTTCAAGAAAACCATACTTGGGACCTAGTTCCCAAGAAGCCAAGCATGAACGTAATAGGATCCAAGTGGATATATAAAATCAGAAAGAATTCAGATGGTTCTATTAACAAATACAAGGCAAGGTTAGTGAGAAAGGGGTTTGCTCAAACCCATGGAGTGGACTATGAAGAAACCTCTTCACCTTTGGCAAAGATGCCAACAATTAGGGTTTTGTTAAGTGTTGCTATTTCCAAGAATTGGAACCTATATCAGTTAGATGTCAAGAATGCATTCTTAAATGGATGGATATCAAAAGAAGTGTATATGGCACAACCACCACGATTTGAAGATAAAGATAAATCAGGTTATGTATGCAAGCTAAGAAAGGCACTCTTTGGCCTAAAGCAAGCTCCTAGAGCTTTGAACCATAGGCATTAGGGAAAAAATTGAACCCTGCATGGGCCTTTTGGATTAAGGAGTGATTAGTGATGGACCAATGAGAGGAGGGTGGTGGACACAGTCTATAGCCTATAAATCACTAGGCTAAAAGGGGATGAGGGGACAGGATTCCCCTATGTTCAAGTTTTGCCTATAGAGAGAGAAAGGAATCTCGTAACTTACCTGGGCCAAAAAGTTCAAAATTTTCAAAAAGTTATAAAACTCATCATAACAACATTTAATGGTCCCCAACCACTTTTTAGGATCAAAAGATCTATTTTTGAGTTCTAAATCAAAATCCATGCATGAACTGAACTGAAAAAAGTGACTTTTTCAAAAATAACTCAAAATGCATATTTCTCCTCCAAAACCTCACATTTTCATACCTTGGTCCCGAAAAGTCATCTCTTTCCACTACTTTCTCTCCCTAGTATACCATTGCAGCTCCTGCATCTCCATTTCTTTCTTTGTGCATCTTCTTCTTTGAATTTCTACTATCACTTCCATAGCCTGAACTCCAATGGAGAAACCTAAATCTCATAGATGTCCAAAAGATGAGGTTATCACGATAAAATTTCACATTATCAAGGCTTGAGAAGGAATTTGGTTAGGACATGAGTTCTGCAAAGGTGCATGGGTGTACATGCAACCCTCTGGTGTTGGTCCTCATTGTGTAAGAGATCGTAGAAACTTGGATCTTCATTGGAAAGGGAAGTTATTAGGCTTCAAAAAGCTCAAAAATGGTGAAACTATTGCCATTGTACAACATGTTTTCACAATGTCAAGCATGAAATCGAAAAACTCAAACAAAATGAGATATCCTATCAACTATAAGTATTACTCATTGACTTTTGTGTGAATTTCATAATATACCTAGCTAAGTTGTGTAGTTTTTTGTTGTAGACATATTTCCTTCTACCTTGGTGGAAGAACAACCACTTCATAGTCTTACAGGTACTTTCCAAGCATTGCATGCTGATGTTGGGTCGATAGTCTTTCCAGAAGCTCCCTTGTCCATGTGTCACCCTATGGCTCGTTGGAATTTGCATATCATTCCATGGTGGTTGATTACTGCTTTCGTCGTTCGGGGATGACTTGTCTTCGCTCTCTGATACAACCCTTCTCATCAACTTCTGTTTGGGTCTTGCCTTGATGGGTGTCCTTGCTAGTGGCTCATCATCTGAAATTGACTTTGATCATCTTGGAGTGAAATACTCGTGTCTATTGGACACTTCAGTTCTCATGCTGGATTGCTCCCAGGTGGTGTGGCATCATGTGACATAGGCATAGATGTGCTTTGGGAACCACTTCGTGGTGTTTGGGGGGGTTGCAACCATGGTGGGCATTGTGTGCCTAGATGAGGGCTAAGAAAGAAGACACAATCTTTCCTTGTAGTTTGCTTGGTGCGTGCCATTCTCTTGAGTTGCAAAAAGTGTGAAGTGAAGTGAGTTCTCTCTATTTATAGAGGTTTTTTAAAAACTGTTTGTTCAAACTAGAATTGACAAAACTTGTTTAAAACCATACAAAATATTATAATATAAATAATAACACATTGAAACCAAGATTACAATAATCATAGGTTTTACCACATAATGGGAAATAACGAATTCACTTTACTTCTATACTGAGGCTTCTCCTTGTCTCCTAGCATGCCACTAAGCATGATGAAGAGGTCCTAATGATGACTTCCATTTCTCAGTGGCAATGTTGTGTTGCATTGTTCTCACAAATTTTGCCAATTTTGAATCCCTAAGTCGTTCCACAAAAAACTTTCTCGAGAATGTAGTGCGGTAAAACCAATTAAACATCTCTTCCATGTAGTTTGATTGCATTGGACCACCACCATGTCGCGTGTTTTTGAAGAAGACACCCCTCGCATTTTAGAGTGACTTTTCCATTCCTTGGGTACTGAAAATCTCTAATGACCCATATCGATGCATGAAATAAGGTCCATGTGCAAACAGAATATGCTAAAAATTGTTAAGTCCATTGGAAAAAGGTAAGTGCAATGAACACTTGTAGAAGAAGATTACACTTACAATGTAGTGTGTTATATTGCTCTCTCCCCAAGAATGAATGAAACACTTGGTGAACTCCACTAATGTTACTTGAAACATTTGATGTTGGCACTAGACCTAGTCAAACCCATTAAGCCTACCAATGTATCAAAGCTCGACCAAACTTTCTTTCTCTTATTACAAAGATCAACTTAAGAGTCATTATCTGTTGTGATCATGCATAGGTCTTTCCACAACTCATAATGTTCATTATTTTGAGTGCTAGTACCTCTTCTAAAAAAATGTCTTGCTTAATTCCCTGTCATTAACACTTGTTGCAAACTATCTTGAGATTCTCCAACTTTCTTAACAACTAGGGTTACATTTCCACCATGACAACCAATTGAATTAAGAAGCTCCTCCAATTTCTTTATATCTTGAATAGATTTATCAACTAGCTTCATGACAAATGCATATTCTATATGGAGCTTCAATAGTCTATCGAAAATTCTCATGAAGGCATGCAAGGTGGAAAAGCGGACATTGACTAAAGGGAATGGAATAATGGGATTCCAATCCTTATCTTACATGTCATGATTAGGTGTACTTTACATGGGAAACCTCATTAAAGGTATATCCCATTCAGTAGATGGAGTTGCATCTATGTCATCAGCTAAATCATCTATCTTGTTTTGTTTTCTCTTTCTTCATTTATAACTTCGTGTGCAATATGGACAAGGATAGAGAGTAGATGCACCTTGTTTGAACCCTAACATGCTTTTGATAGTCTTTAGGTCTCCTCCTAAGTTCCACTCTACTTCAAAATCACCGAGGCCTTCTATAGTGATTTTGGCATTATGAATTTGAGAAGTTATCACCTCTGTGATCCATGGGTCCTATTAAAAATCCATGTAAGAACATCATTGGATTCTTTAGGTACTTTAATAGCACCTAACCACCATATATATTTCTCGGATTGGATACTATATGTAAAGTGATGGGTATATTCTTCACTTTCATCAATAATGGCATGGGCCATAGCTTCGTTCATGAGTGTCACACTAAGTCTCTCCATACGTCGTCCCTTTATGATTTGACATTCATCTAGCTTCAATACAAACTTGAGTTTGGAACCACAATCTACATCAAATAACAAACATTATATTATTAAAAATACTATGAATGTCATTATCAAAGCAATGGATATACCTTGAATTGTGGATTTGTAAAATTTAACCATTTCCTTTTGAAGCCTCTCCAAATTGACAAATATATTGTTGTACTTTGTGTAGATGAATCCCTTTCTAGATGTGTTTTTCAACTCTTTCTTTGATGTAGATGAATGATAAATGGATGCAGGCATAACATCTTCTATATGTAGGTAATTGCTAAGAGTATTCGCTACATCCTCATTGGTCATCTTCTTCTTGAGAGATACCTTGTAAGGGCATGGAAAAATGCTTTGAAAATACCTTTGTTTTGTAGAGCATGGTTCAAAAGATTGTACAATGTAGTGTATGCTCTAGTACTAACACCTGCTTGATCACATACCATCTGTACCTCACTAGGACTAATAATAGCTTCTAAGTTTCCTGCAAAATCTTTAATCACTTGGGTTTTGATGTGATTTCTTGTTGGTGAGTCCAAAATCATAAGCACATGTTTGTTGCTAAAACAAGAATTCAGAAACTTCAATTGATCCCCCATTGTTGAGGAAGCACTTGCATCTTCAACACATGACCTGGACAATAAGAAACTCAATCTAAAAGTCTTTTAACATAAATAAACAAGCAAAACACATACCCAAGTGCGTAAACCATTCATTAATTTGAATCTGTTCATCTTTGTTCCATACAAAGACTTTGTGAGTATGTCTGCACATTGTAAATGAGTTGATACATAGGATAGTTGAATATACTTATTTGCAAGATCAAAGTTTTGTGGCAAGCAAGGAATATGCTTCTTTATTTACAAAGAAGAACAACTTAGATGTTATCTACTTATGTGTCTATGTGGATGACATTATCATTACATGGAATGATGCCAATGGAATCAAGCAAGTTAAAGCTCAACTAATGAAAGAAGTTAAAATGTGATCTTGGCTTGTTAACATATTTTCTTGGTCTAGAACTTGTGTATACATATTCTGGTATATTTATGAATCAGAGAAAATATATTCATGATGTGTTAGTAAAATTCAAGATGGAGAATACCGTGGGGAGCCTCAACTATGCTACCCTAACAAGACTAGACATTGCTTATGGAGTAAGTACATTGAGTTAGTTTATGCATGCACCAAGGAAGCCTCACATGGAAACTACTAAGAGGGTGCTTAAGTATCTAAAGGGTACCATGAATGAAGGGTTGTTTTATCCGTTCACTTCTGACTTAGACATAAAGATGTATTCTGATGCAAATTGGATTGGCTCGAAGGATGATAGGAGGAGACTTCAAGGTACCTATCTTTTGCAGGTTCAAATCTTATTTCATGGTCATCTAAAAAGCAACCAATTGTGGCTCTATCATCTACAGAGGCAGAATACAGAGGGTTAGCAAATGCAACACAAGTGGCTATGTGGCTTAAGAAACTCTAGGAAAATTGGGTTTACACTCTTACACTCCAATTATCTTACACTCTTACACTCCAATTTAACTGTACTATCATTATGTAAAGGAGAAATTGCTTAGCAAGTATATTCAACTATCCTATGTATCAACTCATGTACAATGTGCAGACATACTCACAAAGTCTTTGTATGGAACAAAGATGAACAGACTCAAATTAATGAATCGTTTGCAAGAAATCAACAAGGAATGAAGACCAAAAATATTAGGCTTGAGGGGGAGTTGTTTGTGCAATAGAAACCAAGCCCATATACTTGGTTAATTAGCATAACACTTATGTGCCTCTATATGATCAATCTCTTGTAAAAGTCATATCTTTGTAAAAGTGTTCTACAACCACGAGGAAGTTAGGCAGTATCAAATATCAAATTATTTGGTAGTTGACCAATGAGAGAATGTATCCTATGCTTTAGGATTCACTTTTGGGTAGACTTTTGAATTTGAATTCAAAAGTTTGGCTCCAAACTCAACTTAAAAAGGAGTATCAAAACATCCACGTGCTATCTCGATTCTATGAGATCATTAGAGAAGACATATTGGGATTTGAAGATCTCACTCTTTAGCTCACTCACAATTATCACATTGTGCAATTAATCATTGCAAATGAAATTGTATTTGTACATGTAATATATACATTTTATCATACCTTCATTTCATTTCTTTGTCATGCCTACATTAGAACAGTGATCTTTGCAAAGCTTGCTTTCAGGGCATGATTGATCATTTACAATGATTTAAAGCATCATATGTTCATTATGTTGTCTACTATATTGGTACAAAATCTCATCACCATTGCTCATCGCAATCATGAGGTATTAGCATGACATGATGCACCCCGAAAAATTTTGGCATGATCTATGTTATGTGGAGAGACCCTAAGTGAGAGGTATGAACTACCTCTTATCTTATATAGATGGGCTCACACATGAGTGCCATGTGGCACCCATGTGTGTAGCCATTTGGGGTAATCCTTATGAGGGAAGATGGAATTAATAGGTATGATATGTGGCTGGGTGGACATCAAGTTGGGAATCTCCGTGTATTTACTCAGTAAAGGTAGCCGACATTAGACCTTGTCTTCATCAACGACTTCAAGAAGAGTGTCGATGTCAGTAGAAAATGAGGGGAGTTCATCAAGGATCAACACTGGTATCGAAGCAATAGAATTTGATGACCGAGCCTATCATGCACAACGTGACATGACCAGAGCCACGGATGGGAATTTGCAGTGCCGCGCATGCAAGGGAAGCAGTAGTGAAGCCTCACGAGAGGGGGAGCTCCTTGTGACCTCTTCCCCTCCTCTTGGATGAAAGGAAAAAGGAAATAGTCCCTTATATATACCAGGAAAATGTGCTTCTAAGCCAGTATGTGGGATATGTGTACACAATGGTGAGCTCGTCTATGAGTTGGAGAAGAATTAAGGCAGAAGGTCATATAGTTAGTCAAATTTCAACTTTTTCCTAAATTTTAGAGGACAAAAACCCATGCTAGGGATCAAGAATTGGGGAAAGCAATGATGCATACATGTATATTGGGACGTGGACTTGGGATATGGGTCATTAGCATATTCAAAACAGCTTAATATTTTCAGTTTTGAGCTCCCAAACTCACTACTTCATGAAGATTTGCTTTCCCACACTCTACCCTTGACATAATCCTCTTCTCTGCATCATAGCTTGGTGATACAACGTCCAATTTCAGAACTACTTATCACGTTACGAAGCTTCCTAAGCTTCACTTTGCGATAGATGATGATTGATTTAAATAAGATTTGTTCAACCAAAATCTCTCTGTAGTGCTTTAGTAGGAACTAGGCGGCCAGTCTTGGGCCTAGTTTTTCATCATTTGGTGTCCAAATCAACTTTCTTCACTTAGGATAGCTTTATATCTTTGAAGTACAGATGCTTGACTATCTATTTTCCACTGGTGAGGACTGTCCAAATTCAAAAGTTCTTCAGTTTGACTCGGTTTGGCGTCGTTCTTGTTGGTTTTTGGTGATTAGAACCTCCTCGGGCCAAGCAGACATTTCAAATTTTTGTTTGGGCTAGGTGAGGATTGAAGATCAGCACCTTCATGCTTCAAAGACTACTTGGATTTTTCTTTCGCAGCTTCATTTTGTACCAGGGAAGTGCTCTTGTGATATATTTCTCTTCTTCTTGCATATTTAAAGTTTACTTCCATTTTTTCCACATACTCTATTTAGTAAATGGGGGGAGCGAAACATGGATTCGAAAGCGAAACAAATAATTGAACGCACTTCTCCATCTAAAGAACAACTAGAGGATCCTAACCTTCGGATGGAAGAGGTAGAAATTGGGTAGGAAGTAGAGCAAAAACTAGAGGAAAAAGAGTCCCAACAAGAAGAATATACCTATGAGGAACTTTTGGATGAGTTTGCTACTCATGACCAACTTGCAGACTTAAAGGAATAGACGTTTAGGCTAGAAAGAGACATAGGTAGCATCACATCTCTCATTGAGCAGCTTAAGTCTCAAATGATCTCACTTGAGACACATACGACCTCTTTCTTAGCTAGGAAGGAAAGAGAAATTCCTACTCTCCCTCTAGAGATGACTAGGAAAGGTCCTTCTTTTCCTAGTAAGCATAAAGGAGAGAGCTCTAGTAAAGCTCCCCTCGTGAAAGAATTAAAGCCACCTACCTTTATAGGGGATGACCAAGATAGAAACAAGGATGCAATCTACACTTTTTTACAAAAGTGGCATGATTTGCATCAACTGAAGGGCACCCCACCAGAATATCGTGTGCTAGAGGCGAGTCTCTAGCTTGGCCCGTGTGCTTATAAGTGGTGGATGAGTCTCAAGGCGGCAAACACTATCTGTACAGATTGGGCTCAGTTTGAGACTCTTTTCCTAAAAGAGTTTCTTCCTGAGAATGAGGAGGAGAGGAATTGGGATCAATGGGATAGGATCGCCTAGCGAGGTAGGCCTTTGATGGTCTACATATCCCACTATAGGGAGATCATTTTGAAACTTAAGGGCTTATTTTATCTCCTAGCCATTCACAATGGAACTATCCACTCAAGAAGTGGGAAGAAAAGAAGAGAGGACTAGAGAGTAGTGCGGCCCCTAAAAAGGGAAAAAAGGTGTTCCATCTGGTGCAAACACTCCCTATTCATAGTAGCTCTAGCTGCAAGGGAGTGAAGGTGATGCACGAGGATATAGAGCAAACGGATTGTTTTACTCAGTCATTGTGGTCACCAGAGTTTGGACCACATGACTTGTTTAAACTCCATGGTAGTGTATATGGGACCAGGCTGCGAGTCATGATAGATGACTTTTCCACTCATAACTTCATAAACTATGCTCTGGTCAAAAAGCTAAAGATTCCCCGGCAGCCTAGTGCACATAAATACATACTATCTATGATGCAAGGGGAATATAAGAGGATATGGGATACTATGGTATCCAATTTAGAAGTCAAGATGCAGGACTATACAGATCACATGGACTTCCAAATTATGAATATGGAGAGGACATATCTTGTGTTAGGAAGGGAGTGGCTATGCAGGTTGGGAGACACACTTAAACGTAGCTATCAAAACAACACACTTGAGTTTGAAAGAAATGGAAGCAAATTTTTATACGAGGAGAGAGAGAGAGATGTACCTAGTGCACATATCATTTCATCTTTAGAGTTGTATAGTCTTTGTCATTTCCAGCATATACATGAGATCTTTTTATTGTATGGTTAGGACTTTGAGCATTGTACATACATTTCATCTGATGTATATTTTCATGCTAGGAATGTAAATATGGACAAGAATTTTTATTATTCTTTCTTGCAAGGGTGTGTGTTAATAGTTTTAAAGATCTTATGTTTGAATTTAGAGATATTTTTCCCTGTGACTTACCTAGAGGGCTACCACCTGAGGTAGTTACTAACACTAACCCTATTTGTAAGACACCTTATGGGCTTAGTGTTTCTCACCATGGGTACGTGCCCAAGCTGCCCCTTGCTTATTCTCTGCATATCTTTGCTGAAATTTCACTTTTACACACTCTATCTATCTAGATGATTTTGGTATACCCCCCGTATTGTAATTGTTGTTTCTCCTTCATCCAGAATCTATTTTCAATGATTTCTATCTTGTTGGAAAGCTAATAAGTTCTATTTTTAGGGATATAAATCTCTAGTTCAGTGCCTACACATGTGGAGAGAAATGTCTAGAATAGTGTGTCTGTGTGTGTAGTAAGCTAGTACTTTTTGAAGAGATCACGTTATTTGTTTTATTGCAGCTGATTGAGGCATCATCGAGTATCCAAATGAAGTGATTTTACTCTCATTTGAAAGCGCTCTAAGCCTAGTTTAAGAGTCCAAAGTTTCATTTCCAATATTTGCATGTATTCAGAGAAACTCAAAAAATAAAGAGCCTATGGTAGAAGAAATTTGAGGATCCTAGGAAGGTTCATTTTCTTTTGTTGTGCACATAGGAGTGTTTAGCCTCCAACAAAATTGAATATATGTATGAACCAGAAAGGGAATGTTAGATTGGACATTCTAGTGGGTATGGATGATAAAGTGGCCATCAAATGCATGACCAAAGTGTGCTGCAATTGCGAAGCATCATTGGATAAGCTGACTCTACTTAGAAACAAATCTACTTTTACCTTAATGATCCCCCCCTTGATGGATGGATCTTGAGCTTCTTAATATGATCTTTTCCCTTATTCTGGTGAACCCCAAAGGTTGGACTTGGTTTTCTCTTTGTGGAAGAGTTAAAACAAAATGAAAGTGTATATCAAGGTGAATAAGGACTAAAAATGGCTTTGCAAGATGAGACAAAATAACTCTATCTACTTTCCAATAAAGGGAATCAAAGAAAGTGACTATGCAGACCACCAAATGAAAAAAAAAAGATATGGAAAAATGGATTTAATGATTGGGAACATCTCTGGAATGAAGAAAGAAAATGTTGAATTAGGTTCAAGGACTCTGAATCGAGAACTAACACTCACCATAAGGAGTGGTGCCTTTGAAGGCGTACAATGAGCTCCTCAGATATCTCTAAGTCACACTTTGTGCTTGCATACAATCTACCTTGCATCAAGGGTCTACAATGGATCAGTTTTCAAAAATTTGATAAGGTGGTGAATTTTAGGAAGCACGTGGACTTGCATAGCAATCTCAACAAGAGAGATGTCCATTTCCAGGTTCATTATTCTCAATTTCTTTATTAGAGATAGTAGTTTGTTTAGGCTGACCCTCATTCTCAAGTCATCTCTGTTCTTTTTTGCATCAATATTTATTTCATGAGTGTAGACAAAGAACATTTTCTGAGGCTCATTCCAATAGGTCTTTGTACAAATATCAGAACTTGAGGTATATAAAGTTTCAGTTCACAACTTACCTCTTGTTGAAGCTCAAGGACAAGGACAAAGCATGGAAGCGCATCAATGCAGTGGAAACACAAGAAGAAGGAGCAAGTAGGGAGCTCCAAGAGGCACATGTCAAATTTTCATAAGAAATCCCTATAAATAGTGACTTTTGTCACTAAAAACCATTGTAAATACCATTTTCCATTTTTACAACTCCATTTTGTTCAAGCCGAGGAGTCCTCGAGCTTGAGGAGTATTATAAGTAGCATCCTACCAATTTTCATAATTTTTAGATTCCGTTTGAGTCCCCAAATAAGCCTTGGAACCTAATTTTTAACTAGGCCGGACACTAGGTCTGGATAGGGCCAAAACTACTCAAAAAACTATAAAAAGGGCTTGTTGTAGATTTAAGCTTTGTAGTCCTGGTATCGTATCGTCAAGTGTTGGTATCAAAATCGCGGTCTCCCCAGTGGTATCGTATCGTTGACCGAGCAGTATTGTATCGTGCATGAAGGTGGTATAGTATCGCCTGAGATCTTGGTATCATATCGTGCAAAAATGTGGTATCGTATCGTTCATATTTCCAGTATCGTATCATGAGATTTCCAATATCGTGTTGTGAATTGTTGGTATCGTATCGTCTATAGACAAGTATCGTATCGTCCCTTACCCTGGTATCGTATCGTGTGATTGCTAGTATCGTATCATCCACTAACTTGGTATCATATCGTGAGCAATCTGATATCGTATTGTGTAGTGTTCAAGTATCGTATCGTCCACTAACTTGGTATCGTATCGTCGAATGCAGAGGTATCGTATCGTGTAAATTCTGGTATCGTATCGTGACCATGTCGAGTATCGTATAGTGTGGATAGCACTATTGTATCGTGGAATTTGGTATCACGATCTTGGTTTTCCCGGGGGTATCGTATCGTCTAAAGGTGGTATGGTCCATAGTGGTATCGTGTCGTGAAAATCTAGTATCGTATCGCCTATCGTGAGGCACTCCTTGACAGATCTTGTTTCCCTGTTTTAACCCCCAGAACCCTGAACTGGCATAAATTTCTCATACGAAATCCGTTCGGAGTGATCTTTGGTTCGTTGGAAAGCTTGTGGGTATTTTGAAGTTGACCCTTACGTTGGATGCCTATAGCCTATGCTAGTAGGCAATTGAACGCTGCTGAACAAAACTACATCACAACTGAAAGAGAAGGCTTAGGCATGGTATATGTAGTAAAGAAGTTAAGACACTATTTATTGGCCAACAAGTTTAAGTTCTTCACTAATCATCAAGCCTTATTATACTTGGTCAATAAACCTTGCAATACCGGACGCTTAGTAAGATGGTTCCTCTTACTAATGTAATATGACTTTGAAGTGGTTGTTAGGAAAGGTGAGACCCACCTTAGAGTGGATCACCTTTCTCGCATCACTTCAGGCGAGTCACCACAAGGAGTGTTTGATGAATTGCCCGACGCTTATCTGTTCAATCTAGAAGTTGTTCCTAAATGAGCAAATAAGTTGGTACGAGTCCTAACCTTTGGACCTGCAAATAAGAAGGTGAAGACGAACAGGGATGAAATTGCCAATATCAAATATTGGCAGGAAGCATGTACAAACAAGATACTGAAGGTGTTCTAGCTTGTTGTGTGGAGGATGAGGAACATAGTAGTTGGTTGCAACAAGCCCATGAGGGATTTCTAAGAAATCACTATTCTAAACAACAAACATTGCAGAATCTAAAACATTTAGGAGTGTATTGGCCTAGTATGGATAAAGAAATACATGATTGGATTAAGAATTGTCCAGGGTGCCAAGAAAAACCCCAGTAGAGCATGCCACCCTTTATCACGTGTCATTAATTCCAGATTGGAGTGCTCCATTAGTGGAATTTATGAGATCAGGAACACTACTCAGCGAGGCAGGTCGAGCAAGAAAACGAAGCATGGAACAAGAGGCTCTAGACTATACCTTAATAGGAGATAACCTATACCAAAGAGGCAAAGATGGTTACTTAAGATTGTGCGTTCACGAATCATACTACTTGAAAGTCTTAGAAACTGCCCATAGTAGTGTTGTAGGTGGACATTTTGGTCCTGACCGAGTAATTAAGACTATTCTATTCTCAAGACTTCGATGGCACACTCTTCATATGGATGCACATACCTATGTGAAGAAATGTGACACATGCCAACGTGCCCAGTACCCAATTAGAAAATATGAGATGCCTTTGAGGCCAATGATGGGAGGACGTGCATTCTCGAAGTGGGGCATAGACTTTGTAGGTCCTATTAACCCCCCAGCTAGAAACTCCCATGCCGAGTACATTATTGTAGCCACAGATTATCTCACAAAGTGGGTAGAAGTCAAAGGCACAACAAAGAACGATGCTCAAACTATAGCTAAGTTTTTATTTGAGAACGTGTTCACTAGATACGGGCTACCAATAGACTTAGTGAGTGTTTGAGGCACACACTTCTTGAATGAAGTCATTGAAAATCTTCTTCACGAATTCTTGGTGATACATAAGAAGTCTGACCCCTATCATCCACAGGCTAACGGACAAGTCGAGAGCACAAACAAGATCCTATTTAATGTACTGACAAAACTAGTAAATAACAAACGCTCTGATTGGGACAAACAACTTCATCATGTTGTTTGGGCTTACTCTGTTGCCTACAAAACGGTACTCAATGCCACCCCATTTCAGATGGTCTTCGGAGAGAATGTTGTGCTACCTTTGGACTTCCTCATCCCAACTTTAAAAGTAGCACAAGAGCATGACTGGAATGGACACGAGTTATCCTCGATGATCTTTGATTTAGAACGATTAGGTGAGACAAGGCTACGAGCGTCTACATGCATCTATGCTGCAAAGAAAAGACAAAAGGCATACTTCAATGCACATATAAAAAATAAGGGCTTGAAAGAGGGAGAACTATTGTTGGTTTATACACTAAAGCAAGAAGCACGTAAATTGGAAAAAAGAGGATGCGGACCCATGATCATTAATAGAATTTCCGCTAGCGGTGCTGTTCAATTGGCCACACTAGAAGGCAATGTCTTGCCGAGCTATGTTAGTGGTTGTCGAGTCAAACTATATCAAGAACCTCTTGCAGAGGATATGCTAAAGAGATTCAACACTGGTAAGAAGCGAAAAGAAGAAGAGTTAAGGGTTAGAGAAGAAGCACAAGCAGAGGCTAGAGAACACATTAGGAGAAATAAGTTAAGACGCCTAGGCCTAGATATCAATGTTGAGGCCCCAAGATACCACATGGCCATGTGTCAAACATCAAGTGTAATTGCTTCTCAAATAATTAATCGATGTCCATTTGTAACCATAACGGTAGGACAAGGGAAGAATGTAAGGACTATGAGAATATTAGTTGACTCACGTGCAACAACTAGTGCAGTTAGACTTTCGTACTACCAAGACCTGCAATTGGACATCAAGTCCATAGAAGCCTATCTCATAGGATTGGGAGGCGTGGAAACCCCTTGTTTGGGTGAGGTGGAATTTCCCATCTACCTTCAAGATGTCTTGGGTCAAGATTGGATTTTTGACCATGCAGTCAACTTAAATCTCACAAGTCGACTTCTTCAAGTTTGGGTGCATGAACAATGTATTACATTAGAAAAGACAACTGCATGCTCACAAATCTAGAGGTCACTCATTCTCTTAGTTCTTCTTCTAGGACTAGTCTTAGCAAAAAAGATGTTGTATGTGTCAAAGGCTCTATGTCCCGGATGCACTCAATCACGGAGGAATAGACTCAAAGGCAAGATGACTCCTCTTGTATAAAGACTAATGCCGTCACAGCCACTCAACCAACAAGGCAAGTGAAACCGTACATGACAACCGCTATATCAAATAGACAAAGAGATTTCAAGAAGAAAGTAGTTATGGGCCTGAAACATATCTGGGTACGAAAAGGAGAGCACCCACCAACCTTGCCAACACAACTTCCACTCAGGCAAGCCAGCCAAGCGAAGACAAGAAACAAGCAACCAAGACCACCTCAACCAAAAGATCTTCTACAAATTTGGGTGCCTAAGAAATTAGCTGTAGCTCAACAAGGGCGATTACAAATGTGGTTACCCAAAAAGCTCTTACATACACAATGACCTATGCCCCCCACCATGCAAAAGGTATCAACAAAGAAGCCAAGGAGAGAAAAGGGTAAGAATAGAGCACAAAGTCCAAAAGAAGATAAACTCAACCCTTCAACAAAAGTAACAAGACAATCATCAAGGATATGGGTTTGGAAGCCTAAGGAACAAGTAGCATCCACCGCACTAAAGAACGAACCACTCCGGATACAAAATTTAAGTAACCAACCAAAGATGAAGAAGTCAACAAGGACTTGTACGCAGCCCAACACTGTTTTGAAATGGGTCCCTAAAATCAGTTGTCCTTTTGACATCCAATGGATACCTCCAACAAAGGCTGCATCAACATTTGCAAGAACATTGAACGCCTCGACGTGCAACAACCATGTGCCTTTGGCATAACCTTGTCTTTTGCACCATACAAGTCATGCATTTCCAAAGTAGGCATCAATATAGGGCCACATTACACGGCCGTGCATAGACACAATTGAGAAATCCCAGGCACATGAGATAAACTTGACATATGTAAAATATTTTATTGATACTAATATCTTTCTTCTTTTTTTGTGACACTCTTCCAAAAAAAAAAAGAAAAAAAAGGGAGAGAGAATGAAACGAGAAAGGACAAGATTGTGTGCTTGAAGCATCTCGAAAGTGAACCATCAACAAGGACATCCATCAACAACAGAAGATAAGTCGATGGTCAATCACCATGCTAGAGCACACCACAAAGAGATGAATATCAATGGACATTTGACCATGGTAAGAACCTCCTACTTCGACAACATGATCACCATGATAGAGTAGGAAACCTCTTTGTCAACATACCCTTGAGCACTTTGCTCAAGACCCAAATTCTTGCACCATACTTCTTCCAATGCATTCCCCACGTATGCATGCTTAGGGCCACATTACAAGGCCATGCACAAGGCACATAATGTTTTCAACCCATGCACTAATGCACTTACCCATCATCCATTATGGGTTACAAATACTTGGCATGAAAACTATGAAAGCCATTGTTGGAAGAACCAGAAGACATCAAGCTGACAAGGATAAGAGCGAGGAAGCAATCCACCACTGAGAGTTTCTCATAATCAAGAGTAACCACCTCTTTGGAGCCGCTAACAATTTTCAAAGGCTCACACATGCACCATCAAGCTAGAGTACAAGGAAGAAGTACATACAAAGGGACTACAACTTGAAAGGGCTCGTAGTGAAAAAATGAAGAACCCGACAACTGATCACGATACATTGGGAAGATGGACCGCTCTTGTTGATACATGGACACTACCTCTCAACTTACTACATGGAACAACCATTACAACAAGGGTCTGTCAGGGACGACAGACTCAAGAGGGGGGGGGAGTGTTGAAGCTCAAGGACAAGGACAAAGCATGGAAGTGCATCAATGAAGTGGACACACAAGAAGAAGGCGCAAGTAGGGAGCTCCAAAAGGCACATGTCAAATTTTCATAAGAAATCCCTATAAATATAATGACTTTTGTCACAAAAAACCATTGTAAATACCATTTTCCAATTTTACAACTCCATTTTGTTCAAGCCAAGGAGTCCTCAAGCTTGAGGAGTATTAGAAGTAGCATCCTACCAATTTTCATAATTTTTAGACTCCGTTTGAGTCCCCAAATAAGCCTTGGAACCTAATTTTTAACTAGGCCAGACACTAGGTCTGAACAGGGCCAAAACTAGTCAAAAAACTATAAAAATGGCTGGAGAGCTCATTTTTGGGATTGGCTTGTTGTAGATTTCAGCTTTGTAAGAGAGTTCTTTTGTAATCAAAGTCCTTCCATTGTTCCACTCTTTGCTCTTACTTTGTGCGCGTGTGTGTGTATGTGTGTGCATGCTTGTATGCTTTCACTCACGCACTTGTGCACTTCACTTGCTCTTGGTCTTCATACCGGTCCTCATGTGTCCGCGGATTGACATTTATGAGGTGAAACTCCTCACATTGTGCTAGAGTGAAACTCCTCACATTGGTACTTGCCATTGTGCTAGAGTGACACCTCTACTAGGACTATCATACACATTAGTCCAAAACTCATTGTCTTCATCATTGATATCAAGTTTAAATGCATAAGTATTATGGCTCATTGAAGCTTCATAAAATGTGTTCTTTTCCAAAGTTCCATCCTAATGGTCTCTTGGTCGCATAGCATAGATTTGATAGTCTATTACAGTGACCCAATTTGTATCCTTGGATTCCTTAAACATATTGCATGTCTAGTGTGGATGATCAACCTCATCACACCAACTGCATCTGCGAGGCTGATTATAAGGTCTTCCTCCTTGCTCCAGATTCCTAGGAGTTTGCTCTTGCTCTCTCGGTTTAGACTTTTGAATGTTTTTCAAAGTTGGTATCTCACTCACTAAAGTTTCAATGTGTTTTACTACTGAATCTACTTTGGTTTCTAACATTGTCATGTTTGGATCCTCTCTCCCTCAAAAGGTATATTCAAATTCAATCTTGGGTTGAGTCGTATTCTCTCATCCACTCTAGGGGCTTGGCTTAATTTTCAATCCTATCTTTGAGCTATTCTATGAACAGCTACATGCACATTCTCACAAGTTTCACTAAGACCACTTGTAGTGGTCTTTTCTTCTAACATGGGCTCTAATTCACATCGTAGAGGCATGTCAAGCATTCTTAGTAAATTACAAAGCTTATCCAGTTCTAAAGCTATATGATTGGTTTTAGGCAATTGATTTAATTTGACTTCAAACTCAGTTAAGTATCTATAATATGTTTATGGGCTACATAGGTATCTACCCACCTTAAATACTAATGGAGACCTTTAATTGTCCAAATGTCTGATTTATCTTGATTTAAGAACTCTTCTATATCAAGAATAAACCAAGATTTGCACAAAATTCATATTATCTTTCATATGAATTAAGAAATATTTCTCTGTATGAAGTTTTCTTCAGCTTCAAGAGTCTGCTTCAGAAATGAACTTCAATCTCTGCATATGAATTTGATTTTAATCATTCAAGTGATACTCACATGTTCATACTCCATTTTTGCAATCACAATGACCATTAGTTCTTGAAAAGAACTATTAGATTCCTAATTTGATCACTTATATCAAACATGTGTCAGAAACTGCCTTCTAAAAATGACGACTTTCACATGGTCAACTTCTTAAGTTGATTTCGCTCAAACTCTAACCCATTTTTTTAAATGCTTTTGAACAAAGCTTCCTTACCTTTTAACTTAGATTTTGAATGCTCAAATATAAGAAACTTTACACTGAGTAGTGAGATCCAAGCAAATCGTTAAGCAGCAAAATGCGTGATTTTGAGAACTTCACTTGCGAACTTCTACATATGAATGTTCCTATTTGTCATACACACAACCTCAAGAGAATTAGATCATCAAACTTTCATCATAGCTTGATTAGCTTCTAAATTAGTTTTGTACAAAAGATTTCTTGATCCGCATAATCAGGTTGAGAGAATTCTGGGAAAGACCAATTGCTAACTCATGAGAAACCTCTCTACTCATCTATCTCTTGAACAACTTGAAATCTATTGACTCCTTTTTCATCTATTCTTCATCTCTCTACTATATCTCGACTATACATGAGTTTACATATACATGTGATTATAAACTCGTCACTACATCAAATATTTTTGAAGTGTTTTTCCAAAGCTATTATACATAAATGTACAAAACATTTGTTCTTGATTCTTCAATTGACTTCATGCTTTGAGCTTGAGTCCTTCATTCACTTCTTCATTCGTAGTGTTCATGTAATCATGCACTGATGATTGACTTGCTCCAACAACTCCCCCTCAATCATCAATGGTGATTACTTGCACCTTCTTTATACCTGCCATCTCTTCAAACCTTTGTAGCTTTGGTCCATCCAAACTTTTTGTCAGCATATCTGCCACTTGCTCCTTTGTTGGTGTATACATGACTTCAATTTCTTTGTCAAGTACCTTTCTCTCAAGAAATGATACTAAATTTCTATATTTTTAGTCGTGGCATGAAAAATAGGATTAGCTACCAAATATAATGAACTCATGTTATCTCCAACTATGATTAGAACACTGTGATCAATTGCTAGAATTTTTAATAAATTCTTCAACCAAATTACTTCGTTTGCACCTTCCACCATTCCTTTGTATTCAGCTTCTGTAGATGACAATGCAATTGTATGTTGCTTCTTTGAGCACCAAAGAAATTAGCTTATCTTCAACATAACATAGATAACCATGAGTGGATCTTCTATGATCTGAATTATCTTCCCAATCTGCATCACTAAACACCTTGAGTCTAGTATTAGAAGTAAATCCATAATACAAACCTTCACTCAGAGTTTCTTTGATGTATCTTAGCACTCTTTGTGCTGCAACCCAATGAGTTGGCTTTGGGAAATGCATAAATTGAGATAAGACACCAACTGCATATGAAGGATCTGGTCTTGTCAAGGTAGCATAGATTAAACTACCTACCAAACTCTGATATTTATTCATGTCCTTGAACTCTTCTCCTCCATACCTGCTTAGTTTATGGTTAACCTCCAATGTTGTTGTTGAATATTTACAAATCTCCATGTTAAACTTCATCAGAAGATTCTTCAGATACCTTTCTTTTGTAACATACACTCCATGTTGAGTGTATATAATCTCCATCCCTAGAAAAGAAGACAAATTTCCCAAATCACTTATCTTAAACTCATTTTCCATTTGCTTCTTTAGATCCTTGATTCCTTGAGCATCTTTACTTGTGACAATAATTTCATCAACATAAATACATGCATAAATGTATCTATCTTCATTTTCTTTCACTAGAAAACAACTATCTGCCTTTGAAGCTTGATATCCAAGTTCATTCAAGAACTTGACCAATGTGTAATTCCAGGCTCTTGGAGCTTGTTTTAGACCATACATAGCTCTCTTAAGCTTGCACACATAATCTGATTCATTTGACTCTTTGAAACCCTTTAGTTTCTCCATGTATACTTCATCTGCAATATATCCATTCAGAAATGCATTCTTTACATCTAATTGAGAAAGTTTCCAACCTTTACATGTAGAAATTGCAATTATAGTTTTGATTGTAGAAATCTTGGCTACTGGACTAAAGGTTTCATCATAGTCCAGTCCATGTGTTTGGGCATATCCTTTGACCACAAGTCTAGCCTTGTATCTAGACAATTTTCCATCTGCAAACCTTTTTGTCTTGTACACCCACTTACATCCAATCACCTTCTCATTCTTTCGCCTTTCTACCAATTCCCATGTCTCATTCTCAAGTAGAGCATCATACTCTTCTTGAATTTATTTTTCCCAATTTTCCTTTCCTTTAGCTTCATCATATGTGGATCGATCTTCATATGTCTTCACAATGTAAGCATAATCTTTGGTTGTCAAGAAAGAGGTATCATAACTATACTTGATGGGTTGTTCTCTATCTCTTAATGATCTTCTAATTTCTCCACTTCTTGAAGTTTCTCCTTCACTTTGTTCTAGATCAAACCTTGGTCTATCTTCATAATTGTCCTGCATTTCATTTCTACAAACATCATCATCAATATCTTCTTCATATACCTTCATCTTTGACTTCCCTTTCCTTTTGATTTCTTCAATATCTGTACACACATTATCTGATCATGTAAACCATGTGCTTTTCTCATCAAATGTAACATCTCTTGAAACAAGAAATTGCTTTGTGGATGGACTCCACAACCTGTATCCCATTTGTTTATCATCATACCCAATGAACATATATTTTTCTACTTTAGGTTCTAGCTTATGTCTTAATTGAGATGGAACATAAGCATATGCCAAACATCCAAATATTTTACACTGATCAAGAGTAGGTTTCTTATCCCACCATGCTTCATAAGGAGCCCTTCCCTCCAAAGCTTTGCAAGGCAACCTATTCACAAGATAAGTTGCAGTATTTATTGCCTCTGCCCACATATAATTAGGACACCTTTTTTCCTTCATCATTGATCTTGCAAACTCTACAAGAGTTATATTTCTTCATTCTCCAAATCCATTTTGTTGTGGGGAGTACCTGCAAGTCACTTCTCTTTTGATACCTACATTCCACATATAATCATCAAATTCTTTAGAAAAATATTCTCCCCCTCCATCTAATCTCAATCTCTTGAGATTTTCTCCTATAATTCTTTCTGCATAGGCATGATAGTGTTTAAATGTCTCAAACACTTCAGATTTATCCTTCATCACATATAGAGTAATCCATCTGGTTGCATCGTCAACAAATAGCACATAATACCTTGATCCATTTATGCTATTGTCCTTTGAAGGACCCCACACATTTGTATGAACCAATTCAAGCATATTTGAATACCTGTAACCTTGCTTATTGTATGATTTCTTGTGAGCTTTACCTAATTGACAAGCCTCACATTTATATATCATATGTTGACCTTCAATACTTGGTAGACCAAGCACTGCACCATTCTTTGTCATTTCTTTAATTCCCCTTTCATTAAAATGTCCTAACCTCTTGCGCCATAGATCTAATTCAAACATCTTTTGACTTCCATAAGTAAACAATGCATGTCCCACATTACCTTGGACTTTGAGGGTGAATAATCTCCCTTCCTTTTTCCCTGTAACAATACTTCTATATCCTTGACTTGGATGTTCAACATAAACATCATCACTTGTAAATCTGACTTCATATCCCTTCTCAACAATTTGACCTACACTTATTAATTTTTTAGGGATTGTTGTAGCATAAATTACCTTGCTTACGAGTGTACTTACACTCCTTGTCTTCACTGATCCAATGCTCTCAACTTTTTGTTTGTTGTTGTCTCCTGTTTGAACTGTATGTCCCTTAACTTTAGCTTCCATATCAGTCATTAAGGAAATATTACCACTCAAATGATTACTACATCATGAGTCAATATAAAACATCATTTGATCTTCATTGATTACTTCTTGAGTTGCATTCAAGATAAGGGCCAAGTCTTCCTTCTGATCTGAAGCATAATTGTAATAAGTTTAGTTATAGGATTGAGTTTGGAAACTCCTTCCTCCTTCTCTAGAAAATGAGGTTCTACCACCTCTTCCTCTGAGGTTACCTCTATGATTTCTACCTCCTCTTCCTCTAGCACTGAAATTCTAATTATGATCTCCACCATTCTAATTGTTATACCAACAATTATTTGCCAAATGATTTGTTTTGCCACAAATCCAACAAGCTTTAGCATTATCTTTGTTCTTACCTCCTGTTCCTTTACCTCTAAAATTCATTTTCCCTTTCATAAAGTTTACTTGATTTGAAGATCCTTCTTCATCATTTGTCTGCTTGCCTTTAGCATTCTTCTTCTTATCCTTTGAATACATTACTTGACTCGAACCTCTTTCATTCTCTCCTTTGATGTCCTACTCAAATGCTAGCATATGTCCTAACAATTGGTTAAGATCAGGAGTAAAATGATCTAATGATCGGAAATTGACTGAGAACCTTTCTTCTTAAATGTTGTAAATTCAGCCCATAGTGAAGCCTTCCTTGATTTGGTTGTGTTTTGGAAATGTTCTTCCAAAGCATTCCATACATCTGCTGCACTTTCTAATCCTCTAATGTATGGTAGAAGATAATCATTTACAACCATGTAAATGATGCTCCTAGCTTGAGCATCTCTCTTCATCCAATTCTTCAATTCTGTAAGTCAATTTGCAAGCTTTCTCCCATCTCTTGACTTCTATGTCTGCAATTACTAAGATTTATGGTGATATAATGTACCTTTGATATGAAGCTTTAATCCTTCTTGATCCTTTTAACTCGAGCTTTGTTCTTCTTTAGGTTTTCTTCCAAACTTTACTCTTTGATCCTTCAATTAACAAGATCTTTGATATCTGCAATAATCGAGGTTCTCCTTGCTTCTTCTTCACCTTGATTTGATCTTTATGCTTTGATGTCATTACTTGAGACCTTTAATTCTCCAAATGTCTGATCTATCTTGATTTAAGAACTTTTTTATATCAAGAACAAACCAAAATTTACAAAAAATTCATATTATCTTTCATATGTATTAAGAAATATTTCTCTATGAAGTTTTCTTTAGCTTCAAGCAACTGCTTCAGAAATGAGCTTCAATCTGTGCATATGACTTCGATTTCAATCATTCAACTAATAATCACATGCTCATACTCCATTTGTGCAATCACAATGACCACTTGTTCTTCAAAAGAACTATTAGATTCCTAATTTGATCACTTAGATCAAAACTGTGTCACAAACTGCCTTCCAAAAATGGCGATTTGACATGGTCAACTTCTTAAGTTTATATCTCTTAGACTCTAACCCGTTTTGCTAAATGCTTTTGAAGAAAGCTTCCTTACCTTCTAACTTAGATTTTGAATGCTCAAACATAAAAAACGTTACAATGAACAATGAGATCCAAACAAATCTTTAAGCAGGAAAAATGCGCGCTTTTGAGAATTTCACTTGTAGACTTCTACATATGAATGTTCCTACTTCTCATACACACAACTTGAAGAGACTTAGATCATCAGACTTTGGTCATAGCTTGATTAGCTTCTGAATTCGATGTGTACAAAAGACTTCCTGATCCACATAATCAGGTTGAGAGAATTCTAGGAAAGACAAGTCGCTAACTCATGAGAAAATTGTCTACTTATCTATCTCTTGAACAACTTGAAATCTATGGACTACTTTTTCATCTATTCTTCATCTCTCTACTATATCTCAACTATACATGAGTTTATATATATATATGTGAGTATAAAATCATCACTACATCAAATATTTTTGAAGTGTTTTTCCAAAGCTATTATATATAAATTTACAAAACATTTATTCCCGATTCTTCAATTAACTTCATGCTTTGAGCTTGAGTCTTTCATTCACTTCTTCATTCCTAGTCTTCATGTAATCATCCATTGATGATTGACTTGCCCCAACAGAAACGTGGTAGTATTATTTTTTTCATAGTGCTCATGAGAGAACTCAGCAGCGAGTTGGGTCTTAAAATTAGCCCAAGTCATGTTTGGGGTAACTACCCTAAGTTGAATGTGTTCCCTCGTAAAGCCATGAGAAATAGGAATAAATGTATTTTTCTTTTGATCTCCCTACACTCCATATTGCTCAATTATCTATTGATAATAGTTAAGATACGATGTAGCAATTCAAACCATTAAATTCCTCTGTCTGTTTTAGTTGAATCTATTAGTTTCCAAATTCTTTGTTCCTCAAATTATAATGTCATGTTGTTTAATTTTAACTCAAGTACAATTGAAAGAAGAGAAAAATGTAAGAATGTGTTTTGTGAAGCATCCTTTCAACCTCCTCTTCTCATGAAATATCTGTTTTGAATGCTTAATATGCACGTATGCAAAAGTGTAAAAACAAGTCGAACAATGTGCAAATATGTATGTGCAAAAATTCCTTCCAACAAACAGAAATTGAAAGTATCTATATCTTTCTTGAAAAGTTTCCTTTTATAGTTTTTTACAAAAAAAAAAACAACTAAAAAATCAAAGTATGTAACTATTCCCTTTTTGCATGTGAAAAAATTTCTTATTGTAATGAAAACAAATAGGAACTTAAAGAACATATACCTTACTTTCTTGCTCACGAAGTCTCAAGTATATGCACGTGTGATGATCAACAATTTTTCGGTTTATCAAAACCTAAATACAAAAAATTCTAAACCTCTGTTGTGTGTGCAAACGTAACTGCTTTCTGTTGATGGAAAGGGTAGAAGTGAGGAGGTTTAACCACTTGTAATACTCCGTGGAGGTGCTCGGCTAAATTTGACCAGTCTTCAATGCCAAGGAGTTTTTATGATTGTAGTCTAGGAAATACTTCAAGGATGTCAAAGCTTCTGCATTATTCATAGTCAATGCCGGAATGCATATACAACATGAGAAAAGAGATCACTTGAGCCGCCCTATGGTGTTCATGTCAGGTTCAAGTGTCAATGTGAAGGGCTCAAGTCGTCGATGAAGGCAAGTGTCTATGTTCTAGTTGCAGCACACGCATGCCACTTCTAAAACAGCTCAACTGATGGTTAGTAATTCAAAAAATATAAAAAAACACTTAAGAAGTTTGATTCTTATTTTAAATCTTGTCATACCCTCTTCTTTTTGCTGTTAGATAAGCATTCATCATAAGCCGAACTTAATCTCCTTTTGAAGAGCAGGAAAGATCAACCTATACAAAATACACTAAAAAAAAAGATGAAAAAATAGATTCTAACTTAATGATCTAAATGAAAATGTGATATTCAGCTATAATGCGGATGTGTGATGATAATGCTCGAAGTGAATCAGCCTTCTCGACTACGATGGGGCAAAAGACCTCTTCCCTTTCACTTCAAATCCTTCAAAATCATCATATCAAATCATGGGTATCTCTTCTCTTAACTTCTTTGTATTTGGGGTATTTATAAAAAAACCATTAAAAGAAACATAAGTACATTAATGAGCAATAAAAAACACACATTTCTATATTACTAATTTGTTTCAAATGACCTTACATGCATACTTGTATTCCACTTCATTTCCTCATACACACTCACATACATACTTATATTCCAAATATATACACACATGCACACACATAAACATGCACATTCACACAAATGCACATTCACACATAGGTACTCTCATGCCAACACATATGCACATTCAAAGAAATGCACATTCACACATAGATACTCTCATGCACACACATAAATATAAATGCACACTTAGTGCACAAATACATTCACATACATATGTGCGCTCACATAACACACAATGCACATAGGCAATTAAACATATAAGTTAATACATATACACACACATAGTTATGCACATTTAGATTACGTGTATCTCTGTGGCTCACATGTAAACTCATTCATAGTGCTTGGAGAGGTCATTAAGAAAGATGATCTATAGAGGGTCAGATGAGGATTTATATGGAGATAACATGGAGTGTTCAAATAAGGATTCATATGGAGAGGTCAAACATATATTTTTCTTTTTGTTTGCTTGCAGATATTAAAGAGATAACTCAATAAATCATATGGAGCATATGTTGAAAATTGTAGAGATCACCATGTTTTTGAAGAAGATTATGATTGTAAGCCGAAGGGCAAAAAACCTTCCGAAATCGTGTTCTCCCTCGTTTGGGTCACTGTTAGACTTGGTCCTTAGTATTCCTATTCCAATACTTTCCATGCTTTGTGGGATATGGGGGATATCAAGGATTCTTTTCCCCTTCACTGTATAAATGAATTATTTTTTTAATTAAAGCATATACGATAGGGCTCAAGTAAAGTTTCTTTTGAAGAAAACAAATATTGCATGTTATTCAAAATCTCAATAAGTTAACTTCTCCAAGATACTTTTCCCACTACAAGAAATAGGGGGCATAGTGACGCCCTCGAATTGAAAAAAAAACGGGATTCGTTGCTTATGCGACACTAGCGTCGCATAAGCGATGGTCTTGTTTTTCGGTTTTTTTTTTATACGAGCCTTCTGTTGATATATTTAGGTAGTGATGTGTGTGAACACATAGGATCGCCGGGGCACTTTTTTCCCTCTTTAGGAGGTTTTTTCCCCAGCTTGTATATATGCCTATTGCCCTAATGGGCTACTTATCTTTGTACATTCTCTAGTAATACATTCAGCATTGTGTGTTGTGCTCCAAGCTTCTTCTTCTTCCTTGTGTTGTTCGCCTACTTCCGCAGATGTCTAACTCCAACGATTGGTATCAGAGTAGTTTGTCCCTTCATCTAGGTGCCGTCAACACTCCTCCATTTTCAGTCTTAGAATCGAACGAATCGTTTGCCGTCGACACTCCTTCATTTGCAGTCTCCAATTGCAGTCTCTGAAGGCATTATCGCAGCGCTTGTGCAGGCTATTTCGTCTTTTTGTGCCAAAGGTATATACCAGTTTCTATTCGCCAGTATAAGCGTCTCAAAGTCTACTATAGGTCTAGCTGAATTTGTCTCGGCAGTTCTATTCAACTTTTTGAGATACAGTCAATTGTTTGCATCAAGGTATTTTAGTCACCGGCCATGGCTGAAAGCAGTGATGTAATCCATATGTTGGCTGTTGCGGATAAGTTGGATGGTACCAAGTACCCGTTATGGGCTTATATGATGCGACATGTGTTGGTTGCAAAAGGACTGTGGAACATTGTGCAGGGTGTCGAAAAACATCCTATCACACCTACTGCAGAGCAGATTAGTTGGGATGGTAGAGATGTCCAGGCACATGCATTGATAGCTTTGTCTATCAAATGTGCCATTATTCCTCATATTCGCTCTTGCAGAACAGCTAAGGATGCTTGGGATACACTTACCACATTGTACCAAGCTAGGAATGAGGCTCGTGTTACTTACCTCCGAAAATAGTTGGAGAGTGAGCACATGAATGAAGGTGATTCTATGGACAGTTTCCTAACAAAGATCAAAGACTTGAAGGAACAGTTGAGTTCTGAGGTTATACCAGATAGCTCACTTGTGCAGACCATTTTGAATGGTCTTCCTGATTCATACCAGAGATTTGCTTATACTCTTCGGTTGATGATGAAAGGCAATCCAAATGCCTTTTCATTTGAGGAGTTAGTCTTTGTTCTGTTGCAGTAAGATCAGTCCAGGCAGAAGAGGTCCATTATGCGTGTTGCAGATCAAGCTTTCCTGGCTAGTCAGAAGGGCAAAGGAAAATGGAGCTCTTCTACTAGTAAGCAAAAATCTGCAAATGCGACACATTCGAAGAACCAAGACAAAGATGAGAAAAAATTAGAAAAGTAGAAATTGTTTTGTAAGTACTGTAAAGGGAATGATCATATCATAAAGAACTGTCCAAAACTGGCTGCAAAAGAGGCAAAGAAGAAAGAGGCTGGAATGGTCGTCGCAGAAGCCTCTACACCAAAAACGGAGTCTGCTAATGTTGTGCAGGAAGAAGAATGGGAATTTACTACTCTTTGCAATTTTGACCCATCTTCTCATGAGCAGTGCATTTCTGCAATAGACTCAGATGTTTCATACTTTGACGTCGGGGCGACCAAACATATTACCTCGCAGTGCAGTTTCTTCTCTTCACTCGAGCCTGCCCCTATAGGGAATACTGTTACATGTGCCAACAACTTCTCTTATCTTGTTATGGGAGTTTGTAAGAACATTTTGACTACTCCTGATGGTAGTTCTTTCACTTTGTCAGATGCTTTGTTTGTGCTAGGGATCAAGAGGAACCTGTTAACTGTTTCTACATTAGCCAAGATTGGCTTGGTTGTGAAATTTGTTGATGACAGGTGTACTGTTGATGACAGGTGAAATTTGTCAAATGGCGATAGGATTATTGCTTCTCGCATTTTATGTCGTGGGCTGTATAAGCTTATAGATTATGAAAGATCTGTAAATGATTTGGCATGTGCAATAAATGATTCTCAAGCTATGTCAGATGCAACGCTGTCGGGTCGTGAGGGATGCTCGGATGGTCCAAGTCATCCGCCTAAATCGTTCGGCACACGCAGGGTGTCTGTAGCGGACTCAGACTAAGGACCATAGGGACAAGCTGCTTTATATCTGGCAATAGCTATCTATTTGAGTGTTAAAAAATAATGACTCTTCGGTTATCTGATCTTTAACTATCTCTTCTACTGTAGCTTCTAATGGTTTTGGATGAGTTTGTCTAACTATAGTTGGTGGAAATAAATCTTCACCACTTTTATGATTCAAAAGATGTAATGGAAGAAAAGGCTAGGAATGTAGTTAAACATTGTTCATAAGATAAAGACACTAATGATTCCGAATTAATATTGTTCATAAGATAAAGACACTAATGATTCGGTTGTATGTTCAATGATATCATTACTACTGTTTTCAGATTCATGGTATAAATCCGAATACATGAAAGAACTAATAGAAACAATATGATGCTAAACTGATTTGAATAAATAAATTAATAAGCTAATACAAATGTAAAGTCTAGATATTTGGATAAATGTCTTAAGCAATCGGGTACATGACTAAATGGAGATATAAGGTTTAAATGGATCTTCAATCTGCCGGTTCACTTCAACTGCTTGTACTTCACTTTAACTGATTGTAATCTGCAATGTTTCTACAAAAAACATTAGACATTAGTAATATTACAAAAAATTAATAAGAAACATAAAAGAAATAATTCACATTCATTAAAGCATACACATGCACTCTGATGCATACATTCGCACATTCATGCATACATTACTTAAATGCAAATGCACATGCATCTAATTTCATTGTTCTGCACACATACATTAATTCTCATTACATATGAATGTATTATTACTTGCATCAATCATGCATATGCATTTACACTCTTCCTACTAACATAATCACATGTTTCTGTTATCATAGAATCATATATGCATTTATGAATACATATATGTATATCCAGACACACATGCATTCACATCATACGTACACGCATACTAACTTACCTTCATACATTCATGCTAATATTTTCATGCATACATCCATGTATTTATGTTATACTTCTACACACATGCATCTACATTCATTATGTAATATTCATGCCTATATTATAAAAGGAATATAATAAAAATAAAATTATTACCTTAATTCTCTCTCTCTCTGCCAATTTCCCTCTTTCCACGTTCTCTCTCTCTCTCTCTCTCTCTCTCTCTCTCTCTCTCTCTCTCTCTCTCTCTCTCTCCTTCCTCTCTCTCTCTCCTTCTCTCTCTCTCTCTGCCATTTCTCTCTCTCTCTCTCTCTCTCTCTCTCTCTCTCTCTCTCTCTCTCTCTCTCTCTCTCTCTCTCTCTCTCTCTCTCTCTCTCTCTCTCTCTCTCTCTCTCTCTCTCTCTCTCTCTATGCAGCGCTCCGCGCGCAGTGCTGTGGAGGGAAAGGGAGGGCTTCTCTCTCTCTCTCTCTCTCTCTCTCATCTCTCTCTCTCTCTCTCTCTCTCTCTCTCTCTCTCTCTCCCTCTCTCTCTCTCTCTCTCTCTCTCTCTCTCTCTTTCTTTGCCGTTTCTCTCTCTCTCTCTCTCTGCCTGTCTCTCTCTCTCTCTCTCTCTCTCTCTCTCTCTCTCTCTCTCTCTCTCTCTCTCTCTCTCTCTCTCTCTCTCTCTCTCTCTCTCTCTCTCTGCACCGATCTCTCTCTCTCTCTCTCTCTCTCTCTCTCTCTCTCTCTCTCTCTCTCTCTCTCTCTCTCTCTCTCTTCCTCTCTCTCTCTCTCTCTCTCTCTCTCTCTCTCTCTTCCTTTCTCTCTCTCTCTCTCTCTCTCTCTCTCTCTCTCTCTCTCTCTCTGTCTCTCTCTCTCTCTCTCTCTCTGCTCTCTCTCTCTTCTCTCTCTCTCTCTCTCTCTCTCTCTCTCTCTCTCTCTCTCTCTCTCTCTCTCTCTCTCTCTCTCTCTCTCTCTCTCTCTCTCTCTCTCTCTCTCTCTCTCTCTCTCTGCGCGCTGCTGCGCGCAGCGCCAGGGAGGGAGGGAGGGACTTTCTCTCACCGCTCTCTCTCTCTCTCTCTCTCTGCGTGCTGCTGCACGCAGCGCCAGGGAGGGAGGGAGAGACACACATCATACAAACACACATACATCACACACACACACACACATACATCACATACACACACTTCACACACATACATCACATACACATCACATACACACACATACATCACACATACACATAACACGCACACACATACATCACACACACACACATACATCACATACACATCACATACACACACATCACACACTCACACATACATCACACACACATACATCACATCACATACACATACACACATCACATACACATCACATACACACACATCACCCACTCACACATACATCACATACACATACATCACATCACATACACATACACACATCACACACAAACACATAACACGCACACACACATACACATAACACGCACACACATATAACACATTCACACATAACACATACACGCACATACACGCACATACACACACGTCACATCATACACGCACATACACATAACACTACTGCAGGGACTCAGACCAAGCCATGGAATAGGCATGGGCATGCTTCCAGCCGCACAATCATTCATGCAGCAACATGGGGCATATCAAGATCATCATACACAGCAGTGACATGATGGCTCAATATCCCGAGCATGAGGAGGGTCTAATGAGAAAGAGGGAAAAACAGAAGAAAGTAAAGAGTAGGAGACAGTACCTGCAAAAAACATTAGGAGAAACTTGAGCTCAACACACATTATATACATACACAAGTCCTTCCTAATCCACTCTTTTGGTTTGGTACTTTTAATCTACAACCGCACTTTTGCCCACTCATCTCAACCACACTTTTAATTAGCTTTATGCACACATCTTCCTTTCACCTCTCTTTTTATTTCATTAATTCTCACCATTCTTTTCTGTCAACCAACTTTTTCACTTTAAGTGCATCTTCCTTTCAGACCATTCCTTAATTCACTTTAATTCCACATTACTCACATACCATTCTTTTTTCTAGCATCTATATAGACCACTAGATATTCATCCTTTTAATTAATCATTTTAATTTAATTAGCCTATATTTCTTTTTTAAATAAATCATTTAATTTACGCTTAGGTTAAGCTTTTAATTACTTAGCACCTTAGTATTTAAATGCACACATATGAGTAAATTAATTCAATAAATTATATTTTAATTTTTAATACATAAATACTCTTTTTAAACATTAATTTAATTAAATACCTATTATTTTAACCCTTAAAATTCAATAAAACCCTGAAAAATCTTCTTGAAACCCTTTGGAAACCCTATCATTAATCCATTAACACTTAAATAAACCCTAGCATTAACCCATTAGAATCTTTTGAGACCCTTTTGATTAACCCAACTTGACATAAAATCATATCAACTTATGAAATCCTAGGGTTAAATACTCATGATTCTTGAATGTATGAATAAAACAACTCATTAAATATGAAATTAGAGTAAACCCTAATATGAACATAGAATCTTCATCATCATTTGTACCTGTAAACACTTTCAAAATAGTTAATTCCAATCCACACAATTGTTTAACAGTGATATAAAAGAGGTTTAGAATTCACCAATAAATATTTTTTTTTCGGCCATCAATTGGAAGATGCAAATCTTCCCGACATCCACCGCCACCAAACCTGCACATCGTCCTCGATGGGCCAACTTGCAGATTAAGGGAAGCGGCATTTTCAATGATTATCCTGAAATTAAATCATAGAACAACATCAATTCTTTTTTTAATATATTTAATCTTATCAAATTTTAAATCTTTTCAACATGCACATGAAGTTTATTTCAATTACATCTAGCAATGAAAACATATTAAAGTATAAAGGTAAACTATTAACCTTTTCAGTCAACAAACATTAGTTTATATTTTATCCATTTATAAACTATGTAAAGATTAGTATAAAACAGAATTCATTTTCATTCATTCAAATGCAGGTTTCGTTATATATATGCATTCACATATGAGCAATCAAACATGCCAAAGAAATCTACTAAATCTACTTGGACAGACAGCCGCCTTGTATGCCCAATTTTAATTACTAGATGTGTTTTTCACAACTAGTTTCTTCATATAAATATGATGTAAACTTCATATCGATAATAAATGTAAATACCTTTTTGGGGTGGAAGAAGGTATAACTTCCATGTCAATATTCGTTTTTTTTTTTTCGCTACTTTTTTTGTTTTAAAGGGAAAAGGCTTAACCCCTTAATCCGAGCTAAGGATCTAGCTGCATGGACAAGAAAGATCTAGGTTTTCACAGACATGTATCATGCAACAATATGCTCCTACATATATACAACTACTTTTGTTATCTAAATGAACTACAAATCCTTCTATTTTTAACAAATTTCACTTAATCTATAAATGTAGAAATATAAATTATGTCTATTTTCCTAATATGGTTAAATAGAGTCCTTTATAAATTAATATTCTTCATTCTAGATTTTATCAATTAGTTTTATATGAATGCAAAGAAAATACATAAATCAAAATTGTATGACAAAGAAAAATACGACCTAAAATCAACTTCATCTTCAATCTGCTTCATCTTTATGCATCTTAATTTGTTCTTCAAAGACCTGTTAAAACTCAACCAGCAACAGCTAGACACGCAAAATTATTAAATTTCATATTCAAATTTTCTCTTAATTTTCCTGCAAAAGAACCCCACACTAAAGAAATTCATTCATACATAATTAATCATGCTCATGATCAAACATTACTTCATACATTTCATTATCTCTTTGTTTAAATAATTTAATTCTTTTGCCAGCAATTAAGTTTTTAAGAGGCGTGCCATCTAATTCGCGTAAGGCATACGTTCCATTATCATAGGTTTTGACTACCACATAAGGTCCAAACCAACGTCTTTTAAGTTTCCTACGGGCATCATACTGAGAATCAAACGTACTATCATACAGTAAAACCCAATCATTAACATAAATCGGCTTTGGCCTTAACCTATGTGATTTATCAAAATACTTCTTGTTTTTCAATCGAGAATCTTTTAGTTTAACTATAGCCTCTTCTAAATGTTCATTCCCTTGCTCTAGTTGCTGGATTCGCAGAGCTAATAAATCTTCTGTTGACAAATTATCTTCCCATGGTAAAGTAGTCCAAGTAAGAATTTGCGTATGCACAGGGAAAATTGGTTTCTGGCAATACATCAACTCTACCGGCATATACCCCGTCGTTCTAGTGCAGGTCATTCTATCGGCCCACAATGCAAATGGCAGATAAGTTGGCCAATTCTTAATTTCTCCATTACAAGCTTTGGAAATTGCTTTAATAATAGGAGAATGCCCTCGCTCAATCTTCCCATTAGCTTCAGGGTTGTAAGCAGTAGTAAGGGCTAAGCGAATTCCATGCCTAGCAAAGAATTCTCTAGCCTCCTGTGCATCTAACTCTCCCCTATCAGCCACTACCTTTTCTACATAACCAAATCGTGAAATGACATCCTCAAGAAGAAAATTGCATACATTCAAGGTTGTCTTAGATCTTAAAGCTCGGCCTTCTACATGATTCGTAAGATCTTCACGTGCTAAGACTATATATCTCATCTTATTGATACCTTTGGGCATGGTAACTAAGTCTACAACCCATTTATAATGGATGCATGGTGGATAGGTAGGATGCAACGGATCCCTATGTTTGACTAAGGAATGAATCTGACATACGTCACATGAAGTAACATAATTTTTAACAGTAACATAAATCCCTGGCCACCAGTATCCTTCTCTAATTTTTTCATACGTAGCTACAAAACCTTTATGTCCTGCCCATAAAGTATCATGCATACTCTTCATGACTTGTAACTGAAGATCCTTAGTACCTAGTACTCGTTGTGGCAATCTAATTTTTTCCCTCGCATGTCTCCAAATGAAACCATCTTTCAGAAAAAAGTTGTAAGCTCTTTTCCTAATATTCCGAAATCTATTTGAAGACCATGAAGGAGCCCTAACCAAAGTACTTAAATTCTTTCCAATATCCTGCCACTCTCCTTCGTATTCTTCAATATTAAACTGTTCATATGTGTATGCTTTAGAATCATAATTAATTGCATTTATTTCTAATTCTGTTTCTTCCTCATTATCAAATCTAGCTCGAGAAAGCATATCAGCCACAGGATTAGATTTACCTGCAATATGTATCAAAACAGGATTTATAAACTTGATGTATGAAATCCATCTAAGCATGGCAATGTCGGGTGATGAACAGTTTGTAATCATTCCAATCAGAGGTAGACAATCTGTCTCAACTATTACATTTGCACCTATAAAATATTCTTTATCGGATTTTAATGCCGTGACTAAACCTCATAGTTCTCGTTTAATTTGCGGATAATTTCTTTGCGTATCATGTAAAATCTTTGCTCCAAATCTCACAGCATACCTATTGCCCTCTTCATCATCCTGACCAATAACCCATCCTATTCCTATAGGGCTCGTATCAACAGTTAAAATGATAGGCTTTTGATCAGTATAATCTACTCGCTTTAAAATAGGAGCTTCAAGAAGTAATTTCTTTAACTTTTTCATAGCTTTTGAGTGTTCTTTAGTCCAAAGAAACTTTTGATTCTTCCTTAGCAAAGCATAAAGACAGTTTGCAACATGTGCATAGTGTGGGATCCAGATGGCATAAAACACACAAGCACCAAGGAATCGTCTTACCTCACTAATATTACTACAGGTTTCAGAAATCTTGTTTATAGCGTCGACTTTAGGTGGATATGGCCTCCGACCGTAATGTCCACATAAATGCCCAACTATAAGTACCTCATTGACACCAAAAACAGATTTCTCAATGGAGAATGTGAGACCAACCTCTTCAAATCTCTGGAAAATCCTTTCACAGTCAGAGATATGATCTACTACAAACTTCCTGCAGCCAGAGGAATCTAAAGTTTCATCTTTCGCATTCTCAATACATCCTTTAATAGGAATGTCATCAATAAATGGCATGGCTATATTAGGAATGAAGTCATGTAATACTGAATTCATGGCGTTCATCATATGCGCTACTGAATTAGTAGCTCCTTGCGGCAAAGTGCACATGCGAACTAAGCCTAAAGGAGTTTTCATGGTCGTACTGTCTCTACTTTCAATAGCAAGCTGAAATTGATCGTAGCCAGAATACAAGTCTCCCATTGAGTAAATGGCATGACCAGCGAAGGCTTCAGCGAATTCTCCTACAATGGGCCCAATACCTACATTCCTAATAGTAACCTTGTTAACAGGTTGTAAATCTTGAATGAACCGTAACTTGCCATTTTTCTTTGGAACAGTAAACCACCTATTTGAGTAGGGTGCAGACGATGGCTCTAAAATTCGCATGTGAATCTTTTCCTTAAGAAGCCGCATTAACTCTAGTAAATGGGCTTTCGGAACAGGTATGGGTCGAAGATTCCATGGAATGTGAGGCACTGTAAAGATGATCATTGGTGGTACAATTTTTGGGTCTGCACAACCTATCTCATGGGAATATAAAGAAAATGCCTTTCCATGCTTTCTAATCACTCTTTGAAATAGTTCACGTTCCTCGGGTAACAAAAAATTTTCATCCTTTCCTATCTTGATTATCTTTAAAGTTTCTTCTGTGAAGGTATGACCTATATTTGTGCGCTCTCTTAAATAAGGATCATTGGTAACTTTCCTAAACTTCTCTTCACTCTCTCGTGGTAATGATTGGGCAATCGGTTTAATTTTTTTATCAATGGTTTTGTATTTTGTATTTACTTTTGCTTCCTTTTCATTACTCATGACAAATTTAATAATCAAATCATATTCCTCAATAGAATTTAAAAGTACAAATCTAAAATTTTCTTTTTCATGCAAAATATTTTGAAGTTCTTCAATCAATGAGTTTGAAGATAAAGTTTCAATTACGGTTTCAATGTGTTCATCAGATGAAATGAATCCTTTCTCTTTATAAAATTTTTCATAATGTTTTATAATTTTTTTAGGAATTTGTTTATAATGACTGAATTGCAAATATGATGAAGGGAAATACAAAGAAAAACTATCTAAAGTATCTACAGATGGGTGCGAGACATCAAACCAAGAACCACCGTTGTCTCGCTCAACAGTGGCATCTAGGCAAAATTTTGATCATAATAAGTTCCAAACTCACGAAGAGGCATATGATCTTCACATATCTTTTCATGAGAACGGATGGGCGTCTTCCTAATTTGCTCCCTATTTCGTACATGGTTTGGGCTGACTATCATAACTTGGAGCGATTGTAGATCATCTTTAGATCTAATTCTTGCGTATGCTGAGCCGTCATCTATTACTTTAGTCTCCATTCTGGCTTCACATATAAATGGTTGACCTAAGATAATTTCATAAGAGCAGTTGTCCTGAATGAAAAAGTGGAATGTCTAAGAGATTCCACCTATCATTAGAGGTATGTTGGCACATGCTCCTAGGAGTGATCCACAACCATTGTCCGCGGTTCGCATTATCCAGCCGTGATTTTTATCAATAGGCCATTTAAACTTATCATATAATCCTTTCGAAATCACATTGATTTCAGACCCAGAGTCAATTAGGACTAAAGCAGAATATGATCTCTTCTGATCTCCTAAGTTAACTTTAATCTCCGGTGTGCCTCTCGCCCAAAAACTTTTTCTAAAATCACTCTCTGAGTTTTTTGTTTCATCATCTGGTACAATCGGCCCTAAGAAATTTTTGTTCACATTACAGGTATTATCTTCTTCATCTTCTGAGTCTAAAGAAAGAGATTCATGAATCAAGTGAGTTACATCGGCATGATCTTGCATCTCTACCTCTTGTGACAAAGGGAATCTCTTCCTTTTAATTAGTTTAATAAAATTTTCCTTAAATTCAATTTTTGCTATTGAGAAGATTTGTTCTAAAGTCATTGTTACTGCACTTTTTAATAAGATGTCATACAATATTTCTTTCGAATCAACTTTCTGTTCAAGTTCAGAAATAAGAATAGCTTTCGATACTCGTTTTGGTTTCTTTTCTGGTTTCTCTTCAGGTTTTGTTTCAATTCTAGGAATTTGCTCTACTTTGTCTGATGTTTGAATTGGCTCACTAAACACAGGTTGTTTACCCTCCCTAATTTCTTTTCTTCGCTCCTCATTTGTTTTAGAACTTTCGCCTTGTTCAAACTGAACTTTCTTAGGCTTTGGCTCATCTCTCATCTTACTTCTAGTCATTCGTCTACCTGAATCATTTGTATCTTGCTCATCATCCCTCTTTCTTTTCTCTTCAACATTCGCAATATGCGAATATATGGAGAATTGATCGATAGGAGAGTTCCACGCAGTTTTCTGCATAATATCATCTCTCGCCTTTATCAAAGCTTCAATTGAGTAGTTCCTCGTTTCCCTTGTTTGTTCGGAATCAGAGTCACTATCAACATATTCTAGTTTAACAGCAGAAGCAGATTTTGAAGACTCAGAAAGGTTTTCATACAGCTTCTGCATCCCGCCTTTTCCCCAATTGGCAGCTAAGGGTAAATGTGTTCTATAGTCGCACAATCGCTTGTCAATATCAATTACAAGTCTTTTCTCTTTCACATCTTTCAATGCTTCACATGTGTAAGTCAAATGATCTGTGGCATCGCACCAGATACATCTCCTCACATTGGCATTTCTCCTTTCATTGAAATTTCTTTGGTTAAATGCTTGAGGAATCGGTTGAGGAATTGGTTGGGGTACAACTGGAGGATTAGGAGGTATAAAAGGTGGATTAGGAGGTACTAATGGATGATTCGGAACTACTAATGGTGGATTAGGTGCACTTACTGGTTGAGGATAAATAGTCGGATGAGCTTGCATTGCAGGTTTATCTTGTAAGTTTAAAGCATATACCACATTCTGCAAAGCCGCTACCTCTTTAGACATATTCTCGTGCATATGCATCATATTGTCCAACTTGTTAAAAAAAATCTCAAATTGTAACTCGGTTGGTACTCTAGATGTGGATGTTGTAGGCTCAACTTTTGAATCTATATGTGTATCCCTAGTTGCCTGAATCGGAGGAAAATTGGAGGATGGTTGAGACATCGAATCATAAAGGAGTGTTTTACGTTGGTTCATGTGAGCAACTGCCTCAACTACAGTTTTCACTACACCCCAGTCATCTGTAAGCCCATATTTCTTTCCCGGTTCTTCAAGCCTACGCTCAACCTCTACCCTTATATCTGGAGTCAAGATTTTAAGGAAATATAAAATGATATCTGGGGTAAGGGCAACTCTATCCTGTTCAGGTAATTGAGAGAATCTTTTCATAAATTCGCCATGGAGTTGAGTTAAAGAAATGTGAGGCTTAGGTGAACTAATCCATTTCATAAATCCTTCTCTACTATGTTGATTGTAGTCTTCTAAGTAGAATTCCTTATGCAGCTCTTTTCTAAACTCATCCCATTCCTTATTGTCATGTATATCCATAATAGCTTTTACAGTACCTATGGCCAGACGTCCAAGATAGGATTTCCACTTTGTTTCAGGTAAACCGTGTAACTTAGCTAATTCCTCAAACGTGTCTAAATAATTTGTAACATTCATACCAGTAAATTTCCCTTTATCCTTTAATAACGTTTCAACTACTTTTTGTCCTTGCGTCTCGTGCATCATAGTTTGAAATAGCTCGTCCATTTTTGAAGTTTGTTTTGACCTAGCTTGAACAATTCTAACTATATCCTGAACTTCTTTTGTTACTCTTTCCTTATGTTCAGTTACTAATTCTGAAATTCCGTTAGAGTCCAGTTTGTTAAGTTTATACTATGCCAATATGCTTCAAGTAAAGCTATGATTAACGCTTAACCTATGATTAGCAAACAGTTGCCTTTAACCTATACCAATAATAAAATTTTGCACCCAAGAATGTAAGGGTAAAGAAATTATACCAACTGCTCGAAGATGAGGCTCAAAACAGTGCTTTCTGTGAAATTCAATACATTTATTGATTTGAATCAAAACCTAAATACATAGTTTGCTAAAATGGGTGCGAACGTTGTGTTCTTCAATTGTTGATGAAAGGGGTGGCGAGACGAGGTTCTCCTACTTGCCAATCTTCGTGGAGGCGCTCAGGTCACCAGACCAGCCCTCGACACCAAGAAGATTGCAAGCTCACGTAAATGCCACAGCTTCCAGGGATGAAGACGCAGCTGCACTGATGTAAAATCGTATGAATGTATATGCAGTGCAAACTGATAATACCCGTCTGAGTCGCAAGCCGATCTTCACGTCGGGTTCACCAATGTCGGGTCGTGAGGGATGCTCGGATGGTGGATCAAGTCATCCGCCTAAATTATTCGGCACACGCAGGTGTCTGTAGCGGACTCAGACTAAGGACCATAGGGACAAGCTGCTTTATATCTGGCAATAGCTATCTGTTTGAGTGTTAAAAAATAATGACTCTTCGGTTATCTGATCTTTAACTATCTCTTCTACTGTAGCTTCTAATGGTTTTGGATGAGTTTGTCTAACTAAAGTTGGTGGAAATAAATCTTCACCACTTTTATGATTCAGAAGATGTAATGGAAGAAAAGGCTAGGAATGTAGTTAAACATTGTTCATAAGATAAAGACACTAATGATTCCGAAGTAATATTGTTCATAAGATAAAGACACTAATGATTCGGTTGTATGTTCAATGATATCATTACTACTGTTTTCAAATTGATGGTATAAATCGGAATACATGAAAGAACTAATAGAAACAATATGATGCTAAACTGATTTGAATAAATAAATTAATAAGCTAATACAAATGTAAAGTCTAGATATTTGGATAAATGTCTTAAGCAATCGGGTACATGACTAAATGGAGATATAAGGTTTAAATGGATCTTCAATCTGCCGGTTCACTTCAACTGCTTGTACTTCACTTTAACTGATTGTAATCTGCAATGTTTCTGCAAAAAACATTAGACATTAGTAATATTACAAAAAATTAATAAGAAACATAAAAGAAATAATTCACATTCATTAAAGCATACACATGCACTCTGATGCATACATTCGCACATTCATGCATACATTACTTAAATGCAAATGCACATGCATCTAATTTCATTGTTCTGCACACATACATTAATTCTCATTACATATGAATGTATTATTACTTGCATCAATCATGCATATGCATTTACACTCTTCCTACTAACATAATCACATGTTTCTGTTATCATAGAATCATATATGCATTTATGAATACATATATGTATATCCAGACACACATGCATTCACATCATACGTACACGCATACTAACTTACCTTTCATGCTAATATTTTCATGCATACATCCATGTATTTATGTTATACTTCTACACACATGCATCTACATTCATTATGTAATATTCATGCCTATATTATAAAAGGAATATAATAAAAATAAAATTATTACCTTAATTCTCTCTCTCTCTCTCTCTCTCCTTCCTCTCTCTCTCTCCTTCTCTCTCTCTCTGCCGTTTCTCTCTCTCTCTCTCTCTCTCTCTCTCTCTCTCTCTCTCTCTCTCTCTCTCTCTCTCTCTCTCTCTCTCTCTCTCTCTCTCTCTCTCTCTCTCTCTCTCTCTCTCTTTCTCTACCGTTTCTCTCTCTCTCTCTCTCTCTCTCTCTCTCTCTCTCTCTCTCTCTCTCTCTCTCTCTCTCTCTCTCTCTCTCTCTCTCTCTCTCTCTCTCTCTCTCTCTCTCTCTCTCTCTCTCTCTCTCTCTCTCTCTCTCTCTCTACAGCGCTGCCGCGCACAGTGCTGTGGAGGGAAAGGGAGGGCTTCTCTCTCTCTCTCTCTCTCTCTCTCTCTCTCTCTCTCTCTCTCTCTCTCTCTCTCTCTCTCTCTCTCTCTCTCTCTCTCTCTCTCTCTCTCTCTCTCTCTCTCTCTCTCTCTCTCTCCCCTCTCTCTCTCTCTCTCTCTCTCTCTCTCTCTCTCTTCTCTGCCGTTCTCTCTCTCTCTCTCTCTCTCTCTCTCTCTCTCTCTCTCTCTCTCTCTCTCTCTCTCTCTCTCTCTCTCTCTCTCTCTCTCTCTGCCGTGTCTCTCTCTCTCTCTCTCTCTCTCTCTCTCTCTCTCTCTCTCTCTCTCTCTCTCTCTCTCTCTCTCTCTCTCTCTCTCTCTCTCTCTCTCTCTCTCTCTCTCTTCCTTTCTCTCTCTCTCTCTCTCTCTCTCTCTCTCTCTCTCTCTCTCTCTTCCTTTCTCTCTCTCTCTCTCTCTCTCTCTCTCTCTCTCTCTCTCTCTCTCTCTCTCTCTCTCTCTCTCTCTCTCTCTCTGCCGTTTCTCTCTCTCTCTCTCTCTCTCTCTCTCTCTCTCTCTCTCTCTCTCTCTCTCTCTCTCTCTCTCTCTCTCTCTCTCTCTCTCTCTCTCTCTCTCTCTCTCTCTCTCTCTCTCTCTCTCTCTCTCTCTCTCTCTCTCTCTCTCTCTGTGCAGCGCTGCCGCGCGCAGTGCTGTGGAGGGAAAGGGAGGGCTTCTCTCTCTCTCTCTCTCTCCCTCTCTCTCTCTCTCTCTCTGCGCGCTGCTGCGCGCAGCGCCAGGGAGGGAGGGAGAGACTTTCTCTCACCTCTCTCTCTCTCTCTCTCTCTCTCTCTCTGCGCGCTGGTGCGCGCAGCGCCAAGGAGGGAGGGAGAGACACACATCATACAAACACACATACATCACACACACACACATACATCACATACACACACTTCACACACATACATCACATACACATCACATACACACACATACATCACACATACACATAACACGCACACACATACATCACACACACACACATACATCACATACACACACATCACACACTCACACATACATCACACACACATACATCACATCACATACACATACACACATCACATACACATCACATACACACACATCACACACTCACACATACATCACACACACATACATCACATCACATACACATACACACATCACACACAAACACATAACACGCACACACACATACACATAACACGCACACACATATAACACATTCACACATAACACATACACGCACATACACACATGTCACATCATACACGCACATACACATAACACTACTACAGGGACTCAGACCAAGCCATGGAATAGGCATGGGCATGCTTCCAGCCGGACAATCATTCATGCAGCAACATGGGGCATATCAAGATCATCATACACAGCAGTGACATGATGGCTCAATATTCCGAGCACGAGGAGGGTCTAATGAGAAAGAGGGAAAAACAGAAGAAAGTAAAGAGCAGGAGACAGTACCTGCAAAAAACATTAGGAGAAACTTGAGCTCAACACACATTTAAATACATACACAAGTCCTTCCTAATCCACTCTTTTGGTTTGGTACTTTTAATCTACAACCGCACTTTTGCCCACTCATCTCAACCACACTTTTAATTAGCTTTATGCACACATCTTCCTTTCACCTCTCTTTTTATTTCATTAATTCTCACCATTCTTTTCTGTCAACCAACTTTTTCACTTTAAGTGCATCTTCCTTTCAGACCATTCCTTAATTCACTTTAATTCCACATTACTCACATACCATTCTTTTTTCTAGCATCCATATAGACCACTAGATATTTATCCTTTTAATTAATCATTTTAATTTAATTAGCCTATATTTCTTATTTAAATAAATCATTTAATTTACGCTTAGGTTAAGCTTTTAATTACTTAGCACCTTAGTATTTAAATGCACACATATGAGTAAATTAATTCAATAAATCATATTTTAATTTTTAATACATAAATACTCTTGTTAAACATTAATTTAATTAAATACCTATTATTTTAACCCTTAAAATTCAATAAAACCCTGAAAAATCTTCTTGAAACCCTTTGGAAACCCTATCATTAATCCATTAACACTTAAATAAACCCTAGCATTAACCCATTAGAATCTTTTGAGACCCTTTTGATTAACCCAACTTGACATAAAATCATATCAACTTATGAAATCATAGGGTTAAATACTCATGATTCTTGAATGTATGAATAAAACAACTCATTAAATATGAAATTAGAGTAAACCCTAATATGAACATAGAATCTTCATCATCATTTGTACCTGTAAACACTTTCAAAATAGTTAATTCCAATCCACACAATTGTTTAATAGTGATATAAAAGAGGTTTAGAATTCACCAATAAATATTTTAATTTTTCGGCCATCAATTGGAAGATGCAAATCTTCCCGACAACGCTTTGGCATGCACGCTTTGGTCATTTGAATTTTGCTAGTTTGCTACGCCTGCAGAAATCTAAAATGGTGTCCTCTTTGCCCAAACTTGAGGCACCTGGAAAACATGTTTGTGAAGGATATATTTTGGGCAAAATGCAGCGTTCATCCTTTCCAAAAGATGGTTCAGTTTGGGCTACTCAGAAATTGTAGCTTGTATATAGTGATGTATGTGGTCCTATGCAGACACCTTCTTTTGGGAATTATCTGTCCTTCGTGACTTTCATCGATGATTTTTTCAGGCATGCATGGGTATATCCATTGAAGGCAAAGTCCGAAGTGTTCATGTGCTTCAAACAATTTTTGGTTTTGGCTGAAAATCTCTCAGCATGTAAAATGGGCACCCTCCGTTCTGATTGGGGGGGGGGAATATATGTCTTCTAATTTTAATGCATTTCTGGTTGAATGTAGGATAAAACACCATTGTACCGTGCCATATACACCTCAACATAATGGAGTTGTTGAACGAAGGAACAGGTCACTCATGGAGATGGCGAGGTGTATGCTCAAGAGTCAAGCTTTACCACATAGTTTCTGGCTTGAGGTTGTCATGTGTGCAACATATGTACTCAAGTTTATGCATTGCCCAGGAGTCAAGCATTGGCACGAACTTAAGTGCATCTTTCCTGATTTTAGTGGTACTCGGCTACTTGGGTTGTTTTATCCCAAGAGGGGATCACTACCGCCAGATTCGCATGCTTTTTTGGACTCTGATTGGGCTGGTTGCTATGACACTCGTGTGCCCACTAGTGGCTTTTTCCTCATGCTTGGTAGCTCATGTATATCTTGGTTGAGCAAGAAGCAACCTACTGTGGCCACTTCCAGTTGTGAGGCTGAGTATAGGGCAGCTTTCACAGCTACTATTGAGTGTGTGTGGCTCAGACACCTTTTGGCCCAGACCACCATCTTCATTGACAATCAGAGCGCATTGGCAGTTGCGAGGAACCTTGTGTTCCATGCTCACACTAATCACATTGAGGTGCATTATCACTATGTCAAGGAGAGGTTCTCTGCTAGGGAGGTCAACTTCGCATATGTGCCCACGCAGGAGAACATTGCAGACCTTTTCATGAAGGCTCTGCCTAGGGAGAAGTTTGAAGCTTTCCACAAAGATTTGGGCTTACTTCCTTTTGTGGAGTGATTTCCACATAGCTTGGCACTTCCTTATACATGAGTGCGAGCTCCTTGTTCACCGCATCACTCCTAGGGGGGATTTGTTGATATATTTAGGTAGTGATATGTGTGAACACACTAGGATCACCGGGGCACTTTTTTCCCTCTTTAGGAGGTTTTTTTCCCCCCGGCTTGTATATATGCCTATTGCCCTAATGGGCTACTTATCTTTGTACATTCTCTAGTAATACATTCAATATTGTGTGTTGTGCTCCAAGCTTCTTCTTCTTCCTTGTGTTGTTCGCGTGCTTCTGCAGACGTCTAACTCCAACACCTTCATCGCATAAATGATGGTAGGGTCACTTATGCGATGCTAAAATTATGCATTGCAAATAGCATTGCTAACTAGTGACATTATTTGCTATGTTGGCAAACTGGTTGTGATGTTTTAACATCACATAAGCGACATCTAGTGTTCTAGAGTATCGCATAAGTAACACTCTGGAATGTTAAAAAAGAATTCAATTTCTCCCGGCACATTTGTGTCGGGATTTGGACGCGAGAGAGCCAGAGAGAGAGAGAGAGAGAGAGAGAGAGAGAGAGAGAGAGGATTTATCATTGAAGCCAGGTATGCACGCACACAACACATACACACACATACATATGCATAGACACACACACATACACACACATACATATGCATAGACACACACACATACACACATAGACACACACACACACACATACACATAGACACACACACACATACACACATATATACACACACATATACACACATACACACATAATGATGCATACACACACATATACATGCATACACACACACGCACACATACATGATTACACATATATGCATACACACACATATGCATACATAATGCATACATAATGCACATGCATACATACACATACATAATGCATACACACACATATGCATACATAATACATACACACACCTATGTGTATATACATGCATACACATACAAACATAGACACATACACACACATAGACACATACACACACATAAACACATACACACTCATAGACACACACACATACACATAGACACACACACACACATACACACAGACATATACACACACACATACACACATACACACATAATGATGCATACACACACATACACATGCATACACACATACACACATACACACACATACATACATACACACATACACACACATATATGCATACATACACATATAGAGAGACATGTACACACATACACATACATGCATACATAATGCATATGCCTATGCATACATACATACTTACATGCATACACACATATGCATACATAATGCACATGCATACATACACATACATAATGCATACACACACATATACATACATAATGCACATGCATACATACATACACACACATACACATACATAGACACATACACACATAATGATGCATACACACACATACACATGCATACACACACACATACACACACACACATACACACACACATACACACATATATATGCATACACACACACATAGAGAGACATGCACACACATACACATACATGCATACATATGCATACAAAATGCATATGCATATGGATACATACATACTTACATGCATACACACACATATGCATAACACATAGACACATAGACACATACACACACACATATACACACACATACACACACATATATGCATACACACATAGAGAGAGACATACACATACATGCATACATATGCATACATAATGCGTATGCATATGCATACATACATACTTACATGCATACACACAAATATGCATACATAATGCACATGCATACATACACATACATAATGTATACACACACATATGCATACTTAATGCATAGATAATGCATACACACACATACACACACATATGCATACATACATGCATACACATACACGCATAATCACATACACACACATAGAGACATACACACACATAAACACATATAGACTCATAGACGCACACACATATGCATAGACACACACACACATACACACACATATATACACACACACATACACACATAATGATGCATACACACATATACACATGCATACAGACATACACACACACATACACAAACACATACACACATACACACATATATGCATACACACACATAAAGAGACATACACACACATACACATACATGCATACATGTGCATACATAATGCATATGCATATGCATACATACATACTTACATGCATACACACACATATGCATACATAATGCACATGCATACATACACATACTAAATGCATACAGTACACACATATGCATACATAATGCATACACACACATATGAATACCTAATGCACATGTATGCATACATACATGCATACACATACACACATAGACACATACACACACATAGACACATACACACACATAAACACATACACACTCATAGACACATACACACTTACACACACACATCCATACACATTTACACACACACATACACATTCACACCGACACATATATATAGATACACATGTATATACACACATAGACACACACACATACACACATACACACACACACATACACATACACACAAATATACACACACATATAGACACACACACATCCACACACATACACATGCATACAGACACATATATATAGATACACACACATATGCACATACACACATACATGCATATGCATACATAATGCACATGCATATGCATACATAATACACATGCATATGCATACATACATGCTTACATGCATACATACACATACACATACACACATACACACATACACACATACACACATACACACATACACACACACACATACACACATACACACACATATATGCATACACACACAGATAGAGACACAAACACACACATACACATACATGCATACATAATGCATATACATATGCATACATACATACTTACATGCATTCACACACACATATGCATACATAATGCACATGTGTATGCATAGATACATGCATACATATACACACACATACACACATACACACATACACAAACATATGCATACATAATGCACATGCATTCACATACACACACATAGACACATACACACACATATACACAGAGATTTACACACACATACACATGCTGAGGAAATATTTTTTGAAAACCCTCCTTAGTAATACCTTATGTATAGGTATGTACGCCTATAGTATTTTGCAATTTTCAAACCTTCATGGAAACCATACATATATGTATTTGAAGGAAATAAAAATCCAACAATAAGGTGGGCCCCATCCTACTAAAGAAGCTACCCTTACCTGCAGTGAATGGTAGAATCAAATCCCAAGTTAAATATGGAGTGGGACAAGTAGTTTCATAAATTCAAATACTAAAGCTTGACCCACTCTCCCTTTTGAAAGAGTCCAAAAAACTTTTCAAAGACTCAAGCCCCACCATAGACTTTTGAGTCCTACACAAAGATTCTTGACAAATGGGACACATGTGATTGACTTTTTGGGCCCACACCATGCATAAAATATTTCAAATGCCCAAACGCGGATTTGAGGCTCACTCCCACAAAATGGAGGTTCTTTTTATAGTATATTTATGATTTTTCATGAAAAAATCAAAGATATGACCATATGGGATAAAAAGAACACCTTAGAATGGCCAAAAATCTTCTAGGATTTTGTCAATATTGTATTTTCCACCACGCAAGTGTCACATCTAGAAAGTTCTCCCAAATAATATCATCTCCAAATATCTTCCCAAAAGGCCTATAAAAGGACCTCCCTTGGGTGCCCTCAAAACAAGAAGAGTGGTATGCAGGTACACGCTCTGGGTGTAGTGAGCACTCCAAGCTTAGGAGAAGGATTCTACTCTATGTCATTGTATTGAGAGAGCTATACAAGCTCCTAATTTGTAAGTCCCCCATGTCTTTGTAATGATTTCTATTTCAATCAAGTTCATTTCTCCAATTCCTTCCATTTCCATTACCCTAAACCTTTGCTTATTCTATCCAATACATTCTCTCTTCTTCTCTCATTTCCTACTTCTTCTATCTTCCTTCCCTCTTCTCCATCATTCCCAAAGCCATTGAAGATTGTGGTATCACTTGGCTCCTCTTGTCATTGAGAATCTCTTTCTTGTGAGTGTTTTGCATTTTCTGTGTTGGTACTAAGAGGGCGGTGTGGACAACCCCTGCCTTAAGAGTACTTATGTAATGTTTGTGTGTTGGTACTAAGAGGGCGATGCGGATCACCCCTACCTTAAGAGTACCTTTGTGTTGATTGTGTCTAAGTGTACTAAGAGGGCGGCGTGGATCACCCCCACCCTAAGAGTGCCACTGTATTTGTGTGACAAAGCGGCGCGGACCATCCCTGCTTTGGCAGTGTTGTGTGTGTTTTTCATGTGAGTGATTTTGTAGGAGCCTAGTGTCCCTCATCTTCAATTCCATTCTCTTTTTATGAGTTGAGCATCGAGGAAGTGTTAGAGGCCATTTCCTTAATGCCCCTCTCATAACCTGGTGTCCCTCATCTTCAATTCCATTCTCTATTTATGAGTTGAGAATCGAGGAAGTGTTAGAGGCCATTTCCTTAATGCCCCTCTCATAACCTGGTGCCCCCACTGAAGATCTCAAGTTAATGAATTTTCGAAACCCTAATAACCAAAACCGTCCCATCCGTCCCAACGAACCCTATCAATCAAGACCCCTTCTCTCCATCCACATCACATACAATAGGAAGATTTTGTTTCAACAATGCATAGTGTATTACTTCGGAGCTGAACATTTAGGAGAAATCCTTGGATCTCCTGAGCCATTCATCTTCCCAATTCTAGAGTACACTTTGAGCTTCGACGTGTATATCTTTATTCTTTTGTAAGAAATCCACCTTCAAGATCACAATGGCATCAATCTTCCCGCATTTCTATGGACAACTCAATGAAGATGCTGGGGAATTTCTTGACAACTTGGAGATGGCATACCTTATCTCTGGAAGAGATCAAGAAACAGTCAAGCTTAGGGCCTTCCCACTGATCTTGAAGGAGGAAGCTAGAACATGGTACAACAATCTTTCGAATGAGGCAACAGGAAGTTGGGAAGCAGTGCCTGCAATATTCCTTGCAAGATATGGAAAAAGGGAGACACCTGAAGGATTGTGGCAACAATTGTTCTCATTAAGGCAAGTAAATCTTGAAGATTTCTCAAACTATGAGTCAAAATTTCAATGTATTTGGAATAATTGGGAAGCTATTCTAGGAGCAAATGAGGTAGCTCCACAATTTCTAAAAAGGGATAGGTTTATCTTGGGACTATTCCCTTCTTTGAAACAAAAGGTGGAGTCACAATTTCCAGGGACCTTTGAAGAAGCTTAAGAAGTAGCAAGAGTGAAGTGCAGGAAATTGAAGTTTCAGTCTTCAAAGGTGGAAAAACTAGAGCATATGGATATTGTTCCTACTGTACCAGCTACACAAGCAGAGAATGAAGGAACTTTGCAACAAGATATCTTACAGAAGCTCACGCAAAAACTGGAACAATTAATACTCAATTTGGTACGGAGTCAACAAGAAAGACCACAGAGGGAACAAAATCGTGGACGACGGCAAGCGCAAGAGTTTGTATGCTACAACTGCAATGAACATGGTCATGGTATGTACAATTGCTCTTACCCTCGTAGGAATCCAGGTGATATGTATCCTGTTAGGAGGCTGCCACAATATGCACAAGAACAACAACAACCACAAGCAAATATTCCACCTATCCCAATGGCTCAAGGTGATCAAAGGCAAGTGAATGTTTTAGAGCTGACCGAGGAACAAGAGACTATGGATACAATGCCAATCAAGAGGACAAGGGTGCAAGACAGAGACCGATCTAAAGATGAAGATTACAGCATGGCACACAAACGAAGAAAGGAAGAGTTGCGGAAGGAGAAGCTAGTAAAAGAAAGAGAAGGTTGAGGAGGAAGATCATGATGGAAGACTTTCCTCTAGGTAAGGGTATCGAACCTTATGACTTGATTGAGGATATATCTACACAGAAACCAAATATCACTTGGCCACAAGTACTCCAACTATCTTCAAAAACTAGGAGGGAATGGTCCAAGCTAGTAAGCACTAGGAGGGCTAAGAACAAGGAAATTAACCTTATAAGAGCCAATGCATGTGATGATGTGGTACCCACAGTGGATGCATATGTAAAAGGGAAAAGGATTTCCAATGTGTATGTGGATGGCGTAGCACAGATGTGTGTCATGACAGAAAAAACAATGCATAGGTTAGGCTTGGACGTGTCAGGACCATCTGCGTATCAAGCTAAAATGTCGAATAATAGTGTTGTTAAATGTGTTGGTGCAATTGAAAATTTAAGAATCACAGTATGTGATATAGAGGTTTCTTTTCATATGTATGTCATTGCAACCAAGGGGGAGGGCTACCCCATCATATTAGGATGTCCATGGTTAATTGTAGTGAAAGCAGATAAAAAATGGGGTTCTGGCCTTCTAGTTCTCAAACCTCAAATGATAGAACAAAGTCAGTTACCTATGATTTGAAGGACCAAAAGAAGGAAGATCATAGGTATGAAACAACTGTGGATGAAGAGAGTTCATATTATGATAGTGATTCTAGCAGTGAGGAATTAACAACCGAAAATGATTCATCAACACTCGAAGTCATGGGCGTGATCTTTCAAGGAAAGGAAGATGGAGGCATAGAGGATGATCTACAACAACCACAAAGTGAGGACTCCATGCCTGAAGTGGATCTCCAAAAGATGCTAGTGGAAGATCTCACCTCAGAGGAAAGGACCATGTACATCAACATGCTTAAAAGGTATCCCAAATTGTTCATTAAAGATTATAATGAGATACAAGGTGTAACTGCTAATCAACATCATATCAAAATCAAGCCAGAAGCAAAGCCAGTTGTCCAAAAGCTCAGAAGGATCAGAACTCCTCAACAAGAGGCTCTATTAAATCAAGTAAATAGACTCATAAAGGCTGGTTTTGTTTACCCTGTATCAAATTCAGAATGGGTATCTCAAGTAGTAGTTACCCCAAAGAAGAATGGTAAATGGAGGGTGTGTGTAGACTATAAACCCTTAAATGCAGCAACAAAGAGAGATCATTTTCCACTACCCTTCCAAGATGAGATTCTAAATGAAGTGGCAGGTCATGAAAGGTACACTGTATGTGATGGATACTCAAGATACTTTCACATCGGGATAGCTGAGGAGCACCAAAGGAAGAACACATTCATTATGCCATGGGATGCTTTGCTTATCCGGTAATGCCTTTTGGCCTAACCAATGCACCTCCAACATTTCAAAGGTTTATGAAGTATGTTTTTCAACCATTCTTTGGATCATCAATAAGGGTGTACATGGATGACTTTTGCATATATAGCACTAGAGCCATGCATTGTCAAAAAGTTGAAGAAGGTTTAAGAAGATTGTATTATCTTGGGGGTCAATTGAATCTTGATAAATATCATATTGCTGAGAAAGAAGTAGTTCTTCTTGGACATCTCATATCAAAAAAGGGGATTCAAGTTGATCCATCCAAAGTGGAAGCCTTATTGGCTCTACCTCCTCCAACAACACAAAGCAGACCCTCACTTTTGTAGAAAAGGTACGCTACATGTCACGGTTCATCCACATTCTGTCTGAAATCATATCTCCATTACAAAAGCTTGCACAAGATAGTGTCTTTGCATGGGAGGATATTCATAATGAATGTTTTGAAGAAATCAAAAGAGTACTCAGCACTCCACCCACATTGATGCCACCAAATATGGGGGAGACTTTCTATGTGTGTCCAAGTGCAGGTGAAGAAGCAATTGAAGTGGTCTTACTTCAGAAGGATACAAAGATATCTCACATGCGTCTTGTTTATTTTGCTAGCAAGGTAATGAAAGAAAATGAGAAGAGATACACAGATGCACAGAAACTCATATATGCACTTATGTTTGGAGTAAGGAAGTTTCGATCTTACCTTCTTGCTAGGCCTTTCATTATTCTTACAACAGATCATGCATTTCCATATCTGGTACAACATATGAGCATCTCATCTAGAATAGCTAAATGGGTTTTTGAATATTTTTTGATGGTGCATATAAGAAGCATGTCGACAAAGCAACAAGAGGATTTTTGATATACGACCAAAACAAACAACTCATCTTCAAGAAAGGTATAGCTCTTCCTAATGCTCATTCAAAAAATGAAGCAGAATATGCAGCACTATGTGAGGCCTTGCATGAATGTGTTCAACATGGTATCAAAAGATTGATCATCAAAGGAGACTCAATGTTGATAAATAAGCAATTACAAAATCTTTGGTGTTGCAAAAGCCCAAATTTGTTTGAATGGGTGAAAAAGGTAAGAGTGTTATTGAAACAATTTGATAACACTCAAATATGTCATGTACCAAGGACCGAAAATAAGGAAGCACATGCATTAGCAAATGAGCAATTTGATGGGTTCATAGCATCCATGAAGCTGGGAGACAACAAATTTGCAGGTCAAGAAGGATTACAAGATATCGTCGAGTTTCTGGAAACTGGAGAAGCACCCAAGCACCTTAACAAGGTACAAAGGCATAGATTAGCGAAGAAGGCTCTATAGTACCAACTCATAGGAGATCATCTCTATGAGAAAGGTAAGGATCTTATCCTTAGAAGGATCCCCATATCAGATGAAATAAAGGGCATTCCGGAATCATGTCATGATCATGCATGTGGAGGACACTTCTCACATGAGATAACGATAAGGGAAGTACTTCAAGAAGGGTATACATGGCCTACACTTCATAAAGATGTTCAATATTGGTGTAAAACATGTAATAAATGTCAGATTACAAGAAATAAGAGGCTTATGTATGAGCCAAGGACACCAGTCATATCTTTTGGGCCATTCGAGAAATGGGGAATCGATGCAATTGGACCCCTACCAAGGATAAGCTCAGAGAAGGAGTACATCATTGTGGCAGTGGACTACATGACTAGATGGGCAGAAGCAGCTTGCACAAAAAGGACAACTGCACAAGATATTGGGAAGTTCATTTATGATTTCATATGTTGTAGATTTGGCATACCTTTAGAGATAGCCTCTGATCATGGTCCAGGTTTTAGATCAGCTATTTTGAATGATCTATTGATTAGATTAAACATAAGGCACAGATACTCCACACCCTATTATGCTCAATGTAATGGTCTTGTTGAAAAGACCAATGGAATTCTTTGTAAAATCATCAGTAAGCAGGTAAAAAAGCATCCTAAGGATGGGACAAGCACCTCACTGCTGCATTATGGGCATATTGCACATCCTACAAGGCATCCTTAGGATTCACTTCTTTTCATTTAGTGTACAGACAAGAAGCCTTATTACCAATAGAAGTGGAAATCCCAAGTCTCCGCGTACTGTTAAAAGAAACTGCAGAAAGCGAAGAAGAGGTCATCCAAAAGAGGCTTATTATCTACAACATTTGAGTATGAAAAGGGAGCTTGTAGTGGAACATTACATCAATCAAGCAAAGAAAAGAAGGGAGGAATTTAGCAAACAACTAAAGGATAAAGGCTTAACAGAAGGAACTCTTGTTTTAAGGTATGATAATCGTTTTGATAACAGGCATGATACAAAGTTCCAACCATGATGGGAAGGACCGTTTTTGATCAAGACAAAGTTCAAGAATCGAAGTTATCAACTCATGGATATGTCAAGGAAGCTGCACAAGACAAAGGTCAATGGATGGAGATTTAAGAAATACTGGCAAAGGATAGAAAACATTGATGATCAGCAAGAGCAATCAAAGGAGAAGGAAATATCGATGGTAGTACAAGAAGATGACCCACCTTGGAGCATCAACAAACTTTCTGAAGGCTAGAGACATGAATGCCTCTAGCTAAGGGGAGGACTAAGTATGAGGAAATATTTTTTGAAACCCCTCCTTAATAATACCTTATGTATAGGTATGTACCCCTATAGTATTTGAAATTTTCAAACCTTCATGGAAACCATAAATATATGTATTTGAAGGAAAAAAAAATCTAAGAATAAGGTGGGCCCCACCCTAGTATAGCTAGCCTTACCTGCAGTGAATGGTAGAATCAAATCCCAAGTTAAATATGGAGTGGGACAAGTAGTTTCATAAATTCAAATACTAAAGCTTGACCCACTCTCCCTTTTGAAAGAGTCCAAAAAACTTTTCAAAGACTCAAGCCCCACCATAGACTTTTGAGTCCTACACAAAGATTCTCGACAAATGGAACACATGTGATTGACTTTTTGGGCCCAAAACCATGCATAAAATATTCCAAACGCCCAAACTCGGATTTTAAACTTAGTCCCACGAAATGGAGGTGCTACTTATAGTATATTTATGATTTTTCGTGAAAAAATCAAAGATATGACCATATGGGATAAGAAGAACACCTTAGAATGGCCAAAAATCTTCTAGGATTTTGTCAATATTGTATTTTCCACCACACAAGTGTCACATCTAGAAGATTTTCCCAAATAATATCATCTCCAAATATCTTCCCAAAAGGCCTATAAAAGGACCCCCTTGGGTGCCCTCAAAACAAGAAGAATGATATGCAGGTACACACTGTGGGTGTAGTGAGCACTCCAAGCCTAGGAGAAGGAGTCTACTCTATGTCATTGTATTGAGAGAGCTATGCAAGCTCCTAATTTGTAAGTCCCCCATGTCTTTGTAATATTTTCTATTTCAATCAAGTTCATTTCTCCAATTCCTTCCATTTCCATTACCCTAAACCTTTGCTTATTCTATCCAATACACTCTCTCTTCTTCTCTCATTTCCTACTTCATCCATCTTCCTTCCCTCTTCTCCATCATTCCCAAACCCATTGAATATTGTGGTATCACTTGGCTCCTCTTGTCATTGAGAATCTCTTTGTTGTGAGTGTTTTGCATTTTCTGTGTTGGTACTAAGAGGGCGGTGTGGACAACCCCTTCCTTAAGAGTACTTGTGTAATGTTTGTGTGTTGGTACTAAGAGGACGATGCGGATCACCCCTGCCTTAAGAGTACCTTTGTGTTGATTGTGTCTAAGTGTACTAAGAGGGCGTCGTGGATCATTCCCACCCTAAGAGTGCCATTGTATATGTGTGACAAAGCGGCGCAGACCTTCCCTGCTTTGGCAGTGTTGTGTGTGTTTTTCATGTGAGTGATTTTGTAGGAGCCTGGTGTCCCTCATCTTCAATTCCATTCTCTGTTTATGATTTGAGCATCAAGGAAGTGTTGAGGCCATTTCCTTAATGCCCCTCTCATAACCTGGTGTCCCTCATCTTCAATTCCATTCTCTGTTTATAAGTTGAGCATCGAGGAAGTGTTAGAGGCCATTTCCTTAATGCCCCTCTCAATGCATACATGCACATACACACTTAGACACACAATCACACACATACACACAAACACATACACACACATATGCATACATACATGCTTACATGCATACACACATACACACATACACATAGATACATATACACACATACACACACACACACACATAGAGAGACACACACACACGTAGAGAGACATACACACACATACACATACATGCATACATAATGCATATGCATATGCATACATACATAATGCATATGCATATGCATACATACATAATGCATATGCATATGCATACATACATAGTTACATGCATACACAGACATACACACATATACACACACACATATGCATACATACATACTTACATGCATACACAGACATACAAATATATACACACACATACACACACATGCATACATATGCATACAAATGCATAGACAAATATATACAGATACACACGTATATACACTCAGACACACACACACATAGACACACACACATACACACACATGGACACATACACACATATATATGCATAGACAGAAACATAGAGACATACACACATATATATGCATACACACACATACAGACACATACACACACACACATACACATGCATGCATACATATGCATACATAATGCATATGCATACATACATACTTACATGCATACACACACACATGCATACATTTGCATTCATAATGCACATGCATATGCATACATACATGTTTACATGCATACACACACTCACATATACACACATACATTTGTACACGTAAATATATTGATTTCTAACCCGTTTTGTTTTATATGTTAGGTATTATGGATCCTAGTAGAGAGAAAAAGGCGAAAGTCACTCTCATAAAAAGTCTTGTGAGAGCAAAACTCCTATCTGATACTCTAGGGGTCATCATGCATGAGTACTTAGAGATGTGTGATGATGATCTGGATTATACGATCCAGATGCCTTCCCAATGATCAGAGGAGGGCTCTTCTGCGGCTCCACATGCAGGAAGACAACTATCTGCTCATTGGTATGTTTTTTTTTCATAAACTTTTTTAATGATATTATAACACATATTTTTATTTATTTTTATCTATCTATTTCTAGGACACCTATACCACCTCTTGTTCTGATAGCATAGCAGAGATGCCTATGAGGACATGCATAGGCACCTTGGGGCTAGAGTGCAATATAGAGCCAGAGGGGAACATTGTGTACATAGGGAATGGAATGCAGTTCAAGAGAAGAATGCGGGCATTATGCGACTCTTACCTGCACCTTGTCCACTTACTGTGGAAGTAAGTATAAATTTTACATATAAATTGAAATAAATATCTTATGTTTTATTTACATGTTTTTTTTTGTAGTGAGCATGATGAGAGGGATAAAAAATACATACTTAGTTCACTTGAGACAGAGTTTGGGATAGGATGGTTGCATAAGTGGTGTCTAAAAGAGATGTGGACACTTATGGCTCATCGTCGCGATAATGCACGGTACACATTGCTTTTATGTATATATATGTGGATATGATTATGTGTGTTTATGTATGTATGTATATGAGAGAGAGAGAGAGAAAAGAGTGAGACTATAGGTATAAATACATGCATACACACACATATACATCATACATGCACATTTACACACATACACACATACATGCACATTTATACATACACACACATACATGCACATTTTTACACACACATACACATGTAGTTACACACATATAATGAATACACATAGACACATACACATACTCACATACACATACACATACTCACATACACATACACATGCATAATCATATGTACACACACATAGAATCATATAATCATATTTACATGCATATATACATATGCACATGCATATACACACACACACACAACACATACATATGCACATATAGATAGACATACATACACAACACATGCATACGCACAAATAAATAAATAAACAAATAAATCCTATTTCAAAAATCCTAATTTGAAAACACTAATTTTGGTATTAGGGTTTTAAAACCCCTAATTTAAAAAATCTAATTCAACCTTTTAGCCATATGATTGAAGTATATGTACACATTGCATTCATTCCTCCGATGTCCTACTAGAGCGATGTCTCTCCTCCCAACCTTATGCCTTTATATATAGCTACTGGAATCAATGAGGATCATAATATATATAAAGATATATACTCATCATGTAGATACACATACATAAATATAAAATGGAGTAGATATATTATGCATCACACATACATGCCTAAATGCACACACACACACACACACATATATATATATATATATATATATATATATATATATATATATATATATATATATATATATATATATATATATATATATATATATATTTACATGTACACATTTACACATAGACACATATACATATATACATGTACACATCACATATACATGCCTACATGCACAAATGTATACTTATACATGCATACACAATTATAAACACTTGCATATATTACATGAATACATGAATATTTTACATAAATGCATATGCATATATACACATATGCATACTAACACATGTATACATATATCACACACATGCACACACATACATATACATGAAATACATATATTGTTATAACTTATGGAATATGTTGAACAATGGATTGTTGGAGTGCAACATGAATATGTTGAACAATGCATTGTTGAATTGTAACATGGAATATGTTGGACAATGCATTGTTGGAGTGTTAAATTATTATTGAACAATGCATTGTTAGAGTGTTAAATTATTGATGTATTAATGTGTTTAATTATTATTTACTTTGTAAATAAAGCTGCGTAGAAAGTTCTATTGTTAGAAACAGTTAGAAAAGAAATGGTTAGAATAAGGGTCGTTGTAGACCGCAGTTTCTGTTATTGAAAGCAATGGCTTTCTGTAAAAGTTACCAACTTTTAGTTTCACACTTGCTTTTCAAAGCCGCTCTCATGTAACCACTCTTTTTGACGTAATCAAAAGTTCTTATAAATACATGCACTCTGTGGACCATCGAAACAGAGTGCATGGGGGAGATTGCACCCAATCTTGCGTTCTGTCTTGTCTCTTGTTGCATCTATTCTTTTGTGTGTTTTCTGCATTTGTAACCTCTGTTTGCACGTGAGCAAGATCCTGACAACAGTGGTATCAGAGCTCTACATGTGTCCATACGAAGGGTTCTATTTTCGTTTCCGTTTCCGTTTTCGTTTCCTGTTCCTGTTTGGGTTCCGGTTCCGGTTTTAGTTTCGATTTCTGTTCCAGTTCTAGAACGAGATCCTACGTTTTCACCTAGGTTTCCACCTACGTATTTACCTACATTTGCTCCTACGTTTACACCTACGTTTACTCCTTCGGCATTGACTAAGGTGTCGACTAAGGCAATAACTTATGCAATACATTGGCAACATTGGCACCCAAGGCTCCCTTGGCGACCGTTGGCAGCTGTTGGCTATGCGCGAGGCAATTTTAATTTTGAGTGGCAATAGAGAGGTTTAGATTCTCTAAGGTAGGAGGATTTGAACCCACAACCTCCTACTTTCAAGGGAAGTACTTTTACCACTACACTCTTTCTTGGAGTTGCCACTCAAGTTCTCTCCTCTTATATTTAACATAACATGCAATTTTTCTTACTTTTCAAGGCGGCACGGTGCGATGCGACGTGGCGCGTCTCACGGTACATCCTATCAGGGTACACTTCTCAGGGTATACGAGGGTACATCCAGACATATCAAGGTACATCCAGACAGGGTACTTTTCTGCTAGGGTACATCCCGAGAGGAAAGCACTAGTTTAAGGGTCCAAGAGCACCATGGAGGATTACAGTAATTCACCTCTACCTGAGGCAACACTCGAACAACAACTAGAGCTTTTGCGACATGAACTTTGAGGAGCTCAGAACGAGATCCGAAAACATGATGAAGTCCTCCAAAAGATACAAACTGAGGCAGACAACCTTACGACGGTAGTTGGTTTGGAGGTGGGAATCCAAGCTAAGCTTCACACCCTACAACCTACAATCCTCACTAAAGCTATATCCTGCGCTTATGATGCAGAAAAAGAATTCCAATCCATAACCAAGTCAATCTGTCTACAACAACCGCGCCAATGACCACTTTATGTTAAACCTACATTTCCTATGAAGCGTACTTTTAATGCCCCAACTTACCCTAGTTTTCCTCGTCCTCCACAATCCAACTACTCAACTCCACCCGTTGCTTCATCTCTCCAACCAACCAAACCACCTACCCTTCAAACTTTTTCAGTGGTGGATGCCTAACAGAAGCGACCACGAATCCCTTGCTGGAATTGTGGTAAACCTGGACATATAAAAATAAGGTGCAGATTGCGACCTCTTCACATGAAACCGGCTACAGCTCAATTGCATAACATGGAGGTCCATAATTCATAAACTCCTCTTGTTTGGACAGAGGAATCATTGGAGAAGGACTTAAGTACCTTGGGTAACGATATCTCTCTTCACTCTCTACTTTGCATGCAGGGTACAATAAATAATAAAGTAGTTAAAATTCTACATGACGATGGTAGTTCACATGACTTCATTTCACATTTATTAGTACAAGAACTTAAATTACAAACGTTTGCTTCCTTATATAAAGTGAAAGATGCATTTCAGGGTAATCGTTATAATGTAACAGAAGAAGTGCAAGATGTTATGATTAGCATAGGCCCATATGTTGATTCACGCACATTTTTAATTGCACCTTTGCAATCTTATGATGTTATACTAGGTATGCCTTTTCGTCACCTTTATAACCCACATATTGACTACCATACACATACTTTTAACTTTGAATTCAAAATTCAAGTCATTAGTTTGTCTGCACGGCATGATTTTCAGTCGTTTCCACTGATTAGTCACACTCAAGTAAAACGTGCATTTAGGAAAGGATTCAACTCATTCATTGTTTTTGTCAATGTCATCAATGATTATATTTATACACTTCCTGATGCATATGAACCTTTCATGAGTACTTATAAGGTTTGCTTTATGTCTGAGTATCCCTCTGAACTACCACCATCTCAAGGATCCTTTGACCATAGCATAGACTTAGTCCCTGGTAGTTCTCCTCCTCATAAAGCACCTTATAGACATGGCCCACTACATCAAAAGGAGATAGAAAACCAAGTAAAAGACCTACTACAAAAAGGACTTATAAGGCCTAGTTTTTCCCCTTTTGGAGCACGAGTTCTCTTAGTTGAGAAGAAGAATAAAACTTATCGAATGTGCATTGATTATAGAGCCCTTAACAAGACCACAATAAAGAATAGATACCCTATTCCTCGAATAGATGATCTCTTAGATAAGTTACGAGGAGCTTGTTTTTTTAGTAAAATTGATCTAAAATCGGGTTACCATCAGATTCGTATGACACAAAGTGATATTTTTAAGACTGCATTTAGAACGCAAACTGGCTATTATGAAATTATGGTAATGCCCTTTGGACTTACTAATGCCCTTGCTACATTTGCACGAATGATGAACAATATTTTTATTGATTATCAAGCTTTTGTTCTTGTATTCTTTGATGATATACTTGTATACAGTAAGAATGATAGTGAACATGAAAAGCATCTTGAAACAGTTTTTCATTTGTTACGAGAGAATACACTTTATGCTAATCCTAAAAAGAGTTACTTCTTTCAACGTAAGCTAGAATATTTAGGACATATTATTTGAAGTGAAGGTGTGCATGTGGATCCGAAAAAGATTAGAGTTACAATAGAATGGCCTACACCACAATCAGTCATTGTTGTTCGTTCTTTTCTTGGGTTGGCTAGTTTCTATAGGAAGTTTGTTCAATTTTTTTCTTATTTAGCATTGCCTCTTACCTTGTTGTTGAAAAAGAAAATAAAATTTGCATGGGGACTTACCCAACAACAGTCCTTTGACAAACTGAAACAAGCACCTTCACATGCACCTGTTTTACAATTACCTGATTTTTCACAACCCTTTCATGTCGTCACTGATGCTAGTGGTTCAGGAATAGGTTCTGTTTTAATGCAAAAAAATGACCATCCCATTGCATTTGAGAGTAGGAAGCTTAAGCCCTCAGAACAGAATTATAGTAAGTATGATAAAGAATTGTTAGCAGTTGTGCATGCTTTGCAAATTTGGAAAAACTATCTTATGGGCTCTAAGGTCTTAATCAAAACCGATCAACAAGCTATTAAGCATTTATTAAATCAGCCCTTAATCTCTGATAGGCATCTTAAATGGGCATCATTCATTCAAAATTTCCAACCCATGATACAATATCAGCCTGGTAAAGCTAATGCTCTTAGTCGTTTCCCTTTGCATTCTGTTGTTTTGAATAATATTTTTGCCATCCAAATTCATTCTTTTCAAGAAATGGTTTCCACTTATGCATCTGATTTGTATTTTTCAAGTGCATGGCATGACTTCAATAATGGTGCATCTTTATCTGATGAACATTATACATTTTATAATGGTTTTATTTATTTTCAACATAGATTGTGCATAACCCAAGCTTTTAAAGATTTTGTCATTAAAGAAATGTATGAACCATCTTACATGGGTCATAGAGGCATACAAAGCACCATTTCTGCCTGCAAAGATTTCTTCTTTTGGCCACACATGGAAAAAAATATTTCACATTATGTTTCTCAATGCATTGTATGTCAGCGTGTCAAACGTCATCATGGTAAACCATTTGTATTATTAATGCCACTTCCCATTCCAAATGAACCATGGGAACAAATCTCTACGGATTTTATCACAAGTCTTCCCATCACCATCACATAATGATATGATTTGGACAATAGTTGATAGGTTTAGTAAATATGCATATTTCATTCCATGTAGAAAAACTTTGACTGCACCTCAAGCTGCAAAATTATTCATTACATGCATTTTCCCACATCATGGATTTCCTACAGTAATTTTATCTTATCTTGATGTTAGATTTTGTAATCCTTTTTGGGTTGCCTTATTTGAACATTTTGGTTCTAAAATAGATTTTAGTTCTGCATTTCATCCTGAAAGTAATGGACAAAGTGAGGCTACAAACAGTACTATTCTTGATTTATTGCATTGTTATTCATTAGATAATCCTAATAACTAGGATGAAAAGTTGCCATTGCTTCAATTTGCTTACAATAACACTGCACACACCACTACAAGTCGTGCACCTTTTGAAATTGTTTTTGGTAAAAATCTTCCCACTCCCGTGTCCCTCACCCAAACCAACATTCTGATGGCTGATTCTATTGCTCAAGTTCATGTTTCTATACTTCGTGATGTTCACGAGCACATTAGGAAAAGTCAAGAGCGATATACACGTAATATCAATACTAAACGATTAGCCAAAGAATTCAAGGAAAAAGATTTTGTATGGCTGCGTATCATTAAAAGACATCTCAAAAATATTTTGCAGCATCCTAAAACTAAACTTGCACCACGCTATTATGGATCGTTTTGCATTATAGAAAAAATTAATGATAATTCATTTAGATTAGATATTCCATCTCATTGGACTATACATAACTCTTTTCATATTAGTTTACTTAAACCATTTAAAGGAACTTTACCACTTGCTCCACTTCTTGATGACCCTCCTTTAATTGAAGAACAATCTGAAATCTTAGTTCCTGAGAAAACCATTGATCATGATGTCACTACTACATGCACAGGTACTCAATATCATCCATATTTGGTTAAGTACAAAAATCACTCTATTGAAGAATGTCAATGGATACATAAAACATAACACCTCATTATGACCACTTAATTTCTGCATATCATACACAAACACATTAATGTAACAGCTCTATGAACATTTCCATGCATGTGTTTTTACATGGCACATGCCTATTTTTTTATTCAGTGATGAAACATGTGACTGGCCATCCATGTTTATTATTTTATCAACTGAGGTCAGTTGCTTTTTCAACTGAGGGGCACGTTATAACTTATGGAATATGTTGAATAATGCATTGTTGGAGTGTAACATGAATATGTTGAACAATGCATTGTTGGATTGTAACATGGAATATGTTGAACAATGCATTGTTGGAGTGTTAAATTATTATTGAACAATGCATTCTTAGAGTGTTAAATTATTGATGTATTAATGTGTTTTTGATGTTTTTGATATAGCAGCTGAAAGTTCGCAAGGAGTGTGCAAAGCGTGAAAGGGCGGATATCAATAATCGGAATAATTATTATTTAGTTTGTAAATAAAGCTGCATAGAAGGTTCTATTGTTAGAAATAGTTAGAAAAGAATAAGGGTTGTTGTAGACCGTAGTTTCTATTATTGAAAGCAATGACTTTCTGTAAAAGTTACCAACTTTTAGTTTCATGCTTGCTTTTCAAAGATGCTCTCATGTAACCACTCTTTTCGACATAATCAAAAGTTCCTATAAATACATGCACTCTGTGGACTGTCGAAATAGAGTGCATGGGGGGAGATTGCACCCAACCTTGCGTTCCGTCTCGTCTCTTGTTGCATCTATTCTTCTGTGTGTTTTCTGTGTTTGTAACCTCTATTTGTGCGTGAGCAAGATCCTTACAACATATATATGCATAGTAACATATGTATATATATAATACACATGAATACACACACATATGCATACATACATGATAGAAATTTGCTCCTCAAAGATAAAGCTATATATAAAATAACTAGGCATACCCCCGAGCTTCATGTTCTAACTTAAAAGAACATGATTTCATCTCTCTAGTAGGATTCATTGTTATTCAAGTTGACTGAAAAATCTATTATCTGATATCCATTCACGAGCTTCAAGTTATTGATCGATAACTAGAGTAGAATTTACTATCTAATCTGCTTATATGTTTTCATTATTGCCATCATTTTGGTAAAACATCAATATAGTCTCATCTTCATTATCCCTATTGATTTCATTTATTTTTTCTATTGTTAAATCTGTGTTCTCATGAGTCACATCATCTATTGATGGATTAATATCGATTTCTAGTAATTCCTCTTCCTCATCAGTAGAATGAGCATGTAGAGAATTATCCTCTTCATAAAAAAGATTAGTATCATTATCATGTATAATGATTCTAATTTCTCTTTCAAATGTTGATGTATTAGTATCTGATGCTGAATCATCAAGAGGACTTTCTTCGATCTCTCTAACAATAAACAGTTCAAACAATGACCCACCTCTAGGTTGAACATGAATGACTTGCCACCAAGGGTGAGCATCGGGGTTTTTATAAAAAAATGCTTGTTCAATATGCCTAGGAAGAATATATGGTTCAATATGCTTGATGAACAACAAGTCCATGACGTGTCCGAGGTATATTAACATTATGAGAAAAATTATCATCGTCATCATCATCGAGCAAGTATTCTTGTATATCAACAGTAATTTGATTTTGTATATGGTTTTTAAATAAAATAGTGACATTAATGAATACATATCCAAGCATTATCACTTTCACCAGGTGATCGTGCATGCTCAAAAGTACCATACTCTACCTCATGTTCAATACATTCCAATTGTGGTCTTCGATATGTGCGGTAACAAGAGTTACACCAACATATAATATGCTCTTGATAGTAAAATTCATCAAAATTCCTATCGGAGGACACATGTGAAGTCGTTGCATGGATAGGAGGTGGTGGAGTACCCTCTGATTGATCAGAATTTGATTATAATAAAAAACAAAAAAATATATAAGTTATGTATCCATCAAATATATTTAAAATTAAATGTTTGATATACTTACAATATATAGTTGTTGCACGATGAGACGGTGGTGGAGTTCCATTTGATTGATCAGAATCTAAAAATAATGGTAATTGATATTAATAATCTGATTATTTACATACACAAAAAATTCACATATACATATTTACACATACACACATATTCACATATACACATTTACACATACACACATATTCACATATACACAAATACACATTATTGTGGGATAAATGCATGTATTTTGTATGAATGAGTGTATATGCATGCATGTGTGTGTACGTATATATGTGGATATGTATATGTGTGTTTATGTTATATGTATGTATATGTGTATTTGTATGCATATATGTATGCGTATATGTTTGCATGTATATGTGTATGTGGGTATGTGTATGTGTATGTGGGTGTATATATGTGTATATATTCATATTTTTTTTCTATTTGAGATTAAATTAACAGGGGATATTGTATGGTGGAGAAAAATAAGAGGCGACCTAACATACCACCTAAGACGTGGCAGTGTTTTCGTAGACAGCTACATCTTCAGGAGTCATTTCCTCAGCAGAACGTATACAAATTAATAGTTTATATTTATAATTTTCATATATTTTAGTAATTTTTACATTTAATTTATGTATTTCTTTTTTCTTAAATAAACATGCTACTACAAAGAAGAGAGTGGAGTTGGGCCATGCATCGCACCTAGGCCAAATGGGCCATCATGGTTTTGTAGCTACATTTGTAAGTATATGTGTTATTGTGAGTATATTTTTTATTTTAGTTAAAATGCAAGAAACTAATCTTTTTTATTTGTTTCAATGCAGCGAAAGGATTTTGGCCGCTATCCTACGAAACATGAGATCGAGTATGCTACACATTTTTGATATCAACGTTTGAGCGAGTATATGCGAGATCATCCGGATGCCTTTGTAAGTATTATTAATGTTTATATAATTATTTTATTTTTATGAATGGTTTAATTGTTTTACTTATTTATGTTTGTTATATGTAATACACGAGTATTATGGAGAGGAAGATATGGATGAGGTGGAGAGATAGACACACGAGGGATGATCTCGATCCTCACAGGGTGATCATGATGATGAGGATGAGGATGATCAGGATGATCATGATGCTGTTGATGATGATGATGATAATGATTAGGATTCTAGTTGATTAATACATTGGATTATATGTATTAACATTGATATATATATATATATATATATATATATATATATATATATATATATATATATATATATATATATATTATCTATATATTTTTCATTTCAGTTATGTTTTGAAATTGTGTGTATGGTATTAAGTAATGAAGAGTTTGGTTCTATTGATTGTTATTATTGTTTATATTAAGCATGTGTTTTAATACTTTAATTATATAATTCATTCATATGTGTGTACATAAGTGTATATGTAGGTGTGTGTGTGTATATGTATGTATGTGCATGTGTATGTGTGTGTATATGTATGTATGTGCATGTGCATGTGTAAGTGTATATGTGTGTATATGAGTATGTGCATGTGCATGTGTAAGTGTATAGGTGTGTATATGAGTATGTGCATGTGCATGTGTATGTGTGTGTATATGTATGTGCATGTATATGTGTAACTCTATGTGTATATGTGTGTATGTGCATGTATATGTGTATATCTATGTATGTGCATGTGTGTGTGCACGTGTATATGTGTGTGTACATATGTGCATATATATGTGTATATATGTGTATATATGTGTATAATGTATGTATATGCATGTGTATATGTATGAAACATGCATGTGTATGTGGATGCATTTCCGTTTGCATCCATGTGCATGCATGTGGATGTGCATATACATGTATTTACATATATGTTAATGTATATATATATATATATATATGCAATAATGCATGCATGTAAGTCTTTTTATGTGGTTGTAGAAATGTTTGTGCATATGCATGTGTATGTGTGTGTATGTCTAAGTGTATGTGCACATGTATCTGTGTGTATATATGTGTGTGTATGTGCATGTGTATATGTGTATATGTGTGAACGTGCATCTCCATCATGTATAAGTGTGCATATCAATAAATGTGAGTATGCTATCTAATGAAAATTACACAATTCAAATGATATACAAAGAATAGAAATTGTACTTACAATAGTTAGCCATACTTTTCGCTTGGTTAGCTTCTTGAATAACCTGCAATAAAGAGAGAAAGAAGAGAGAGAGAGAGAGAGGGAGAGAGAGAGAGAATTCAAAGAGAGAAAGATGTAGAAAGAGAGAAATAGAGACACAGAGAGACAATAACATAAAGATTAGGCAAAACAGCAATTCCGCGTATACTTGTTTTAGCTCGTAAGCACAACGCAATTACGAACGTTGGAGAGCTCTTCCATCAGATGCATGAAAATGCTGATCGAAGAGCCTCCAACATTTTGATTTTTTTTTTGTCAGCAAACTGTCGTGTAAACAATGGTAACGTATCGTAAAAACCATTGGAATTGGCATCGCATAAGTGACATTTTTTGGCGTCACTTATGCGATGCAAAAAGCATCACTTATGCAACGCTTTTTAAAACCATCGCATTAGCGATGCTCTATGCGACCGTCGCACACCCCATCATGCCACACATATAAAAAAACGTCATTTGGTGCATTGTTTAATCTATGGTTCGTGCGGGACACTCATTGCGATGCATTTTGCAATTTTATGGTGACGAAATTGTGTCGCCTTAACCGATGCTATGCGCCCATATTCCTTGTAGTGTCCATGCATGTGTTTTTACATGGAACATGTTTATTTTTTATCAGTGATGGGACAAGTGACTAATCATCCATTCCTAGCTTTTATCTAATCAACTAAAGTCAATCGCCTTTTCAACATGTGGCATGTTATCACTTATGGAATGTTGAATTTTGGAATTCAACTTATTGGGTTACTAACATGATTTGTATATTGATATAGCAGCCAAAGGTTCATGAGGGCATGAACATATTCAGATGTCTCAAGACATGAATAAGAGAAATTATTTTTCTTTTCTCTCTCTCTCTCTCTCTTTCTTAGGAATTCATAAAAAGTATTGGTTAAAATAAGAATCTCTATCAATCACAATTTCTATATAGAAAAGATAAGGCTCTATGATAAAGAGAGCAACTTTTTTACTTTCACAATGAGTGGGAGATGATTGCACTCAATGTTTTGTAGTGGCTTGCTTTGAGAGAGACTGTTTTATACATGTGTTTTTATATTCTTATTCTTTTGTGTATTCGTGTATGTGCGATCCTGTGACACAAAATGAACATGATGTTGAGCAGAAAAAGAGGAAACAAAAAGAGGTCTTGACTTTCAACAAACTTTAATTTAATGATCATCATTATCTCCATCTACAAACTATCCATTAATAAAGATTTTCTTGTTTAGCATTCAAGTATTTATACACAATGCTTTTCCATGGAAAAGAAGCCAAAATACTAGTTTGGACCTTATAGTGTTTAGAACTTTCATGATAATGCTATTATATCTCTTTGTGGGATTGATGGTATGGACATTAATACTACATTCGTAGGGAAACATAGTAGGTTTTACTGAGATCAAGGGTTGATCAAGAAATTATGCATGGAGGTTAAATCAAGATTCATGTTTATATGAAGTCATGAAGAGATCTTCACAAAATGATGGAACATCTTAGAGAATGCGCAGGTTTAGATTGGGGGGCTTATGATGAAGCTTCGATTTCATATAGAATGAACTAAAAAAATCTTCTTACACAACTTCTTGTCTTTTATATTTCAAGATATAATTGATGCATAATTCTTTCTTTTTATTGCTTTCGATATCATGGATGAATATTTACATGGCAATGACATATAAGGAGATTCGTGAAAGGAGGCAATGATGAACCCAATGATCTACTTAAAGCTAATTAGTAGGGAAGATGTTTGTCTATTCACTACAAAGAAAACACAAATCGACGGACACAATTTGAACTAAAAATGATGGGTGTTGGTATATCCATTAGAAAAATTATTTCGGATTTGAAGTGCCAATTTTTTGGACGAACACATATTTCTATCTGTATACAGGTTGGTATAACAGCTTTTTAAATCCATTACCAAGTCTATCCATTTGCAACAACCACATGAATGGAAACCTTCCATCAAGTCTAATTATCTTTGATTAACAAATTTCTATCCTTGTTTTTCTTTAATCATCTAGTTGTTTATATACAAAAAACATTGAGCATGAGAAGCATTTAGCTTTTGGTATGATAATTAAGAACACAATTTAATAACCTTATCCAAAATAAACCACAATATATTAGACATATAATTTCTATTCAAGGAGTTCATGTAGAATTAATGAAAATTAAAGTACTTTTAGATTGGTTTCTGCCTCAATCAGCCAATGATGTACATTTTTTTTAGGTTGGCTAGTTTTTCTAGGATGTTTTTTAAATATGTTTTTCTATTTAGCACTTTCCCTTACTTTATTATAAAAGAATCACAATAGATTGCTTAATCCCTCATTATGATCACTTGAATCTTTTTCAAAAGTCAAAGATTTAGAAAACATGGAAAGTTCCTACACAATCATCCTTTGGATAGGGGATCCTAATAGAAGAGATAATGTCCAAGGTCAAATTCATTATATGTTCAAACCAAAAACACAATGGTAGATTGGGCATTCTAGTGGGGATGGGTGATAAAATGGCCATCAATTTGATGCTCAAAGCATGGTGCAACTCCAAAGCATCATCATCTAAGCTGATTCTCATAAACAAATCTACTTTTACCTTAATGGTCCTCCCTTGATGGAAGGATCGTGAGCTTTTTAATATGACTTTTTCCCTTATTCTGGTGACTCCCAAAGGCTCCAACTTGGTTTGATTTTTGTGGAATATTTTAAATATAATAAAAGCATATACCAAGGTGAATAATAAATACAAATTTGTTGTCAAGATGAGGGAAAATGATTCTATCTAGTTTCCTATAAAGGGAATCTAAGAACTTGACTTCATAGACCAGCAAAGGGAAAAAAAGATATGGAATAATGGATTTAATGTTTGGAAACATCTCTTGAATCAAGAAAGAAAATGCTAGATTAGGTTTAAGGATTTTGTGCTGACAACTAGAATTGATCATGAGGAGTGGTACCTTTGAAGGGATATAATTTGCTACTAGGATATCTCTAAGTCACACGTCCTACTTGCACATGATCTACCTTGCATCAAGGGGCTATGATGGATCATCATTCACAAATTTGATAAAGCGGTGAGTTCTAACAAGAAGATGGTGAATTTTAAGAAGAAGGTGGACTTGCATAGCAATCTCAACAAGAGATAGTGACTCAATTGGTCCAGAATCAAGTGCCAATTTTAGTTCATGGACTTGTCGCATGCCCCTAACTAAGAAGAAAAACTCGGCTCTTATGTGGCAAATTCTCCACTAGGGAATTAGGACCAATGGCAAAGGTTAAAAAAATTTATGGGGTCCCCCTTATTTGTGTAAGAATTTCTATAGGGATAAAGAAAACATTGGCCACCTCTTCTTCTCTTGACCCAAGAGCCCCTCAATTTGGCAAGATCTTGTAGGGGTCTTTAAGATACAAAATCATGTCAGTTGGAAACAAATGGTGCTAGGGGAAATGATTGGTTGCTCTCTTGTCTTCTGGAACACCATTAGAAGGGAAGCTCTCTTGAATATATGAAAAGAAAGATGTGTGGACAATTTTGATGAAATAATGGTTGATTGTTAAGTCCCTTGCCTTGCTTGGTAGAAGAATGCATAATTCTAAGAGATCCCCTCCCTACAAGACACCATAGGATGTTCATCTTCGAAAATAAAAAGCAAAAAGTAAATGGATAGCTCAGGAGGGGGATGTACACATGATCGAACTTTAGTTCATGTTCTCCCCCGTGTGGGTCGCTATAAGGCTTTGTTGTTACTATTCCTATTCTAGTACTTCCCAGCAAGCAAGCAACATAGAGCTTCTAAGGAAATCAAGAGTCAAGTGCTGCACCAACACTACAACATATGAGGGGCATACTGATGTTGTCCATACGGATGGTCATGTTTTTGCATCACTATGACCATTGGAAATGGTTGAAAAAGGCATGCATGCCATATTGATAGTCATTTGATTGTCAATATAGTTGTTAAAAATAAATAGCCGATATATGCATTGAAAAAACTTCACATTAGTACAACCATCAATATGAGCTTCAATAAATATCTTGAAATATTGACACGTCTACCAATGCTCATACTAACCATGTGTTTAAACCGGACCTGAGAGGAAAAATTTGACATTTGCTCGTGTTTTGAACTCAGTTGTGCTACTATCAGGTTTGCACACATGAACTGCATTGTGAGCATATTGTGTACACATACATACACACACACACCTCTCTCTCTCTCTACACACACCTCTCGCTTTCTCTAGATCTTGAATTTTGATAAGTATCATGCATACTTTAACACCCTTTCTCTTTCTCTATGTTTTCTCTTTTCTAATTTGTCTTCTCCTTAGTTTTGTAGGAGCTTTTTGGCATTGGTTCTTTAGAATTTAATGAAGAACAACGTTAAGTGGGCTTTGATGACAGCGATCCAAAGAAGTAGATTAATATAAGTGATTGTTTTGTTCTCTATTGACATACACTGAGAAAGAGAGAGAGAGAGAGAGAGAGAGAGAGAGAGAGAGAGAGAGAGAGAGAGAGAGAGAGAGAGAGAGAGAGAGAGAGAAAGAGAGAGAGAGAGAGAGAGAGAGAGAGAGAGAGAAGAGAGATGAAAGAGAGAGATAGATCTAGAGAAACATAAAAGAAGAAAGAGAGAGAGAGAGAGAGATAGAGAGAGAAAGAGAGAGAGGGAGGGATAGAGAGAGAGAGATACACATGCATACATACACACACATATGCATACACACATGCATATGCATACATACATACACACACATGCATACACACAGATATGCATACACACACATATGCATACACACACATATGCATACACACATATGCATACACACATGTAACACACACACATATATACATACACACATGCATATGCATACATACATACACACATATGCATAGAAATACTTACAAACATATTACATACACACATGCATATCCATGCATGCATTCATATATACATATACACACACACACACTCACATATATACATAGACACTCACGTAGATATTACATACACATGCTTATACATATAGACACAATATATATTTCATTTATTTATTTAAAATACTAGTTCTTATCATATTTTATTATCTATATAATTATCCTACCTTATATATATATATATATATTATTTATATATTTACATTTTTTCCTTACTTAATCCTATTTTTATATATTTAATTATAAATATTTAATTAAAATTTTTAAAACAGTAGTTTTTTTTATATTTATTTATGTAAATAATTATCTTATTTTATATATATATTTATTTATATATTCATATTTTTTCCTTACGTAATCGTATTTTTATATATTTAATTTTATATATTTAATTATATATATTTATTTAAATTATTTAAATAATTAAATTATTTAATTTTAGTTATGTAGGTGTTAAAACCCTAAAACCCTAAGTTTAAAGATTTAGACTTAAATCTGAAATACTAAAACCTAAATACTTAACCACCAATAAAAATCTAAACCCCTAATCCTAAAACCCTACATGTATGTGTATCTACATGTATGTATGTATTATATGTATATGTGTGTTTGTTTATATATATTATCTATGTATTAAAACCCTAAAACCCTAATCAGAAAGACTTAGACTTAAATATGAAATACTAAAACCTAAATACTTAAACACCTATCTACATGTGTATGCATGTGTATCTACATGTATGTATGTATTATATGTATATGTGTGTTTGTTTAGTATGCATGTGTATCTACATGTATGTATGTATTATATGTATATGTGTGTTTGTTTATATATATTATCTATGTATTAAAACCCTAAAACCCTAATCAGAAAGACTTAGACTTAAATCTGAAATACTAAAACCTAAATAATTAAACACCTATCAAAATCTAAACCCCTAATCCTAAAACCCTAATCATATTTTATATATATATTTATTTATATATTCAGATTTTTTTTCTTATTTTTCTCTATATTTTTTCTTAATATAAATATAATTGAGTGATATGTATGCCTAAACCCTAAAACCCTAATCTTAAATATCTAGACCTAAAATATGTATATTTCTGTATACATGTATATATGTATTATATGTGCATGTGTATGTGTGCATATATGTTATGTAGGTGTTAAAACCCTAAAACCCTAATCTTAAAGATTTAAATCTAAAATATGTATATTTTTGTATGCATGTGTATCTACATGTATGTATGTATTATATGTATATGTGTGTTTGTGTATATATGTTATCTACGTATTAAAACCCTAAAACCCTAATCAGAAAGACTTAGACTTAAATCTAAAATACTAAAACCTAAATACTTAGACACCTATCAAAATCTAAACCCCTAGTCCTAAAACCCTAATCATATTTTATATATATATTTATTTATATATTGAGATTTTTTTTCTTATTTTTCTCTATATTTTTTCTTAATATAAATATAATTGAGTGATATGTATACATAAACCCTAAAACCCTAATCTTAAATATCTAGACCTAAAATACTTATATTTTTGTATACATGTGTATATACATGTATATATATATTATATATGTATGTGTATGTATGTGTAAATAGCATAAAAACCCTAATCCTATTTTTATATATTTGATGTAAAAGAAAACTTTAAAATAAAAATAGGATTATATGTGTGTATGTATGCATGTGTGTATATATGTGTGTGTATGTATGCATGTGTACATGTGTGCGTGTGTATGTATGCATGTGTATACATGTGTGTGTATGTGTATGTGTGTGTATGTAGGCATGCATGTGTGTGCATGTGTGTGTACGTGTGTATGTATGCATGCACGTGTGTGTATGTGTATGTATGTGTATACATATGTGTGTATGTGAATGTGTGTGTATGTATACATGCATGTGTGTATATGTGTGTATGTATACATGCATGTGTGTATATGTGTGTGTGTGAATGTATATGTGTGTATATATGTATGTGTGTATAGGTGTGTGTGTATGTGTATGCATGCATATGTGTATATATGTGTGTGTATGTATGTGTGTATGCATGCGTGTGTATGTATGCATGTGTGTATATGTGTATATGTGTGTATGCATGCATGTGTGCATATGTGTGTGTATGTATGCATGCATGTATGTATATGTGTGTATATATGTGTGTGTGTGTATGTATGTGTGTATATGTGTGTGTATGTGTATGTATGCATATGTGTATATATGTGTGTGTATGTATGTGTGTATCCATGTGTGTGTATGTATGCATGTGTGTAAATTTATATGTGTGTGTATGCATGCATGTGTGTATATGGGTGTGTGTATGTAAGCATGCATGTGTGTATAGGTGTGTGTATGTAAGCATGCATGTGTGTACATGTATGTGTGTATGTATGCATGTGTGTACATGTATGTGTGTATGTATGCATGTGTGTACATGTATGTGTGTAAATGTGTGTGTATGTGTGTGTGTATGTATGCTCTATTTTCCTATCTCTATCTTCCTTTCTTTCATTATTCTTTATCTCTCACTCTCTCTCTTCTCTCTCTCTCTCTCTCTCTCTCTCTCTCTCTCTCTCTCTCTCTCTTTCTCTCTCTCTCTCTCTCTCTCTCTCTCTCTCTCTCTCTCTCTCTCTCTCTCTCTCTCTCTCTCTCTTTCTCTCTCTCCTTCTCTCTCTATCAATAGAGAATAAAACAATCACTTACAAGTATGCCCCTCTTTTGGATCGTTGTTGTCAAAGCGTAATGTATGTCATCTATTGTCCAATTTCAAACAATCGACGCCAAAGAACTTCTACAAAATCGAAGAAAAGAGAAATTATAAAACATAAAGCATAGAGAAACACAAATGCTAACAGTATGCGCAGCACTTACCAAGATGTGAGATCTAAGCCGAGAGTGAGTGTGTGTGTGTAGAGAGAGAGATCTATGTGTGTGTGTGTGCACAAGACAATGCAGGTCGCAATTCGGTTTGCGCGTGCAAGTTCGACAGAAGACCAACAGTATTCAAACATGCGCAAAAATGTGAAGTTTTGCTCTCGGGTTCGTGGTATGTTTAAAACTCACCGCCGGTATGGGCGCCCGTATGGGTGTCGGTATACGCGCCGGTAGTTCCCAGTAAATTACCGACGCTTATACCGACACTCATACCGACGCCTATACTGATGCATATACCGATGCACATATCGGCGAGTGCGGGCCACACCGACGATCCGTTTAAAACGGTCATACCGACGGTCACTTGACCGTCGGTATCTCTAAGTGACATTTTCCAAGGCCCATACCGACGCCGACTGTGACCATCAGTATATGTAGCGTCGGTATGTCCCTCATATGTTGTAGTGTTTTCATAGGTAGGATAATTTGTTGAGCTATATATAAGTTTTGGATTTCAGAAGAAATTGTTTGAAATTCTGATTGAACACAAATCCAACTCCTAGTTCACTTGCAAATATTTCAACCACAAAGTTTTTTTTGGATCGAAAATCTAGAACTGGGGCCGATGCTAAGGATTTGTTAAGCGGTTCCATACTTTCTGCCTATTCTTTATCCCCAAGATTGGTTTTTAGGATTTTCCTTTAACTTTGCAAATAAAGGGATGAGTATCTTTGCAAATTTTGAAACAAAATGTTCATAGAATCTTTCTAACTATAAAAATAAATTGAAATTTTGTGGTAGTTTTAGCTTGTGGCCCAATAAGAATAACTTGGAACTTCTCAAAATATACTTGAATTCATTTCTCAACTACAATGTGCAGAAGATATCTGATTTGTAATGCAAAAAATTCGCACTCAACTTCTTTTCCATGTAGCTTTTTCTGTCTTAGATTCAGAAAAATATTTTCCAAATGCTCAAGATGGGTAGCTTTATCTTGGCTATAGAAAAGAGTGTTATCAAAGAGAACAACTATAAATTTTCCTACGGAAGGCCGTAGGATTGTTTTCATCACGAGCATGAACATGGCATCGACATTTGTTAGACCAAAATGCATGACTAAGAAGTGGAAATGCCTCTAGTTAGTTTTGAAAATTGTATAGGGGAAGTCTTTATATTTGAGCTGAATCTAGTGATATCCTTGTCAAAGATCAAGATTTGAGAATATTTCTATCTCTTTCACTTGATCAAACAAATCATCTATTCATGGCATTGGATATTTATTCTTTATTATAACTTTGTTCAAAGCTCAATATCCAATACACGATCTCGTTGAACCATCCTTTTTCTTACCCAAGAGCATAGGCATTCCCCAAGGAGATTGTCTAGATAGAATGAATATTTTGTTTAGGATTTCTTTCAAGTGCCTTTCCACAACTTGTTTGGAATATGGGAGTTGATAGGGGTTTTTTTGGTGCATATTTAAAGCCTAAGTGCTTGACCATAGGGAATAGGCTCCAATGACATTTTGAGCTAAACGACTATGCATACAAATGTCTTATTTGATGCATTTCTAAAGTTAACATAGGATGTTACTTTTGCCAAAAGTAAAAGATTGAATAAGACAGAATCTCATGGATGTATTGAGTCAAATCCCATGATCGTATTTGAATTTGAAATTCAAATGTAACCCCTAAAATCATGGAAGAATATTAGGTAGATTCACTATCAATCATTTGAAAAAGTGAAATACACAGTAAATTTAGACAAGGGTACAAAGTTTGAACATCACACTCATTAGAGTGCATATTGTACTTACCCAAAGTTAAAGAGTCCTCCAACAGATCTATGTATCATACGTCAAGTTTCATCATCTACATTACTCACTATTCATTGTTAAAGTACATTGATCTTAGTCCGATAACGTTTTTGAGTCATTGTAGCAAGTCGATGGTCTCATTTTCTTATTTATTGAGTAGACTATGAAGAATATGACTATTATGAGTTTTCCTAGAATTCTTTATAGTTATTCGAGTTGTGTGCGCATAGATATGGAAAAATCTCTATGCATGTGTGTGCATTCTCATACTTTTGAAACGTCGAGATTGTTGGAAGAAATTTCCACATTGGTCCAAATCCTTCACTATTGTAAGCATATGATGTAGTTATCATAGATTCTTTATAAGAAAAGGCGTGGGGTACCTTGGCTACGGTAGACACCTCCCAAATCACCACTAGGGAAAGAGTCCTAGCTGGTGCACTTTAGTGCCATCGGCGATATTCTTTCTTTTTTGCTTGGTTTTGTATTAGGATTTGTGCTTTGAAATGGCAAGGAATTGATATGGCGATCACAAAAATTATGCATGCTTTTCCAAATATGTATGTTTTTAGATAGCCAATCACTATATAAACAAGTCATTGGCAGACTTAGTGAAAATCTCTCTCAATCACTAATCACTCAAGGAGCAAGAGGAGACCTTGGAGGTGTCTTCTTCGAGGAATGTCTACAATTTTGGATGTGATCAAGGAGGTGGTTAATCTCAAGGAGGTTTAGAAGGAGTTGTTCATCAATGAACAACACTTGGAGGAGGTGTGCCCTACATCTAAAGGCATTTGGAGGAGTTCATATCAGTGAACCATGAGTTATCTTGCTAAGTTATTGTGAGTAACAAGTCGATTTCTATTCTCACTAGTTTCTTCACTAGTTTCTGATTTAGGATAACCAAAATTTGGGTTTGTTATAGAAAAATTCTAAACTATTCATATTCTCATACACGCACTCTTCATACCTCTTAGTCACATCATCTCTTGTATCTAGTTCCTATTTTTGCCTTGATTTGAATATTGTCAGTTTATATCATATTCAGACATTGTACCTTGACATTTGAATGTAGGATCGTGTAGGTGAGCATCCTAGCTTACTGTGCACTTTGAAAATCTTGTCTATCTCTCTATCTCTCACTTATATATTTCTTAGTATTAAGGTATGTATGTTAAGGTTCATGTGTTGGAAGATCTTGTAAACTTGTGATTTATAGTTATTGAGGCCCACCCCACTTCCAACATTTGATATAAGAGCATAGTTAACATACACCCCACTTCCAACATTTGATATAAGAGCATAGTTAACATACACCCTTAATAAGATAAGTGAATATAGACTTCAGAATGAAGACAAGCTTGAAGAACTGTCTAATTATCCAATGTGGAGTTTTATGATGATGAATCTCTTAGTATCAAAAGACTTGTGCAATATTGTCAATGGAACTTTTCCAAGGCCAAGACAAGTCAGAGAAGAGGCTACTTCATCTTCTAGAAGAACCCTTGTTCCTATTTCTTCTCAATAGGAGCTTAGTGAAGAAGAAGAAACTACTTCATCAATTGGATTGCATACCACTATCAGATTATTTCCTACATAAGATCAATCCAATGGGATTCAAGGGATGCACTAGCACTTTCATATATTGCTATGTGAGTCAAGAGGCATATTATACCCCAAATCAAGTAATGGTGAACATCTTGACGGGCTTGGTTGGAGTTTCAGAATCTCTATCAAAGTAGAAACCCTGCCAACACAAGAATGAAAGTTGGTGAATTAGTTCACACACATATTCTGAATCTTACAAATTAACGAGATCAGATACTCAATGTTGGAGTCAATATTTCAGATGAAAAGATGATGAATTCACCTCTAAACTCACTTCCATCTACATATTCTTCTTTTGTTTGTTCTTTATTCCTCTCTATAAGAGATAAAGAACTTGCATTTGAAGAGTTACAATTGTCTTCACTTCAAGATGAAGATCAACAAAAGGGTATGGAAGAGAATAATGAAGCCATGTTATCATCATCAAAAGGAAAGAAGGAGGATAAGAAGAGCCACCAATCCAAAAAGGAAAATAAGTCTTCTAATCCTAAGTCTTCTAGCCCTACACCTAATGTTTCCTCTACACCCAAAGAAAAGTTTTCGATTACATCTGATTCATGAATGGAGTATGCCATTAATGTACGAAACCAGGTCATTTCATAGCAGAATTCAAAGCAAGGATGAGGAGAAGAAAGCATCAGGTAATAAAGCTAAAGATGATCCAAAACCTAAAACTTCAAAGGTAGATTCATATGCATGTTCTACTAAGATAATCCTCGAATTTTTTTTTCTAGAGCTACTAAGCATATGGAAGGCTGTAGAAAGGTATTTTATTTTCTTTCTTACTCTTTAGGTAGAAACGTGACCATTGCAAATGTTCATGATACGGATGTTGTAGGTGTTGGAGAAGTGACCCTTAAGTCAAGAGCAGGTGGAAATTTCACAATTTCTAATGTTCTTTATGCTCCAGACATGAAGAAAAATTTGCGCTCTATCTCTACTTTCTTGTCAGATGGTTATAAAGTTATTTTTCTTTAAATATTCATGTTAGATCCTCTCACATGATGAGGAGAATTCTCTACTTCAAAGTTAAAATAGAAAGTGCATGTTTGTGTTATAAAACATTATTCATGCTAATATTGCTATGTCAACCACTAAGAAAAACATGAAGTTATGGCATGCTAGATTCGGTCATATCAGTACAAAACTCTCAAGCATATCAAAGATCAAGGTATGGTAGAGAGTTTGCCTAATCTACTAGATGATGCACAATCATATACAAGATGTCTTGAAGGAAAGCTTTAGAAACTACCTTTCAAGAAGCATGGATACATCACAACCATAAGAAAGTTGCAGATCATACATTTAGATGTGAACGGTCCAATGAGAAAAGATTCTATTCAAGGTTTTAGGTACTTTGTTATGTTCGTTGATGATTCTCAAGATATTTCATGGATATATGGTCTTAAAATGAAGTTAGATGTTTTTCCTAATTTCAAGAATTTGTTAGCTATGGTTGAAAATGAAAGTCAATCAAAGACCAAGTTTTTGAGAAGTGATAGAGGAGGAGAGTACATGTCTTTAGGCTTTAATTCTTTTCTTGAAGGCGAAGGTGTTTTTCATCAACTCATTATTGTGTACAGTCTACAAAACGGTGTTGTAGAGAGAAAGAATAGGATACTTATTGAGATGATGTGTAGTATGATATCATCAAAAAATCTTTCTCCAAAGTTGTTGTTTGATACAGTACATACAACTAATCACATTCCAAATAGGTCTTCCACAAAATCTTTGAAGTCCATTACAACTTATGAAGCTAATTATGGGAGGAAACCCAATGTGAGTTACTTTGAAGTTTTTTTTTCTCCAGCTTATGTTCATATTGAGAAGAAGGTTCGTGATGATCTTGACATAAAAGCCATTAAAATTGTCTTTATTGGTTATGCAATCAAAAGCAAAGGATACAGATTCTATGTTCTAGATACAAGTGATAGCGTACTCTCACACAATTCATATATACTAGAAAGTGAGAGTTATGATAAGAAGGAAGAGATTCCAGAATTCATAAAAGCAAATGAATATGCATTTTTAAGAAAGAATTTGGATTCTTATATTCAACCATACAAGGGGGGTGATGAACCTTGTCAAACCCTAAGATATGAACTTGATGAAGGTGAAGAGAGAATTTCATTACCTACATCAGTACCTAGTCCATCATCAATACCCCTTGAAGTTTTGACTTATGAATTTAGAGAAGGTTCTAGAGTTCTAGAAGAAAGAGATACTTAGGTACAAGAAAGGATTCCATCACTTTCTAGGAATACACTAAAGTGGCTATATGAAACCAGGAAGGATAGTGGTATAAAGGAATACATAAAGAACTAGAAGTCAAACAAGAAGACAACAAGAAGACTAGGTAAATTATGTAGAGCATTTTGAGATTCATAATATCTTAGCTCTTACGTTAGATGAGAATGAACCAGCTAGTGTTCAAGATGGAGTACAAAGTGAAGGAATTATCACAAGTCCCAAAGATTCAGATCTTTAGTTGTTTAAAGAACAACATAAGCATACATTTGATCTAAATTTCTTAGGTATCTTACATTATTAACTTGGGATTGAGTTCAAGTACAAAGATGTGTGAATCTACATAACACAATAAAAATACAGTGAGAAATTATTGGAAAGGTTTGAGATGACACATTTCAAGCCTATGTAGACACCTATGGATGCCAATGTGTCATTACAGTCAGAAGTAGATTCACAACCATTGGATGTGACATTATATAGTCAAGTAGTTGGTTGCTTGATATATCTATGTAATACACGTCTGGACATTTAGTTTGCAGTTTCTCAAGTATCCAGGTTCATGCAAAATCCAGTCAAGATTTAGTGGAAACTAGTTAAGAGATATTTGTAGGCATCTAAAGTTTTGCAAGTTATTAAACCTTGCACCATTGTGATATTGAAAGGGGGATTGATCAAAGAAATGTACACATTTGTCCAAATCCTCCACCATGGCAAGCATAAAGTGCAGTTATCATAGATTCTTCATACAAAAAGAGCATTGGGCACCTTGGATAAGGTAGGCATCTCCCAAAGCACCCACTAGGGATCCAATCCCAACAAGCGCACTTCAGTGGAATTAGTGGCATTATTTTCTTTTCGCTTATTTTTTTTTAGGTTTTTTTTTGGCAAGGACACCGAATTGGTATGGTGATCACAAAAATTGAACATGCTTTTCCAAATACGAATGCTTTTAGATTGAGGGCAATCACTAAACAAGTCATTGGCACACTTCATTAACATATCCCTCAACTCATAATCATTCAAGGAGCAAGAGGAGACTGTGGAGATGACTTCTTAAAGGAGGGGTGTCTACACTCCTGGACGTGATCAAGGAGGTGCTCAATCTCAAGGAGATTTTTGGAGGAGGTGTTCATCAACACTTGGAGAAGGTGTGATCTTTTGGAACAAGACAATCAACAATTGATGATTATATGAAGCTCAGGAGTGAAGACATGAAGAAAAGATTAAATCCTAACAACATGAAGTGAAGTAGAGTTTCAGAAAGAGGTGGTCTATATACACATGTAATTTAGCTTTGTAAATACTTCACAAATACTTGAAGTAATGATGAATTCCCACTTATATATATATATATATATATATATATATATATATATATATATATATATATATATATATATATATATATATATATATATATATATATATATATATATATATATATATATATATATATATATATATATATATATATATATATATATATATATATATATATATATATATATATATATATATATATATATATATATACTTGTATATGGTCATGATGTTTGAGAGAGATGAAGTAGAGATCAGATAGAGAGGAGTAGATTATCAGTTATGTGTGTATCATCCATGAGATGTAAGATGAATTATATACAAGACGTTTTTTAGAGAATTGCACCTCGATCTTTTCTCCATTTCTCCTTCTGTGGTTGATCATTTCAGGAATCCTTTTGTAAATTTCTACGTGTTAGTGCATCTATGCTTAAGACTTGAGAGCCTAATTGTAAACAAGCTGAGAGAATTATATGTAGGAACATTTGTATGTGAAGAAGTTATGAGTGTCTTCTAAAACAAGCATAATTTTCATGATCAAAGAATTGATTAGATGTTAGTGCATAGTATAAAGTTTTACACAAATGAGGAGTTAAAATCTAAGTTTGAAGGTAAGCCATCTATGGCTAAACGTATTTGAATAAATGGGGTCTAATTTGGGATAACCATGCATTAGAAGTTGTAGGTGTCAAAATCGATTACACAAAAGTACAATTTCAAACATAGGTACATTGTTTGAGTCATATCTCAAGATTTACTCATTATTTTGAGAAGTTTTAACTTGGGGAAGGTGCACAACCTTTCAATCACACCTTGTACAAATTTTACACATTTGATCAGTTAATGGATGAATTAACTACAACAAAATTTTTTGTGTAATGACTTTGTTCAGAGTTAGCTAAAGTCTTGGTAACTTGACATTGGTCTTCTAAACTTGGTTGAGGTTTTGAGTTATTCTTGATATAGAGGTGCTCTAACATCAAGGATAGCTTGACCTTTAGAGATTAATCATCTCTATCAGTGGTATCAGAGCAGGAAACATCAGAATTGAAGAAAAGGAAGATCCCAACTGCTGTAGATATACAAAATTCAACATTTGAAGATTCAAAAAGACAAAGTGTGAAGGAAAAGCTAAAGGGAGACACACGAGAGCAATCAAAAGGACCAGAAGGAGTGAATTTTGAAGCTAAGGTACATTCATTCCTTATAAGGTTGAAGACTTAATAGTACAGGTGAAGAAAGGATGGGAGATAGTCTCCAAATTGAGAAGTTGGATAGAGAGAACTATCCAGCTTGGTCTATAAGGATGTAAGCTCATCTTATGAGCAAAGATCTGATGCGATACATCACATGAGAAGAAGAAAAGCCAGAGTTTAAAGATCCTAGTGTTACAACTACGGAGGAGCTTGCAGATTTAAAGATTTGAATGAAGAAGGATGCTCAAGCAAGGAGCATAATCTACATGGAAAAATGATTACTTGCTTCCTTATATTAGAGGACTTGAAAGTGCAAGTTATATATGGAGTGCATTGGAAGAGCATTTTCAGAATACAACCAAGTCAAGGAAAGCATCACTATGGGCAGAGTTTACTACATTCAAGAAGAAGGCTTCACAATCAATATTTGATTATGTGACAAAGATGAAAGACATTGCTGATTCCTTAGGTGTAGTTGATGAAGATATTGAACTAAATAAGTTACTAAGACGAATTCTCACAAGTCTAAGAGGAGATGAGAAGTGGAAGCCTTTCATATTGTCAATAGAACTCTCATTAGATCATTTGACTCCTTATTTGAATCAATTTTTAGGACATATGCTAACTTTTGAGAATGATATCAAAGGAGATGTTGATAACATTGCATGTCATGCAATGTATTCTAAAGACAAGAAGAAAGAAATCAAAGGAAAGCAACAATTTGTTGAAGATGAAGGTACTCCAAGTCAAGCAAACTTCCTAAGAGTAAAAGGAAGTGGCCGAAGTAGAGGAAGAGGCAGAAATAACAAAGATAATGTTAGAGCTTGCTGGATATGTGGTAAGACCAATCATCTATCTCATGAATGTTGGCATAATCATCAAAGCAATGGTAACTTTAATCAGAATTTCAACCAAAGACGAAGACATCTAAGAGGAAATTTCAGAGGTAGAGGTGGTAGGATTTTCTTTGGAAGAAATGGAGGAAGAAACTTCTAGAACGAATCCTATAATAATACCTACTACAATTATGCATCAGATGAAAAAGAAGACTCAATTCTTATTATGAATGCAACATGTGAAGCTTCAAATGAAGACTTAAGAGCACTCTATATTGACTCAGGGTGTAGCAATCACCTAAGTGGAAACATTGCTTTGATGACTGATTTGGATCATAAGGCAATCAATCATACAGTTCAAATAGGTGACAATACAAAGCACAAGGTGAAGTCAATTGGATCAGTTAAAGCCAAAGATGGATGTAATCTCTTGATTAAGATTTTGTATGTTCCTACAATTCCAAAGAATTTGATTAGTGTAGGACAAATTGTGGAAAAAGGATATGAGATAAGGTTCATTAATGATGGAGTTTATGTTGAAGACCCTAGCCAAGGGTATAAGCAAATCTTTACAGGAAAGAAAGAAGGAAGGACTTTCGCATTGAGGGTTGAAGGTAATGTTGGACATGCCATGTTTACATATGAAGAGCAAAAGGTGTCTAAGTTGGATCTTTGGCATAAGAGGCTTGGACACTTCAACAAAAGAGGTATCAAAGAGATGATTAATAATGGTTCAACACTTGGATTACCTAATGTTGCAGGTCAGCACATGACATACAGATGTGAAGCATGTCAATTAGGTAAGACTCATAAGCAATCATATAATAAGGATGGTTTCATGTATTTAGAAAGACTTGAATCGGTACAAGATGTGTGGGGTCCTTCAAAGGACTTTAGTATGAATGGTTCAAGATATTATGTCATATATGTTGATGATGCTACTCGGTGGATTACTATTTATGTGATCAAAGACAAGTCAGAAGTGTTTAATACATTCAAACACTATCATGTATATGTAGAAAGAATTACAAGACAAAAATTGAAGAGGTTAAGATAAGATGGAGGGGGAGAGTATTTCTCAAATGAACTCAGTGATTATTTGTGGAATGCAGGTATAAAGAGAGAGGTTACTTGCAGGTACTCTTCTCAACAAAATGGTGTAGCATAAAGGAGAAATAGAACTCTTGTTGAGTTTGCAAGATCAATGATGAAAGAAAAGAATTTCCCTAATTATTTGAGGGCTGAGGCTTTAAATATAGCTACATATTTGGTTAATAGGCTACCATGTAAAGCTTTGCAGGGTATGACACCATATGAAGCTTGGTGGGGTGAGAGAGCTACATTAGATCATTGCAAAGTATTTGGTTGCTTAGCCTATGCTTATGTTCCTTCTCAATTAAGACATAAGTTGGAACCAAAGGCTGAAGAATATGTGTTCATTGGTTATGATGATAAGCAAATGGGATACAGGTTATGGAGTCCATCTACAAAGCAATTTCTTGTATCAAAGGATGTCACATTTGATGAGCAAAGTACTTGGTACTCAGGTACAAATAATACTTATGGAGGTCTTGAAGAAACATTGAACCAGAAGAAAGCTAAATCAAAGGTTCAAATATTTGATGAAGAAGAGAACAATGAGGCACAAGTTGAAGTTGAAGAAATGCCAAGGTTTGATCCAAATGTGATGAACCAGAAACTTCAAGAAGTGGAGAACTCAAAAGGTCATGAAGGCACAAATGGCAACCTACAAGGTATAGCTATGATACTTCATTCTTGACTACTAAAAATTATGCTTATATGATAAAAGCAGACGAAGACCCATCCACATATGATGAAGCCAAAGGAAAGGAGAATTGGGAAAAATCTATGAAGGAAGAGTATGATGCACTCATTGAGAATGAGACTTGGGAATTGGTACACAAAAAAATTAATCAGAAGGTAATTGGATGTAAGTGGGTTTATAAAACAAAAATATTTGTAGATGGAAGTGTGTCTAGGTACAAAGCCAAGCTTGTTGTAAAAGGATATGCACAGACATATGGTGTGGACTATGATGAAACTTATAGTCATCTTGCAAAGATGACAACCATAAGGAATCTCATAGCTATTGCTGCTTGCAAAGGTTGGAAGTTATCTCAATTAGGTGCAAAGAATGCACTTTTTAATGGGTACATTTTAGATGAAGTTTACATGGAACAACTAGATGGTTTTAAAGATCAATTTTATCAAGATCATGTGTGTAAGCTCAAGAGAGCTTTGTATGGCTTGAAGCAGGCCCCAATGGAATTATAGGCTTGTAAAGTTCTTGAAGGAACTTGGGTTTCAAGCATCAAAGGCAGATAGTAGTTTGCTAGTCAAAGCAAATGAGGATGGATTTATTCATGTTTGTATTTATGTTGATGACATAATACTTACAGGAACACATGACAAAGGCATAAAAATTCTTAAGAAGAAGATGGAGAAAGAATTCAAGATCAGTGACTTGGGAAATTTGTCATATTTCTTGGGAATGGAAATTATATATACTCAACATGGAGTATATGTAACTCAAGAAAGGTATTTGAAGAAATCGCTAACCAAATTTAAAATGGAAGATTGCAGGATAACACCAACTCCAATAGAGGTGAATCAAAAATTGAGTAGATATGGAGGAGAAGAATTCAAAGACATGAAGCTTTATCAGAGTTTGGCAGGTAGCTTGATTTATGCTACATTAACAAGGCCTGATCTATCATATGCAGTTGGAGTTTTATCTCAGTTCATGCATTGCCCTAGAAAAGAACATTGGATTGTAGGTCAAAGAGTGCTTAGGTATATCAAGGGCACACTTAAAGAAGGTTTTTTGTACTATGGGTTTACTTCATATACAAGGATATATAGTGATGCAGACGGGGCAAGTAACTCTGATGATAAAAGATCAACACATGCATATTTGTGTTATGTTGGACATAAGTTAATTTCATGGTGTTCTAAGAAGCAACATAAATTTGCTTTATCATCTACAGAAGTAGAGTACAAAGGTATGGTAGAAGCTGCAAAGGAATTCATATGGCTAAAAACTCTTAAGAAGAGTTTTGATATCATTCAGAGTACTCCTATCATTTGTGGAGACAGTATGAGTTCTTTCTATTTGGCAACTAACCCTGTGTTTCATACCAGGAGCAAACATATTGAGATTCAATCTCATTGTCTGAGAGAGAAGGTTGTTGATAAAAAAAATAGAAATATGCATACTCCTACAAAAGATCAACTTGCAGATAAGTTGACAAAGAGTTTGGATGGACCCAATGTGTAGAGATTTAAAGATATGGCAGGGATAAAGAAGATGCAAGTAATCACAATTGATGATTGAGGGGGAGCTGCTGGAACAAGACAATCAACAATTGATGATTATATGAAGCTTAGGAGTGAATACATGAAGAAAAGATTGAAGCCTAAGAGCATGAAGTCAAGCAGAGGTTCAAAAAGAGATGGTCTATATACACATGTACCTTAGCTTTGTAAATACTTCACAAATACTTGAAGTAATGATGAATCACACCATATGTATATATATACACTTGTATATGGTCATGATATATGAGAGAGATGAAGTGGAGATTAGATAGAGAGGAGTAGATTATGAGTTATGTGTGTATCGTCCATCAGATGTAAGATTAATTATATAGAAGACGTTTTTCAGAGAATTGTGCATCTCTTTTCTCCATTTCTCCTTCTATGGTTGATCATTTCAATAATCCTTTTGTAGATGTATAAATCCATAGTTGATGCATGTATGGTTATTCGAAATCTATGTTGTAAGGTAATCCATCTATGGCTAAAAGCATTTGAATAAAAGGGGTCTAGTTTGGGAGAACCATGCATTAGAAGTTGCAGGTGTCAAAATCGACTATACAGAAGTACAATTTCAGACATAGGTACATTGTTTGAGTCATATCTCAAGATTTACTCAGTCTTTTGGGATTTTCTAACTTGAAGAAGGTGCCCAACCTTTAGGCTACACCTTGTACAAAGTTTCATCACAAACTTTACACATTTAATTAGTTAATGGATGAATTAAGTGTAATAGACTTTTCTATGTAATGACTTTCTTCATAGTTAGTTAAAGTCTTGGTAATTTGACATTGTTCTTCTAAAATGGGTTGAGGTTTTCAGTTATTCTTGATATGGAGGTGCTCTAACATCAAGGATAGCTTTTCGTTTGGAGATTAATCATCTCTATTGATCTACATTTAGAGACATCTAGAGGAGTTTGTATTACTCAACCATCAACTATCTTGCCGAGTTACTTTGAGTAACAAGTCCATTTCCGTTCTCACTTGTCTCTTCACTAGTTTCTCACTTAGGATAATTAGAATTCATGTTTGCTAAAAAAGAGTTGTAAACTATTCATATTATCCATATTCTCTCTCTCTCTCTCTCTCTCTCACACACACACACACTCTCTTCATACCTCTTAGGCACACAATCTCTTGTATCTAGCTCCTATTTTTGCCTAGATTAAGATATTGTCAGTTTGTATCATATTCACACATTATAACTTGACATTTGAATATGAGATAGTATAGATGAGCATCGTAGCTCACCGTACACTTTGAAAATCTTGTCTATGTCTCTCTACCTCTCTCTCATCTATTTTTTAGTATTAAGGTGTGTATGTAAAGGTTCATGTGTTGGAAGATCCTATAAACTAGTGATTTATTATTATTGAGGCCCACCCCACTTCCAAGAGGGATCACCCTCTGACTTCTTATACAGATTTCCCTCCACAAAGTCTGTTTTAATTCCTTAGATAACATATAATAGTTCCATTACCACGTCCTTTGAATGCGTGCAAATAGCCTCTAGTGAATTCCAACTAGGCTATGATCTCTAAGTTAAACTCTGAGTACCTTGTTCCATAAGCAAAAGGTTTTATGTATATTAGAAGTATCAAAGAGTTATCTATTTCGACATAAACTTTTGAGATTCATATTCCAAGGAGCCATTGGGGTATAATTGCATATATTGGAAACTTAGGGATCATACTAAAGATTTTGCACATTACTAAGGGTCATCTAGAGCACTTTTTTCTAAGACGCTCTCATCTATGTAGATTATCCGTCCCCCTTCATAGTAATATGAGAGCCTATTCATAGTCTTGACATTATGGGTGATGGATTTCCCCCATAAATTGACATATTTGATCATAGGAATTAGCCAACATGGTCTCTAAGAATGGAGGCTTACTTGCAAGGGATAAACATGTATGGATACATCTCTCAAAATGAGCTAATGCCTATAATCATTACCAAAGGACAACCAACTCAAGAGGAATAGGAAAGGTTAAACACATTGTGTGCAAACAATGATTTGGCAAGGCCATATATTCTAAACTTTACCTTTGGTTTCTTACTTCCTCATATTAGGATTTTTTAAGAAATCAAAAGATATTTTGAATGCTTTGGAAGCATTCTACTCTTAAAGAACCAAGGGTAGGAAAAACCAATTGTGGATGGAGTTCACATCACTCAAGTTGTGGCCTAAAAAATGTATCGTTGACTATCACCAAAATGAAGGACATTGCTGACTAATTAGGAAGCATAGAAGAGAGATCATAGATGGAGTAGAATGTGAGGCAAGTCATCAATGGAATCAAGGCTGATGACCAGTGGGAAGCATTCACCAGTCCCATAGTCTTGTACATGGATATGTTGGTGCTTGACTTGACACTCTCATGGGACAACTCTTCACACATGAGGCCAAGATTATGAAGAATGGTGAGAATAAAAAAGGTAATAAACTATCTATTCTTTGCATACATAAAAGCAAAAGTAAAGATAACATAGGAAAAGCGAAAAAGTCTCATAGTGAGTTGTGAATGAAGAGAGCTTTCACGCTTCGAAGATCCAAGGAAAAAAGACAGAGGTCCAAATAGGAGATCGAAAAAGTCACCCTATAGAGAATATTGGAAATGTAAAGACTTCCATTGATAATATGAGTACCTTGAGTAGATTTATGTACCTAGTATTACTAAAAACCTCATAATTGTACATTCAACTATGGAGAAAGGTTTGCAGGTGAGTTTCACTAAGCATGGAGCCTATGTAGAGGATCCATATCAAAGTTTCAAGAGGATATCCAAGGGAGAGAAAATAGATAGATTGTTCACCATTGAACTCCACTGCACTAAGAACATAGCATTGTTTAGTTATGGTACACAAACCCTATATGAAGTACAATTCAGTATGTGTACAACATAAGGGCGCATATACAACATGTCTTATAAATATGTGAGGCTCAAGGATTTTAACTTAAAGATTGGCAGCATGAGTAGCTTCAATCCTTCTGCTTTTCTTTCGTTTGTGAGGTTCTCTTTGAGCTACCCTAAATACTTCAATCGTGCACAGTAAACCTTGCGAAATCTCCAACAAATAATAAATGAATGCATAGATATAAAACAAAGAATCGCGTTTAATGGGAATATCACAATACATGGAATAGGACAACACAAGACCAGATTGTGCATCATACAATAAATGTGAGATGTCAAAAAATTCACACAACATTTGCAAGATGCATTTCCTAACAATAGATAATATCCATCATATACAATAGAAAAAAAACAATATGAATAATTTTTTCTGCATATAATGATGGACTAAAGTTTTTCCGTATATAAAGATCTAGTAAGCAATGTGTAAAGAGCACAACAAAAAGCACACGGTGAGATAACAAAACATTCGAAAAGAAGCCCCAAGAGTATGAACTGCAGTACGAACCAGATGTTGAACATCGAAGCCATCATCCGTATGGAAGAAAAGGTATTTAGACTCACGAAAGCCATCAGGAACATTGCACAACCTGAAAAGTGTGCTACGAGAAGGAAATAAAGCACAAAGTCCACGTGAAAAAAAAATTGAAAACTGTTGGTTGGTGCATTCTTTCCTGATGACTGTGAGTGGCCGCCCTCCTTACCGTCACTTTGGTAAACGAGCACGGGATGCCTATTGTAACTCATTGACATGCAACAATGAATTCCAAAAGAAAATGTGACAAGCTGCTTGTATGGATGGTTGGGCCTCTGGCTTCTTGACGCGGGGGCAAGGGTTGAACCCCCACCGGCACCATGTAAGAGACATGTTTGCCTTGGAAAGTTGTACCTTGTGGTTGATGTGTCACCATTTGTCCTGCTCCCTGGTAGATGTGACTGCAATTTAACCAAGCTATGTAAACCTTTGTTCTTGTGGGATAGGGAGGTCCCACGGGTACTATGCTCTTCCTTGTACATTTGCAAATCCAAAGTTAAAGCCTCGAGAAGTAGGCTTTGGCCGGAACTCCATTTAAAAAAAAGGGTAGATGACATATAGCATGCGATCAATATAGAAAGATTAAAAAATAATACAGTGCAACATTTAACATCCATGGCATTGTAATGAATTAGGAAGATGGCTCGAGCAGGAGGGGCGTGCCAGTGTTGCAAGATGGCTCGTGGCTCCTTGCACATATAGAGAGAGGAGGAAGAGAGCCGTCACCATGCACACGTAAAGATCAAGAAAGAAACAATAAGAAGCAGAATAGACACGAAGTCTTATGCGCAAAACTTCCAAGAACAAGAAATAACAAGAACTGAATCAAAGCTAGTCTAAAGAAAAACGACGAAAATGAGAGAGGATCTTCCATTAACATACTCATGTATCTATACAATAGCTTGTACTTAAAGTCTCTTCACATTAAACCTTCTCTCAACCCTCCAAATAGACCATAGGCTCATCTTATGAAAATATGCCCTAACAAGAAACTAAACTTAGATTAAGGCGTGAAGTCATCCATTACTCACATTTTTTGAGATAACATAAGTTTATGCATTTTGCAGCTAATCCCATTTATAGTGCTAGCACCAATTACTATATTGACATCCATTATCATTATGTTACGGAGAAAATTACAAGCAAAGAAATGGAACTCTCATATATAGCTACTCTACAACAAGACATGATAATTAAAGCCTTGGATGGAGTGAAGAGGAGCATGTTGAAATCCACCATTGGACCTCACAAAATCTCAAAGCATTGAAGATTTATGTAGTTTAGGTGAGCGGGAGTTATTGGTACATATTGAAAGCCTACATGCATTAGCATAAGCATTGTAATCCATTGATTTTTAAGCCAATCCACTAGGCATATGCATGTCTTATTTGATTGATTTCCAAGGATAAAGTAGGACATTATTTTTTCCCAAATTAAGAAAATAATTAAGAGAGAATCTTGTGGATGTATGGATATCCAAATCCCATGACCTTATTTGAATTCAAAATTCAAATGTGACCCCTAAAAAACATGGAAAAATATTACGTAGATTGAATCAACAATCATTTGAGAAAGTGTATATATACATTATCCATTTGCTAGTGGGTGGAGAGTCTCAAGATCACATCCATTGGAGTGGTTATTGTGCTTACCTCAAAGCTTGTGGAGTCCTCCAACACCTCTGTGTATCATAATTTACTTAGCAATATAGTTCAATAAAATTTCAGCATCTACATTACTCAATGTTCACCATTGTAGTTCAATGCTCTTATTCTATCAATTTATCTACATTATTGTAGCATGTACATGATCTCATTTTCTTATTTGTTGCATTTATTATGATTAGAAACGTATGAGTATGTCTACAAAGTTTTATGGTCATTGCAGTTCATCGAGATTATAACAAATCACTAGGATTATCGCTCTACATCTTCATCCTCCTCAAAAGTCGGGATCAGCCCCCCAACCTCTTTTACATGAAATAACTTGTAGTAGTTCACTCAACACTTCATTTGAATGTGTGAAAATCATATTGGGTCAATTCCAATCATATTGTGATCTCTAGGTAAAACGTTAAGTACCTTGTTCCATAAATAGAAGGTTTTCTCTACATGAGACTCAAAAACCCAGAACTATTTGTCTTTTCAAGATACCATAGGGGTATTATTGCATATATCAAAAACTTAGAGAGTCTATTCAAGAGTGAAAGTGTTACATCGGATGGCCTAGAGGAGATTTTGCAAGGATCCTCTCATATTTGCTTATTGTCTATAACTCTACACAGGTAAGACATGGGGGGATTCGTCGAGAAAAACATCCCTGCAATTATTCATCAATAAATTAAACTTAAATTGAAAATTTTCATAAATCCACAGTAGAGATGAGACACATGGAACTAGATTGATAGTATGGAAATCATTTTACTTTGTTGAAAGTATAACTTACACTTCTTCTTCATGATTATCTACAAGCTTTTTCAATTCCATGCTTGTGATTGGAGGAGTAGTCAGATCATGCCCCCCTTGAATCAAATAATTTATACCATTTGTTTTAAATTCCAAAATTTTCATCACATAAATTCTCTTGGGAGTGACTAGAGGACTGTCTCCCATCATGCTCTGTAATAAAAGAACTCAAATAATTAGCATGCGATAAGAAAAGAAATACAGAGAATAAATTAAAAAAAAACAGAAATTAGTACGTACAAGTGTTTTATTCAAAAGTCCTCTATTTTAGCATCCTCTTGAAGATCCGATGCACCGAGAATATCTATCTCTATATGGATGGCTTCTAAATCTCTTGCTATGCTGGTTTCCTCCTGATCATCATCTATTGCTTCGTCTTCTCAAACAATCACCTCTTCTTGAATGACCTCTTCTTCTCGAACATGATTAAATTTACTATTTTTATATATTTAATTGCATACTCATATGCATATGCATACACACATATACATACATACAAACATGTATACACACACATATACATACACACATGCATATGCATACATACATACACACACATATGCATACACATACATACATATTACATACACACATGCATATTCATGCATATGCATGCATGCATTCATTCATATATACATATACATACATACTCACATATATATACACACACACTCACATATACACATACACACTTACATACATATTACATACACACATGCATATACATACAAACAAATAAGCATACTCACACACATGCATATATACATACACATATGCATACACACATATACATACATAGATGTAAACACACACACACATATACATACACACATGCATATGCATACATACACACACACATATGTGTGCACATACTGACATAGATATTACATACACACATGTAGATACATACACACACATATGCTTACACATAAATATGCATACTCAAACACATATGCATACATACATACACACACATATACATACATACATACATGTATACACACATGTATACATACACACATGCATATGCATACATACATACACATATATGCATACACATACTCACATACATATTACATACACACACATATGCATACACACATATACATACAAACATGCATACACACATGCATATGCATACATACATACACACACATATGCGTACACATACTCACATACATATTACATATACACATGCATATTCATGCATATGCATGCATGCATGCATTCATATATTCATATACATACATACTCATATATATATATATATATATATATATATATATATATATATATATATATATATATATATATATATATATATATATATATATATATATATATATATATATATATATACACTCACATATATACATACACACTCACATATTACATACACACATGCATATACATGCACACACATATGGATAATAACATGCATATGCATACATACATATATACAAATACATATGCATACACACATATGCATACACAGATATACATACATACATACATGTACACACACATGTAAACATATACACATGCATATGCATACATACATACACACACATATGCATACACATATTCACATACATATTGCATACACACACATATGCATACACACATATACATACAAATATGCATGCACACACATATACATACACACATGCATATGCATACATACATACATGCACACACATATGGATACACATACTCACATACATATAACGTACACACACATACACACATATACATACATACATGCATACACACAAATATACATATAGACATGCATGTGAATACATACATACACAAACATATGCATACACACGTATACATGTTTTAGGTCTAGGTCATTAGGATTAAGGTTTAAGGGTTTTCATACTTGCATACACATTTAGGTCTAGGTATAGGTTTTGAAGATAACGATTTTAGGTTATATATATATATATATATATATATATATATATATATATATATATATATATATATATATATATAAGAGAAAATAGTTTTTTAAGATTAATATTAATATATATAATCAAATATATAAAATATAGGATTATACATTTAAAAAGAAAAGTTAGGGTTTTAGAATTGAAATTAGAATATATAAATAAATGTATCATGCATTAAATGTCCTAACATCTCCACATGGGATCAGATGGCATCTCGACGTACACTTTGGGGTGCTCATGACCATGACCATTCCAAGATGTATCATATAATTGATGGAGCTCAAGCGATGGATGCAACCGAAAAGGCCATGCATCAGCACTTCCGATAACTGTGCTCCATATAGTTTGGACAATGTGTCATGTTGAAATGCAGTGAACAAGATAAAGATTCTAAAATTTATATCATACAGTTGATCCATTAGGATTACCCATCAACACTTGGGCATCCTATTGTCAGCTCAGAGTGGATTGGGCTCAGAGCACGTGAGGTGATGTCCCATTGGTGATCTGAAGCTCATGATGCTTTTAGAGCAGGCTTACCAAAGCCAGTATGGTTAGATGTTGAAGAGTGGGATATGATTCACAATGAAGAACAACATACTCCTGACTGATATCATCAACAACGAGATGGGATGGGTATGAAACTATGTGTTACGAGTTTGTAAGCATCATTTTGATTATTGAATTTGCTTGTGTTAAGCAGATCATGTATGTTCATCTAATGTTTTGCATATTTTTTGCAGGAGTTGGATGTGGGTCTTCGATGTGAACGGAGGAGGCTTATGGATATCTTCATGGATTGGCTGCATTGTTGGAGGACTTGGAGGTGCGAGGTGTGGTCATTTTAGAGGAGCATCTACGATGAGGGAGGGTCATTTCACACATATGCTTTGTTGTAGGACTACAGATATAGAGGTTTTGATTCCTCTGGGCATATGTATGACAGTGCTTTGCCACAATTTTGAATTACACTCATATATGGCAATGGTGTGCCATAATTCTATATTCTGTTCGTATGTGGTAGTGCTTTGCCACATTTTGTATTTGGCTCATATATGCCAACAATTTGCCACACTTTTGTACATGGTTCATCCATGGAATCTATATCTCTTTAACACACTTTTGTACATTATTCATGGTTCATTCTACTCATCTCTTTTGTGTGTGATAGTGTTTTGATTTATCAAATCGTATTTTTGTTGCCGATCGTCTGAACATTAGATCACCAACGAGTAGACTACATGTTACATGTACTCCTTTTTTGTTGGGTAGACTCTATTGCCTTTTGCTACACAAAGCCATGTTGCAACATCAAGAGACAACACACTTTTCCCAAAAAAAATTTGTTGATTTGTTCGTTGATATAAGTGCCAGTATGAGAGCCAATACTTCCAAGAAAATACCAATGCTTAGACTGATGCTTATACACATAGTCTAAGGGTATACCGACATCTATACCAACATTTATACCAATATTGATATCCATGTATTTGCACCGGTATAGGGGCCCGTATGCCCCTGATATGTTGTAGCGAAAAGTTTCCCAAATTCACCTTCAAATTTATGTACTTGTACAATTAAAGCTATAATTTCTAAGGAAATCGAGAGTCAAGTGCTGGACAAAAATTTCCCAAAATCACATTCAAATTTATGCCCTTGTACAATTAAAGCTAGAATTTATAAGGAAAGAGAGACTCATTTCACACAAAACATTCCCAAAATCACCTTCAAACTTTTGTATTTCTACAATTAAAGCCTCTATTAGAAGCTATCCCCAACCCCCAAATCATGTCTTTCTCTCCACATTTGTGTACATCAAGAGGTTTTCAAGCTTAACCATGTAGTGTTTCATGATATCTCTTTGCACTCGAAGATTTCCATATTTAACCAGGGTAGACATAAAAGTGTGAGCACTCGAAGGTTTCCATATTTAACCAGGGTAGACATAAAAGTGTGAACAAGGTCAATTTCTAGAAAAACGCATATGAAACAGACCTCACGAACTTTTGAGCTTCTTCTTCTTTTTCACATTCTTTTCAATAAAGCCCGTGAGTTTCTTGACATCTACTTGCTCATTAGTGAAGCTTTCTTGCATGCTTCTATCTATATGCGCGTGCATGTGTGTGTCAATCCTCTTGTGTATGCATGTTTACATGTTTGGTGAAGATCTCCATACCACTGACATCATCTCTCAATTAGGCAGTTTGTGGTAAAGGATCCATCTTTTGACACTTGCATTGTACATATGTCGTGCTGTTTGATCTACAGAACACTTTTGCATTGTACATATGTCGTGCTGTTTGAAGCTTATCTTCATCATTTGCTTCTCTTTTTTTTGCAGTCTAGATGGCTCCACGAGATACGATTATTGTAGGAGTAGTTGATTTTGATATATCTTTTTCAAAAAACAAAAACAAAAACAGAAAAAAATCCTTCACACGGTTCAATCATCATTTCTATCCACAAAAAATTCTCATTATCTATTCCGTCACTTGAATAATAGAAATATCAATCAATTCATTTTTCTTTCCATACCCCCTTCATTCCACGGAATTTCCCTTTCCTATTCTATTTTAGGAGGCATTTTTCATAACGAGGTAAAAGGCAATGATTTAAAACACTAGTATGATGTAATATGAGTATCCATGTGTAGAAAAAACCAAAAGAAGGGAAATTTCGGATTATTTTTAATTGGGAGTATGAAAGCAGATTCAATTGTAATTAATAATAATGCGTTGGGGGGGGGGGGGGGGGGGGGTTTCCTGATGCTCTAGTAGAGCGAAGGGTAGGGCTAACAAGAGGCGGATGTGTCTCATAGAAGGTTTAGGTGCAGCATAGAAAGAGAAACATGAAGTATTGGGGATGTCACACCTTGAAAGGTGTGCCAAACATACATCATTGGGGGCTCATCTCTCGTAAGGAAGGTATAAGAGAAGCGAGAAAGTGGATGGTGTCTTGATAGGCACACTAAAATCTAGAGTACCATAGCAATGTGTAGATGGACTTGGCGCAAGAGGAAATGGGAGAGAGAGAGAGAAGCAGAAGGGTCGATGTGTGTTGCCGACCAGTGCAAGCATAGAAGGACAAGAGGAATAAACAACACAAAGGTCAAAGGGTTGCGCCCTTCAAAAGTGGAGACGAGGGAGTAGAAGGGGTACATAACATTACGTGGTCGTACGAAATAGAAGCATGAGGTTGACGAATGGTGTCGTTCGGCCTTTTTCTTAGGCGTGAATTTTGTTAGCTAGTAAAAACAAAAGAAAATCTTATGCGAGCAGGCAGGTGGTACACATAGGAAATCACATGGTGATTGCCAAAAAAAAAAAAAAATTATGAGGAAAAACTGTGTAGCTTACCAACGTGTCACTCACTTTTCAGCCATAAGATCTGGAAATTGAGCTATAAGGTCATGTTGGTTCCAGGAGTCCTTGTCACTTGACCTTAAGGACATGTGAAAGGCCAAAAGGCACAACCAATTGCACGATACTTCCTTTTTCCAGAATGCATCGATAGAAATAAAGGTCCCATAGTGGGCACCAAGCCTCCACAATTTGCAAGTTCCTGAATCTTGAAGAGGCTCTGGAGCTTTTCCAAGGTCCCATTATCATCCTGATTTCATGTTCAAGCATGGAAGACTGATCGAGAACATCCACCGAAAGCTAAAGCTTCAACTGAAAAAGCAAATCCACTTAGTATATGCAAGTCTATTTATCCAAAGATCTGCAGATCATATGAAATGATTATGTGTTCTATTGCATATGCGTATGATTTCTTTCTGTTAGCTTCACATACCAAAACGTGCGTGCTAAGAGAGTTAAAACGTATAAATGTTCAAGGATATATATATATATATATATATATATATATATATATATATATATATATATATATATATATATATATATATATATATATATATATATATCATGTGTATGATAAAATGGTATGCAGGCATCGAATGATATAGGTGTCGTTGGAGTATTTTTTTGTGCATGAGTGGGAATATGGTTTTATCTCTCTCTCTCTCTCTCTCTCTCTCTCTCTCTCTATATATATATATATATATATATATATATATATATATATATATATATATATATATATGTGTGTGTGTGTGTGTGTGTGTGTGTGTGTGTGAAGTATGTGTGTTAACTGTGTACCGTGTGTGTAAATTTGTGTAGATAGTTCTATGCTTGTTGTCGGGGTGTAAGTTGGAGGATAGGATGCCTTATCCAGCCCTTGAACCAAGGTGAAAGGAATTCTACAAGAAATGAATCGATTGAATGTGTAGGTTGTAGATCATTCAAATGGAGGTGCCTTGCGTGCATTATTAGAATTACAATTATGAAATAATTAGAATGAGTTGGACTCAGACATAAAGAGCAAAGATGCCTCTACCAAAACTAAGTAAGGACCACATGGACTCTAAGGACGTGGCTTGAATGGCCAGCTATAGAAGAACAAAACGGATTTCTAAATAAGAAGGGAGCCACATGGTTGATTCCCTCCAATGGTGTTTCTATCAAATCCAACATATGATGGTAGCCATGTAAGGGAAGTTTTGGTCTTGAGCTAACATGTCGGACCGGAAGAGAAGGAAGGAGGGAAATTCACATGGGAGTCCTCGAAGATGATTGGAGGAAGTGAACTGTTAGTGGAGAAAAGAAAGAAGCACGGAGGGAAGAAGGGACGAGAGGGAAGCTTCGAGATCCATGTGTGCTAGGGGCCTAGCAATGAAGAGAGTAAAAGGGAGGGCATATCAAGCTTGAGGAAAGAGAATGACTTACTAAAGGGTGGATCAAAGGGTAGCTCATGGGTAGGATATCGAGACAGCTGCAACCGCATGGAAAATGAGGCATTAGGGGATGGATTATGCTAGGAGAAAAGATTTTCTTTATCATGTTTTTTAGGGGTGTGACGGTTCTTGAGAGAAGCAGAGTGTTTGTGAGGAGAATCACTTCCATATGAGAGAGTGGAAATTCCATGAAATAGAGGATGTGGCCTCAAAGTACCAAACTTGTAAATTAAGAAGGGAAAATAACATAATAGCATAACCCATAGTTCTTTGGCGCTTCATATTCCATTGTCGTTGTTTTTTCTTTGTCAAGTATTGAGGATGCAGATTTCATCAAGGGATATATCCTTGTACTATAAAGAAGCAAGAAAGCAAGTGGGTTTCTTACCTCTCTTCAATTGCATGTTTTTCTACTCATGGGCTTTAAAATACGAAAATACAGCAATGTGTGAGTGAAATAGAGGAGATGAATGTGTGAGTGAAATACGAGAGAGAGAGAGACAAAGAGAGAGAGAATGAGAGAGGAAGAGGATACTGAGTGAAAGTGTGACCATAAGTGTTTGTACTATGTGATCGAGGGAGAAAGAGGTGAGTGAGGGACAGTACAACTGTGGGTATAAATGCGAAGGTCTGACTGAAATAGAACTTGACTATGAGGTCTGGTGTATGTTAGAGTGTGTGAATATATGCGTATGAGAGGGTATGAGTGTCAGAAGTAGTGCATGAATGTGAATAGGCTGGTATATGCAAGTGTAAGAGAAGCGAGAGGTAGTGAAAGAGTTAGGAAGAATTTAAACGAAACCTCAAACAGAGTGTTCAACAATCAAACAGAGTGTTCAACAAGAACTCCATCAATTATCAAACTCTCAAAAACCAAACTTTGACCACACACTTGTTATAGAACTTCATTTTAAAGGGTGGATCAAAGGGTAACTCATGGATAGGATATCGATACAGATGCAAGGACTAGGAGAATGAGGCATTAGGGAATGAATTAGGCTAGAAGGAGAGATTTTCTTTATCATGGTGTTTGTGAGAAGAGTGTTTGTTAGAAGAGGGTATGACTGTCAGAAATAGTGCATGAATTTGAATAGGCTGGCATATGCAAGTGTAAGAGAAGCGAGAGGTACTCAAAGAGCTAGGAAAAATTTAAAAGAAACCTCAAACAGAGTGTTCGATAAGAACTGCATTAATCATCAAACACTGTTGAACAAGAACTCCATCAACAAGCACAAGAACACGCATGTACCACTAATCTCTGTCTCGTTCTCTCTCCATCCTTCTGCCGCTATACATGCACCATGACCTCTCTCTCTATCTCTCTCTCTATTTCTCTCACTCACTTTCTATCTCTTTTTCTCTTCCTCGGCCATGTGCACGTATCTATCAAAAGACACATAAGAAAAACTCATTTACACACTAATACACACATATATACTCACAATATTCACGTGCACATACACGCAAATAGTCATTTAACTCAGAGAAAAGAGCACACATCCGCATGCACACACACACACACACACAAATAAACACACACAGATATACACTCTTTTAACTAACACACTACATGGTCTATTTGTACTCAGCATACATTATATCCATACATATTCACATTTTTTTATTTTATCTTAGTTTTTATTTTGTTTTTATTTATTATTTTATTCTATCATTTATTATTTTCTAATTATTATTTCATTTTTACATTCTTACTTTTAAAGAATAGCTTTTATATATATATATATATATATATATATATATATATATATATATATATATATATATATATATATATATATATATATATATTACGCACATCCCACGCACATGAATACACACATATACCGTCACACAAATACACAATGTACTACATGTAGACACAAATACGCATATGCACATAAAAATTAAGATAAATACTTACTCACACACACAAACTCATAGACACATTCACATATACATCAAAGTTCACATACTTCTAGACCCATACACATACACACTCCTTTAGAAACACAAAGTGAAACATTCATACTAACCGAGACACATACACATGCACAGATAGGGTTAGATTCACACATATATACTCACACATTCTCATAGAGACATATACATACACATTCAAATTCACATATACATGGACCATTACACACACATATTGTTTAAAAAACACAGAGTCAAACATTCATACTCATCCACACGCATACATTCATCCATCTATAGTTTCACACATACAATCATATTGCGCATATAAAATCACTTAACACATAAGTAAACATACACATACACGCACATATAATATACATGTATATACATATGGAGCACACATCACGAAATTTGTAACCATGATGCATATGATTGTATTTCTTGTTTTCATTAAAGTACTAAAGAGAAAAGTCATCATTAAAAGTTTGAAAACTCAAATGAGAGAATCATAGGATTCTTCATGTCTACATTCTGCAAAGGGAATTGTTCTTGACAACACCCCTCTCCATATACATTTCTCATTGTACAAAAATAGTTATGAAGCTCCAAAACTTGGATGACATAGATAAAGTTAGTGGTTCTATGCATAGCCTCGATAACATGATTAAACATGAAGTGAATTCCCCTAAAATTTTGGAGGACACGATAAGATAAGCACATATCTATGAAGATCATGCTAAGAATGGGACATAGCCACTCCATCCTACTAGGGAGAATTAAACATTGTAGAGAAATAAAGAAGAAATAAGAACTTTTAAGAGAGAGAATTTTGAAGCCCCTCCACTTTCATAGGCAAGATTTGATGATGAATTTGTGAAAGCCAAAGAATGAAAACATTTGCTTTAAGTGGTTAAATTGAGGACATTTGACTAAAATTCTAATGCTAGGGTGCAACATAAATCCATCTATGAGAAAAATGGAAAAGAGAAGTCAAAAGTCCACCTCGTCTAAATTTTAATTATAAAAAATAGTAAAGTTTTGAAAAACTTAGAAGTTTTTCACAGAGATTGCACACACCAATGTTTCTGGTTTGATTCCATGTGGGTTCCAGATCAATTTGAAATGTACGACCTAGTCAAAATCCATGCCTACATAAGAGGGGAAAAGACCAGATTCATGACTCATGAATCAACCACTCATACGTTCCTTAATTATTAATTGGAATTGAAGAAGTTAGCATTTCCTCAATAGAAGTTTCCACATCATTATTTAGTGTCCATGATGCAAGGAAAGGATAATAGAATCTATGGATCTATGATCTTAGACCTCGAGATTGAGTTTGAAGGATATAGAGGTCAACTTAATTTTCCAAATCATCCATATGGAATGAATTGATGTGGTGTTTGGTAAGGAACGTCTTCTCGGTTTAGGTTTAGGAAGATGAATCAAGAGAAGTTATGTGAGGATATTTTGGAATTTAAAACAAATGGTATTCATTATTTGATTCAAGGGGGCATGATCTGACAGCTACTCTTCTAATCACAAGCATGGAGTTGAAAAAGCTTGTAAATGTAGACACAAATCGCCGTATTTGAAATACAATTATGTTCAAGTTCAAGGTGTTCCCAAGCACATGAATAGCACATGGAAGAAAAAGAAGCTTGGAGCACAACACATCAATGAATGAATTACCAAGTGAATGTACAAAGATAAGTGACCCATTAAGGTTATAGGCATATATACAAGCCGGGGAAAAAACCTCCTAAAGAGGGAAAAAATGCATCGGCAGTTCTAAGTGTGTTTACACACATCACTACTGAAATATATCAACAAAACCCCCCTCTGAGTGATGTAGTGAATAAACAGCTAGAACTCATGTATAAGGTAGTGCCAAACTATGTGGAGAATGTTCAATCCACAAAACAAAGTAAGCCGAAAGCTTTGCGAAAATCTTGAATTTTTTCCCTTTATACAACCCCTCCTTATACATGTCAATTGCTCATCTGGCTTATGTTTCATCTTGTATACCCATTTAGTGCCAATGTTCTTTTTGTCAAGAGGCAAAACATATCAAGACTAGATATTATTCTTCATAATAGCATCATATTTTGATGCATAAAAACCATCCAATTTTTTTTTTTTGGTGCTTCTTCAAAGAAAATATGCTCATTCTCATCCCAAAGAGTAGAGGCAGCTGTTGATATATTTAGGTAGTGATGTGTGTGAACACTCTAGGACCTCCAGGGCACTTTTTTCCCTCTTTAGGAGGTTTTTTTCCCCCGGCTTGTATATACGCCTATTGCCCTAATGGGCTACTTATCTTTGTACACTCTCTAGTAATACATTCAGTCTTGTGTGTTGTGCTCCAAGCTTCTTCTTCTTCCTTGTGCTGTTCGCGTGCTTCCGCAGACGTCTAACTCCAACAATTGGTATCAGAGCAAGTCGTCGCTTCTTCTAGGGTGCCGTCGGCACTCCTCTGTTTGCAGTCTCAGATTCGCACAAAATTTGGTGAGCATACTCAGGGTGTTTCCGAGATCAAAACTGCTTCGCTCTGTGGTGCCGAAATCACGATCTGAGCTCGTTTCGGCCTCCGAACGCACTATCGCAGTGCTTGTGTAGGCGATTTCGTCCTTTTGTGCCAAAGGTATATACCAGTTTCTGTTCGCCAGTTTAAGCATCTCGAAGTCTGCTACAGGTCTAGCAGAACTCGTCTGGGCAGTTCCGTTTTTTTGAGATACAGTCAATTTTCTGCATCAAGGTATTTAAGTCACCGGCCATGGCTGAAAGCAATGATGTATTCCGTATGTTGGCTGAGTTGGATGGTACCAACTACCCATTATGGGCTTATATGATGCGACATGTACTGGTTGCAAAAGGATTGTGGAACATTGTGCGGGGTGTTGAAAGACGTCCTGTTACACATGTAACGACAGGTACTGCAAATACAGGTGTTGGAGCTGATGAAGATGGTGTCGAAGATGATATTCCACAGATTCCTGTTCGTGCTGTTGTTTTTGTTGCACCTACTGTAGAGCAGATTCGTTGGGGTGGCAGAGATGCCCAGGCACATGCATTGATAGTTTTGTCTGTCAAACGTGCCATTATTCCTCAATTCGCTCTTGCAGAACAACAAAGGATGCTTGGGATACACTTACCACTTTGTACCAGGCTAGGAATGAGGCTCGTGTTGCTTACCTCCAAAAACAGTTGGAGAGTGAGCACATGAATGAAGGTGATTCTATGGACAGTTTTCTTACAAAGATCAAAGACCTGAAGGAACAATTGATTTCTGCTAATGAGGTTATACCAGATAGCTCACTTGTGCAGACCGTTCTGAATGGTCTTCCTGATTCATATCAGAGTTTTGCCTCTACTCTTCGGTTGATGATGAAAGGCAATCCAAATGCCTTGTCATTTGAGGAATTAGTCTCTGTTATGTTGTAGGAAGATCAGTCCAGGCAGAACAGGTCCATTATGCGTGTTGCAGATCAAGCTTTCTTGGCTAGTCAGAAGGGCAAAGGAAAATGGAGCTCTTCTAGTAGTAAGCAGAAATCTGCAAATGCTGCACAATCGAAGAACCAGGATAAAGATGAGAAGAAATCAGAAAAGCAGAAATTGTTCTACAAGTACTGTAAAGGAAATGATCATATTATAAAGAACTGTCCAAAACTGGCTGCTAAAGAGGCAAAGAAGAAAGAGGCTGGAATGGTTGTCTGCAGTTTTGACCCATCTTCTTATGATCAGTGCATGTCTGCAGTAGACTCAGATGTTTGGTACTTTGATAGTGGGGCGACCAAACATATTACCTCGCAGCGCAGTTTCTTCTCTTCACTCAAGCCTGCCCCTACAGGGAATACTGTCACATGCGCCAATAACTCCACTTATCCTGTTATGGGAGTTGGTAAGATCATTCTGACTACTGCTGATGGTAGTTCTTTCACTTTGTCAGATGCTTTATTTGTGCCAGGGATCAAAAAGAACCTGTTATCAGTTTCTGCATTAGCCAAGATTGGCTTGGTTGTGAAATGTGTTGATGACAGGTGTACAGTCCATGATCTCTCAAATGGCAATGTGATTATTGCTTCTGGCATTTTATGTCGCGGCCTGTATAATCTCATAGACTATGAAAGATCTGTGAATGATTCGGCATGTGCAGTTCATGATTCTCAGACTATGTCAGATGCAAAGCTTTGGCATGCACGCTTTGGTCATCTGAATTTCGCTAGTTTGTTACGCCTGCGAAAATCTGAAATGGTGTCCTCTTTGCCCAAACTTGAGGCACCTGGAAAACATGTTTGTGAAGGCTGTATTTTGGGCAAAATGCAGTGTTCTTCCTTTCCAAAAGATGGTTCAGTTCGGGCTACGCAGAAATTGCAGCTTGTACATAGTGATGTCTGTGGTCCTATGCAGACACCCTCTTTTGGAAATTACCTTTACTTCGTGACTTTCATTGATGATTTTTCCAGGCATGCATGGGTATATCCACTCAAAACAAAGTCCGAAGTGTTCATGTGCTTGAAACAGTTTTTGGTTTTGGCTGAAAATCTGTCAGCATGTAAAATGGGCACCCTCCGTTCTGATCAAGGGGGGGAATATATCTCTTCAGATTTTAATGCATTTCTGGCTGAACGTGGGATAAAACACCAGTGTACAGTGCCGTATACACCTCAATAGAATGGAGTTGCTGAACGAAAGAACAGGTCACTCATGGAGATGGCGAGGTGCATGGTCAAAAGTTAGGCTTTACCACATAGTTTCTGGCTTGAGGCTGTCATGTGTGCAGCATATGTACTGAACAGGTGTCCCACTAAAGCGTTGCAGTCTATCACTCCATATGAGGCTTGGCATGACCGCAAGCCATCTGTTGCTCATCTGCATGTTTTTGGTTGTTTGGCATATGCATTAGTGCCTAAACAACATCGCAGAAAATTGGATGATAAGGCAGTAAAATGTATTTTGGTTGGGTACAGTTCTGAAAGTAAAGGCTATCGTATGTATCATCCACAGACTAAACACATTCTGGCTAGTCGTGATGTTGTCTTTGTGGAAGATGCTATTCAGCCATTGCTTTCATGTACTAAGGAGACATCTGTTAGCTCCAAAGACATGTATGATACTTTGATGCCTCTTTTTACAAGTGGACAGGCTAGTGCTGGTCCTAATGAGGCAACTTCTCAACCTTTGCAGGTTTCATATGATGATGCAGATCATTTCATTTTTTATGCACATTTACATGATGCACTTGTTGATGAGAGAGCTGATATTGAGGAGGCAAAAACTATGCCAAAATGGCTGGTGCAGACTTTGTGTGACAGCAAATTAGATGCACCTTTGTCATATCGTACTCGTTCAGGCTCTCATAGTGCCTCCTTTGCATCAGATTGCTATGCTATGGCTGCATCTAGTCTCTGTGATGAGAATGAGCCTGTTTCTTTTGATGAAGCACAAAATTCAGAAAATTGGATGGCTGCTATGCAATCTGAATATGATGCTATAATGAAGAATGATACATGGTCTTTATGTGACTTGCCTCCTGGCAAGAAGGCCATTGGCACTAAGTGGGTATACAAGCTGAAGCGTAAACCTGATGGTACAGTTGACAGGTATAAGGCTAGGCTTGTTGCAAAGGGTTATGCACAGGAAAGAGGCATTGATTTTGATGAGACCTTTGCACCTACATGCCGTATGACTACTGTTCGGAGCATTTGTGCACTTGCAGCCCATCATGGTTGGAATGTACATCAGTTGGACATTAAAACAGCATTTCTGAACGGTGACTTGCATGAAGAAGTGTATGTTTTTCAGCCCCGTGGCTTTGTGTAGAAAGGGCAGGAAAACCAGGTTTGCAGGTTAAAGAAGGCATTATATGTTTTAAAGAAAGCACCACGTGCTTGGTATGAGAAGATACATGCCTATCTGATTGCACATGGTTTTGAGAACAGTCCAACTGAAAGCACCTTATATGTTAAACATGCTAATGATGTGCTTCTGATCATTGTTATCTATGTTGATGACATGCTACTCACTTTTCCTATTGAGACACATATTGCTGATTTTAAGGCTGATTTGCATGCCTCATTTGAGATGTCTGATTTGGGGCATTTGCATCACTATTTGGGCATTCAATTTATGCACGTTCATGGTGGAATGGCTTTGTGTCAAACGAAATATATTGACACATTATTGCAGTGTTTTGGCCTTGAAGACTGTAAGCCTATTGCCACTCCTATGGAGACAGGTTTACGATTGAGTCTTCATGATGTTGTTGATGCATTTGATGCTGTTCTCTATCAGCAGGCTGTTGGATGCTTGATTTACTTATGCATTACTCGGCCAGATATTCAGTTTGCTCTCTCACAGATGAGCAGGTTTATGCATTGCCCAGGAGTCACGCATTGGAAAGTGGTGAAGCGCATCTTTCGCTACTTGAGTGGTACTCGGCTACTTGGGTTGTTTTATCCCAAGGGGGGATCACTACCGCCAGATTTGCATGCTTTTTCTGACTCAGATTGGGCTGGTTGCTATGACACTCATGTGTCCACCAGTGGTTTTTGCTTCATGCTTGGTAGCTCATGTATATCTTGGTTGAGCAAGAAGCATCCTACTATGGCCACTTTTAGTTGTGAGGCTGAGTATAGGGCAGCTTTCACAGCGACTGTTGAGTGTGTGTGGCTCAGACGCCTTATGGCTGATTTGGGTGTTGGCTAGTCTTCTGCCACCACCATCTTCACTGACAGTCAGAGCGCATTGGCAGTTGCGAGGAACCCTGTGTTCCATGCTCGCACTAAGCACATTGAGGTGCATTATCACTATGTCAGGGAGAGGTTCTCTGCTGGGGAGATCAGCTTGGCATATGTGCCCACGCAAGAGAACATTGCAGACCTTTTCAGGAAGGCTCTGCCTAGGGAGAAGTTTGAAGCTTTCCGTAAAGCTTTGGGCTTACTTCCTTTTGTGGAGTGATTTCCACATAGCTTGGCACTTCCTTATACATGAGTGCCAGCTCCTTGTTCATCGCATCACTCCCAGGGGGGATTTGTTGATATATTTAGGTAGTGATGTGTGTGAACACTCTAGGACCGCCAGGGCACTTTTTTCCCTCTTTAGGAGGTTTTTTCCCCCGGCTTGTATGTACGCCTATTGCCTTAATGGGCTACTTATCTTTGTACACTCTCTAGTAATACATTCAGTCTTGTGTGTTGTGCTCCAAGCTTCTTCTTCTTCCTTGTGCTGTTCGCGTGCTTCTGCAGACCTCTAACTCCAACAGCAGCCATTGGAGTAATATGATGCAAAGAAAGCACTATGAGAGCCTGGATGAGTATGATATGATAGAGGTGCATCTAGTTTCCTATGTGTTAAAGTATGCATGAGCCATTTAGGCATAGTTTTTTCCTCGTCTATATTAGTTCTCTCATCAACAAGTACATCATGTAAATCTACATAAAAAATGGGATGATATGCATCACCATGTGGAACTTGTTAAGGCTAAGAAATTTCCTCATTTGGACTAGAACTTGATTGTCCAAGTATAAAAAGAGGCAGGAAAGTGGTATACACAACTTTGGAGGATGTCTTCATGGTACATGAAACTAATGGTTGAATTGCATCTTGCATAGAAACAACATCACGGCTAACCAAAATGCACTTACTTTATGGATGATATAGATGATAGCCTTTTCTTGAAGAACTATACTCAACAAAAATATGTTTCAATACTTTATAATCCAATTTCTTGTATCGTTGTTCACACACTAATGCATATGCCACACAAGTGAAGACATGTAGATGATTGGCTTATGACCATGCTTAGCATCATAAATACATCCTTCACATACATGTTTACAAGGTGCCTCAAGTTTGGGCAAAGAAGGAACCATACCCAATTTTCATAGGCATATCAAACTAGCAAAATTCAAATGACAAGAGCATGCATGCCAAATCTTTGCATTTAAGGTAGACTGAGAATCTTGAACTACACACATAAATTGTCACCACTTGAGATACATTTAGCTCTTTTCCATATCCTCACATTACACCTACACCAAAACCATTCCTAATTCTTTCAAGATGTACCCTTCTAGAAGATGGAGAACTATCTTCCTGGTCTCAAAACTTGCTCCTTCAGGCACTAGAGTGTCCTCTTATCTAGCATACATGAAAAGATCAATTATTGCCTTTCCATATCCTTTTCATACTCTCACATCCACGTCCTTTCCATATTCTCACATTTCGAATCCACCACACTCATTTGCTAATTCCTTTGACATGCACCTTAGTATGTTATTCATATCATTGTGTGTCTTCAACTGAAGAGTAATATATTGATATCATATAAGAAAAAATTACCAATATACTTGCTTTCTTCTTATTTTCTAGAACCACAGAAGAAGAATTTAGTTATATAAAGAAGAAGTGAATAAGAAAACTACTATGACATTTATCAAGAAAAGAGCTTAATGACTATGGAACAAAGGATATCATAGTTAGAAGGATCTATGGAATCAAGAAAGAACACATTTGATCAGCTTTGGAGACACTAATCGAGAATAAAGGATGGACCATGATGATTGGTGCCTATCAAGAAACAGAATGTTTGCTTGGGATTTGTCAAAATTCAACCTCCTCCAATGTAATGAGCCCCTTTAGATACAAGGCATAAAATGTTACAATGAAAACAATATAGAAAAGTTATTCCAAATTCAAAAAAAATATGGACCTTTATTCTACACTCACTAGAAAATGACGCCAAAGTTGGACTAATATTAGGTGGGATTTCAAGTTTGGAGAGCTTTGGGATCCTCTCATTGAAAAAAAAATATATGTGCTTCGGTGGCGAATCCTCCAACATGAAATTTGGAGAAATTTCATAGGTAACAATATTTCTAGGGCCTCTCCTTGGTGCACGCAGTGTATCTTTGGGAGGAAAGGCATGGGTCACATGTTCTTCTCATGTCCCAAGAGCTAACAAATTTGGCAATTATTGGGAAGAAAACTTTCCTTACATGCACATGTGCTATAGAAACAATCTTTGCTTGGCGAAGTGATTGGGTGCTCTACAAAATTGTGGGAACACTATTAGGGGGCGAAACTCTTTGGAAAATTTGGAAAAAAGATAAGTTATGAACTTTTGGGAACAATCCAAAAGAGTAGTTAGCTGAAAAATCTCTTAACCTTTTAGGTAGAAGAATCACTAACTCTAAATACTCACCTCCCTTTAGGCATCACATGGTCTTTTTTTAGGAGAGTAACAAGTTTCATAGCAAATGTGCTCCCCTAGAGGGAGATAGGAAGAATAGGTTGAGGCCAAACTTAGTATTCTGGATAAAAAAGAAAACTAATGTAAAATCGTGAGGAGGATCAAGGTCCTTTCTTCCCCTTCATGAGAAATCGATATTCTTTTTATTTTATTGCTTCAATTAATAAAGATATTTCTATTGCTAAACTAAAGAGATGGTTACTCTTGTTCTTATTCATTTACTTATAGAATCTAGGGAGGCTCAATAGACCACTCCTTGAGGTGGTTCAAAAGGGTATCCAAGGTCTATCAAGTAAACTTCAGTACACATGGGGGAATATTAAATGATATAAGATAAACGATGAGACCATTATGCAAGATAGAATCAAAACAAACATTTGATGAATCAAGTCATTGAGCATCTGGTAGTTTGATGCTTTTGGGATTTAGTGCTAGGTTGCATGTTTTTTCAAAGAAAATACATTGAAAATTTTTTGTAGAATCCTTTAGTTTAGTTCTATTAATACATTGCGGCTCTCATGGAGTAAGGTTTAGGATTGATAAAAACTAGATTTGAGGAAAAATATACTTGTTAGGAGCTATATTGTATATTCCTTTCATGATGGATATTAATTGGGTTGAGTGCAAGATGGATGAGGGGAATACTACAATGATTTTTAATCACTTTACCCAGGTTTTGGGGGGTTTTTTGGCCTCTTTCTCCACACACGAGTGATTGCCTAGCAACCATCTCTAGAGTCAGAACCAAAAGAATTCCAGAAAATATGAAGTGTTTGCTTGAAGATCCAATTTCAAATGATGGGATTCTTAAATTTATTGATTCACTTTTTAATGGCAAAAGTTTGAGATTGGATGACCTCATGAATGATTTTTATAAGACCTTCAAGCACGTGGTGACTACTTTGTTACCTATGGTGTGGCAAGAGGCTATTTCATTCGATGTGCTACATGAATGTCTGAGTGAAGGTTTTATCAAGATTATTCACAAAAAGGTAGTAAAAATAGGATTCAAAATTAGCATCTACTTATGATGGTAGAAACAGGTTCGAATATCCTTGCAAAAGGTTATTTCCAATCAAATTGATTATCACTTATGAAACTTGATCAATGAGGATAAAAAAGGGTTCATCAAAGGGAGGTCCGTCCTCAAGGCTATCATTGATGTTTGGGAACGTGTGGTTTTCACTGAAGAGTCCTCTCAAGATGTCCTCTTCCTTAAGGTTGACTTCAACAATGTTTATGATAGACTTGAGTGTGATTTTATTCTCCAACCTCTGAAATATCTGGGCCAGCCAAAAATTCATTAAAATGATGTCAAAGGTGCTAGGAAATGCATCAATTGTTGGAATCAATGTCAATATGGTTCCAAAATCATCCAACAGTAGTCTAAGATTGTGCAACAATCAAAAGCAGAAGTCTCATCTTTTAGTCGTAGATGAGCGTAGGCGTATATTGTCTTCTTTATAGACTTTTCCAAAGGAATCGACGTTGGCGCAGTTTTCTAGATAAAGCCTCAAAAGACGTTCGCTGATCCACCCGAGTTCGAGTGCTGGCGCCGTTCGCGATAAAGATTTGTTTTTGCTTTTGATGAAAACACATACGTACGGACTGCGGAAGAGTTTGTTTTTCTATTATCGTTCTACGATCGTAGCTTTTGAGCTTTCTTTTAGATTTTCAAGGATACTCAAATACTATACTCAAAGATCTAGAGCTTGGAGATCTTCTTGAAGACAGAGTGTTCTCACACTCTTGAAGGAGGTGAAGTTTTGGTGAAGGAGAGGCTACTCTCATTGCAGCAGGAAGTCTTCTACAAGGTGGTGGTAACTATCTTTTGTGAGTTAACCTTGTGGTTGATTTACAATTTCGTTACACTATTTTGTTAGCTTTGTTGCTTCATTCTCTTCACACACACTTAGATTATTTCGACATAATCTAAATTTTGTATCATCATCTTCTTATTCTTCCATTAGTGAGTGCACCACTTTATATGGTTGAGTAGTACTCCCATGTTGTAATTTGGACATCTATTATTTTTAGTGAAGTAAGCATCCAGCTTACGTTCCCTATCCTTGTCTCAAAATCTCTTTCTTTCTCTATCTCACTTATCATCTTGTCAATTAAGTTGTGTATGCTCAAAAGGTTTTAGTATTCGAACGATCCTGGGGCCCCAAATTCCAACACTTGGTATCAGAGCTACATAATTGACATACACACTTAAGATAAGATGAGTGAGATTAGAAAGGAGATTGATGACAAGTTGGATGGATCTTCTAATTATCCCATGTGGAGTTTCATGGTGATGAACTTGTTAGTGACAAAGGATTTATGGAGTATCGTCAATGGATCCTTAACAAGACCAAGACGAGAAGGCGAAGAAGGGTCTACAACAGCTTCAACAGGTACTGGAATTACAATTACAGAACCAACTGAAGAAGAGGTAACCACTTCGACATCTAGAGTCACTGCTAGGTCTTTACCTAGAGTTCCTCCTATTGAAGATCAGGCAAGATGGGATACTAGAGATGCTTTAGCACTTTCATTCATAGCAATGAGTGTCAAAAAGCATATTCTACCACAGATCAGATCTTGCAGAAGTTCTAATCAAGCTTGGTTAAAGCTTGAGAATCTTTTTCAGAGCAGAAATCTTGCTAGAAAAGCTCACTTGAGGAGACAACTAGCAAATACAAGGATGAAAGCTGGTGAGTCAATTCAAACCCACATTACGAGACTCGTTGACTTGAGAGATCAACTTCTAAATGTAGGAGTTGAGATATCAGATGAAGAAATGGTAAATACGCTCATTAATTCACTTCCTATTTCATATCGATCTTTCATAACCACTCTTACCCTTACCACAAGAGATAGAGAGGTTACATTTGAAGAGTTAGAGTTCTTGTTACTTCAAGATGAAGATCAGTTGAAGGGAATGGAAGAGAATGAAGAAGCGCTTTCATCTTCATCAAAGGGTAAGAAGAAGAAGGATAAGAAGAAGGAAAAACAATCCAAGAAGGAAAGTCGGTCCCTCTCACCTTCTACTTCAAATTCTGTATCTACGACATCTAAAGAGAATTCTTCTAAGAAGAAGGTAAAAGTATGTTATTCTGCAAGAAACGTGGACATATTCAGTCAGAATGCTATAGAAGGATTGCAGCACAAAAGAAAAAGGCATCAGGTAATGTTGCAGAAGATGATAAAAAAGGGAAATCTCAAGGTGATTCTTATGCCTGTATCACTATTCAGGAAGTAGCTTTTGATCAAGCAGCTTTACAAGTTCTTTGAGCAAGTCCTTGGATATTCGACTTAGGTGCTACAAAGCATATGACAGGTTATAGAGAAGTATTTTCTTCTCTTTCCTATTCTTCTGGTAGAAGAGTTACTATTGCAGATGGCAATGATTTGGATGTTGTGGGAATAGGTACAGTAACCCTAAAGTCAAGAGAAGGTGGTGTTTTTCAAATCTTAGATGTCCTTTATGTACCTGAAATGAAGAAGAATCTGCTATCTATATCTGCATTTTTAAGTGATGGTTTTAAAGTTGTATTTGAGAAAGATCTTTGTAAGGTCTTATCACATAAAGAAGACAAGTGTCTTTTACAAGGTGAGCATAAAGGAGGGGTCTTTGTTTTGTCAAAAATCAATCAGGCATGTAGTCAAATCTTCGTCACCGGTGGAAGATATGAAGCTATGGCATGAAAGATTTGGACATATCAGTTTTGGAGCTCTCAAGAATATCAAAGACAGAGGTATGGTTGAGAGTTTACCCTCATTCAAGCTACCTAATGATTCAGATATATTTGAAGGTTGTCTTGAAGGTAAGATGCATAAACTACCTTTCAAGAAACATGGTCATATTACAGCTACCAGGAAATTACAGATTATTCATTCAGATGTGAATGGACCTATGAGAGCAAACTCTATTCAGGGTTTCAGGTATTTTGTCCTATTTGTGGATGATTTTACAAGATACTCATGGATCTATGGTCTTAAGTCGAAGTCAGAAGTCTTTCCTATGTTCAAGAAGTTTGTAGCTATGGTTGAAAATGAAAGTCACGAAATTGTCTAGATTCTCAGAAGTGATAGAGGTGGAGAATACTTGTCAAATGAGTTTGAGACATTTCTCGATGAGAAAGGTATTACTCGACACCTTACTATTGCTTATACTCCTCAGCAAAATGGTGTTGCAGAAAGAAAGAATAGAGTACTTGTTGAAATGATGCGGAGCATGATGGCGTCCAAGAAGCTTTCACCAAAATTCTGGTTTGATGCAGTACATACAGCTAATCAGATTTTGAACAGTTCATCTACAAAAGCTTTAAAGGTAATCACACCGTATGAGGCTTATTATGGTAGAAAACCTAATGTGAGTTACTTCAAAGTGTTTGGATCACTTTCTTATGTACATGTTGAGAAAAAGGACCGAGGCAAACTAGATGTAAAGGCAAAGAAAGCTATTTTTATTGGATATCATGTTGAAAGCAAAGGATACAGGTTTTATGTTCCAGAGACAGGTGAAGTTATTCTTTCACATAATGCTTATATTGCTGAAGATAAGGTTTATGATAAAGAAGCAGAAATTCCGAAGTTCATTAGTGAAAATGACTATGGAATTTTTAGGAAGATTCTGGATGTACATGTTCAGCCATATCAGGAGGGAGTTAAACCTCAAATTCCTAGTATTCAAGAAAAAGTTGAAGAAAGAGGAATTTCACAACCTTCTACAGAGTCAGTTCCACAAGAAACTTTGATTCCAGAAATGGAAGAAGTTAAAGTTTCAGAAAGTCCTAGTACCTCGATAGAACAAGTTCCAGAACCTGTGGAAGCTGAAAGTTCAGAAAGAGTTTCACCACTATTCAAGGATACACCTACGTGGTTATATGAGACTTGGAAAGATAGTGGTATAAAAACTTTTACTGGAAGAACAAGGAGTCAGACTAGACAACAACAACAAGATCATGTAAGAACAAGAAGTCAAACTAGACAGCAAAAAGATCATGTAAGTTTTGCTGAAGACTTCGAGATTCATTATATTTTGGCACTTACGACCGTTGAAGATGAACCTACGTGTGTTAAAGATGCACTTAACATTCCTATTTGGAGAAAAGCTATGCAAGAAGAGATTGATTCTATTCATAAGAATCAAACTTGGCAACTATGTGAGTTACCAGAAGGAAAGAAGGCTATAGGTGTAAAATGAATCTTCAAAATCAAAAGGAAAGCAGATAGTACTATTGATAGATACAAGACCAGGTTGGTTGTCAAAGGATATGCACAACAAAAAGGTATTGATTATGATGAGACATTTGCTCCTACGTCTAGGATGACTATTATTAGGTCAGTACTTGCTTTAGCAGCACATTCTGGTTGGCATATATATCAACTTGACATTAAGACTGCTTTTCTAAATGGTGATTTACAGGAGGATGTGTATATTCAGCAGCGAGAAGGTTTTGAAGAGACAGGTAAAGAACACTTAGTGTGTAAGCTTATAAAAGCTTTGTATGGTTTAAAACAACCACCAAGAGCATGGTATGAAAAGATACATACATATCTTTTATCCATTGGTTTCCATAACTCAGATGCAGCTCCAACTCTTTATGTCAAAGTTGAAACAGGTATGATGATTATAGCAATCATTTATGTGGATGATATTATAGTCACAGGTCCCAGAGATGAAGATTTGCAGATGTTCAAAGAAGAATTGAAGCAAACATTTGATGTAAATGATTTAGGCATTTTACATTATTATCTTGGGATTCAGTTTCTGTTTCGAGATGAGTGTATCTACATGACACAGTAGAGGTACATTGAGAAACTTTTGGAAAGGTTTCAGATGGGTGATTCTAAACCTATGCAAACACCTATGGATCAGAACATATATTTACAAATGGTAGCAGATGCACAGCCATTTGATGCTACTCTATATAGTCAAGCAGTTGGTTGCTTGATATATCTTTGTAATACACGTCCTGATATACAGTTTGCAGTTTCTCAAGTATCAAGGTTCATGCAGAATCTGACAGTGTTACATTGGAAAGCAGTAAAGCAGATCTTTCGTTATTTGAACGGAACTTCAAATTATGCTATGGTATTTTCGAAATCTACACATTTGTTACTAAAAGGATTTTCAGATTTTGATTGGGCAGGTGATAGAGACACAAGAAGAAGTACTAGTGGATTTTGTTTTTATCTTGGATATTGTCTTATCTCATGGTATTCAAAAAGACAACCCACTATTGCCACTTCATCATGTGAAGCTGAATATCGTGCAGCATTTATAACTACTCTAGAGTCAGTATGGTTGCACAAGATTTTCAGTTATCTTGATGTAAGAGTACATCAACCCATTCAGATATTTTCAGATAGCCATAGTGCTATAGGTATAGCTAAGAATCCAGTGCATCATGCAAGGACAAAGCATATAGAGGTACACTACCACTATATTCGAGAGCAGATAGCTAGGAAGCACATTGAGCTACTTTATGTTCCTTCTAGTGAGAATGTTGCAGATATTTTTACAAAAGCATTGACTAGAGATAGTCATGAGAAGATTTGCAGGTTACTGAATCTTGTACCAATATGACATTGAAGGAGGGATTGTTGGAATCAATGTCAGTATGGTTCCAAAATCATCCAACAGTAGTCTAAGATTGTGCAACAATCAAAAGCAAAAGTCTCATCTTTTAGTCGCAGATGAGCGTAGGCGTATCTTGTCTTCTTTATAGACTTTTCCAAAGGAATCGACGTGGGCGCAGTGGTCTAGATAAAGCCTCAAAAGACGTTCGCTGATCCACCCGAGTTTGAGTCCTGGCGCCGTTCGCGATAAAGATATGTTTTTGCTTTTGATGAAAACGCATACGCACGGACTGCAGAAGAGTTTGTTTTTCCGTTATCATTCTACCATCGTAGCTTTTAAGCTTTCTTTTAGCTTTTCATGGATACTCAAATACTATATAATAAGGCCCTTGGCTCATTGTGTAAATCACTCACTCAAAGATCTAGAGCTTGGAGATCTTCTTGAAGAAAGAGTGTTCTCACACTCTTGAAGAAGGTGAAGTTTTGGTGAAGGAGAGGCTACTCTCATTGCAGCAAGAAGTCTTCTATGAGGTGGTGGTAACTATCTTTTGTGAGTTAACCTTGTGGTTGATTTACAATTTCGTTACACTATTTTGTTAGCTTCGTTGCTTCATTCTCTTCACACACACTTAGATTATTTCGACATAATCTAAATTTTGTATCATCATCTTCTTATTCTTCCATTAGTGAGTGCACCACTTTATATGGTTGATTAGTACTCCCATGTTGTAATTTGGACATCTATTATTTTTAGTGAAGTAAGCATTCGGCTTACGTTCCCTATCCTTGTCTCAAAATCTCTTTCTTTCTCTATCTCACTTATCATCTTGTCAATTAAGTTGTGTATGCTCAAAAGGTTTTAGTATTGGAACGATCCTGGGGACCCAAATTCCAACATCAATATGGATCAAAATCAATGGCCAATTGTCTCACGCTATTCGATTAAGTTGTTCTCTTAGGCAAGGATTCCCCTTGGCCCCTTTTCTCTTTTCAATCATTGCCAATGGTCAAAGATACCTTGTCAAACATCAAACACATTTAGGTCTCATTTAAGGCCTCTTTATTCCCCTCCACCAACATGAGATGATCGTATGACTCTTTGTCGATGAGATGAGTGCTTCTATGCATAACAATCCGGCTAGCATTGATACCTTTTTGTGCTACCCAAACAGATTTTGTGAGGTAGCAAGATCCAAAATAAGCCACTTTAAAAGTTCTTTGAGGGCCATTATTGGGCATAGACCTTGAAGTCTGTTTGATCATGGCTATAAGCTGCTCCCCAAGGGGACAAATCTTCTGCATCTTAGGTATTTTGATGGGATTCAATGTTTCGATGAGTCATCAATGGAAGTGGGCTCTTTCTAGGCTCGAAAGCAAGTTGCAATATTCGAATGGTACGCAAATCAACCTGGGATGGAGAGCTATGGTGGTAAACACATCATCTTATTTTTTTTATTATTTACTTTCTATCTTATTGGATATTGAAGGACCAAGAGGATGTCAAATTTGAAAGAATTTGTAGAAACTTTCTCTAAAAGGGATACCCTAAGAGAAGGGGTGTCCCTAAAATAAAATGGGCTACTTGCATAAGCCAAAACCATCAAGGTGGTCTGCACATACTAGACATTGAAGGAATGGACAATAGGTTGGTGACCAAATGGTTAATTAAAGCATGAAGCAATAGGGATGCATTTGGGGCCAAACTATTTTTTAGAAACAAGAGTGCTCTTAGATTTGTGGGCCTTATAGGGTGGAAGGTTCATGATATTCTCACTCCTCTATTCTCTCTCTATCAGGTGACTCTTAGAGGCTCGAGCTTGGTTTACACCCTATGGAAGAGCTGGAACAAGGTGAAATACTTTATCAACGTATGAATAAAGATTGGAAATGGGTACATGGTATTAGAAAAAAATGCTTCAATCTAGTCCCCTATCAAGGGACTCAGTGGTGTTAAGACTTGGAACCTCCTAAAATCTTAGAAGATTTGGAACAAAGGTTTTCGTTTGTGGAAACAACTTTGGAATCAAGAAATCTACCAATGGATTAGATTTGAGTACATTGGCTTGACTAGGAGATAGGCCCATGAAGAATGGTGCCTGCTGCATAGTAGATTCCATGCTTGGGAGTGCTTGAGGACTCGCCTCCTTATTGGGCATGATTCCCCTCACCTTGAGGGGATTAAATGTGACAAGGACAACAGTCTTGATAAAATTGTGAGGTCAAGAAGAATGTGAACTTTCATGTCAACCTTAATAGGATATGGTGTCTCAATTGGTCGAGTTTTAGGTTGGATTTTAAGTTCAAATACCTTTGGCATCCCTTGTTTGAGGTTAAAAAAAGGCTCTTATGTGGAAACTCCTCCACCATGGAGTTAGGACCAATGGAGAAGCTAACAAACTTTTCAACCTCTCTTTGTGGTGTAAATGATGCCTTCATGGCAATCAGAACTTGGGGCACATCTTGTTTTCATGCCCCAAGTCAATGTCGGTATGGCGGGCCCTTGGGAGAATCATGTTGTTGGAGGGACACATCAACTGGAAGCAAACACTATTGGGGTGAAGCAATTGGCTATTCCTCAACATTGTGAAATGCTATAAGAGGTGAGACCCTCTTCAAGATCTCGAAAGAGAGGCAAGCTACTAGCTTTGGTAGTCCTCCTAAAGAATGGTTGATCGAGAAATCTCTTTTCCTTTTAGGCAAAAGAATTTCAAATTGAATGAAGCCCCCGCCTTTTAGACATCATAGAATGTCTTTCGTCAAGAGCAACAAGATTAAAAGTATATGGGCTCCCCTGTGAGGGGGACGAAAGGGTTATCAACATTCTTTGTAAAGTTTTTGAGCACATTTTAAGCGGTCCCTATTTTGTGGGATTCGAGAGCTCCCAAGGGTGTTAGGCGCATTCACTTGCATAGTTGTCCTTTCCATTAGTTAAATTTCAAGAGAGTAGGATATTGCAGAACTTCCTTTTATAAAAAATACTTAGGATTGAGTATTCATGGTGTTCAAGACAGTATTGGAGTCAGTCCCCATGAACAAGTTTTTGGTTACTTGATTTACATATGCACTACATGGCTTAAAATTCCATTTTTCTTCTCTAGAATAAGAAAGTTTATGCAGGCCTACGTACTAAGAACGGGTGGGTAGTTTAATGTGTCTTTCAATACTAGCTTGATAAATGGAAACTTGTATCATGTTCTCCAAACATAAGATAATTATTACCAAGTTTACATGCTTCTTTTGTTCCCACTTTTGTTCTAAGTGAGGTAGATGTCATGAATCTCATGTGTCCATAAGTGCTTTCCTTTCACGCTTGGTATCTCAACTGAAAATAAAAAGGCAAAAATGGATGCATCTAGTTGTGAAACCCAATAGAGAGCAAGATTCATATTTCTAACTAAGTGTGTGTGGGTCATACACCTTATGTAATGTTTTGAAAGTCTAAGTCTATTGGAAATCGCAAGGAATCAAGTGTTTCAAGCTCTCACTCAGAGCACATTGAGGTGCAGCATTATCATGTTCGGTGTAGAGTCTATATAGCGGAGATATTTTTTACCTATGTACCCACAAAGGAGGATGATTTGCAACTTGCCACAAGAGGCTCTCTAGTTTGAGAGAATTTTTAAGAATTTCATGAACTTTAGGCTCCCTTCCTTTGGTAGATTATCTTTATTCTACATAGTTTTGTACTTTCTTAAACATGAGTGCAAACTTTCTGTTCATGATATCACTTCTATATCATAGGGGGGAAGTTTCCAATAACTTACGGTATTCATGTGAAAGGATGCCTTTAGGAATGTTGGGAACCTTTTCTCGCTCTTTACGTAGCTCTTCCCACCCCTCATACAAAGTTGAATAAACTTGTCCCAGTTCGTTGGCCTAGTGGTTGGGCCTCTCGCCTCTTGAGGCGGGGGTGAAGGTTCAATCCCTGGCAGCAACATGTGAGGGACATGTAATCTGGAAAGATGCTGCATTGTGGCTGAGTGCCACCGTTTGTCTATCCATGCGGTAGTGTTGACCGCCGTTTGACTCAGTTATGTAAACCCCTGTTCTTGTGGGATAAGGGGGGTCCCATGGGTACTATGCCCTTCCTTGTACAGTTGCAATTTCAAAGTTAAAGTCGAGGGAAGTAGGCCTCGGCCGAACCGTCATTTTTAAAAAAAGTTGAATAAACTTATGTAATTGACGACTATTTGACTTCTTTTGGCGCTTTCCACATCCTCACATTTCTACTCCACCACATTTCTTCTCTCAATGCCTGATGTGTGCTGTTTTTTTTGGAGCATATAGACGATACAGGTAAAGATCTGGCCTGGTAGCGGAATCCAAGCTACTTGATGAGTTGAATTGTGCGCCTATTACACACAGAATCTAGGAACCCTAACACTGGCTCTCCATCGTCCGCATCTGATCAGCGACAAGGTCAGTGATTCTTTCTCTACTGATGGTAGACAAGCTAAGCTAAGAACGATTTGTCAAACGAGTGACATAAGCCTGTAGATCGCCATCTACGAAAGAAACATCTCACAGGGGAGCTTTTTCCGTCTCCAAATGGGATACGCAGATAAGCATATCTTCTCCGTAAGCTTGAAAGAGACATAATCCATGTAGGTTCATCGTTCTCTCTCTCTCTCTCTCTCTCTCTCTCTCTCTCTCTCTCTCTCTCTCTCTCTCTCTCTCTGAGTCTCCGTCGTATGCCCGAAATTAGACTGCTGGATATGCGCGATCTCCTTGTCATTATTTCCGCTTTTGTGCTCTCGATATGGATGCATAATGTTTACTTAACGTGCACGACTTCGATCCTTCGGCAATTAGGCAAAGTAGTTATGGGACGTCGAACTACTTGCGAGCCATTAGCGTCCCTTTCGGCAGTGTTACTGGATGTGAAAGTAGTTGCCATTAACTTTAATGTCCATGAAAATGAAATTGAACAGTGGCAGTGAAGGTATCTGCGCTGATTTGAATATCGTTTTCTCAGAGATGAAGCCCATTCCAGTGGATCGTCAGGAAAACTGACATTTCTGCGATAGAGGCGAAGAATCCTTCACGTGATTGACCATGTTCGCGGCATGGGCTTCTCGGCTATTCTTGCCATCATTAGCAAAGTTTTGTGTTGTGAATTATGCATGCAAAATAGTCGCTACACAGTGAGAAAATCGATTAATGCTTCTATAAAGCCGAACAAGAATACCTGCATGGAACTTGTTACAGATCGCAAACAGTTTTGGCGAAATTATAATAATTGAAATCATAATAATATTATTCTTAGTCTTGACGGAGGGCGTAAACGGACGCCATGTCCTTTTCGCTTTTGCCTTGGTCCAAGGTGAAGAAGATACAAGTTGCTATTTCAGCACTTCATTTCTGTTGATCCTTCTGGTTTCTGCGCAGCTTATGCGTCAGCTTCTGCGCATTGATGGCGAGTCGCTGGACTAGTAATCGGTCTGAAATCATGGACTTCAATATTCTGATCTTGCATTGAAAACGTTATCCGGCAGACTGGCTTCATGTTCACTTGAAACATAATGAATGAACATCGGCCAGGCTTTCAGCAAGCCAACTTGATCATGACGCCGGCTTGATGAGGTCAAGTTACAGTTTCATTGGTCATGTCCTGAAAAAGTTGAAGAATTCGGACATGTGTTTTAGCGTGCATTCCTTCCAATACATCCCAACCTTATTCTCCTCTCCTTATTTCTCCAATGAGATTGAGATCATCAGAATGTAAACTTGGATGCTCTAATTATTTTGCATTGAAGTCAAATTAAAATCTTTTCGCTCGACAGACCACTTGCGCAGCATAGGGTTTTCTACTTTCATTGCCATCACCGCCAACGTGGCTACATGTTGGCAACTTAGTACACGAAACAGGCAGTTTACAAGGAGAAAAACAGTTGATGCTCGTAAATTGATTGGAACAGGTAATTTGTATATGATCGATTTCAATCGCATACTTCTAACTTGCCGCTTCGGCGAAATTGCAGTCTTCTTAAGACAGACATTTCTGCAATTTGCAAGAGAGATAACTAAGGGCAACATCCTCGATTTGATCTTTGATTGACCAAATGCGGAGCACATACACATTGCTTTGTCAAGAATTTCGCTACTGTTAAACCTCCTTGTATCCGCATCATCTGCTTTGTCTTCTCAGCACTGGTGACCAGTGACATGGCAACTAACACCTCTTGAATGATAGACTCGACTCGCATTCTAAAACTTAACACCCCAACATCATCATCTACAGTTGTTTGCAGACGTGCTGTCTCTACCTAAATTAGAATCTCTGAATGGACATTTTCCGTACAATGATTTCATCCGAACTCCTTGCAGTAGATAAAGAGACATCATCGTCTCTTTGCCTTTTCATTGACCTAATGGGAAGCGCATAGACATCGCTTTCTCAAGAACTCTACCGCCGTAAAGCCTCTCTTTTGTCCTCATCATCTGCCTTATCTTGATTGCAGTGCTGCCAGTGTCTTAAGCAGTAACAACGATTAGAAATACAGACTCGAATCCGATTTTGGATTTTACAGCTAACACGCTATCGTCTATGGTTGTTGGCAGACCTTCTCTCCGTGCATAGACGAATCCACAATGGAGCAATTCACCTAACAATCTCATCCAAATTCCGTGCAATACTTAACTCCAACACCCGAATTGTTCACGAGATGATTTTTCTCGATCATAGAATCAAGAAATAATTTTTCATTATCCGGTGTGAGCAATGGTGTTTTAAAATTCAGTCTTTCCGCTTTGTCTTAAAGAAAGCCTCCCTCTTCCGGTTGAAGCCTTTACTTCTTTTATCCTCTATGTTGTCGCATCCTTGGATTTGTTCATTTGTACGATACATTTCCAACCATATTAAGAGATCGCGATGCAAGAATCCAGGCTTGTAGATAAGCTTCCAGATTTGCTTCATTGTCTTTTTCTCTCCAAGATAAAGAATAAGGTCATTCTCAATCAATTATCTAGAAAGACAACCTCTCTTGGATACAGGGTGACTTTGACCACTTTTGATTCTTCTAAGAAGGATGACCAAAAGGAACTTGAAGAAAAGGTAAAATCTTTCTTTTTTACAAACATTGATGCTTCTGTCTTTTTTATTTGAGTTCTGATTTTCCTTAAACGCTATTCTGTCATTTTGTTTCATCGCTCTTCGAATGTATAGCTAATTGCAGTTCAATTGATAGATGATTCATGTTTTTCTTTCACGCAAAAGCCTTTATTAAACCTTTATTATATTCCATTAAAGAAAACCCAAGTTATCACGTAAGTGATTATATTTTATAAGAATCGAAGTATTTTAGGTATATCAGTGCATAAGTATCTAAATACACTGCAGGGACTTCTATGGAACCGTCCAAGTGGCACATAAACACGAACAAATTATCATTTGCTTACTCATCAATAATTGTGCAATCTTGCAGTACATACTTCATTGCTTTGCAGCCATCTCATGGAATGCTCTACATTGGCGTTAATGCCACTGTATACTTGTACTAACAACCACAATCTACGATCAAGGCTCAATGAGCTGCACGTAAAGTGATGTCATTCAAATTCTTAGTGACCATAATGTAGAAAAAGCGATTTAAAGCACACTTAATGATTATTTTTTCCACTTTGATCCCAATGTTCTCTTCATAGTGTGCTGACGAACGGTTTGGCCTCATCTTACCTAGAAACATGTAAAATTAATTCTTAGATGTTGAATTGTTTACATTTTTTCTTCTTCTATCCAACCCATGCAGAAATATCAATCGCACAAAAGCCTTTTCTTTGCTTGTAGCCAGCACATGAAAAGCATCGACTACACAAAAGTATAATTTCATCGTAGTCTCTTACTATGATTTTATCGTGATTAAAATATTAGGAGAGTAACTCTACAGCCATACGAATACACAACAAGTTTTTTCGAGAATGGTTCACGATACATACACATACATGCATACATACATACTCACAAACATACACATACACACACACACACACATATATATATATATATATATATATATATATATATATATATATATATATATATATATATATATATATTTAATATGTGTATGTGTGTATATATATTGTGTGTGTATACACACACAATGGTATCTCAATTTCTAAGATTTCATGTTTAAATTGTGTAAATGTACGTTCCATAGAGGTGAAATAAATTCGGACGACATAAAAATGATCATCATAATCATATCAATGATTCCACTATCTATAAACTTGCTCCACCTCTTGCACATTGTATTAACCGATTTTAACCCCATGGGTGATATGGAATAATGATATATCATTGTTTCCAATTGAACACACTGTTAACAAAGATGTTGGAAAGTTAAAAGTGGATAATTGTTAGTGAGAATAAAAAAAACTACGGAGTTTTCCACAAGTCCAACTAATCCACTTGAATTAGGTAAATGTCACAGAAAATTCAATGCAATGCACAATTAGTCTCTATACACCCTTGCGGTTCTTTCCATTAGTCTTGTAGTATTTGCTTGCATGCCAAGTGGATCAATATATACATGTCTTGAATTTTGTCTGCTCGCACTAATTATCCACATCTCATGTGCATGTCTATATTCAAGGCTCAAATCATAACGACCCGAAACGAGATGCATGATTCCACTTCCCCTAGGTCATCTCATAGAGCATTGGCCTCTTGGGTTGGAGGTCGGGCTGGACATGTAATGGCTTTGGTTGGATTAAACCAATTATAACCCAGCCTACTAGTTGTAACCCACTCTAACCCATGCTTTGAAGGATACAGGGGGGTCGTTGGGAAAGATGGATAGACACTCCAAGAAATGAGTAGGTACTGTGAAATCTTGCTTTGTACCAGCCCCTTCTTGCTTCAGATTTGCGTTCTAGGCCCTCTTAGCTTTCCAATGACGCTATACAAGTGCCTATGTACTTTGGAAATGATGTGAGCAATGATTGAATCAAAACAAACTACTTGCAAGTTGAAGGATTAATGAAAACCTTCTATTTTTGTTCACACACCTGCTGCTTGTTATGGTTATCAGTGATTCTACACGCTTTTCTCCAAATTGGCTGAATGGATTATCTTCAAAGTTTTTGAACATGTAGAGAAATTGGAGATGATTCCAACAAGCTATAGAACCTTGAAAATGGTAAAGGAACGACTTAGATATGAGCAGTACAAATTGACTTTTATGAGTGACTATGATAGAGACACCATAGATGAGAAGTATTGATCTATTGTATTAGAACACAATGTTATACAAGATCATAGGCATACTAATCAAAGCCTAATGACAATGAGTAGTGTAGGTTATAATGTAAACCTCACTCTCTTACAATGTGATCAAGGAGAACTCGGAAAAATGAGTGACATTAATTTCAGACATCTTTTATAGATAGGATATTTGAATTTGAATTTGAATCCTCCATTGGCTCTCATTAAAAGTAGTCCTCCAATCTAGGAGATATTCTCTCCAATGGAGTCATGAATTTTCCAACTAACAAGTCCCACGAGTTTAGTGGCAGTTACAAATATTCTTTCAGGCCAAAGAGTGACTTTTACAATTGGTAAAAGATAAAAGCTTCCTAGCAATGGTTTCCATGGAGCTTCAATTGTACATAAACTTTAGCCAAATGTGTAGGCTTGATATTTGCACCTATAGCTCTCCCTCAAGCCAAATATTTTGGCTTGGTCTTCTTCTTCAATCTTGTTGAATGTTCTAGAATCAAATCATAGACTTAAACCTGCAAAGTTTTGTACCATCTAATGCTTTAGTCAACAAGTCTACACATTGCATATTACTTGATACATAAGCTAAGTGAATTTCCTTGCTCAATAGCTTCTCTCTCACATAATGATAGTGGACCTCTATATGCTTGGTCCTAGCATGATAAATAGGATTTGCTGCAACATGTAGTGAGCTTGTATTATCTCCAAAAATCATTGGAGATATAGTATGCAAACCCAAATTTGTAGATAACAATCTGATCCATATGGCCTCTTGGGTAGCATTGGCCAATCCTCTATACTCTACCTATGTAGAAGATAAAGCAACAATAGGTTGCTTCTTTGAAGACCATGATATAGGTTTATCACGTGCAAATGATAGGTATCCTAAGGTACTCCTTCTATCATCTTTGCAATCTGCCCAATCTGCATCTCAATATATCTTGATGTCCAAGTTTGAGGTATAAGGAAAATATAACTCTTGATTTTGAGTGCCCTTAAGGTACTTCAAAATCTTCTTGGCAGCTTCCAAATGAGGTGCCCTAGGTTGGTGCATAAATTGACTTAAAACACTTACTCCATAAGCAATATCAATCCTTGTCAATGTAGCATAGTTCAAGCTTCCCACTATGCTTTGGTAACGTGCAATATTCTCAAGCTAATCACCTTCATGAGCACTTAAATTTTGGTTTACCTCCGTTGGAGTACTTGTAACTTTGGCATCCTGCAAATGAAACTTCTTAAACATGTCCTATATATACTTTCTCTCAGTAATATAAATTCCACAGTTAGTATAGACTACCTCAAGTCCAAGAAAATATTTTAGTGATCCAAGGTCACTAATTTTGAATAGTATAGACTAACTCAAGTCCAAGAAAATATTTTAGTGATCCAAGGTCACTAATTTTGAACTCCTGCATCAACTGATTCTTGATTTGCTTGATGTCATTTGCATCATTACCTATGAGTATGATATCATCAACATATACACATAGGTATATTACCTCTGAATTACTCCTCTTTACAAACAGAGAAGTATCTACTTTACTCATGATGAATCCTTGATCCTGAAGGTATGAAGTCAACCTATGGTTCCATGCCCTAGGTGCCTGCTTCAATTCATAAAGAGCTTTGTTCAATTTACATACATATGTTACCTTGTTTGGATCCTCATAGCTAGGAGGTTGAGACGTGTATACCTTCTCTGAAATCGAGCCATTTACAAATGCATTTTTTACATCCAATTGATGCATATTCGAATTCTTTGATGCAGCCACACTTACCAATACCTTGATGGTTGGCATTTTTGCCACAAGTGAGAAGGTTTCTTCATAATCAACTCCTTGGGGTTGTGCAAAACCGTTAGCCACAATTCTAGCTTTGTACCTGCTTATTGATCCATCATAATTCCTCTTGATCTTATAGATCCATCTAGAAGCAATTACCTTCATAGACTCCTTCTTTGGTACTAGTTCCCAAGTATCACTCTCCTTGAGTGCTTCAATTTCCTCATCCATAGCTTCCTTCCATTTTGCCTTGGTCTTTGCCTCTTCATATGATGATGGCTCTTCAAATGACAAGTCTTTTGCAAGATAGACAGAGTGCTTACTAACTAAGGATGTCTCATACCCATATCTGATTGGCTTCTTGCTCTCCCTTTGTGATCTTTTGATTGCTTGGTTGGATGATTCAGGTATATCTTCTAAGTTCTTCATTTTGACTTTGCCTTTGGACTTCCATGCCTTGAATTCTTCTAAGTTGATGATGTTCTCATCATCAGAGTTGATGTCCTCAATCTGATTAGGCTCCTCCTTAGTGAGGCTTGGAGACTCCTCTTCCAAGTCATATGGTAGCTTTACTTTTGTGCATTCACTTTCAAACCAAGATTCACTCTCATCAAAGACAATATCTTTACTAACCATGAATCCTTTGTTTGAAGGATTGTAGAACATGTATCCTTTCTAATTTAAGTCATACCCTATGAAGTGTTGGAGTTAGACGTCTGTGGAAGCACGCAAACAGCACACGAAAGAAGAAGAAGCTTGGAGCACAACACACAATACTGAATGTATTACTAGAGAATGTACAAAGATGAGTAGCCCATTATGGCAATAGGCATATATACAAGCCGGGGGAAAAACCTTCTAAAGAGGAAAAAAAGTGCCCCGGTGGTCCTAGAGTGTTCACACATATCACTAACTAAATATATCAACAAATCCCCCGTGGGAGTGATGCGTTGAGCAAGTAGCTGGCACTCATGTATAAGGAAGTGCCAAGCTATGTGGAAATCACTCCACAAAAGGAAGTAAGCCCAACGCTTTGCGGAAAGCTTCAAACTTCTCCCTAGGCAAAGCCTTCGTGAAAAGGTCTACAATGTTCTCCTGCGTGGGCACATATGCCAAGCTGATCTCCCCAATAGAGAACCTCTCCCTGACATAATGATGTGCTTAGTGTGAGCATGGAACACCTGGTTCCTCGCAACTACCAATGCGCTATAAGTGTTAGTGAAGATGGTGGTGGCAGAAGACTAACCAACACCCAAATTACCCATAAGGCGTGTGAGCTACACACACTCAACAGTCGTTGTGAAAGCTGCCCTATACTCAACCTCACAACTAGAAGTGGCCATAGTAGGCTGCTTGCTCAAGCAAGATATACATGAGCTACCAAGCATGAAGCAAAAGCCACTAGTGGACAAACGAGTGTCATAGCAATCAGCCCAGTCTCATTCAGAAAAAGCATGCAACTCTGGCGGTAGTGACCCCCCCTTGGGATAAAACAACCCAAGTACCCGAGTACCACTCAATTAGCAAAAGATGCACTTAACCACCTGCCAATGCTTGACAGCTGGGCAAAGCATAAACCTACTCATCTTGTGAGACAGCAAACTGAATATCTGGCTGAGTAATGCATAAGTAAATCAGGCATCCAATAGCCTGCTGATAGAGGACAACATCAAATGCATCTCTAGCATCATGAATACTCAATCGCAAACCTGTCTCCATAGGAGTGGCAATAGGCTTACAGTCTTCAAGGCCAAAACGTTGCAATAATGTGTCAATATATTTTGTTTGACACGAAGCCATTCCACCATCAACTTGCATATACTATATGCCGAAATAGTGATGCAAATGCCCAAAATCAGACATCTCAATTGAGGCATGCAAATCAACTTAAAACCAGCAATATGCTTCTCAATAGGACCAGTGAGCAACATGTCATCAACATAGACAACAATGATCAGAAGCACATCATTAGATCACTTAACATTTAAGGTGCTCTCAGTTGGACTATTCTCAAAACCATGTGCAATCAAATAGGCATGTATCTTCTCATACCAATCACGTGGTGCTTGCTTTAAACCATATAATGCCTTCTTTAACCTGCAGACCTGGTTTTCATGCCCTTTCTACACAAAGCCACGGGGCTGAAAAACATACACTTCTTCATGCACGTCACCATTCAGAAATTCTCTTTTGATATCCAAGTGATGTACATTCCAACCATGATGAGCGGCAAGCGCACAGATTCTACGAACAGTAGTCATTCCACAAGTAGGTGCAAAGGTCTCATTAAAATCAATGCCTCTTTCCTCTACATAACCTTTTGCAACAAGCCTAGCCTTATACCTGTCAATTGTACCATCAGGCTTACGCTTAAGCTTGTATACCCACCTAGTCCCATTGACATACTTTTGAGGAGGCAAGTCAAATAAAGACCAAGTACCATTCTTCATTATAGCATCATATTGAGATTGCATAGTAGCCATCCAATTTTCTGAACTTTGTTCTTCATCAAATGAAATAGGCTCATTCTCATCAGAGAGATTAGATGCAGCCATAGCATAGCAATGTGATGCAAAAGAGGCACTATGAGAGCCTAAACGAGTATGATATGACAGAGGTGCATCTAATTTGCTATCACGCAAAGTCTCCACCAACCATTTTGGCATAGTTTTTGCCTCCTCAATATCAGCTCTCTCATCAATAAGTGCATCATGTAACTGTGCATCAGAAATGGAATGATCTGCATCATCACATGAAACCTACAAAGGTTGAGAAGTTGCCTCATTAGGACCAGCACTAGACTGCCCACCTGTAAAAAGAGGAAGCAAAGTATCATACATGTCTTTGGAGCTAACAGATGTCTCCTTATTACATGAAAGCAATCGCTAAATAGGATCTTCCACAAAAACAACATCATGGCTAACTTGAATGCGTTTATTCTATGGATGATACAGATGATAGCCTTTACTTTCAAAACTGTACCAAACAAAAATACATTTTGCTGCTTTATCATCCAATTTTCTATGATGTTGTTCAGGCACTAATGCATATGCCAAACAACCAAAAACACGCAGATGAGCAATAGATGGCTTGCGATCATGCCAAGCCTCATATGGAGTGATAGATTGCAGTGCTTTAGTGGAACACCTGTTAAGTACATATGTTGCACACATGACAGCCTCAAGCCAAAAACTATGTGGTAAAGCCTGTCTCTTGACCATACACCTCGTCATCTCCATGAGTGACCTGTTCTTTTGTTCAACAACTCCATTCTGTTGAGGTGTATACGGCACTGACTACTCTATTACCTATGGTGTGGTAAGAGGCTATTTCATTTGATGTACTGCCTCAATGTCTTAGTGAAGGTTTTATCAAGCTTATTCACAAAAAAGGTAGTAAAAAGAGGATTCAAAATTCACATCTAGTTATGATGCTACAAAGAGGTTCCAAGATCCTTGCAAAGGTTATTACTAATCAAATTAATTATCACTTATGAAACTAAGGGAAGTTGCAAATTCTATCAAAAGTGGTATGAGAGCGAATGAATAGATTCAAAGCATTCAAGACAACTCTTAGAAGACTCTCTAGGAATTTGATGGAAGAAGTGTTTTTGGATCAAGATTAAAGTTACACACCAAGCAAGGGGGAGCCTACTAGTCAAGAAGGAAGACATAACCATCAATATTTTTTGGATATATCTTAAAGATCAGATGTAAATATTTTGTTCTTATTGAGTTCCTCTACATCAAAGGAATCCAATAGAGTGCATTAGAGGTCATCATGCACTCAAATCAAGAAGTTGGACAGAAATAATTATCAGCCATGGAAGTTTAGGATCTCCAGTTATCTTATGGGAAAAGGATTGAGGGTTCTCATGAGTGACAACAATGCAAGATCTAGATCAGGAGAGAATCCAAATCCTAATAAATTAAGGAATTTGAAAGAACGGAATGAAAGGGATAAGATAGTTATGTTCATAATTTTTGAGCACATAAGAAATGCCATGATAGGGCATATATAAGACTTAGATACTCCCATGAAATTATGGAAAACACTAGAGAGACTCTACTCCACCTCGACTAAAGCTAGGAAGATTCAGTTGAAGAATGAGCTCAAAAACTTGAGGAAAATCCCCAGCAGCAAAATAAATGATTACATATTGAAAATCAAAGAAGTGAGTGATGCATTAGGCTCTATATGTTCTCATATCGATGATGATGACCTAGTTGCATGTACCTGAAATTGGCTTAGGGATGATGAGAACTCGAAGGCTTTTAGAACATTTGTATATTTCAAAAATAGTCTTTTGGATTTTGAGCAATTGATGCCCTTGATGGTCACTAAGGAAATGAATATTGGAGGTTCAAAAGCAAAGGACAATGAATTCCATGCCTTCTATGTAGGCAAATGCATAGGAAGAGGAAGGAATCAAGGTAGAGGAAGAGGAATATAAGGCAGAGGATCAAATGGTGATTTTGATCAAGACCAAGGGAGCAGATAGTCTTCATCTAGAGGAAGAGGCAAGTTGAGAGGAAGAGGAGGAAGGTCAAATTAGAATTGAGACAATCGAAATTCAGAAGGATGCTTTATTTGTGGCAAGTATGGCTAGTATGCAAGAGATTGCTATCAAAGGGAGAACACAAATTTTACATATAAAGTTCAAGATGATTATGCGTCTACTTCAAATGAAAATGAAAGTATGCTAGCCATGATGCAAATGAGTGAATACAAGACACAAGGATCCAATAAATGGTACATTGCTAGTGGGTGCAACAAGCACATGAGTTACAATAGGGAGTTCTTCTCAAACATGCAAGCACCATCAACCATAGGAAATGTAGAAATAGCTGATGATTCTCCTCATATCATTAGGGCGAAAAACGGCCGAAAAGGGGCTGTTTGCTAATGAGAGATTAAGGAAATTGACAAATAGCGTCTTTCCACGTGTACAAGAATATAACATTGCTGTCTCTTTTAACCGTATGGAGAATTTCTTTTTTTAATACAATTTTCTTTCAAAGCGCTGCTAAAGTGATGAAGAGTCTCGTATTCAGTGTACAATTTTTCGGTTTGATGCAAAAAAAGATACTTTTGCACACTACACAAAGCATATTCTCGAATTTCCAAGAAGGAATTGATTTTTGAAGATACGAAATATTTTTGGGTTCACAAAATGTCATGATCATTCAACGACAGGGTTAACATCAAATCAAAAGTTTCCACGTGTACAAAGCCTTTTTTTCTATAAATACTGCCAAAATTTGTGAACATCGGTTTCTCGCTTTGAACATTCTTCTTCTCCTAAGTTCAAATGGCTTCTTCTTCTCGTCGTCCTTCCAATCGCGTAACTTCATGTGAGGTTTACAACAGAAGAGAGGATTCTTTGTGGAAACCTCTTTCCGTGAAAGTAAATGACTGGGTTACTATGCTTCCTAGCTGTAGAGGTGCCCATAAAGTCAAGCGTGCCAAAAGAGACAACACAAGAAACCATTGGAAGGGACGTATTCTCAGTTTCAAATTGAAGAGATCCGGTTGGTTTGCACGAGTACAGCATGTGTACACCGCTAAGGATCTTGTTCTAGAAAATCATCTGCAATTCCCTTCGTACTGTAAGTGAAGTTTGACAATGCTCTTCTATCATTCCAGTTGATTTTGTATAATGAAACATATGTTTTTGTACTGCAGATATCTTTCCTTCCAATATTGTGGAATGGCAACCTGTTGAATGTTTAACAGGAACATTCAGAGTTCTTCATAAGGAATATGCAGAACTCATGTATGCAGAGAAATCTGTTCAATTCTTCAATAGCATAGAGTTATTTGTCCATTATGCAGATTATCAAGTGCCGTCAGGGAGGAGTTCTTATGGAATTCTTGTACACGTACCTAGTCCTTGCATCTCTTCATTAGATTGGGATGCTCCTGATCATTCAACAGTTTCAAGTTTTCTCTGCAAAATTAAATTTGACATCCAGAAGGCAATGTCAGCAGGCCGAATTTCGAGAAGGATAAAGATTCAATGGTTTTTGCCTATTCATGTCTTTGTAGCATGCTTTAAAAAAAAATTATTACAGAAAACAAAAACAATGTGGTTGAATAGGAGAGTCCCTATTTCAGAGATTGATGATGTTTTAGGTAGGGAATGGGATAGCAAAGAAGTTCAAAAGCTAGGTGACAGTATTTTATGTAAAGTTAGTCCCAATTCTCTTTCAATCTCATATCAGATATGTCGACAATCTCTGGTTCTAGGATATGACTATAGAAGGTGGAAAAAAAAGCTTGGACTTTGGATAGCCTTGGACTCAGAGGAGAGCTGTCCAGAATTTGAGTTAGAAGTATTGATTCATCCAGATTTTCAATCAAGGAAAATAATTGTCACTGCAAATTGGAATCTCAGAAATGTAAGGGAGCTTCTAGAATACCTTGATGAGGTATCATCTCAGTGTAGATTCTCAATTGATGATGCAATAGTTAACATTAGATCAGAGAAATCATTATCTTGCATAAACTGCCTGCCACCAAGGGTGATTAAGTTCCAACCTTTAAGATTGTAACAAGTTAACCCTGACATTCTTACATAATGTATCTTCATCTAATAGAAGCTTCTATTGATACTTCCATTGAATTTTCTTGGCAGGATGGTTACAAACAATGTGTGTTAAATTATTAATTTTAAATGTCTTAGATATTTTTTAGGTCCTTAATTTCATATTTCCATTGATTTTTTTTTGCAGGAGTGAATTGATGACTAAGAAATAATTATACAGGAACTTGCATAAGTTAATTCTAGATGAAGAAGAGATCTAGAATTGAATATCTAATTTCAATTTAATAATTATAGTCTATCAAAGGTGCACACTAGTCTCAGCTAAATAATTTGATTCTATCCAACTTTTCTCTCCTCAAGTAATGCAAGAGAAATTATCATGGTACACATAACAAGTAATATAAGAGAGTGTGGAGAACTTGGTGCAAATTCCAATCCAAGGTTTGGTATTTCAATATTAGGAGAGCATGTCTTAAGGCATAAAGCAGAGGAGACGAGATAAGTGAAGACGACCGATGCAAGCGACTAGTGCAATCTGAAATTGTCGGATGGCCCTTATCGCTTACATCGGTCGTGTTAGCAAACTACCGCGAGAGAAATTATCATGGTACAAATGCAAACTACCAAGTTATATAAGAGAGAGTGGAGAACTTGGTGCAAATTCCAATCCAAGGTTTGGTATTTCAATATTAGAAGAGCATGTCTTAAGGCATAAAGCAGAGGAGACCAGATAAGTGAAGACGACCGATGCAAGCGACTAGTGCAATCTGAAATTGTCGGATGGCCCTTTTCGCTTACATCGGTCGTGCTAGCAAACTACCGCGAGAGACTTCAAGAAGTGACCTTGCGTAAAGATTTGACTCACGAGTATAAAAACTAGCAACAGCGATGAAATGGATAATACGACCGATGCAAGCGATAGGGGCAATCCAAGATTCTCCGATTCCCCGTATCGCTTGTATCGGTCGTGTCCTCTTAATTCTTTATGTCCTTCTGTAACTTCTCTAATTTAAACACTTTCCAACAAGAATGAAGTAAAAAACCCACAATGCATTCATAATTGTGACAATAATAAACTTAATTGGACCATCCAATGAACTTTTGTCAAACTCTCAAGAGGTTCAATACAACTGTGACCATCTTCCAGATGAAGATTGGCATAACTACATACAATTTGTTAAAAAATAAATCTTCCAACCTTGGTTGGCTTTACAATTGATTTCAATCTAAGACTCAAAAATTGATTTAACCCTTTCTATCCTTTTTAGAGCCTTGCTTTCTCTGTTGCTTCTGTCCCTTTTTGGAGCTTTCAGCTTGACTCTTTATGTTGTTCCCATGCTTTAGTGGTGAGTGAAGAGGAAGCCCTTTCTTTTTATCTTCAGACTGTTTTTTATCAGGTGGAGGGGGTGGAGGTGAGTTTGGATCATATGGACAGATTGCATGTTTCATGATACTATTTATTGCTCTCTCTCTCTGATCAAGATGATCCATGCTTCCGGGTAGTCTGATAAATTCAATTCAGGTTTGTGGAACCTTCTTTCCAAGAATCTTACAGCATTTGCAATCACTCTCCAGCCACATGATGTTGAGTCTCTCTGCAATGGCACATGAATTTGGCTGTATCCAAATTGCTTTTGTTCATTCATTTTAGCTATTCCTGGAAAATTCTGATCAATATGCATCTTGAGAAGCTTTGCAGCACTGCATTGTAAAGTGAAAATCAAAACGGGGCATGGCTTTAAAATAGAGAACAACAAAATGTATAGTAACTTACACTTTGCAATTCCCATGCTGTGATGGAAGAGAATTGAGGAAAAGAGCTTGATATGCATTGAAGTCCACAATAATCAAACTCCAATGGCCCCTGTCAATGAGTTGCATGTAAATATACTTTCTTAAATGAAACAAATATGTTTCCAAAATGAAGATGAATACTTACTTTTCAATATATGGGTAAATAACACATTCCACTTCTTCTGTAAAATCCCTTAGAAAGGACTTGGCATCTCCATGTTTATGCAAAAAACACTGTGTCACCAGAGGATCTAAAATAAATACTTTTCTTTGAACCGCTTCCTCACATTGTTGAAGAAGAACCCTACAAATCAAGAAATAAAAATGCAGTTAAGGAACTAGAAAATTATGCAAAACAAAAGCATTTTAAGGCCTCTAGATATACCTGAGTGAAATGTTGACCACACTATCTGATATTTCAAGATGAAGCTCCCTCAACATTTTGTTATCTTCAGGTCTAATGTCAAGAAACAATTCAGTTTGCCATGGCATTGCAACATTAACTATAACCTGCCCATCTCCTTTCTTGAGGAGCTCTTTATTTGCTTTCTGTAACTTTTGAATCTGGGTTAAGATGGCACTTTCCTCTGTAAATAATCCCTGCTTTTTCCTCTCCTCCTCACTATTTGCTGCAGTTCTAGTCTCATGATCATGAGTGACTTGAGTGTTGATCTCTTCAATGACAACTGTTGTTTTAGGTGCTCGAGCTGGAGGTATATTTAAAATATCGAAGAATTTTTTATCGTGGTGATCAATAGGAACCAGAGCTTTATCAAACTTATATCTTATTCTTGAAACAATAACATAATCCTTCGCCATTAGTGTTACCCTATGAGAATGAGCAGCACATAAGTAGGCATCATTCATGAAATCAATAGCAAAGTCCTCTGCAGCTTCTTGCAGGCATAGCAGTGCTTGAGTTTGCCACCTCACATTGACAAAGGATGAGGTCTTCATCAAAGAACAGAGGTTGGCTGAGGTCTGCTTGACAACTCTCATAAATGGAAGTCTTGGGATCAACAATCCCACAGACTTTTGAGCTCTTCTTATTTCCCTCAAAGACTTTACATGGTAGTTGACCCTTTTTTTTGAAGGCTTGTCTGGCACATTGGCTTGAACCTTCTGGGAATTTTGCTCCTGGACATTTTCCCCTTGGGCATTCTTGTCCTGACCCTCAGGGTACAACTTCCTTGCTGTCTTTTTGGTTCTAGCCATACTCTGCAAAAAATCAGTCTTTAGGCAAGGAATTAGGAAAAGTGGAATATTCCACTGTCAAAACTTACTCTCAAAAAGCTATGATCAATGACTCTTTCCACTATCAGAGGCACGACCGATGCAAGCGATAACAGTCATCCGGAAATGCCCGGATGTCCCTGATCGCTTGCATCGGTCGTCTTTAAATTAATCATCAAATATCAATAAATAATATCTTACAATGCAAAATACTCAATTATCACTAAGATAAAGATAATTGGAAAACTATAATCAATGACTCTTTCCACTATCAGAGGCACGACCGATGCAAGCGATAGCAGTCATCCGGAAATGCCCGGATGTCCCTGATCGCTTGCATCGGTCCTCTTCAAATTTATCATCAAATATCAATGAAATATATCTTACAATTCAAAATACTCAATTATCACTAAGAAAACGATAATTGGAAAATTACAATGAATGACTCTTTCCACTATCAGAGGCACAACCGATGCAAGCGATAGCAGTCATCCGGAAATGCTCGTATGTCCCTGATCGCTTGCATCGGTCGTCTTTAAATTTATCATGAAATATCAATAAAATATATCTTACAATGCAAAATACTCAATTACCACTAAGAAAAAGATAATTGGAAAACTATAATCAATGACTCGTTCCACTGTAAGAGACACGACCGATCCAAGCGATAAGAGTTATCCGTAAATGCCCGGACGTCCCTCATCGCTTGCATCGGTCGTCCCTAAACTCATCATCATATTTCAATAAATAGTACTTAAAATAAAGGTAACAATGCGTTATACTCAAGCATAGCAAAGGAAACCAAAATTTGCAAGCTATGATCAAGGACTCGATGATATTAAAAAACATGACCGATCCAAGCGATTAGGGTTATCTAAAAATCTCGGATGTCCCTAATCGCTTGCATCGATCGTGTCCACATTACCTTACGTAGAGAGCGCTCTCTACAGAAATTATGAAGTAGGCTAAAAACGTGGTGGCAATGGAACCTCGACGCTTGGCAAGTGTTGACAGAAAGAAATGAAGGAAATGAATAGGGAAGCTTAAATAGGTCCCAAAACTGAGTTGATCATTGTGCCACGTGGCATGCTCCGATTGGTCCACGTCAGATACCTGTTGCGAATTCCAACGTCTTTTGCCATGTGGCATGATTTGATTGATCCACGTCATCTATCCGTTGCATCGGGCAACGTACACGTTGCCACGTGGCACTCTGTGATTGGTCCACCTCATTCGACCTTCACAGAACTTGTCTCACTAGAGACACGACCGATCCAAGCGATAAGGGTCATCCGTAAATGCCCGGATGTCACTCATCGCTTGCATCGGTCGTCCCTGAATTCATCATCATATTTCAATAAATAGAAGTTAAAATAAAGGTAACAATGCGTTATACTCAAGCAACACAAAAGAAACCAAAATTTGCAAGGTATGATCAAGGACTCGATGCTATTTAAAAAACATGACCGATCCAAGCGATTAGGGTTATCCAAAAATCTCGGATGTCCCTAATCGCTTGCATCGGTCGTGTCCACATTACCTTACGGAGAGAGCGCTCTCTATAGAAATTGTGAAGTAGCCAAAAAACTTGGTGGCAATGGAACCTCCACGCTTGGCAAGTGTTGACAAAAAAAAAAGAAGCAAATGAATAGGGAAGCTTAAATAGGTCCCAAAACTGAGTTGACCGTTGTGCCACGTGGCATGCCCCGATTGGTCCACGTCAGATACCCGTTGCGAATTCCAACATCTTTTGCCACGTGGCATGATTTGATTGATCCATGTCATCTATCCGTTGCATCGGGCAACGTACACATTGCCACGTGGCACTCTGTGATTGGTCCACCTCATTCGACCGTTTCTTCCCTCCTCGCCTATAAATACCTATTTCTTCACAAATTCAAACTTTCAACCTTCAGAGAATTTCTCACCTACATGTGTATTTTTCTTTCGTCGCCGACACGACCGATACAAGCGATTTTCGCCGTTTGACCTACGTTGACTCGCTCTAGTCGCTTGCATCGGTTGTGTTCTCCTAATAGACATACAAGAGAAGTGCAGCTTAGATGGAAGTAACGAATGAGATCCTTAGTGTCTCTCCATCAGAGAAACTTCTTGATTTCATGGTTCAAGAGGGTTTAAGTGTAGATTATTTTCCTGATGCAATGACCATATTCAACCCCGAAATTGATTTTGAAAAACTCTTAGAGAACTCGAAAAGTTTTCTTAAGGATGAGTGGGAGATTTTCTTGGGGTTGGTCAATGGGAGGATCCTTTCTATTTCTCAGAAAACCTATGTCCATCCTCACATCTTTGGGAAGGATCAAATAGATAGGGCTAAAATCACAAGAAAATGCAGAAGAATATCCCCTTTGCCAGGGAAGCTTGATTTATGCCCAGAGCATGAAAAGGATTGCTGCTTGCTCCCTTTAAACATTGCTTTCTTGATATGGCTTGATCATATCTCAGTTGAAAGGGAGGAAAATGTTCATGATGAAGACGAGCCTTGCTTAGAGCTGGCACTTGAGGCTAGCTCAAAAACTATGAAAGGTGTCATGGAGATTGTTGAGGAGATCAATCTCCAAGCAGAAGAAGAGCAGGTCAAAGATTTTGATGTGGCCACTTTTAAAGCAGAGACTGCAATAAGGGAGCCAACTGAAGAAGTTCAAGTGTCTGAGAAGTCCCTACTTCTCCCAAATCTACCTTTTTACTTTATCTCTGGGAAAGAGTTCATACCTCTATTTTACATTCAGGAACTTTTCAATCTAAGGGAGGACTACTGTCTTGCAGCTATAGCTGAGGCAGAAGAAGTTGCAAGGAGATTCATCAATAAGAAAGGAGAAAGAAGAGAGGAATTTTTGCGTCTTGATTTGGATATGTCTAATGAAGAATTCAAAGATTCATCACAAGCTCTTTCAAAATGCTTTGAGAAAGCTATCTCAGAGAAGCCAAAACTTGCTGATGAAGAGTTTGATGAGCATCAGAAGCAACTTGGAATATACTCGTTTGGACGTGGCTATTCATTCTTGGATGTCGCTGAGGACAAAGGAACAATTTGTATTGACTCAAAAGAGCTCATTGAGGAGGAAGATGAGGTCAAGGTATGTTGTTTGATATATTCTATCACTTAATGTTTTTGTCCGAGATCTCTATTTTTAAGTGAGAAAGTGACCACGACCGATGCAAGCGATACAACCTAACGGATAATCTCCGTTGGGCCTTATCGCTTGCATCGGTCGTGTTCAGACTTGAAGAGGAAGATGAGGTCAAGTATGTAGTAAAATATATTCTCATGATTTAAAGGCAAAGGAGATGAGATGGGCTTGATGCAAAAACTCTATCTTGTGTCAGTTTGTCCAAGTTCTCCATTAGAAGTGTCAGAAGTCGATCACGACCGATGCAAGCGACAAGGCCCATTAGATATTTTCCGTCGGGCCTCATCGCTTGCATCGGTCGTGTTTGGACTTTAGGAAGATGGCATCAAGGTATGCAGTTAACTATATTCTCAAGAACTTTAGGTTAAGGATATGAGATGGGACCAATGCAAAATCTCTTTCTTGTATCAGATTTGTCCAAGTTCTCCATTCGAAGTGTCAGAAATGGATCACGACCGATGCAAGCGATTAGGCCCATCGGATATTTTCCGCTGGGCCTCATCGCTTGCATCGGTCGTGTTTGGACTTGAGGAAGATGATGTCAAGGTATACAGTTAACTATGTTCTCAAGATCTTTAGGTTAAGGATCTGAGATGGGACCAATGCAAAATCTCTTTCTTGTATCAGATTTGTCCAAGTTCTCCATTCGAAGTGTCAGAAATGGATCACGACCGATGCAAGCGATTAGGCCCATCGGATATTTTCCGCTGGGCCTTATCGCTGGTATCGGTCGTGTCTAGGAGTTGCATGCAGCAATGATAATACATGTCTTGCTTGTGGGAATTCCCCTCATTTATCAAACATTAGATGTTTCTAGGCAGTTTGCAAATAGATATTGATGACGACCGATGCAAGCGATAACGACAATCTGAATTTCTCTGAAGACCCTTATCGCTTGCATCAGTCGTGTCTCTTGCTTTTCTTTCTTATAGTTTCAAGTTACTTCACATGTTTCCTTAAGTGTGCTTGCAGTTAACTATATTCTCAAGAACTTTAGGTTAAGGATATGAGATGGGACCAATGCAAAATCTCTTTCTTGTATCAGATTTGTCCAAGTTCTCCATTCGAAGTGTCCGAAATGGATCACGACCGATGCAAGCGATTAGGCCCATCGAATATTTTCTGTTGGGCCTCATCGCTTGCATCGGTCGTGTTTGGACTTGAGGAAGATGATGTCAAGGTATACAGTTAACTATGTTCTCAAGATCTTTAGGTTAAGGATATGAGATGGGACCAATGCAAAATCTCTTTCTTGTATTAGATTTGTCCAAGTTCTCCATTCGAAGTGTCAGAAATGGATCACGACCGATGCAAGCGATTAGGCCCATCGGATATTTTCCGCTGGGCCTTATCGCTTGTATCGGTCGTGTCTAGGAGTTGCATGCAGCAATGATAATACATGTCTTGCTTGTGGGAATTCCCCTCATTTATCAAACATTATGTTTCTAGGCAGTTTGCAAATAGATATTGATGACGACCGATGCAAGCGATAACAACAATCTGAATTTCTCTGAAGACCCTTATCGCTTGCATCAGTCGTGTCTCTTGCTTTTCTTTCTAATAGTTTCAAGTTACTTCACATGTTTCCTTAAGTGTGCTTGCACTTCATCTAACCATGTTTTTCATTTTTATCACAGTTAACTTTATTGGATGAAGACAATTACCTTGGCAGGGGCAAGGGAACAAGAAAAGCCTTAGAAGAGAAAGGAAAAGCAAAGGTGGATATTCATTCTATTATCCACTATCTTCCAAAGTTGAACCCAGACACTTTTTGTGTTATTCACAAGCACTATAGTGAGGAGCCAGACTTTGCATTGTTCTGCTTGAGGACTCTATCAAAATACATGGGTTTTACTCCAATACCCTTTAATGCTTTCAGAGTTTTACTGCTTGAAAGAGCAACTGCATTCAGAATTTTTGGATATGCCCCTGGACTCAATGCTTCAAGGGCAGGGTACTTTCTTTGTTATTCAAGCTATGCAATGGCTGCAGGGGTGTCAGATTTAAAAAGCATTGCTGGATACAAGAGAAAAGAGTTCCTGAGATATAGAGGTGATTTGCCAGAGCCAAGCTCTTTCAAAAGGCTCAAGGAATGACTTGATTTTTTCAAATTCTATATCTCAACAAATGTACATATACAGAAATTGCCCAATGTGATATAAGACATTGCAAATTTTTTTGGTGTAATTGTTATTGATTCTCTGGTCAAAGTCATCTGATGGTAGTAGACATATTTCTTTTCAAAGCATAATACATCATGAAATGTACATACATGACATCTTTTATTTCTCAAAGAAATAAAAGACATTGCAAATATTAAAGCTCTGTTTGAAATGTGGTCTTTTTCAGTTTGTGATATTGATACATGATTTGTCTGGTGATAGCCATATCCTTCTGATTATATTTGGCATGAGGTCCTTTGTAATTGTCTTCTAAAGAACCAATCAAAAAGCTCTCTGAAGGCATTGCTCTTTGTTACTCCTCCTCCTTTCCTTGTACACCTAAAGAAGCTTGTCCTTGCTTGATAATGAGATTTTTCCATGCCTTGGGTGTTCCACATGGCAAGTGGTTCTTTTTCTGCAAAGAATGCACCATGCACAAGAAGAATATGCTGGAAAGCAGAAGAATTTCATTAGATCTTTATTTCAATTAAAAATAAATAAATTGAATAAAATATCTTTGGAGCTCACCAAGTAGTATGTTATGTCTTTGGCACCCCATGCCTCTATGATGGTTTCTATAAGCTCTCTGGTCGCTTTTCTGAAATCTGTCACATAACTTTTTGATGTTACCTGCTGCCTCATGATCTTTAAAAGATTATCTAGTTTGACCCACACCTCCATTCTCTTTTTTGCTATTTCTGGTTTGCTTTTAACATTAGTCGTGACCTCACAAAATGTTTTCCATGAATTCCACATGGCATTAAGTTGTTTGCCATCATGGTTGCTGAAGAATCTCCTTGCTTTTGCACCTCCCATTGAGACATCCTGTAAAACATCACCTGTATTTTGTGAAAGCTTTGGATCTTTTCTTAGATGAACATCACCACCATGAAACCCCATTTCTGAAAGAAGACATTCACATTTTTTTATGCATTCATCTGCAAGAGTTGTGGGCTTGATAGAATATGCATAATCCAAGTGAAGACGGACCAACTTGTCAATGATTCTTAACTCTGCATGTAGTGTACATATGTGTACATTTGTCAGTGCTATTGGAAGTATGGGATCCCAAATCATTGAAGAAGATGAGTAGTTACGAAGAATAACATTTTGTCTAGAAGGAGCCTCTTCACCCTCAGCTCTAGTAATCCATCCATTTGTGCCTGGGCTTTGCATGCAGTACAAGCAAGGGTATTTAGAATCTGCTCCCCCACTTATACCAAACATGCATTTGAGTGTCTTTAGGTCTCCACTCAAATGCCACTCAACTTGAAAGTTTCCGTAGTCTTTGACATTCACCAATTCTCCTGCATGATGCCCTTGGATAACATTTGGAATGTTTGTCTGTGAGAATAACCATTTAAGTGTTTTATGGCTCTCAGATGGAACTTGAGCACAGCCAACCCACCATAACTCCATTTCTGATTGTACTTTGAGAGATGGAGTATCCAATTTCCCAAGGCTATGGTCCAAAGCTTTGTTCATCAGTGCAATGCTTATTCTCTCCATCTTTTGATGTTTTTTAAGCTCAGCTTCATCAAGTTTGATTACAAATTTCAATAGACCAGAACATTCATGCTCTTTTATATTATAGAACTGAACCATGTATGTTTGAAGTTTTATAACAGCTATCCATATGTTGTTAAATGCATTGTAAGTGAAATGTAACTTTTGTTTTCCTACTTCGTAAGGCATGTTACCGTGAATATGTTTATATTCACCAAATACTGATGTGATCTTCTTATTCAAGCAGAGCCAAAACTTTCCTACATGATGGGGTCTAGGCAATCCAAAACTTCTAACTTTGTTAAATTTTAAAAATTCACACCAAACTTTTGAAATTGCTCTATAACCTTTCCTACTCACTCCGACACTATCACAAATATTTTGAATTTGAGATGGTTCTAGTAAAAGATTCATTTCTGTCATGAGTTTTTGAAAAACAAAGCGTTTCAAGCATGTATTTTCATTTAGTTTCAATAGTCTTAAAACATCATTTTGACTCAAAATTTCATTACAAAAATGTATGCGCTCAAAACTGCTCGACATATTGAAACCTAACACATTTGTCACATGATCTCTAACAATTTTCATTCTTTTCTTTTTCTGGCCAGATTTTTCAGTCAAATCTAAAAAAGGTTTTACTCGTTTTGACCGCATTCTCAAACCTATAGGAGTTTCTTTCATTTTTTTAAAAGACTCTAACTGAGAAGATAAAGTGGATAATTTGTTTTCTAGCTCTCTCATATGTAAATTCTTCTGGTGTAGTGTGTTTTGTAAATAGTTTATGTATTGTACATAATTCCTTGAAATATCCCAGAGCCTTGAACAATAGCCTCGTAAACCATCCTCACCATCTCCCACAAATCTAATCAGATCATGAAGATTATGAAAAGGGGGGTACCTTCCAGTTTGTGGATCAATTGGATAAACAGATCCATCTGTCCATATATCGATATGTTTCTTGCCATCCTTTCGCAATCCATCCACTTCAAGAGGATGAAGAGCCCTTCGAAATACGTTTCTTGTCGTCGCATACTCCTGACTAACTGCAATGTTGATATGGAACTTTTTACAATGATTTCGATTGTTTGAAAGCTCAGGGAGAGTATTTGGGTTAACGTTCTCCATGGTCTGCTATGAAAAATGACCAGCAAGTGTCTAAAATGACGTGAAAGGGAGAAACACGCTTGCTATGAAAAGTAGAGAGAAAAAAGCTCAAAACGTCATCAGCACACATTATATAGGTCCGTGAAGAAGAGGAAAATTCAACTTTTGAGGCGTAAGATATCACACAAACTTCAAGGCGTAAGATATCACACAAACTTTTCATGATTATATGATACGAGTTTCTCTCTCTTCAAAATTTGCATAAGATACGTTTTAAATGAACTTACACGGAATTTCTTAAAGGATTTGACAACTTTAATCCCGATTAAGCACAACTAATTGAAATCCTTACACGGCCCTTTTTGGGCCGTTTTTCGCCCTAATGTTATAACACACAGGTGATGTTATGTTAGAAAGTTCTCATAAAGCAAAGTGTTTGAAATATATGCTTCATGTTCCCAAAATCACAACTTTATTTTTGTGGGGCAAATGGTTAAGAGAGGTTTGAAGGTCAAGTTCAATCAGAAAGGATGCTTTGTGGAAAACCCTAAGGTAGGGTATAAATTGATAGCCCAATGCAAAACAGAAGGAAGGTTGTTCATCTTGGATGTGAAGCCTAACTTCAACCACACAACTTACTTCAAATTTGGAAACAGAAGGTATGGACACATAAACACTCAAAGGTTGAAGGACATGGAAAAGAAGACTCGAGTGTTACATTACCTAATCTCTATAATCAAAATGTCAAGAACTTGTGTGAAGCTTGTTAGTTGGGAAATTAGCTAAGATTACCATTCAAGAAGAACAATTATGTGCGCTACCCTCCACTCAACCTCATTCATGCAGATGTTTGGGAACCATCAAAGGAGAACTCAATTGGAGGTAATAGATATTTTTTGACTTTCATAGATGATTGTAAAAATGATGACTTGGCTCTATTGTATGAGATATAAAGCAGAGGTATTTTATTATGTCAAGAAGTTCAAGGATATAGTTGAAAGATCACAATGTGATAGGTACATCAAGTGTGTAAGGTCAAATGGAGGTGCAAAATACTTCTCTCATAAGTTTTCTAATTTCTTAGAAACTAGTGGTATGAAAAGGCCAATCACATGTATGTATACACGACAACAAAATGGTTTAGAAAAAAGGAAGAATATGTATATTGTAGAATGTGCCAAGGCAATGATGAACGAGATGTGTATGCCTTATTTTTATTGGTGTGATGCAACAAACATAGCTATTTACATCATGAACAAAGCTCCCACATCCGGTATACATGCTACTACACCTTGTGAAGCTTAGTAGGATAGAAAGTCAGATGTTTCACAATTGAGAGTCTTTGGTTTTACTTGCTATGTGTTGAATTAATGACAAAACTTGATGGTAGATAAAAACGTGTGTGTTTATAGGATATATAGGTGAACAAGAGGGTTCTACGTGTTATAACCTATGTATGATAATGAAGTTGAAGACAAGAAGACAATAAGGGACAAACCAGAGATCACGATTCTTAGTGGACCTAAATAGTCGAGTTCGTAACTATCATGGGATAGAAGTATACCTACATGAATTCAATTAAGTGATCCAAGAAGCAAAGGCAAAGCCAAAATCATAGAAATAGAAGAAGATGAAGATCTCTGGATTGAGCTCAACTAAGACCATCATGAGAAGGAGGAGAGCTCAAATATCAACAACAAATATCCAAATTAATGGAATGGTGAGATAAGAAAATCTGATAGGGTAAGGTATCTAGTTGAAAGACTTACATATGATTGATTTATGGCTATACATTATGTTTATATGAGCAAGGTTATTGAAGAACCCACGTTTTGAAGAAACTAACACATGCAAGGATTGGAAAGAGGCTATGTAGAAGTAGATCAAAGATTTGTAAGAGAATATCACTTGGAATCTTGTACCAAGGAAGAAAGATATGAAGGTAACTAGAAAAAAGTGGGTTTATAAAGTAAAGAAACATTTAGATGCAAGTATTGCTAGATATAAAGCTAGGCTTGAGCCAAAGGATTTACTTAGACTTATGGATTGGACTATGAGGAGACCTTTAGCCCTATGGCTAACATGAATATTATCAGAGCCATCATTGCAATTGCAGCAAGCAAGAACTAGAAAATGTACCAACTTGATGTGAAGAATGCATTCCTCAATGGACAACTAGAGGAGGTTGTATATATGGACCAAGCATAAGGGTTTGAATCCCTTTTCGTTACATACAAGCTAGCATCAAATTTCTTAAGTCCATACAAAGCTTTCTTCAACCTGCAAACTTTATTTTCTGAATTGGGCACCTCAAAACCTGGTGGTTGAGATACATATGCCTCCTCCTTGAGGTGACCATTCAAAAATGCAGATTTGACATCCATCTGGAAAATAGGCAAGGCCTTTTGTGCAGCTACTGCAAGTATCGTGCGAATAGTTGTCATGCGTGTTGTTGGTGCAAAAGTTTCTTTAACATCAAATCCTTCAATCTGTGAAAAATCATGTGCAACTAATCTTGCCTTATACATTTCTAATGTTCCATTTGCTTTATACTTAGCTTTGAAAATCCATTTAGTACCTATTACCTTCTTCTTTGACGGCAAGTCAACTAGATCCCATGTATCATTTTTTAGTATACTATCATACTCAGACTACATTGTCGCTCTCCAACCTGGATCATCAAGGGCTTCTTCAATGGTGGTAGGTTCCTTTATTGAGCCCATGATATCTGCCATTAGAGCCATGTTAACAATGTGTTATGAGGCTCTTCTTTGCTCCTCTATTCTCTTTGTATCTTTGTAATCCATCCGAGGATGATTTTGGTACATCTACATGTGGATTGTGATCATCAAAGAGCTTTTGTGCCCACTTTGGTAGTGGCCTACGTTGTGCGGCTACAACTGGTTGGCTTTCTATTGAGTAAATTTCTCCATCATATGTTTCTTCCTCCTCAAATTTAGCATGTCCTTTGATATGCACAAGGTGAGATATTTCTCCGTTTGATGAGATAGTAGATTTACCTTTATCTTCTACTAAGTGTGGTCGTTCATCAAACACCACATCTCGGCTGACAAAAATCTTCCTTGCCTTAGGATCCCACAACCTATATGATTTAGAATCTTCACTGTATCCTAGGAAGACACACTTTTTGCTTTTTGAATCCAACTTTGGTCTTGTTGAATCAAGAATATTTGCATAACAGAAACAACCAAAAATTCTAACTTGCAAAACTGAAGGATTTTTACCAGAATATGCTTCTTGAGGAGGTATCCCATTCATTGCTTTTGTGTAGCTTTGATTGAGGATGTAGACTGCTATATCGATTGCTTCTGCCCAGAATGAATCAGGCATGTCTTGAGCCTTTAACATACAATGAACCATTTCAACTATTGTCATGTTCGTGCACTCAACAATGCCATTTTGATGAGGTGTATGAGTTGTGGTAAGCTACCTTTTCATACCATGCTCCTTACAGTAATTATTGAATTTTGTTGACAAGAATTCACGTCCTCTATTTGTTTTGAATTTCTTCAGTTTCCTTCTTGATTCATTTTCCATATACGTATGCCACATTTTGAATTTTTCGAAAGCATCAACCTTCTCTCAAATGAAATAAACCCACATGTTTCTACTATAATCATCAACTAACACCAAAAAGTAGAAAGATCCTCCTAAAGTAGGTGTAGACATTTTACCATAGAAATCAGCATGTACCAACTCTAAAGGAGCTTGAGATCGATTGCTAGTCTCTCTTGGAAATGCCTTTCGTTGTTGATTGCCCATCATACAAGCTTCACAAGGTTCCTGCAACTTTGAAAATGCAGGCAAATGAGCAACCATCCCTATTCTTTGCATCTCCTTCAAAACTGCAAATCCGAGATGCCCAAATCATTGGTGCCATAACCTGCTTACATCTTTATCTTCTGTAGCAGTTAAGGCACTTAACGCATAGAAGCTATCACGTCTTATGCCTTTACCTACTACATTACCTGACGAATGCATGATTTCTACACCACTCTTATTGAAGTGAACTTCAAGTCCACGATTTGCTATTGCACAAAGTAACAGCAAATTTCTTTTAAGTGTAGGTACATAGAGAAAATTGGATAATTTTTTCTCAACACCTAGAGAAGTGATAAAGAGATGGTTCCAGTTTCTTCCATTGGACACTTGGAGCCATTTTCAACCACTACATTGATGGATTCCCACAGAGGCACTAGGGAACTATACCAATCCTTTTTACTAGTCATATGGAAAGAAGCTCCACTATCTAAAATCCATGGTTCATCAACACGAGCTTGAGTAGATGAGCATGCCTCTTCAATAGCTACCCATAGTTCTAGCTCTGTGTTATTTGCAGACTCTTTGTTCTCACATGATGATTTTACAGTCCCATTTCGTTAATCAACTTGCTTCTTTCTGCAACCCTTGATGGCATGACCTTTCTTTTCACAATAGAAGCAAATTCCTGTGAACTTTTTCTTCTTTGACTTCTTCTTTGATCCATCAGAAGAGCCTTTATCTTTTGCATTTGCTGAGAATGCAACATCACTTGTACTTGGTTGATTCTTTAACCGCATCTCTTCTTTTAAGAGAATAGCACAAAACTGTTCAAATGTAAGGGGAGTTGGTCTTTCCTGAGTGTTTAGGGTTGTTACTAATCCATCATACTTTGCTAGAAGAACACCTACACATCTTCGAGCCAGCTCTTCCGATGCTATAACAATACCAATTGCAGCCAATTGATCTAGAAGATGTTTTATTCATTTGATTAAAAATTCAGCTTTTTCAAAATCAGAATGATTTTCATTTGCCAATTGATTTTCTAAATTCTGTATTCTTGTGTGGTTCTTGGTCTCATATTGATGAGCGAATATGCCCCAAGCCTCATGTGCTTTAGTAGTATGTTGAACTATACTTAGCACAGAATCACTTACACTAATGACAATAGCATATAATGCATCAGCATTCTGCCTCTTCCAAGCTTGTAGAATATTTGAATCTAGTTGCATCATCAATCTTGAATTTGTTGGATCTTCAACTGGTATAGGCTCTGGATCCAATCCCATCGCTCCCATGACAGTGTCAAGTAATTCATAGGAGTCCAAAATTGCAAAAATTTTGATTTTCCAGAGTGTATAGTTGGTTCGATGCAGCTTCCCTTCAGTGAATGCAGGTGCACAAGTTTGAATAGGTGCAACATTAACATTACTTGAAGTTCCAAGACTAGTGTTCGATGATGAAGCCATCATGTAATCACTCCAATAATCTACTGATATTCTAGTCTGCTAGTAAGCTAAAATTATGATACTTCTCAAGCTATTCAAACCTTACAACCCTGATACCATGTAAGACAATAGTTACACAATATAACATAGGAGCAGTAGTAGAGAAGATAACAGATATAGGAGAATCTCAACAATTTTCTACTAAGAGCAAGTACAAAGATGATGGTGTTGTCCACCCATGTGCTCTCAAGGTAGAGCTTAAATGGTGATCTAGACAACTCTAGATACAAGATAGAGGTATGCTGGCTCAATTTGATGTCTTAGGTAGTGTAGAAGTCATATATATATAGGATCATGGGTGGCATGTCATGGACGGCTATACATGGGTGGTAGAGCATGGGTGGCCACCGCCCACGTAATTGCCATACATGGCTTAGGTCGATTGAACCGACCCCACAATTGGGAACCCCCTGTAACTCCCTTTCCTTACAATACCTTACATGGTCCAATATGACCTTCATCCAACATGCAAGTTGGGATTCCCATCAATTGGGTAATGAAGGCTTGCCTTCTCCTCATAATGGGGGCCTTACAAAATGTGCATACATTCATGAGAGGTAGACATTGATCATGTACTGATAGCATGCCATTTGGAGCCTCATAAAGCAAGCATTCAAGCATAAGAAATCATGAATCAAATTTGAATTTGAATCCTCCCATCAACAACAAAAAAATAAATCATACTTAAGTGTGAGTAATTCCCTATAATCTAAGATAAGTAATTCCTAATTTTTAGGAAATCTTTTCATCTCTATATCTAAACACATACACCTTCAAATTCAAGACATGACATGTATGTGTGTGCTCCTAGATAGTTTGGAAGAAAGTTAGTAGGCCTTAAGCTAAGCTATCCACTAAAACATTTTAGGAGCATACCGGCCCCTATACCGGCACGAATAAATAGGAGTATTTTTTCCATGACATCGATATAAGTATCAATATGCAACTTGGTACTAAATCACCCATATAAGCATCGCTATACATGCCACTATAAGCTTCACTAAACTACAACAACACCGATATAGAGCTCGATATCTACGTGAATATGAAGGGTCACTAGTAAACACATCCATATAAGCATCGGTATTTCCCTGGAAGTATCGATGCTCATACGGGCGCTTATATCAGTGACCAAATCTGCAAATTTTCTTTGGGAAGAGTGTGTTGTTGCTTGGTGCAGCAACATTGTCATGCTATCATGTAGCAAAAGACAATACATTATGCCCAAAAAAAAACCGAGTACTTATAACATGTACTCTATAAGTGGTTCTCGATCTAGTGTTTAGATGACCGACAATCAAAATACGATTTTATAAAGCAAAACACTATCAGACACAAAAGAGATGAGCAGAATGAACCATGAACCATGTACAAAAGTGTGATGAAGAATATATATTCCATGAATGAACCCTGTACAAAAGTATGGAAAACCATTGGCATATATGAGCCAAATACAAAATGTGTCAAAGCACTGCTATATAGGAACTAAATACAAAATTATGATGCACCATTGCCGTATATGCATATAATACCAAATTGTGGCAAAGCACTTCCATACATATGCCCAAAGGAATCAAAACATTTATATCTCCAGTCCTGCAACAAAGCATATGCATGAAATGAGACAAATTGACATGATATTTATCAACAATAACTAAAAATACCAAACCAAGTTTGATTCTTTTCCATATTCTTATATATTATAATTTACATATACTAATATTAATCCTAAAACTTTATTTTTTTAATATTTAATCATATATATTTAATATAATTCAAAAACCCTAAGTTTTATATATTTGTATATATATGTCTGTATATGTATATGTTTGTATGTAAAAATCCTTAAACCTTTATTTTTATATATTTAATTATAGATATATAAAAATCTTAAAAATCCTAAAGACCTATTTTTTATAAATTTTATTATCTATAATTTACATATTATGATTTTTCTTTAATTTTTACATACATTTATTTAAAATATTTACATATTCTCATTTTCCCCTAATTTATACATATATTTGATTATATATATTAATATTAATCTTATAACATTATTTGTTTGATATTTTATTATATATATTTAATTTAATTATAAAACCCTAATTTCTCATATATATATATATATATATATATATATATATATATATATATATATATATATATATATATATATATATATATATATATATATATATATATATATATATATATGTGTGTGTGTGTGTGTGTGTGTGTGTGTGTGTGTGTATGTGTATATGTTTCTATGTAAAAAGTCCTAAAACCTTATTTTTTATATATTTAATTATATATATGTGAAAATCCTAAAAATCTTGAAGAACTATTTTTATACATTCTATTATATATTTTACATATTCAGATTTTTTCCCTAATTTTGATATACATTTAATTAAAATATTTACACATTCTAATTTTTTCCTAATTTTTATATATTTACACATATTTCTTTTTCCTATTTTTTAGATATTTAATTATATATATTTTACATATTCTGGTTTTTCCTTAATTTTTACCTATATCTAATTAGAATATTTAAACATTCTAAGTTATTTTCCTTTTTTTACATATATTTGATTATATATAAAACTCTAATCTTAAAGACCTAGACCTAAAACATGTATATGTGTGTGTGTCTGCATGTGTATATATATGTGCATATGCAAGTGTAAAAAAACCTTAAAACCCTAATCCTAAAGACCTAGACCTAGAACATGTATATGTATGTGTGAATGTGTATATATATGTGAATGTGTATATGTATTATGTGTGTATATGTGTATATGCAAGTCTGAAACCCTAAAACCCTAATCCTAAAGTCCTAGACCTAAAACATGTATATGTGTGTCTGCATGTGCATTTATATGTGTATGTATATATGTATTATATGTGTATATGTGTATATGCGAGTGTAAAAACCCTAAAATCCTAATCCTAAATACCTAGACCTAAAACATGTATATATATGTATACATGTGTATATATGTGTATGTGTAGATGTATTATGTGTGTATATGTGTATATGTGTAAATGCAAGTGTAAAAACGTGAAAACTCTAATCCTAAAGATCTAGACCTAGAACATGTATATGTGTGTATGCATGTGTATATTTATGTATATGTGTATATGTATTAGGTGTGTTTATGTGTATATGCATGTATGCATGTGTAAAAATCCTAAAACCCTATTGTTAAAGACCTAGACGTAAAACATGTATATGTGCATATGTATATATCTATGTATGTGTATATCTATTATGTGTATATGTGTCTATGCATCTGTCTATGTATGTAAAAGCCCAAAACCCTAATCCTAAAACCTCATACCCTAAAACATGTATATGTGTGTATATGTGTGTATATGTGTGTTTGCATGTGTATATATCTGTGTATGTGTATATGCATGCATGTATGTATGTATACGTGTGTATGCATATGTGTGTGTATGTAGGTATGCATATGCATGTGTGTATGCATATGTGTATGTGTACATGTATGTATGTATGTATGTATGCATATGCATGTGTGTATGCATATATGTGTGTGTATGTATATGCATGTGTGTAAATAATATGTATGTCAGTGGGTTTGTATATACGTGAGTGTGTGCATATATATATGTGAGTGTGTATGTATATGTATATATGAATGCATGCATGCATGCATATGCATGAATATGCATGTGTGTATGTAATATGCATGTGATTATGTGTATGCATATGTTTATGTATGTGTGTGTACACATATGTGTCCATTTGTATGCATGTGTGTATATAATATATACATATCTATGTGTATGTATATGTGTATGAATGTGTGTGTACGTATGTGTGTGAATGTATGTATGCATATGTGTGTGTATGTATGAATGCATATCCATGCGTGTACATGTGTGTATATGTGTCTATGTATGTATGCATGCATATACATGAGTATGTGTGTGTGTATCTCTCTTCCTCTCACTTTATCTCTCTCTCTCTTTCATAACTATGTCTCTCATTCTCTCTTTTTTTCTCTCTCTCTTTCTCCAATAGAAAACAAAACAATCATTTATATCTATGTGTGTGTATGTATCTCTATCTTTTCTTCTTTCTCTTTTAATTCTCTCTCTCTCTCATCTCTCTCTGACTCTTTTTTTTTTCTCTCTCTCTCTCTTTATGTTTCTCTAGATCCCTCTCTTTCTATCTATCTTTCATCTCTCTCTCTCTCTCTCTCTCTCTTTCTCTCTCTCTCTCTCTCTCTCTCTCTCTCTCTCTCTCTCTCTCTCTCTCTCTCTCTCTCTCTCTCTCTCTCTCTCTCTCTCTCTCTCTCTCTCTCTCTCTCTCTCTCTCTCTCTCTCTCTCTCTCTCTCTCTCTCTCTCTCTCTCTCTCTCTCTCTCTCTCTCTCTCTCTCTCTCTCTCTCTCTCTCTCTCTCTCTCTCTCTCTCTCTCTCTCTCTCTCTCTCTCTCTCTCTCTCTCTCTCTCTCTCTCTCTCTCTCTCTCTCTCTCTCTCTCTCTCTCTCTCTCTCTCTCTCTCTCTCTCTCTCTCTCTCTCTCTCTCTCTCTCTCTCTCTCTCTCCTCTCTCTCTCTCTCTCTCTCTCTCTCTCTCTCTCTCTCTCTCTCTCTCTCTCTCTCTCTCTCTCTCTCTCTCTCTCTCTCTCTCTCTCTCTCTCTCTCTCTATTTCAATAGAGAACAAAACAAACACTTACATCCATGTAATTCTTTGGATCCCTATCATCAAATTCCACTTAACATTGTCCCTCATTGAATTCCAAAGAACCAATGCCAAAAAGCTCCTCCAAAACTAAGGAGAAGAGAAATTGGAAAAGATAAAACACAGAGAAAGAGAAAGAGTGCAAGAGTATGCACGATACTTACAGAAATTCGAGATTTAGAGAGAGAGAAAAGTTTGTGTAGAGAGAAAAAGGTGTGTATATGTGTACACAGTATGATCACATGCAAGTCGTGCACAAAAACTCGATAGTAGAAAAACTGAGTTCAAAACGCTAGCAAATGTCAATTTTTTTCTCTCGAGTCTGGTTATGTTAAACGTGTCGTCGGTATAAGTGTCCATATAGGCATCAGTATGAGCATTGGTATTTCCAAGGAATTACTAATCCTTATACTGGTGCTCATATTGGTGCCTATAATAAGGCATATACCAACGATTGTATCGAGGCATTCTTTTTGGATGCCTATATCAGCCATTTATTTTTAATGGCTATGCTGATGATCAAATGATCATCAGTATGGCATACATGCCTTTTCAAACCATTTGCAATGGTCATATCAACATTGAGGCATGACCGTCGCTATGGACAACATTTTTATGCCCCTCATATGTTGTAGTGAGCACCTTGGTTGCTTTCGTGAGTGAGTTTGAATAAGGTTTTGTGTAGGCATAGCTAACACACAGAATTCTATGTAAGCACTCTAGATTGCTCTGAGCGTTGAGCATTATTCATTAGTTCTATCTAACTCAATTCATGTAGTCTTTTGATTGTTAGAAATCTAATTAGGTTACATGATTTTGGTTAAAGTCTCAGATCACTTCTCTACATATTTTGAAAGCACCACGTTCAGGAGTGAACAAGTGTCTATCTATGTGCACCTAGTGAACAACACATTTAGTATGCCTTCAAGGTATTGGTCCTCCTAGTAGGAGTAACCAATTTACGTGGAGTGACTTGCATTAGCAATGCCTTGGAGTCTAGATTATGTGTGCAAAAGGTCTCTGGTTCAGTAAGGATATTCTCATATCATTTCGCTAAGCAGAGGTCCTATGAAGTTGCCTATGAGGACACTATAGCTTCAAGGCTACATAGGGAAGTTGCAAATTCTACCAAAGCATTTGGGCAGATTTTTTTCCTCCTCTATAGCAGCCCTTTGAAAAACAATTGCATCATATGAATCTACATCATAAATGGAATGATTTTCATCATTTTGTGAAACCTGTAATGACTAAGAAATAGCCCCATTTTGACTAGCACTTGATTGTCCAAGTGTATAAAAGAGGTACAAAGTTTCATACACATCTTTGGAGCTTACTAATGTCTCCTTAGTACATCAAAGTAATGGCTGAATTTCATCTTCCAAAAGAAATAACGAATAACCAAAATGCATTTATTCTATGTGTGATACCCACGATAGTCTTTACTTTTAGAATTGTACCCAAAAACATACATTTTACTACTTTATCATCAAATTTTCTCCGTTGTTGGTCATGCACTAGTGCATATGCCCAACAACAAAACACATAGAGATGAGCAATAGATGGCTTGCAACCATGACAAGTCTCATATAGATTGATTGTTTGTAGTGCTTTAGTGGGACATCTGTTAAGTACATATGCTACAAACATAAGAGTCTCAAGCTAAAATCTATGTGGTGAAGGCTTAATTTTGACCATACATCTTGCTATATCCATGAGAGACTTGTTCTTTCTTTTAGAAACTCCATTCTATTGACATGTATACGACACTCTACACTGATGTTTTATCCCACATTATGCCAGGAATGCATTAAAATCAGAACACATGTACCCTCCCCATAAATCAGAATGGAGGGTGCCCATTTTACATGCTAACAGATTTTCAACCAAACTAGAAACTCTTTGAAGCATAGGAACACTTTGGAGTTTGCTTTCAATCAATATACCCATGCATGCATAGAAAAACTATCAATAAAACTCACGAAATAAAGATAGTTCCCAAAAGAAAGTGTCTACATACGACCATAGATATCACTATGAATAATCTCCAATTTCTAAGTAGCTCATATTGAACCATCTTTTGAGAAGAACAAATGCTAGATTTTGCCCAAAGCACAACATTCACAAACATGTTTACCAGGTGCCTCAAGTTTGAACTGAGAGGACACCATTTTAGATTTTTCCAGGCATAGCAAACTAGCAAAATTAAGATGATGAAAGTGTGTATACCAAAGCTTTGCATCTGATAAAGCTTGAGAATCTTGAACTACATATGTTGAATCATGGAGATATTTTTCATAGTCCATGAGCTTATAAAACCCATGACATAAAATGCAAGAATCAATAATAACATCATCATTTGATAGATCATGAACTATAAATCTGTCATCAACAAATTTGACAACCAAGATGATGTTGCCTAATGCTGAAACTAAGAACATATTTTTCTTGACCCCTTGCACAAAGAAAACATTTAACAATGTTAAAGAACTACCATCATTAGTAGTCACAATGATCCTACTTAGGTCCCATTACATGATAAGAGGAGCTCTTAGCATACATGATAGTGTTCCCATTAGGGACAGACACAAGTGAACTCTAGAAACTACACTACGGGGTAATATGTTTTGTTGCCCCACTGTAAAAGTACCAAACATCTATGTCTACTACATACATACACTGTTCATCAGAAGATGGGTCATAGCTTCAAAGAGTATTAAATTCCCATTCTTCATTCTATACAAGATTTTCAGACTTTGTATTAGGTTTAGAGGCCTCTACAATAACCATTCCATCCTCTTTCTTCTTTACCTCTTTTGAATCCAACTTTGGAAAAGTCTTTATGACATGATCATTTCCTTTATAGTATTTGCAGAACTGTTTCTACTTTTTTGTTTTCTTCTAGTCTTTGTCTTCCCCTTTTGAGAGCATCAAATTAGTAGATCTTTGCTTACTAGTAGATGAGCTCCATTTACCCTTGGTCTTTTGAATAGCTAAGAAAGGTTTATCTTCAACATGCATTATGGACCTCTTGTGCCCAGATTGATCGCCTTGCAATAAAACAAAGACTAACTCCTCAAATGTTCAGGTTTTGGATAACCTTTCATCATCAACCGAGGAGTACAAACAAAACTCTCATGTGAATCAGGAGACAATTAAGAACAATTTGCACAAGTGAACTATCTAGAAAGACTTCATCTACAAGAATCAACTGCTCTTTCAAATCTTTGATCTTTGTCAAAAAACTATCTATAGAATCACCTCCATTCATATGCTTATTATCTAACTATTTTCATACTTAAGTAGCATGAGCCTCATTTCTTCCCTAGTATTAAGTGATAAGTGTATCACAAGCATCCTGTGCTATTTTGCAAGAGTGAATATAAGGGATAATGGAACATTTGATAGACAAGGCTATCAATGCATATGCATGAGCATCTTTGCCATCCTATTAAAGTTGCTCTATAGTAGGTGCAACATGAACCACAACACTAACAAGAATTTGAAGATCCTCATCTTCAATGCATGTTCAATAATTGTATTTCTAGGTGTACTAGGTCGTTTTTCAACACCCTATACAATATTCCATAGTCTTTCTACTATCAATATGTGATGTATCATACATGCCTATTATGGTTAATTGGTACCATCCAACTTGTCCGAAAAAACCAACATATGGAAAATGTCATTACTTTAGCCATGGCCATTGATTAAAATACCCTGATGTAGAAAAATGAATGTATCTCAAAAAGTTGAAAAGAACTACCCTATTGACCTCTACTAAACATGTAGCAAACTTTGAGGCCCTTGTTATGGTGAATCAAAACCTGTATATATGTTCGGCACAAAAGGACAAAATTTTATGCACAAACAATATGATAGTGCATTTTGAGGCAGAAATGAGCTAAGGTCAAAATTTCAACACCAAACAATGAAGTTTTGTTGAACTTCTAATCACCCTGTGTGTGGTCACCTGTTTTGGTACGATTTTGAGACTATGATCGGAGGGGTGTCGATGATGCCTTGAAGGAATCAGCCATATGCTATGATACCAATTTTTGGAGTTTGAGGCCTTTGAAAGCAATAAACATCATAAGTAAGAAGAGGAAGAAGAATCTTGGAGCATAACACACAATACTAAATGCATCTCCAAGTGAAATGTACAAAAATAAGTGACCCCTTAGGGTTATAGGCATATATACAAGCTCGGGAAAAAAACTTCCTAAAGAGGGAAAATCATGCCCTGATGTTCATAGTGTATTCACACACATCACTACCGAAATATATCAATAGATCTATTTGCTATGGTTCTGATGAGCTAACCACTTGACCCAAAAACCATGGTTGATGATTACTTCCTAATTCTCCCTCTTAGGGTGTAGTTCAACTATCTCCTTCCATCTATTTCTTGAGGCTACCAAGTTTCACCTTATGTTTACCTAATTCAATGGGATTAACTAAAAAGAGGACTTGTACTATAATGGAAGCACTAAGCATAACAAGTAGCAGGTGTGTGAACAAAAATAGAAGGTTTTCATTAATCCTTCAACTTGGAAGTAGTCTGTTTTGATTCAATCATTGCTCACATCATTTCCACAGTAGGCACTTGTATAGTGTCATTGGAAATCTAAGAGGGCCTACAACTCAACTCTGAAGCAAGACGGGGCTTCTACAAAGCACGATTTGGTAGTCCTACTCATTTCTTGGAGTGTCCATCCATCTTTCCCAGTAGTGGTATCAGAGCAAAGCTAAGGTAAAATGGGAGATGGTTTTCCTTTTTTCATTGATAAATTGGACAGGAATAACTATCAAGCATGGTCCTTGAGGATGAAGACATACTTGCAAGGTAGGAGCCTTTGGATACATCTCAGGAGATGAGGAGATGCCCATATTTTCTTCGAATGTGTACCATTTGCAAATTTCTACTTACTAGTTGAAGAGCTCTATTTTCCTTTGCCCTTCTAACTAGCGAGGAAAGCTTGATTTGCAACATGCATAATGGACCTAATCTGCCTTGGCTGATCTTCCTACAACAGAACAGAGACTAACTCCTCAAATGACAAGGCATTTGGATTGCCTTTCATCATCAATCAAAGAGTAGAAGTAAAACTCTAATATGACTCAGGAAGGCCATTGAGAATGGTCTACACAAGTGAGCTATCTAGTGTAACCTCATCAGCACAAATCAACGGTTCCTTCAAGTCTTTGATCTTTGTTAGAAAACTCTCCATAGAATCATCTTCATTTATATGCTCACTCTCCAACTGTTTGCAGAGGTAAGCAACACGACCCTCATTCCTAGCTTGGTACAATGTGCTAAGTGTATCCCAAGCATCCTTAGCTGTTCTGCAAGAGTGAATGTGAGGAATAATGGCACGTTTGACAGACAAAGATATCAATGCATGTGCGTGGGCATCTCTGCCACCCCAACAAATTTTCTCTACAGTACGTGCAGCAAAAACTGCAATAGGAATAGGAATATGCATAATATCATCATCTTCAACACCTTCTGCATCAGCTTCAGTACCTGCAATTGTAATAGTTGCAGGTGCGATAGGATGTTTTTCAACACCCTACACAATGTTCTAGAGTCCTTTTGCAACCAATACATGTCGCATCATATAAGCCCATAACTGGTAGTTGGTACCATCCAACTTATCCTCAACAACCAACATATGGAATACATCACGTGTTTTATCCCACGTTCAGCCAAAAATGCATTAAAATCAGAAGACATATATTCCACCCCTCAATCTGAATGGAGGGTGCCCATTTTACATGCTGACAAATTTTCAGACAAAACCAAAAATTGTTTGAAGCACATGAACACTTCAGACTTTGCCTTTAATTGATATACCCATGCATGCCTGGAAAAATCATTGATGAAAGTCATGAAGTAAATATCATTTCCAAAAGAAGGTGTCTGCATAGGACCACAGACATCACTATGTACAAGCTGCAATTTCTGAGTAGCACGAACTGAACCATCTTTTGGAAGGGAGGAACGTTGCATTTTGCCCAAAATACAGCCTTCACAAACATGTTTTCTCGCTGCCTCAAGTCTGGGAAAAGAGGACACCATTTCACATTTCTGCAGGTGTAGCAAACTAGCAAAATCAGATGACCAAAGCATGCATGCCAAAGCTTTGCATGTGACATAGCCTGAGAATCATGTATTGCACATGCCAAATCGTTTACAAATCTTTCATAGTCTATGAGCTTATACAACCCACGACATAAAATGCCAGAAGCAATAATGAGATTGCCATTTGACAGATCATGAATTCTACACCTGTCTTTCAACAAATTTCACAACCAAGCCAATCTTGGCTAATGTAGAAATTGATAACAATTTTTTCTTGATCCCTGGCACAAACAAAGCATCTGACAAAGTGAAAGAACTACCATCAGCAGTAGTCAAAATGATCTTACCAACTCCCATAACAGGATAAGAAGAGTTATTGGCACATGTAACAGTATTCCCTGTAGGGGCAAGCTCGAGTGAATAGAAGAAACTATGCTACGAGGTAATGTGTTTGGTCGCCCCACTATCAAAGTACCAAACATCTGAGTCTACTAGAGACATGCACTGCTCATGAGAAGATGGGTCAAAACTGCAAACAGTAGTAAATGCCCATTCTTCTTCTTGCACAAGATTAGCAGACTCTGTTTTCGGTGTAGAGGCCTCTACAACAACCATTCCAACTGCAAGGAATCAAACTCACAACCTCCCGGTTAGGAATGTGATGGGCTAACCACTTGCCCCAAAAGCCATGGTTGAGGATTACTTCCTAATCCTCTCTCTTAGGGTGTAGTTCAACCATCTCCTACTAAGATTATGTTACATTCTTCCCCCCTTGAACTCTCGAGGGAATGTACCCTGACCAGCTATGGGACTGGCAGGATGTACCCTAGATGTACCTTGGCAGGATGTACCTTGACCAGCTATGGAACTGGCAGGATGTACCCTGGTACTGTGTACCCTAGCACCGTGTACCCTGGCACCATATACCCTAGCACCGTGTACCCTGCGACGCACCGCGCCGCCTTGCCCAGGCCTACTTCCTAGGTTCTGATACCAATGCAAGGAATCGAACTCGCAACCTCCCGGTTAGGAATGTGATGGGCTAACCACTTGCCCCAAAAGCCATGGTTGAGGATTAGTTCCTAATCCTCTCTCTTAGGGTGTAGTTCAACCATCTCCAACTAAGATTATGTTACACTAGCCTTCTTTTTCTTTGCCTCTTTTGCAGCCAGTTTTGGACAGTTCTTTATGATATGATCATTCCCTTTACAGTACTTGCAAAACAATTTCTGCTTTTCTGATTTCTTCTCATCTTTATCTTCAAGTGTTAGACTCAAAAAATGACATGAAGGTGGTTCTTGAACCATATCTAAAGAGGGATATTAAGAAGTAATCCTAAATGATTGCTTTTGCATCAAGTGGTTAACACATTGGACTCCTAGCTACTAGATCATGAGTTCAATATCTTAGACTCAAGAAATGAGCACTAGGAGATGGTTGAACCACACCCTAAGAGGGAGGATAAGGAAGACATCCTCAACCATGGCTTTCGGGGCAAGTGGTTAGCCCATCATACTCCTAGCTAGTAGATCATGATTTCAAATCCCACAATTGGTATGAGAACCTAGGAACTAGGCTTGGGCAAGTGGATGAAAGGCATGTGCATCAGTTTCAAAGCTGATCCCAACAAAGATTTGCGTGTATCTCCCAATCCATAGGTCAACTTTAGACATGTAAGATATCATTGGAAAGTTCTCAAAACGACTTTCCAATGAGAGCACTAGATTGAGGATCCAAGAGACCTAGCATGGGTGAGAACTAGGTTCAAGATACTGAGGTTGAGAACATGGGGCTCAAGAAACCCAGGTTGCGAACAAGGTAAGTAGCCAGGAAGCCAAAAGGCAAGGTTCAAGAGACCAAGGTTGAGAGCAAGGGTTCAAGAGATCGAAGTTGAGAACAAGAAGGTTCAAAAGACTGTGCGAGGGTAAGGACATCAATCCAAGGGGAGATCAAGGATTGATCATTGAGGACAATGATCTCTAGAAGGGGAAGAGAGTGTTAGACTCAAGAAAGGATTGAGAGGAGATGGTTGAACCACACCCTAAGAGGGAAAATTAGGAGGTAATCCTCAACGATGGATTTTGCAGAAAGTGGTTAGCCCATCATACTCCTAGCTAGTAGTTCATGAGTTCAAATCCCACATAGTTTCCCCTTTGATTTAGAAAAATTCCATGTTGTTGTACTACTAATCTTTATACATCCTCAGAATTCTTTTCATTAATCTTTTAGTAAACATATTCATCATTAACCTTTATACACCTATAGATTTCTTTCTGCTAGACTTGTAGTGAACATATTCATCTCACATATTTGATATATTTGAAGTTATTACCCCACTCTAATGCACATGTCCATATTGAATGCTTGAATCCTAACACTTAAAATGAGATGCACGAACTCCTTTGATAGATATCCAAGTTCAAATATTAATATAAGTTTGCATAGCTATGAAGTAATACAAGCTCTCATATGTAATATGATTCTACTTGAAAATTGTGTCTTACCCTAAAGAAACAGTTGTGCATTGGGGTCATGTTTCCATAAGGATGTGTGACGTTGCATTGAAGCCTCATGAGAAGGTTTGAGAGTTTCATGAGCTTTTGTTTTGATGGCAGAGGGATTCTATAGCTTTATGTAACTTAGGAATGGTGGATCAAGACCTAGAACTAGTTATCATATCTCTATTATGGCTTACATAAGTAAGGTTACTATTTAAAAAGAGTATGAGAAGCATTCTCTATTCATTTACCATCTAACTATACCACCGTACAAGATCTACATAGCATGTGGCAGGATACCTTTGATAATAATTGATTCTATTTTTTTCCTTTCAGTTATTCCATATTTGAGTTATATTATTTATCTCTCTACTCTTTCTTTTCTATCTCCTGTATGCTTTTAATGCATATATAAAGGCTAAATGTATATAAGTTAACTTGATGTATAGAGATGTAGAACAAGTAAATTGTAAGTCCTAAGATAGAAGAGAGGTAGTGGAGGTTTTCTGAGTGAGAGAGTATGGTGAAAGATCATTCATTAAAGAAGAGCTTTCTATAGCGATGATCAGAATGAGGACAAGCCATGTTGTACACACCTCTAATAGTAAACACATGTTTTGGTAGAAGGAATTAAGTAGATTCTCTTTGTGTGAAGAAATCAAAGTGATTTCATAAATTTATGAATGATAGTTAGAAGTGATGAGTTTTCTAGTGCAGATTTCCTTGAACTACTAAGAGTGAGATCTCATAGTATAGTGTCAAGTTTTTAATGAGTAATAGTTCATTTTAAAGCTATCTTCCTTAATTACAACAGAACAAAAGATCTTTGCAAAATAGGATCTGTGCTCAGAGAAATAATCTTAATAGTGAAGGCATGTCAAATCGATAAAGGTAAATTTCAAATTTGAGACATAGTGTGATTCCGAAAGACTGTTCATGTTATTTGCAAGTATTTACTTGAAATCAATAATTGGAATTTGTTTCTTACTATACGTAAAAACTTCTATTAATCATTGAGTACAAGAGTCGCAAAGATTCAAGACAAATCAGAGAGGAATTAGATCTAGAAGAAAAGGTGCAACTACTTGGAGAGTAAATAATCATATTTACTATGGAAAGTATTAAACCTTTTGAAGTTTTAAGATTTTTTGAGTTGATGATGATTGTAGAGCAGCTCTAATATCACATTAGCTTGGTTCTTGTGGTGTTTTATTAATCAACAAGTGGTCTCAGAGTAGAAAGGTCTTAAAGAGTATAAGTAGGTGCAAATACAAGAGTTCTTGGAAAGCTTGCATTGGAAAGTTGGAAGCTAAAGCATTTAATAAAAAAAGGCATCAAAGAACTACTTTTGAGTAAGGATCTACAGATGGTAATAATCTTTAAACCTTAGACTCACAAGTTGTAGCACAAGCAAGATCATGGCATATCATATCTCCATTAACAAATTTGATAGAGATAATTATCATGCTTGGGTAATGAGGATGAAAGACTTAATTAAAAGTGAGGATCTCATGATATACGTAATAGGTGACAAAGAAGATCCTACATTTGAAGATGATAGTCGACCAAAGAAAGATCAGCTAGAATCTTTAAAGCTATGGGCACAAAGGAAAGATGCAAGTGCAAGAGCCTATATATATAACACTATCACAGATCATTTGTTACAACAAATCAGAGGCTTGGAAACATTTGAAGATATATGGAATGCACTAGAAGATCACTTCCAAAACACTACTAAAGCTAGGAAAGCTATTTTGTGGTCAAAAGTTACAACATTCAAAACGAAGCAAAGTCAAAGCATTAGTGACTATATCACAAAGATGAAAGAGTTGGCATATAGTCCTGGATCTATAGATGAAGGCATTGAACATCATAGATGGATTGCTCATTTACTTGCAAGGTTGAGAAGAGATGAAAGGTGGAAACCTGTTGTATAATCCATTGAACTCTCATTCAATCGTTTTGTACCTGATCTAAATCAAATGCTTGCATTGATGCTCACATTTGAGCAAGACTTGAAGTCAAATGGAGAGGAAGGACAAAGCTCTACTATTTATGCAAAGAATAAGAAGAACGAAGATAAAGATAATTAAAAGAATGAAGAAGAATTGACTTCTCAAGCTAATTTTGTAAAGGGAAGATGTAATGACAGAGGCAAAGGTAGAGCAAATTGAAGAGGTAGTGGTAATCATAATAATAACAAAAAGACATGTTGGATTTGTGGCTTGGGAAATCAATTGGCTTATGATTGTTGGCACAATCAACAAGGCTCAAATCAAAATCAAACTAACAATGGAAGACGTAGAGGTGGAAGATATCAAAATCACTTTCAAAGAGGAAGGCAATGTCAAAGAGGTGGCTATGGTAGAGGTGGAGGAAGAAATTAGGGACATAACCAATCCTACAATACCACTTACTACAATTATGCAAATGGCACATGTAATGAGAACCATACAACAGTGATGACGAATTCAATAAGCACATGAGAGAAAGAAGATCTCAAAGTATTCTATATTGACTCTTGTTGTTCTAATCATTTGTCAAGAAATAAAGAGATAATTTCAGAATTAGAAGAAGGCATTTCTAGTCATATAGTTCTAACAGGTGATAACACAAGACACAATGTAAATTGAATTGGAAATGTGAAATGGAGGAGTGGAGCAGATTTTCTAACCAATGTTTTGTATGTTCCCACAATACCTAAGAATCTGATTAGTATGGGAAAAATAGCTGAAAAAGTTTTCAAGTCAGATTTACAAATGAAGGAGTATTTGTGGAAGATTGAGAGAATGAATATAATAAGATTGTTTATGGCAAGAAGGATGGTAGACTAATTACTCTAGAAGTGAAAGGGAATATTGATCAAGCTTTACTCACACATGGTGAGGAATTGAGTACAGAGCTAGACCTATGGCATGAGGTTAGGAAATTTCAATGAAAGTGGAATCAAAGCTATGGTGGCAAATCAATCTATACTAGGACTACCAAATGTGGAGAACCAACACATGTTCTACAAATGTGAAGCATGCCAAATGGGAAAAGCACATATTTACCATTTCAGAAGAAAGGATTCAAGCATGATGGATTACTAGAGCTCATTCATACAGATGTATGGGGACCAACAAAAGAAGGATCAATCAATGTCTCTAAGTATTATGTTATTTTTATTGATGATGCTACAAGATGGATAACTATTTATGTTATAAAGGAAAGATCAATATTTGAATCTTTCAAGCATTTTCATGCATATGCAAAAAGAGGAACAAGTCAAAAGCTCAAGAGACTAAGGTCTGATGGAGGGGGAGAATAATTCTTCCAAGAATTCAATGATTATCTTTGAAATGCAGGTATTAAGAGGAAAATAACTTGCAAATACAAACCTCAACAAAATGGGGTGGTAGGAAGAAGAAATGCACCTTTGTTTGAATTCGTTAGTGCTATGTTAAAGGAGAAAAATTATCCAAATTATCTATGGTTTGAGGTTGTGAATATAGCTACATACCTTGTGAATAGGTTTCCATGTACAACTCTTAATGAAATAACCCCTTATGAAGCTTGTAATGGAACAAGTACATTGCAAGTCTAAGTATTGGCTTGAGTCTTCAAATTTCATAAAAACTTATATTATGCTTGAAGCAAATATTAAAGATATGAGAAGTTCACTTATGAACTCACCCTTGTAACTCTTTGAGCATTTATCTTATGTAAAAATTGAAGAATCAAAAGTTTTTGAATCCACTTGATGAGGAGGAAAAGGAAATCTAGAAATTTGTGAATAAATTAGTTGAGAATCAATCACTAAGAATTAGGAAAAATGATTTAGGTGAGCAAGATTTCAAATTCAAATCTTGGCTCCAATCACCACTATATACATGTGATTTAATCAAGGGATTTGTACAGACATTAGCTGAGCTTCTTGCCATATCAGAGTGTGATCTCAAGGCACACATGTGCGAGTAAGTTCATTGTAATTTTCATTCAATATACATTTGATTTCATGATCATTTGTGACTAAATCTTCATGTCTATGTGAGTGAACTGTTCACTATCAGAAATCTCATATTTTTAGTCAGATTGCAAAGATGATTTCTTAGAGCATGGTGGATCATTTTCAGTTTTTTAACTTGGTAATGTTAGCTCTCTAAGTCTGCTATAAGCTCTTAAAGTTTTTTTGCGCTTGGATTTCTTAATGTTGAGAAATATTTGTTAGAAGTTGCCTATGTCTCAGCACCTTCTTCACCTTTAAAAGTTGGGATCACCTATGTGACTTGCTAAGTTTATTTCTCTTAGTATGGTCAATATTTTTTTTATGAAATAACTCCAAATAGTTTGCTTCGCTTCCTAATTAGATTCTTTTAAAAGATTTCTCGTCAGTTTTGATTAGAGAATGAGCACTGAGTGAAATACTCAAGCATATATGACCAAAATAAGAAGTTTCTTCATGGTGGCTATTGGTCAAACTTGTCCGTTTTGATTCATCTCTTTGAGAGTGATCTTCTGAGGTACACAGAGTTTCTAATACATCTTTTGGCAAGATAGAAGGGCTTACCATATATCTTTGGAGCTCATTTGGCTATTGTAGTGCAAAGATTTTTCAGCATCACTTCATCTTCATCAAATACAATCCATCTCTTCACAATTGTATGAGAGCAAGGTTGGAGAACATGGCAGATGGATTTCCTTCATCAATTGACAAATTGGATAGAGGTAATTACTCAGCCTGGTCATTAAGAATGGAAGCTCATCTTCAAGGTAGGAATCTATATGGTTATATAGTTGGAGATGAAGTTATGGCAAGTTTCAAGAATAAAGGTCAACCTACACAAGAAGAGTAAGAAAGATTAAGCAGATAGTGCTCCAAGGATGCACTTGCAAGGTTTTATCTCCTCGGATCTATTTCCGATTCCTTGTTGCCTCTCATTAGAAGTTGTAAGACATCTCAAGAAGTGTGGAATGCACTTGAAGCCTTCATCTCTTCAAGTACAAAGGCGAGGAAGCATCAACTCTGGCTAGATTTCACAACTCTCAAGAAAGCTCCCAAACAAAATGTGACCGACTTTGTCACAAAGCTCAAGGACATTGCAGATTAGTTAGGAAGCATTGGAGAGGTAATAGAAGAAGAGAAAATTGTAAGGTAGGTCATCAATGGACTAAAGGCAGATGACAAATGGGAAGCATTCACCACAGCAATGGACCTATACATGGATATGCATGTGCCAGACTTCAGTTCACTTATTGGGAAACAACTCACTCAAGAGGCTAACTTATGAAGAATGGAGAATGCTCCAAAAGAAATCAATATTTTGATTTGTATACTGATAAAAGTAATTCTAAAGACAACAAACAAAAAGGGAATAAAGAGGATGATGAAGCATGTATACATCAAGCTAATTATGCAGGTAGAGGAAGACATGGTAGAGGTAGAGGTAGAGGAGGAAGAAAAGGTAGGGGGAGATCCCAAGAGTCTAACCCTTGTTCTATTTGTGGACTAACCAATCACAAAACTAAAGATTGCTTTAGGAATTCCAAGAATCAAAGAGGTAGAGGATACAATAGAGGAAGTTATGGCTACTCAAGAGGAAGGTCCAACAACTTCAATGGCTACCACAACAATTACAACCATTCAAACTATCAAGGAGGAAATAGAGGAAGAAGAGACTTCAAGAACTACAGAGAAGACTCAAATCAAGAGAAATCATTGCTAATTTTGAATATGGCAATGTCTCAAGGTAAATCTGATGAGCATGTTTTCTACATAGATTCAGGTTGTTCAAATCATGTGGGAGGAAATGTGGCCCTCCTATCAAATTTAGAAGATCCAAGGAACAAACATGAAGTGCAAACAGGTGATGATACAGGGCATCTGGTGGAGAAGATAGGAAATGTAAAAGCACCTGATGGAAACATCAACCTACTAAGCAAGGTACTCTATGTCCCTACCATCACAAAGAATTTGATAATTGTAGGACAGATTGTGGAGAAAGGTATACAAGTCAGGTTCACAAAAGGAGGAGCATTTTTTGAAGATTCAATCCAAGGATTCAGGAGGATTGCAAAGGGTAAAAAGACAGGTCGACTATTGACATTTGAATTACAAGACACAAGGAATATTCCTCTCTTTAATTATGGTAGTCAAACACTCATAGAATTGGAAGTAAGGCACAAGAGTTTAGCAGATACTGGTGAAAGATCATTAAAGCAAATTTACAGGGACCAAAGTGTCCTTGGACTCCCTAATTTCTCTAAGCAACACATGATTTATAAGTGTAGCGCATGTCAATTTTGAAAGTCTCATAGGTTACCATTCATGAAGAAATGATATATGCATGGCGGTGTATGGGGACCTAGCAAGGATGCTTCAATATCTGGATCAAGGTATTATGTCTCCTTCATTGATGATAGCACTAGATGGACTATATTATACTTTATGAAACACAAGGATGAAGTTTTTTCATGCTCCAAAATGTATTTAGCCCTTGTGGAGAACCAAATAGGTAAAACACTAAAAAGGCTAAGGTCAGATGGAGGGGGAGAATACTTCTCACATGAATTTTATTCTTTCCTTCAAGAGAGGGGAATCAAAAGAGACATTACTACAAGGTACACTCCAGAGCAAAATGGAGTGGCAGAGAGAAGAAATAGGACAATTGTTAAAGCTAGAAGGTCTATGCTAAATGAAAAACGCTTAACTAATTATTTATGGGCTAAGGTTGTATCCACAGCCACCTATTAGATTGATAGTTTACCTTCAAAGTCACTTGATGGCATGACACCATATGAAGCTTGGAATGGAAGAAGACCAAGCTTGGACCATTGTAAGCTTTTTGGATGTATTTCTTATGCTCATGTTCCTTCATAGGTTAGAGGAAAGATGGACCCAAAAGCAAAAAGATGTGTGTTCATTGGATATGACAACAACCAAAATGGCTACATGTTATACAATCCAGCAAATAAAGGTTTCTTGGTGAGTAGAGATGTAGAGTTTGATGAGAATAGTTCTTGGTATGAAGACTCATGCAGGAAGATCAAGCTACCTTATGATCTTGAAGAAGATTTTTCAAAACTTGTTAAGGATAACCCTATTAAAATTGAAGAGTAGGATACCTCAAAAGATGATGAAGCATCTAGATTGAAAGACTCAAAATATGGAAGTCTAAAGGTAAAGCTAAAGTGCAACAACTGATACAAGAGGCAGAATCAACACATCATGGCCTAAGAAGGTCCGTGAGGGAGAAAAGAAAACCAGAGAGGTATGGTTTTGATACTTCTCTAGTTACTAAACATTCAATGGAGAAATCAGAGTGGAAGCATGCAATGGAAGAGGAAATTGATGCTCTTGGGGAAAATAACACTTGGGAATTAGTTCCCAAGACTTCATCAATGAAACTGATAGGTTCAAGATGGATTTACAAATTGAAGAAGAACTCAGATGGCTCCATTAATGCATATAAGGAAAGGCTTAAGGCAAAGGGGTTTGCACAAACTTAGGGAATTGATTATGAGGAGACTTTCTCTCCTGTGGCAAAGATGCCTACAATCAGAGTTCTACTTAGCATTGCTTCTTCCAAGAATTGGAAGATACTTCAATTGGATGTAAAAAATGCATTTCTTAATGGTTGGATAACAAAAGAAGTATATATGGCACAACCACCTAGTTTTCAGAATCAAGTACATCCTGATTATGTGTGTAAACTTAATAAAGCTCTATATGGACTCAAACAAGCCCCAAGGGCTTGGAATCATAGGCTTGTTTCATTTTTGCAAGATAAATTATTTCAATTTAGCAATGCAGATCCATCACTCTTCATCAAAAAGAGTAATTCTGAAGTCATCTATTTATGTTAATATGTGCATGGTATTATACTTACATGAAATGATGCAGATGGGATAAATAAGATCAAGGATCGTATGAAAGAAGATTTCAAGATAAGTGACTTAGGTTGACTTACATACTTCCTAGGATTGGAAGTAGTATACAGACATCATGGTCTACTCCTCACTCAAATGAAGTACATTAAAGACTTGTTGACAAAGTTCAAGATGCAAGATTGTAAGATTGCACGCACTCCAATGGAAGTCAATTACAAACTAAGTTCACATGAAGGTGAACTCATAGAAGATATCACAAGGTATCAAAGCCTTGTGGGTAGTCTGAACTATGCCACATTCACAAGAGTAGATATATGTTATAGTGTAAGTGTGCTAAGTCAATTTATGCACACACCCAGGAAACCACACATGGATGTTGCCAAGAGGATACTCAGATACCTCAAAGGAACCATAAATGAAGGGTTGTATTACCCTTATGTATCTGATCTAGGTCTAAAGTTATTCAGATGATGTAGATTGGGTTGGCTTCAAGGAAGACAGAAGGAGTACCTCAGTTTTGGAGTATCAGAACTTGTCTCATGGTCATCTAAGAAGCAACCCATAGGTGCTATCTCTTCTACAAAAGCTGAATACAAAGGTCTTGCCATATCTACTCATGAAGCAATGTGGATGGAGACTCTATTCACATTTCTTCGATTGGAGTGTGGAACACCACACATATTTGGTGATAATATGAGCTCTATGCACTTACCTACTAATCCAGTCTTTCATGCTAGAACTAAACATATTGAAGTACATTATCACTATGTAAGAGAGAAGGTTCTCAGCAAGGAAATTCAGCTATCATATGTGTCAACTCATCAACAATGTGCAGACATGTTGACAAAGGCCCAGGATGGTACTTAACTCAATAGATTCAAATCTATTATTTGTTTGTAGGTAATCTTGGAAGATTAAAGAACTCAAGATTACTTAACTTGAGGGGGAGCTATTTGAACAAGTACATGGAAGTCTAAGTATTGGCTTGAGGCTTCAAATCTCATAGAAACTTATATTATACTTGAAGCAAATATTAAAGATATGAGAAGTTCACTTATAAACTCACCCTTGTAACTTTTTGAGCATTTACCTTAAGGAAAAATTGAAGAATCAAAAGTGGTTGAATCCACTTGATTAATATCTTTAAGTCTAATATAAGCTCCCAAATTTTCATTGCATTTGTTTCTCAGTTGTGAGAAATATTCATTAGAAGTGGCCTATGTCTCAGCGCCTTCTTCACCCCGAAAAGTTGGGATTACCAATGTGACTTGTGTTGGTGTAAATCACAAGCCTACACATTTGGCTTGAAAGATATCATGAAGATTCTACATACATGAAGAACCATAGGAACATATGCTAGTGGTTAATTACCACTTTACTTCATTGTAAAAGTCAAATTGACTTAGAATCTTTTGTAATCACCTACCTAAGTGATTCGTGGAAAAGGTAACTCACTTGATTGAGAGAATATCTCCAAGCATTTAGGAGCTTGACCATAGGGAGCCAAAAGTTTGAATTTGAATTCAAACTTTACTCATTACATATAAAAATGGACATGAAAAGTCGCGGGGAAGATCACTTCACTTCCAAGCTTCATTCTACTGTAATTGAGTGTGTGTGTGAGGACTATACCATAGCCTAAACGTCTCTACACCATTAGGCAATGTTATTCATGCCAATGGGATTGTACACAAGTGTTAATTTATAGATACATTTACATCATTCATCTCTGTGTTCTCTGCTAGTATACTCAAAAGTCTATCAACTTGTCAAGGGCATATCTCGGTCAATACGCCACCAAATTCAGTGATTTAAAGCTTGTTGGATTCAACTTGAAGCCTAATACATGCTATAAAAATCTTAAGACATTCTATTCAGCCAATGCAGAGAAATCTGCGTCGAGGTGCTCACTGGTCTATTTTTGCTACAGTCCTAAAAAGTCGGGGGTATAACTAATCTTGCTAAATTGATTTCTCTTAGCATAGTTTATCTTTTTACATCATTCCACCTGAAAATGGTAGCTTACTAACCAAATTAAATACCCCTAGAAGGAAGTTTATCAATCGCTACTGTACTGGTCACACTGAGCAAAACATCCAGCAGGTGTCAAGACCAAAATAGAAGGTTTTCTTGAGTTTGTGACTTCCAAAGTTATCTGTTTTGATTCAATCATTGTACACATCATTTCCAAAGGACATAGGCCATCTCTTGGTGTCATTGGAAATCTAAGGAAGTCTACTAATCAAGTCTGAAGCAAAAGAGGGCTGGTACAAAGCAGGTTTAGCAGTACCTACTCAGTCTCTTGGATCATCCATCCATCTTTCCCAACAACTTGCTAAGTTTATTTTGCTCAGTATGATCAATTATTTCTTATGGAATAACTCCAAATAGGTTTCTTTGCTTCGTAATTAGATTCTTTTAAAAGATCTCTGACCAATTTTGATCACAGGATGAACAATGAGTGAAATATTGAAGCATGTATGACCAAAATAGAAAGTTTCTTCATGGTGACTATTAGTCAAACTTGTCTGTTTTGATTCATCTTTTTGAGAGTGATATTCCAAGGTACATAGGTGTCTAATATATCCTTTGGCAAGCTAAAAGGGCCTGCCATATATCTTTAGCATTCATTTGGCTGGTGTAGTGCAAAGATTTTGAAGTGCCACTTCATCTTCGTCAGATACAAATCCATCTCTTCACAACTTGGTGGGGTAAGAAACCAACACTAGATCATTGTAAAGTGTCTAGGTCAATTACCTATGCTTATGTACCATCACAGCTTAGACATAAGATTGAAACAAGGCTTAAAAATATGTGTTCATTTTGTATGATGAAAAGCAAACGGCATATAGGTTGTGGAATCCTCTAACCAAACAATTTCTTATTTCAAGAGATGTGACATTTGATGAATAGAAGAGTTGGTATTTAGAACGAAGCCACAAGATTGAAGCATTTGAAGAAGAGGTAAGAAGAAGTGAGAGAGGTAAGTCAAGTACGTAGGTAAATGAAGATGACGATTACATGCAAGCAAGCACATCCAGACTAAATCATCAAGAAGAAATGAAGATGCACCTAGGTTTGATGAAGAAGTGTATTTTGATACACATGAAGAGAATGAACCAAGAGTAGATTAAGGAAAAAACCAACAAGGTATTCCTATGATACTTCTTATATGACTCAAAAAAGCTATGCTTATATGGTCAATGAAGAGGAAGAACCTTAGAACTAAGATGAAGCAAAAGGCAAGAAACAATGGGAAGAAGCAATGAAGGAAGAATTCAATGCACTTAGCAAGAACTAGACATGGGAACTTGTTCCAAAACCAAATGGTAAGAGAGTGATTGGAAATAAATGGTTTTATAAAGTAAAGAAGCTTGGAGATGGAAGAATAACCAAATATAAAGCTAGATTGGTGGTCAAAGGATATGCTCAAACTCATGGCATAGATTATGATGAGACATTCAGTAGTGTGGCAAAGATGTCAACCATAAGGACAATCCTTTCTATTGCAGCATCAAAAGGATGGACCTTGAGTCAATTGGATATAAAGAATGCATTCTTGAATGGATACATATCTGATGAATTATAATGGAGCAACCTCAAGGGTTTACAAATTCCAGGTATCCAAATTATGTTTGCAAATTAAGAAGAGTAATCTATGGGTTCAAGCAAGCTCCAAGAGCTTGAAATTATAGGCTTGAAAAGTTTCTCAATGATCTTGGATATCAAAGTTCAAAGGCAGATGCAATTCTGCTTATCAAAAGAACAGATGAAGGTTTAATCTACATTTGTATTTATTTAGATGACATTATCATCACAGGTACTTCAAATGAAGGGATAAAGGAAGTAAAGAGAACACTTGAGAAGGAATTTAAACTAAGTGATCTAAGGAGGTTATCATACTTTCTTGGAATGGAAATCACTTATGCAAATCAAGGTATATATGTGTAACAAGAAAGGTATCTTCTAAACCTATTGAAGAAGTTCAACATGGAGAATTGTAGAGAAGCTTCAGCTCCACTTGAAGCTAATCATAAGCATAAAAACTATGATGGTGTATTTTAGATATCAAGAAATATCAATCTCTAGTGGGAATTTTGTTTTATGTTACACTAACAAGACGTGATCTAAGTTATGGAGTGGGAGTTCTCTCACAATTCATGCATTGCACAAAGGATCAACATTGGATTGCATGTCAAAGAGTTCTTAGATATGTCAAAGGAACTATAAGAGAAGGATTATATTATCCTTTTACTTTAGACATAAAGTTGAGAGCATATAGTGACTTAGATTGGACAGGAAGTCAAGATGATGGAAGATCAACACATGGATACATGGTGTATATAGGTGATAAGCTTGTGAGTTGGTGTTCAAAAAAACAACATAGAGTAGCATTATCATCAACTAAAGCAGAATATAAAGGGTTTGTGGAAGTAGCCAAAGAAGTAGTGTAGATGTAGACCTTGCTCAAAAGATTGGGGATTGATCAAGGTACACCTATAATAGATGGAGATAATATGAGTTCACTTTATCTTGTAGCAAATCTAGTTGTGTTGTCTGAAGAAAGGGAAATACTAAGGTAAACATCACCTTGAGCATGTTATGGGCCCTCAAAGCTCAAGGGTATTGGTGCGCAGAACAAGAGGAGCAAGGAGGGGATGGAGGGAGAGAAAGGAGAGGAGAGATATGCACACATGCGTGGGAGCCTCAAAACCCACATAATGATCTCTCTTGAGGACATGCACTATATATGATGTATATATATGAATATAGGGGTCGGGTTACATGATCCTCACATCCCCAACAATCTCCCACTTAAGGGTCAATGTGACCATAAGTGGAAAATTACACAAAGAGTGATGTAGGACTATACACTAATGAACAGGAAGAGTTCGGATCTCTACCCATACTAATAAACCTACACCAACTGCCTCAAACAAGGTGTATCCATGTACCTCAAAGTGCTCTAGACTCATATTGTTGAGTGCAAATACTCCAATAGCAATGTTTGGTCTCGAGCATAACAACTCGTACATCAAACTCTCGAATGCTGATGAAACCTATGCTATCCTACCTAATCTAAGCATGTCAACCATGCCTATATCCAGGGCATCCAAACCACCATCATAAAGACGAATGTGTCTTGACATATGTATGTCAACAGCTAACATGAGCGAATCCAAGAACGACTATGATCATTGCCCTCATCAATATCTAAATCATTTATGTCTAACTGTGCACCCTCAGAGCTGTGATTGTAGATCCATCTTCTACATTAGTCTGTGTTTTTTCTAATTTCCGATGATCTATACCTCCAAAGTAGGTTCTCCATTCTTTTGCAACATTGTGCCTCTCTATGTAAGCTATGCAGAGAACTTTAAAACACACTAGTTTGAGCTTTGTAGCTCAAGTTATGGTCAAAATATTGAACAACTATTGAGAGGTGCCAACATGCACTTTCCCCTCTTGTGACCTAAGCTTCCATCCAAGCTTCTTGCACACTAGCCTTCAACAAGCTCTGATACCAATGAAGGGTGTTGTTATGCAAAACAAGAGGAGCGAGGAGGAGATGGAGGGAGAGAGAGGAGAGGAGAGACACACACACATGCATGAGAGCCTCAAAACTCACTTAATGATCTCTCTTGAGGCAATGCACTATATATGATGTATATATATGAATATGGGGGTAAGGTCACATGATCCTTAAATCCCCAACAAAAGCTTTAGTCTTTGTTTTCAAAGCCTATTTTGAAGCTTTTTTGGGTGATTCTTAGAATCATTTTGGAGTACTTTTGTGCATATTTCTCTTCACATAGGTTCAAGAACATCAAGTAGAGTATGTTGCAGCAAGTGCGGGATATAAGGAAGCACTCTAACTTCTCTTCTTGCTTGTGATATGGGTTTACCTCAACATGTACCTCGTTTTCTTAGTGATATTTAGAGTGCCATTGCAGTTGCTAAGAATCTGGTCTATCATGCAAACACCACGCACATTGAGGTTGTTGGAACATTTGGTAAGCCTAGATGCTTGAGCAAATGAGCAGGACTTCTCACATAAACAGTGGGCTCACAAAAGACTTGCATGTGAACACCTCTTGTATAAGCTATGCATTTCTACTTCCTTGGATAAAAGTAAAAGAAGGAGAAATGAGAAACCTCGTGAAGTTAGTGTAAGAAAATAACAGCACAACGGACTAGGCCTGTAGACAGAGTTGAGAGAAAAATGCAGACAAACATAGATGCAGACTGAGAGATAGAGAACTCCAGTTCTCAGATTGTCGAGCATAATACAGTTACAATGATGGTGTTGTCCACCCGTGCGCTCCTATTATCGAGCTTAGATTGTGATCTAGACAGACTCTAGATGAAGGGCTTACTAGTGCACAATGCTATGTAAAGCTCAACCTAGTCCATGCTGATATAGCTTTTACAAGGCGGTTTGGTATAGATAAACGTAGTCAAGAGATACAAAATACTCGGTAAAATATATGATCCGACAATATCTCCATGACCAAAAGTCCTACCGTCTCGGCCCTACAGACCGGGGGGCTAGGCCAGTCGGAACCTGCAGAAGGGGTCAAGCCCCCCTCTGCACTCCCCCCAGTAAGGTTCTATGGGGAAACCATGCGACACCATAGGGCCTTTATTTTCACCTTAAATGGCAACCCAATGGCCTGGAAATTTATGCCCTACCTAACCTAATGGCTAGGCTCACAAAGATCATCTACAACCATCAACGGTCACACATAGACCTCATCTAACTTGGAAGTTAGGGTTCCATAAATGTCCCGGCTCTCATGATGGCAATTTCTATGTGCTTGGTATGTGCATGGAAAATAGGATTTTTGGCGATGGCCATGCAACTTTGGTTGTCACACTTCAACTCTGTAGCCTCTTGTCCTTGTATTCCTATGTGCCATAGGATCTTCGTCAACCATACTGCTTCACATGCTACAACACATGAAGCTTTGTACTCAGCTTCAGTAGAAGATAATGCTACGGTCGGTTGCTTCTTACTAATCCAAGAGAAAATCCCTGATCCTAAAGAAAAGCAATATCTAGAAACTGATTTTCTGGTATCAATATCTCCTGCCCAATTTGAGTCACAATATCCGACGAGAGATGATCCTTCTTCATAAAGAATACCACAATCAGTAGTTCCTTTCACATACTTGAGTATCTGCATGCTTGCCATGATACTTCCAACTAATATCGTATATCTTCCAATATTCAGTGGAGATGAAGTATCTTCAATATATAATTTTGTGTTGACCTCCATAGGTGTAGAAATTTCCTTGCAATCCCCTCCATGTCGAATGCCTTCAATATCTGCCTTGCATACTTTTGTTGAGAGATGAAAATCTTCCCTGGCTCCTACCAAACTTCAAGACCTAAGCAATAATGCCTTAAGCCCAAGTCTGTCATTTCAAATTCTGAACTGAGGGCATCTTTTGTTTGTTGAAGAAGAGCATCATCATTTCCTGTAATCACAAGGTCATCTACATAGAGTACAAGCACAATTGTCTTCCCTCCTCTCTTTAGAACATACAAGTTAGCATCAGAAGCACATCTTTTGAAACCTAGATCCAAGAGATACTTATCTATCTGTTGGTACCATGCTCTAGGGGCTTGTTTTAGTCTATAGAATGCCTTCTTCAGCTTACATACCTTGTTCTCTGAATGGGGAGCTTCAAACCCTGGTGGCTGAGACACATATACCTCCTCCTTGAGGTCTCCATTCAGGAATGTTGATTTGACATCCATGTGATAGACTAGCCAATGCTTATGTGCAGCCACAGCTAGTACTACTCAGATAGTAGCCATTCTTACAGCTGGGGAAAATGATTCACAAAAGTCAATGCCTTCAACTTGTGAGTAGCCCTGTGCAACAAGTCTTGCTTTATACTTTTCTAGAGTACCATCAGCCGTGTACTTTAGCTTCGAGACCGACTTGGTGCCAATGACTTTATGCTTAGGGGGTTGATCCACTAGCTCCCAAGTTCCATTCTTCATGATATTGTTGTATTCTGCTTGCATGGCAGCCCTCCAATTCGAATCATGGAGTGCCTCTTCCACATTGGTTGGTTCCTTTGCTTCTTCTTGAATGAGATTAGCCATCAAGGCTGTGTTTACAATATGGGTGCTTGCCCATCTCTATTCCTCTATTCTCTGTGATCACCTCGGTCCATCTGCAACCTCTTCTAGTGACTATGGGATGGGGTTTGCAGAATCATAGAGCTGCCTCACCCAACGTGGAAATAGATTTTCCATTTTGGTGTCGGCAGGTTGGTGACTTTCAGACTCATCATCTGAAGATGACGCTTCCTTCTCTTGTGTAGAAGGGATAGCTCTTGGGCCAGGTTCATAGTGGATTGCCTCTTTGCCTGATGATAAAGTGGAAGCTCTCTTTTCCTCCTCCACTGCATGTGGTTGCTCCTCCTTAAACACCACATCACGACTCGCCATGAACTTCTTAGCCTCAGGGTCATAAAGCTTATAAGCCTTCTTATCATCGTTGTACCCTAAGAAGACACATTTGATGCTTTTCTGTTGAAGCTTGTTTCTCTTCCTATCTGGAACATGTACATAATATTCACTCCCAAATACTTTGAACATGTATAATGTCGGCTTCTTGTGGAGTCTTTCCATCAAGTGCCTTGGTGTAGCTTCGATTCAAGATGTAGACAGTAGTGTTGACAGCCTCTGCCCGAAATTGATTAGGCAAACCCTTTCCTTTCAACATGCACCTTGCCATCTCCATGATGGTTCGACTTTGATGTTCTACAACACCATTCTGTTGAGGACTATGTGCCACTGTGAGTTGATGCTTGATTCCCTTACTCTTGCAAAAATCTTCAAACTCTGTTGATGTGAACTCACCACCACCATCTATCTTGAATTTCTTCATCTTCTTCCCTATTTCAGTTTCAACACGTTGAAGCCATTATTTAAACTTCCCAAAAGCTTGAGCCTTATCGCGAAGGAATTACATCCACATCTTCTTGCTATTGTCGTCGACAAGTAACATGAAGTAGGAAGATCCATCCAAGGCCTGTGTATGCATTTTTTTGCACAAGTCAGCATGCACCAACTCTAGAGGATAGCTTGCTGTGTTCTTGCTTTCTTGTGGAAACGCCTTCCTCTGTTGCTTGCCCATCATGCAAGCTTCACATGGTTCCTTCATTTTTGCAATCGATGGTAGGTGTGCAACCATACCCCTGTGATGCATTTCCTTCAGTACAGGGTATCCAATGTGGTCGAATCTCTCATGCCATAGCTTACTTATGCCCACGTTTGTAGTGGTTGTAAGAGCACACAACTCATACAGGTTGTTCCTCCTTATTCCAATCCCAAAAATGTTGTTGTTACCGTCCATAATCTTAGCTCATGTCTCGCTGAAAGATACTTGATGACCTTGATCAATTATAGAAGCTACTGAAAGTAGATTTCGTTTTATTTGTGGAACATACAACACATTTGAAAGCTTTCTGATATCGCCATTAGAGTTAATGAAAGAAACCATACCTTCGCCATTTGTAGGACATCTTGCATTGTTCCCTACCTTTACTGTGATGGGTTCCTTTAGAGGCTGTAAAGAACTATAAAAGTCTTTTCTACTCGTTGTTGGGATGAAATCCTGCAGGGAGTGTGCACTGAGTTTTTTTTCAAAAGTTCATTATTTTTGAGTTTTTGTGTGATGTTTTGATCGAGAGAGTGGTATATTTTGTACATATTTTGGCTGAATTAATTGATTGTGTGATGCGAAAATAAGTTTGAGATGTGTGTTAGACCCGTGTATATAAACAACAGACATTAGACCCATAAAAACCTAGGTTTGACCCTTCAAAACCCCTAAAAATGTGGTTTTACCCCCTGAAAATCGGACTTGAACCCTTGGAAACCTTTAGAGTTTAGGCCGAATTTGTAAATAAACCCATGAATTGGCGAGTTTGAGATAACTGTGAGCAAAACCCTCATTTTTTCCGACCAAAAACCCTAGGTCGGACCCTTGGAATTGGCGTTTAACCTAGGTGAAACCCTTGAAAATAATTAATTTTGTATATATAGTGTGAAACCAAAACTAAAAATAAAAAAGGAGAAAATCAAAAATAGAATTGAGAGATGGGATTTTCTAAGAATAGTAAGTGAACATGCATGGTCGTCTGAAATTGGAAAGTTGGTTAAGGAGGTTGGAAGTTTCTAGAGGAAAGTCCAAGGGTGGGGAGGCCTATAAATATGTGCCTAAACTCATTTGTTCCTCCCGGTGGTCTTTCTTGTGGAACCTTCCTACAGGTTTATGAAGTATATCAAGTGATTGAAGATTGAAGAAAAGAGTATCCCCTTCCTGTGGATTGCCGTTGTGGATGGTCTCCTCCAGGTTTATGCGGTTTGTGATTATCTGAAGTAAAGAGAAGGAAGGCCATTGCGGAGTATACTTGAAGAAAAGAACGGACCGAAGTAAAGTTGGAAGAGAAGCTTGGACGTGAAGATCGAAGCAGAATCCCGAGGGCGATTTCTCGCACTGTAGCGGTTTTATTGTACCGTCAGCCCACTGTAGCGGCCTGTATTGTATCATTCATTTTATTGGAGGCTTCAGTTCTGTTTCGGATTGTATCTTCGAGCTTCATCTACATCACGTGTATCACTGCGGTACCCGATCGTCTCTTTCCGATGCCCACGGTTCCACGTCTCGACACTTCCGAGGGGCAAGGGACCCTACGAGGATCGCACACGCTCCGGAGAGCACAGGCGAGGCGCCTAGCGCGCAGACGCCGCTCGCAGGACAGCGGGAACGGCGCACCAGAGCGGGGCCTGATCCAACTCCCGACGCCGGCTTCCTGCCACGACCTCCTTCTTCCCGACACCTGAACCCGACGTGAAGCGAGGCGGTTGCCAGGTGATCCTTGACGCGTCACCCACTCCTTGAGAAGACAGACAGGAACCTCGGCATCAGACAGAGACTCCAGGTACCAGCACTTCAAGTTATTTGAATTTTGCATTGTTTCACACACACATTGAACAGAAAGGTTGTCTTGTTGTCTGAGCTTGAGCATTCACTATCTGCACTAGTTTAGTCCATATATCTGTGCACAAGAAACTAAAATGAACAAAATGATTGAGGAACAATTTACGAAATACGAAGAGCGAATTAAGGAAATAGAATTTAACATGAATGAATCCATAAAATCAAAGTTTCGTATTGTCATGACCCTAATGCAAACGATAAATGCGATATCTGATACTATTCAGGTGATGGGTATAAGCATTAAAGATCTAAAAAATGAAATGGATTTTGAGATTTCTGAATTGAAAAATAAGGTTGAATTGTTGACTAACCAAGTTAAGAATCTACAAGCATTGAAATGTGATAATGAGCATGAGGTAAAAGTCCAAGGCATATCTGCATACAAACAGTCTTTAGGTCTTAGAAGGCCCCTGCCTAGAGAGATACCTAGGAAATCAAGTCGGGTTGAGAAGAGACCTATACGTTGCTTTTGGTGCGATCAATTTGGGCATATGTTCTGGGATTGTCTAGCATATGAGAGTGCATGCAAACATAGACTAGTGAGGGAACATGAAGGAAAAATTTGTAAATATCAAGATCAATCCCCTTTACCTTTGAATGTAGGAAGAGGTGGGATAAAGAAATATTTTGAAGAGACAAAACCTAAATCAAAATCAATTCAAAAGATATGGAAACCAAAAACTCATGAAGATAATAGATCTGATGAACAAAAGAGCATGCTATCTATTGAGAGTCAAGAGAAACCAATTGAAGAAACCAAAGATAGACAAATAAAGGTCGAGAAGCAAAATATTGAACGGATACTAAGAGAACAAATGGAAATTGACCATAAAAGAGAATCTGATAGAGAAATGCAAGAGAAATCAAAGAAGGAGCATGATGTATATGTTTCATTTGATCCCAAAATTTTGACTAATGAGAATCTATTTGATCAAGAGAAAGTTGCAAAATTACAATCCCAATTAAACCTTGCTAAACAAATTGAACAAGAAGAGAGTAAAGAAGAAACTCATAAAAATAAAAAATCTGACAAGCAAATTAACAAAGCAGAAAAACAATTGCTTGATGATATTATTGCGCAAATTGAGGGGAATATAAAGACAACTTCAAAGACTTCTAAGACTTTGAAGAAGAATAGAAGAAGTAGAAACCTAACGCTTCAAGACATATTTGCAAACCTTGAATGATGATTGAAGTAGAATCATAATAAAAACGCATGATAATGATTAGGACCTATTGAGTGATAAAGATTGATGAAAATGCATGATAATGTTTATGATGATTGATGATGATGAAAGATGGAAAGATAATGATTGATGTTGAAAATGATTAACAATGATGATTAATGATGATTGATGTATGATGATGAATGATGATGAAAGATGGTTTATGATTATTGAATGTTGATGAATGATGATGATGATGATGATTCTGGAGGGTACTGATGACACTGGAGGATACTGATGACACTGGAGGATACTGATGATGATGGAGGATACTGATGACAATGGAGGATACTGTTGACACGGGAGGATATTGATGACACTAGAGGATGCTGATGACACTGATGCTGATGCTGATGAAGAATGATAGATCATGGAGATGAAGAAAAGCTGGATCAATCAATGATGAAGATGCAATAAAATGACCAGGTGAAACGTTTCTGATTTGAGATTTGTTAGAGCATATGCATTGCATTGTGTGCGTGATAAAGATATGTATGGATTTATGAAAATCATGTAGAATGAAGATAACAAAGATCTATTATGGGTTTGCATGAAACATGAGCGACTAGGAATGATATGAATGGAATCAGTTAGCAGACTAGAGACTTTTGGGAGTGAATGCTTGGGGATGTGATGGCATGCTTAGACCGAGTGCATGTATATACTGATTGATTTGAACACTTAGTGAGTGGGAAACTTTGGATCCTAGTATTTATTTCTTGCGAGATCTTACCTCCATATGGATCATTATGTTGTTGGTGCGCTACGATGGGCTAGTAGGCGGGTGGAACCACCTTGGTCGGGTGATCGAGGCCACGAGCCGTAGCTAGTTTCGTCGTAGGCCTAACCTATCTGTTGTCATGCGCCTGTATTGGTCGGTAGGCGGGTGGAGTCACTCTGATCGGGTGGTCAGAGCCACAAGCTGACGTCGATTTCATGCAGGGCTGACGTTGTGTATGTCGTGCGCTATGTCGGGTTGGCAGACAGGTGGAATAAACTTGGCCGGGTGGACAAGTCCATGAGTCGCACCCGATTTCGACATAGGCCGATTTGTGAAAAATAAAAGATAAAAAGAAATGCTGAGCTGAGGTGAAGAGGAAAAGAAAAAGAAAAAGAAAAATGAAAAAGAAAAAGAAAAAGAAAGAAAGATCTAATGGAGAGCTGGACAAGTAGGAAATAAATAGTGGGAATCGAGGTATATTCTACAAACTGAGTTAGTAGAAACATATGTATATGCTAGTACTTAGAATGAGTAGTTGGATCTGAACCAGTTGAACAAACAGAAGATCTAGAAAGCCAACGATTTATTTATGTGATTACTTGTCAGATTGCAGACGCAGATACATAGTATGATGTTTGTGAAGCTTGAATCTACCTAATTTTCTAAAATTCATACTAATCTTTATAAAAATTGCATGACTGCATGAGATCATGATTTGAGTGTTGAAAAAAAAAAAAAAAAAAGAGAAAAAGTGTAAAGAGATTTTAAAAGAACCCTGATACTCTTCTGTTGGATCTTGCAGGTTGGCCCATCGGGACGATGTGCAGGTTTAGCGGGGGTGAATGTCGGGATGAAATCCCGCAGGGAGTGTGCACTGAGTTTTTTTTCAAAAGTTCATTATTTTTGAGTTTTTGTGTGATGTTTTGATCGAGAGAGTGGTATATTTTGTACATATTTTGGCCGAATTAATTGATTGTGTGATGCGAAAACAAGTTGGAGATGTGTGTTAGACCCGTGTATATAAACAACAGACATTAGACCCATAAAAACCTAGGTTTGACCCTTCAAAACCCCTAAAAATGTGGTTTTACCCCCCTGAAAATCGGACTTGAACCCTTGGAAACCTTTAGAGTTTAGGCCGAATTTGTAAATAAACCCATGAATTGGCGAGTTTGAGATAACGGTGAGCAAAACCCTCATTTTTCCGACCAAAAACCCTAGGTCGGACCCTTGGAATTGGCGTTTAACCTAGGTGAAACCCTTGAACATAATTAATTTTGTATATATAGTGTGAAACCAAAACTAAAAATAAAAAAGGAGAAAATCAAAAATAGAATTGAGAGATGGGATTTTCTAAGAATAGTAAGTGAATGCATGGTCGTCTGAAATTGGAAAGTTGGTTAAGGAGGTTGGAAGTTTCTAGAGGAAAGTCCAAGGGTGGGGAGGCCTATAAATATGTGCCTAAACTCATTTGTTCCTCCCGGTGGTCTTTCTTGTGGAACCTTCCTACAGGTTTATGAAGTATATCAAGTGATTGAAGATTGAAGAAAAGAGTACCCCCTTCCTGTGGATTGCCCTTGTGGATCGTCTCCTCCAGGTTTATGCGGTTTGTGATTATCTGAAGTAAAGAGAAGGAAGGCCATTGCGGAGGATACTTGAAGAAAAGAACGGACCGAAGTAAAGTTGGAAGAGAAGCTTGGATGTGAAGATCGAAGCGGAATCCCGAGGGCGATTTCTCGCACTGTAGCGGTTTTATTGTACCGTCGGCCCACTGTAGCGGCCTATATTGTATCATTCATTTTATTGGAGGCTTCAGTTCTGTTTCGGATTGTATCTTCGAGCTTGATCTACATCACGTGTATCACTGCGGTACCCGATCGTCTCTTTCCGACGCCCACGGTTCCACGTCTCGACACTTCCAAGGGGCAAGGGACCCTACGAGGATCGTGCACGCTCCGGAGAGCACAGGCGAGGTGCCCAGTGCGCAGACGCCGCTCGCAGGACAGCGGGAACGGCGCACCAGAGCGGGGCCTGATCCAACCCCCGGCACCGGCTTCCTGCCACGACCTCCTTCTTCCCGACATCGCCATGTGATGAGACGCACCACTGTCCAACACCCATGAGTCAACCTGAATCTTCAGCCGAGGTGCACACCTCCTCTATCGTAACAAATAACTTTAGCTCTGTTTCTGCTGTGTTGGCAGACTCCTTGCCCTTGCCACCTTTTGAATAGCCACTCTTCTCTTTTGCCTTCTTGATGCGACAGTCTTGGATTCTGTGTCCTTCCTTCTTGCAGTGGAAACACTCTCCCTTGAACTTCTTTTTGTTATTCTTCTTTTTGTCTCCATCTTTTGAAGAGTTTGTTTTGCCTCCTTTGGCATTTTCTATGAATGCAGCATCTCCTTTGCTACCACCACTCCTTGCCTTGAGCCGCAGCTCCTCCTCCATGAGTAAGGCACTGAGTTCTTCAAAAGTTAGTGGTTGAGGTCTGATTTAAGTGTTAAGAGCAGTTACCAAACCATCAAACTTAGGTGGACAGATTCGAAGACAACGTTGAGCTAGCTCCTCACTTGACTTTTGAACACCTACTCCTGCCATTTGATCTCATAGATTCTTTATGCGAGTGATAAACACCTCTCCAATCTCCCCATCAGCAAACCGTTCTCCTGCAAGCTGATTATTCAAGTTCTGAGTCTGTGTCTGATTACGAGTTTCATATTGATTTCTCAATATGCTCCATGCTTCACATGCCTTTGTAGTATGCTGAATGAGAGTCGGAACACTATCAGAAGTACTGGTAATAAGAGAACAGAGTGCATCTACATTTCTACATTTCCAAGTACGTAGAAGATCAGCATCAGGAGGAATCATTCGACTAGGATTATTTGGATGAGGTCTTTTTTGGGGCTCATGATCAGTCCCAAGAACGGTCTCCAAAAGCTCGTACAAATCAAGAATAGAAGTGATTTTGAACTTCCACATGGTGTAGTTCATAACATCAAGTTTACCTTCTATGAAGGCTGGTGGCCGTATCCACAACATTGGGATGACTGGCATCATTGCTGCTCCTGCTTGTGCACCACCTACTCCTGTTGATGAACCACCTTGACTCCTAGTCGTAGATGATGATGTGCCGCTTGACATCTTCTCTCTTTTGTTGTTCAGACCTCTACAACCTTCGTGTTTCTGCTTCTACACCACTGAGAGCCTCCTGAGCTCTGATACCATGTAAGAAAATAACAACACAGTGGAATAGACCTATAGACAGAGGTTGTCCGCCCAATGTGCAACATCTTATTTATTTTTATGCGCCTAGGTGGAGATGAAAGGAAAACAATATCATACAATAAATATAGGTGCAATCCTAGGAAGAGTATCATTTAAAAAAGTTTGAGAAGAAGATCTCCAAATCGTACTAATATTCAAATTGATTATCCTTGCAAATCCCTTTGTATGACATTGACCAGATATTATATTAACTTCCGTAATATGAAAAAACGTATCATATATCAATAACCAAAAGTTCAAAACCTACATCAATCCACAACGCATGAGAATATTTAGAAAACCATGAATAGGTAAACTAGGTTAGATAAAGAATCAACCAGACACGATTATCCCTCATCATCTCAATCCTAGCTACCATGATTGTAGAGAGGCCATATCATGTAAAATTTATTAAAAAAGGATCCAATTATCATAATGGATACAAAATCAATCGTTCAAAAGCTCCAAAATTCTCCAAATCTCAAAATAATCTATAAAGCTTTAAGTTAGCACCAAAGCTAAAGTGAAATTAGATAAAATCATTCAAAGTAATAAAATTGATTCCAAACACAAGTGACCAAACCACTCTAAGAAAACAAACAGAGCTTGAAATGTTAATCCTTTTATGTAGGGTTATTGTTTTCTTTCTAAGCAAGTTTCTACATTATTTCCCTCAGAACATTGCCTTTTCTTTTTCATTCCACCTAGCCAATTGCTCATTAACAAATGGTCAATGAGAATGAAATGCCCCTTGAGTGATTGATGCCATTTCTAAGATGCAGTGTAACCATATGGTATATGAATAGGGTACATTCCATGATGGAAAGATGCAATGTAAACATATGGTATATGAATAGTATTATTAAGGTAAATTCCACGATGGAAAGATAACCTAGAGACAAATCAATACTTTCCAATACTAATGAAGTAGAAAAGTTGTAAGCAGACAATCATTTAGACAATCATGTTTCTTCATGGTGTTCTACAGAAGTAATCATTAGATTATCTCAATGGTACGAAAAAACCCTAATGGGTTAAATTGCTCAAAGACTATGAAAGGCTGATCAAAAGGTAACATATAACCATGTAGTATTTCTAATTCAAGAGGGATCAGATAATCTAGTCATTCTAGAAGTTATGATAGTTCATATGCTTTTTTTTCCATCATAAAAATAACTTTGCAAGTTTTTTTCTTTTGTAGTGAATTAATTACAAGTATCAATCGTTTTTGATAATGGAAAAGGATGCCAGAAGGTATCCACCCTTTGCAGAAGGGGATTCTTAGAAAATAAATCATCATATGCAAATAAAATTCAATTAGCAAGCTCCTTGGAAGCTACAACTTAGTCTAGCCACTAACCATTTTGATTATATAATCACAACTTAGCACAATTTCAATAAAAAGATAAACCATTTTTAGATTCTTCCACGTACATGGATGAATAAGGTCCATCAACCAAATGTTTGGATTATTTCTAGTTATTGTTTTCTTTGACTTTCAATAATTCAGCCATGGTAAACCCTATAGTCTATCGCATATTCTTCTTGGGATGCATTGCCCTAATGTCTCGCTACAACATCGATTTGTAAGGATCCAATTCCGTCGTTAACTTCCTTTATGAAGGTGGTATGGTTGAGGAAGCAGGTCTAGTATTAATTGACTCATATCGGCTTCTATCCTTGTAGTAATCTCGGCTTCTATCTTAGTAATAATGGTGATCTATTGCTTGAATAAGCACTTCAAAATTGTTCCGGAAGAAGGACTCCTAATCAATATCTTAGAATTGACTATATTCGTTCTCAAAATTTTACTACAAGTTTTGATACTAAATGGAAGGGCCAGTCGAATTCCAAATGGTCGTTGAACACAAATATAGAAGTCATTTAAGAAGATTTCATTTTTCTTTTTTTTTTATTGGACTTGTTACCATCTTAAGACATGAATTCTTCGGATTCTCATCTTCGGAGTGTCTTTGTCCATCCGAACAAAGTCTTCCATTGATATAGATCTTGGAATATCGATAAATTAATTTAATGCTCAGACATTTGAAGAGTCATGCACTTTTCCCGAGAATCAATTCTATACATCTAGCTTATAAATTTTCTCTATTATTGTAAACCTCATACCGATAGCCTTAGACAAATGTGCCATCACCTTGAACAAGGATTTCACTGACATGTGCATGATATGTGTATACTTCATCACTGACATGTGCATGATATGTGAATACTTCATCACTGACATGTGCATGATATGTGTATATTTCAGCAACTTTCTCCACGTCTACATCACCACATATGCTCTTGGCATATTCATCAATCTGCTTTATAAAACTTCAAGAAGATGCACCGCAGCACTATCCAAAATAAAAACAAATGCCAACCACAAATATCACCTAACAGAATATGCTTGATGGCTACGTATGATCCTTTGGACTCTATCAGAAGCCATGTAATGTCGTTTTCCTTAACAGCACATCCTTGACGCTACATATAATCATTTGGAGGCTGTCAGAAGCCATATCATGTCATCTTCTTCAACAATACATCATGTCATCTTCTTCAACATCTTCTTCAACAAAAGCTTCTAACCTCAATCGATCTATGCGGACCATGACAGCTTGTATTCAAATAGAAGTGGAAGTCAGCACCAAAAAGCCGCAGCAATAAGCTTTGGAGATCGTAGTCGCCGTCGACAAAGGTTCAGCTCGCCGTCGACAAAGATCGTAGTCGCCGTCGACAAAGATCGTAGTCGCCGTCGACAAAGGTTCAATCCATTGTATGAGACTGATTAGGCTTCAACTCAGGAAAATGCGTCAACATGCGAAGAGTATCATTCTGAAATTGCTTGCTCCGATTGCAACATATGGAATCCAAGGCCAAGTTTTCTGTGTGGCGAGGAGCTTAGCTCTGTGAGGCATGGAGAAGATATGCGACTTCCGAGAAACCATCACGGTATGTAGTAGTGCAGTTGATTTCACATATGCGGTTATCCATCATGCCTGTTGGAGGAAGACATGTATATTGTTAAGTCAGATCTCCAGCCAATGCTTTGAATTCTGAAATGATTTTCATACTCAATGGCCGTTCACCCACTTCATGTGCTATGCTGGTCTGTCATCTTCAGAGCGGCGATGATAATGTCAATTCCACAATACCTGTGTAATCTAAGATTACTCCGTCGCACAAATCATTCTACCGCTTTAGAGTTGTTTAGCGCTCTTTTTCATCGGCATTCTTTTTGTACGACTTTTCCTGCTTCCTTTACTCTAAGAGCTTTTAGTATTCTTTTCACTTTGATTTTTAGTTTTCTACTAATATGTATAAGAGCAACCTATTATATATCTATATATTCACACACACACACACATAAATACATACACACACGTGATTTCATAACACACATAATGCACACGCAATACCGTGACTTTGAACACGAGACCAACAGTTAGCACTTACGGTACGATCATAGATTACAAATACATCTTCCCACCAAAAACATATGTCAAAAGTAAAAGGCAAAATGATTCGATGAAGCTCCTTTTGTGTCACAGAATTCAAATCTTTTCGATACATGTATTGACTCAATGTATTTATAATTTTCTTTGTCATGTTTGACTGTAATGAGGGCGAGCTCAAGCGCAGTCTACAAAGTATTGCTTCCATGAAAATAATGGAAATTCTTTTTGCATATACTCATATTAAAGTGAAAAAAAAAATTAACCATTCTTTCTCAATGACAAAGACGTTTTATTAAATATTTTCGATTATATACTACTTCCATATAAGTGCCTCGATCGAAACTATTTTGTAAGCAGTTCTTAAATCATATCCATGTATACAGCTCTATACTACTTTGCAAGGTCGAAATATCCTTAAAGGTTTTTGCTTAAGATTTTTTACATTACTTTACCAAGCTGAGGAGCTTTTGCACATCGGACATAGGCATATCCAATGGTAGAATTTTCTAGAGGCCACAACCAAAATATAATATTTGTCGTGAAGTATCATAGGTAAACCCTCCCTAAAATCCAAACTTATACTTTCAAAACAATACATCAAAATTTCAAGCGGGTAATATGAACTTGGCATTTTACTACATTCTTCCTTAAAAATATGAAATTTATTAAATAAATGATTAACACCTGCATGCACAACTTTAGCCAACCAAGCCCCATGGATATTTCTCATCCTATCTATAGTTCCCTCTCAAAACTTGGATGTCTGACC